>CM056051.1:116388105-117588105 GCA_029574335.1 Rana kukunoris | reverse complement strand
CCATTCTGCCGACGTATATGTACATGCGGTGGTCGTTAAGCAGTTAAGCTTGTTTATTTATAGTTCACATGTGAATATAGAGCTCGTGGTTTACATGAAAATTAGGGCCCGTTCACATTTGCTTTTGTCTCTGAAGAGCAATCCGTGTTCAGATTTCTCTTCGGAGAGCATTTTACAGGCAGAAGGTGTTGTTTCATGTCCTTACAGTCTGTTGTAACTCTTTACACGCTGTAGTAGTGCTTCTCAACTATGTGTATTGCATGCATTTACTTGAATGACTTGCTCAACGGGTGCTACAAAAGGGGAAATAATTGCCACAGCAGCTTTAGTTTTGAAAGGAAAGGTAATTTTTAATAACATTAAGACCGCTTTTACCAAAAATCCTGCATGCTGCATCCTTATGGCCCGTACACACGATCCGAACATTGTACGAAATATGTTGTCTTAGGAAGAATCGTACGATAATCGGATCATTAGTACAGAGCTTTTCGAGAGCCAATCATGACAGTTCATCCGATATTATTTTAAAATTGTTTCTCGTACAATACCAGATCGTACGATTTTCATTTAGTCAGTACAGTTGTCGTGCGAAAATACAATACAAATACATTACAACACATGACATCACTTCCGTACAAGATTTTTTTTGTGATTTTAATAACCTATTTAATTTCTACTTGCGATTATTAAGCAAAAAAAGTTGTACTATCTGTCGTACGATATTCGTATAGTGTGCCATTAGTGTGGTTTCAGGAAATGCACCAAAAATGCAGGATGTAGTAAAAAGTCTAATGCCGCGTACACATGGTCGTTTTTTGCGATGAAAAAAAATGTTGTTTTTTTAAAACGTCATTTAAATTGATCGTGTGTGGGCAAAACTTCGTTTTTTGTCTTAAAAAAAACGACCAAAAAAAAATTCCAACATGCTTGAATTTTTTGTGTCGTTTTTCAAAACGTAGTTTTTTGTTTCACAAAAAGTCACCGTGTGTAGCAAAAACGTCGTTTAAAACAACGTTTTTCAACCCGCGCATGCCCAGAAGCTAGTTATGAAGCGAGCTTCAATGGAAAAGAGTGGTGAACGTAACCTCGCTTTTTGTGAAAAAACGATGGTGTGTATGCAACATCGTCTTTGAAAGTGACGTTTCAAAAATGTTGTTTTTTACTTCACAGAAAACGTCGGTTTTTTTCATCACAAAAAATGATCGTGTGTACGCGGCATTAGGGAAACTGTAGGTAACCTACATGAAAACTGCAGGTACACTGTGCTGCACCAGCACTGTGGCCAAACTGTACCATGGCAGTTTGAAAGCAGCATAAACTGTGTAGCAATTTTATATGCTATATCAGCATTTTTTTATTTGCTAAAAAAAAAATCATGAAAGTGGAGTTACCCTTTAAAGGAGTTGTAAAGGCAGAAGTTTTTTTTTTCTTAACCACTTTAGCCCCGGACCATATTGCTGTCCAAAGACCAGAGCACTTTTTGTGATTCGGCACTGCGCCGCTTTAACTGACAATTGCGCGGTCGTGCGACGTGGCTCCCAAACAAAATTGGTGTCCTTTTTTTCCCACAAATAGAGCTTTCTTTTGGTGGTATTTGATCATCTCTGCGGTTTTTATTATTTGCGCTATAAACAAAAATAGAGCGACTATTTTGAAAAAAATGCAATATTTTTTACATTTTGCTAGAATAAATATCCCCAAAAAAGATTTAAAAAAACATTTTTTTCCCTCAGTTTAGGCCGATACGTATTCTTCTACATATTTTTCGTAAAAAAAAAATCGCAATTAGCGTTTATTGATTGGTTTGCGCAAAATTTATAGCGTTTACAAAAAAGGGGGTAGTTTTAAGGCATTTTTATTAATATTTTTTTTTTACTAGAAATGGCGGCGATCAGCGTTTTTTTTCGGTACTGCGATATTATGGCGGACACATCGGACACTTTTGACACATTTTTGGGACCATTGGCATTTTTATAGCGATCAATGCTATAAAAATGCATTGGATTACTATAAAAATGCCATTGGCAGTGAAGGGGTTAACACTAGGGGGAGGGGAAGGGGTTAAGTGTGTTCCTATTTGTGTTCTTACTGTGTGGGGGGGGGGGTGGATTCACTAGGGGGAATCATTGATCTTCCGTTCATACATTGTATGAACGGAAGATCAGCGTTTCCCCCACTGACAGGAACGAGAGCTGTGTGTTTGCACGCACAGCTCTCGTTCCCCGCTCTGTAACGAACGAGCGCGCGTCCCCGGCGGCGATCGCGGCCGCCGCGCACGGGCGCAGGACTCGGGGGCGAGCGCGCGGGCCGCCGGCAGGGCGCATGCGCCCCCTAGTGGCCGCAAAAGTCCCGACGTAGAGCTACGGGCTCTTGTGCAGGAGAGCCGACTTGCCGCCGTATAACTGCGGCGGCTGGTCGGCAAGTGGTTAATGCAGACTGCATTGCTTTACTTAAATGGGTTGTAAAGGTAAAAAAATAAAAATGACCTAAATAGCTTATTTTACCTTAGTGCAGTCCTCCTTCACTTAATTCATCCTTCGCTTTTGCTTTTAAATGTCCTTATTTGTTCTGAGAAATCCTCACTTCCTGTTCTGCTGTCTCTAACTACACACAGTAATGCAAGGCTTTCTCCCTGGTGTGGAGAAAGCCTCTTGAGGGGGAGGGGGGAGTAGGAGAGACAGGACGCCCACTAACACACAGCTCCTTTCTCTATCTGCAAAGTAGAGAGCATCCTGACCCTCCTGCTCACCCCCTCCCCCCCTCAAGAGGCTTTCTCCACACCAGGGAGAAAGCCTTGCATTACTGTGTGTAGTTACAGACAGAAGAACAGGAAGTGAGGAGTTCTCAGAAGAAATAAGGACATTTAAAAGCAAAATGGAAGGATGAGGTAAGTGAAGGAGGACTGCACTAAGGTAAAGGAAGCTATTTAGATATTTTTCTTTTTTACCTTTACAACCCCTTTAAGGATGCAGTCAGTGCTCAGGACAGATCGCTTTTGTATTCATGAGGCGATTCAGTTCATGTGTTGCGCTATATACGTTTTTTATCATTCATTCCATTCATTCATTCCATTCATTCATTCATCACTGACACGTAGTAAACTGTGTTTTTTTTTTTTAAATCAAAAAGATGTTTATTATAAAGACGCCAAAAGGCACAGACAGTAAAAATAAGCGACCAAAAGAAAAGGCCAAGTACAGTACTTTGACAGTTGTACAAAAACAAGGAGCATAATACAACTACAATATTATTACTGGAATAAGCACCATGTACAACTTTCACCTCGCCCTTCGTTATAACACCCAGAAGGAGGAACAAAAATACAAAACAGTAAAACAGAAAGGATTTTTTTTTTTAAATAAAAACAAAACAGAAACAAAAGCAAAACAAAAATCCGCTCAAACTGACGATATCCGCCAATCACTACTCAAGTGTAACGACTCTGCTACGTGAATGTACTAATTGAATAAGATCTCAGCTGCAGAGGCTTCTCAGGCGTAACCACCAGTTCACTCTCTAATCCATGGGTCTTCAAACTACGGCCCTCCAGTGGTTCAGGAACTACAATTCCCATAATGCCTAGTCATGTCTGTGAATGTCAGTGTGTTACAATGCCTCATGGGATGTGTAGTTCTACAACATCTGGAGGGCCGTAGTTTGAGGATCCCTGCTCTAATCAATAAGAAAGTTTGGGGTTTAACTCATCACAGCCTCTAAATGGTAGACAACATAAAGTATAGCGGAGCCTATTCCAACATAAGCTACCGCTACTGATGAAGATAAAGTAAAGTATCTACAATACACGGTAGCACGGATAAATGCAATGTGATACGGAAGTACTATAGTAATTTATGGTTGAACACTAGCAGTAAGTACTTGTTATGTACTAATTCCAAGACACATATAGATGCATAACTCAGTCCATATAAGAATAGATCTCCTTACTGTGACACAGACCTGGTATTTCCCCTATAAGGTGCAGGAGGGTATGGATAACAATGACTACAGTATGTCTCTTATAATACTTACGGTTCTACTGGGACTGGTAGTGCTTTGGATGAGATATAAGCAGAGATGGTGTGCGGGGATCCCAGGGTGATGGAAGGAGGAGATCCAGACAATCGCAGGGTGGTCCGTGTTGCGGAATGCAATGCAGTGCAGTGGCGTTCCCAGGTGACGGCAGGCGTTCAACAGAATAACGGAACACCCTGCCGTCATCTGCATGGGTTTTAAATAGCCGCAAATTCGCGGGGAATCAGAGGAGAACGCTGGGACGCACTTCCGCGTTCCAGCGTGGAGCGCATACATCCGCGCACCGGAAGTGACGTGGACCACTTGCAGAACGGAGCACAGCTGCTAGAATAGGGTAGCTGCGCTCGTTCTGCACAGTGTAACAGCAGGGATGTTACATCAAGTCACCTGACCTGTTAAGTCCTTGTACATTAATTGTAGGAATTGGCCGGAGTTTAAAAATTCATCTTCCTAAGGCCCCTTTCACATGAGCGGACGAACGGTCCGCTCATTACAAGTCCATTTACGGACTTGTAATGGGTCCCTATGGGAGCGGATCCGTTAGCGGATGATGCATCCGCTAACGTCCGCTCGATCCGCATCCGTTTTTGCGGACGGAAGGATGTCCTATTTTTCTTCCGTCCGGCCAAACGGATCGGATGCAAACGGACAGACGGTCTGTTTCCATCCGACTCCCCATAGGGGAGAGCGGAGGAGAGACGGGGCGGTCCCTGCACAGTGTGCGGGGACCGCCCCGTCCGCCCGACAGCTCAGCGGAGACCCCCCCGCTGAGCTGACGGGCACACGGAGCGGACCGAAAAACGGACCGCTCCGTGTGAAAGGACCCTAAATCCTTAGCACAGTAGCAGTCTGTTAAGAACTAGTTGTGGAGGAGCTACATCCGGGGGAACCCAACCAGCTCTACCAAATCTGTTCAAACTTTCTAGGAGATTTTCTGTGAGGCCGTGAACATATGTGCTGAAACTGGTCCGCAGACCAGTTTCAGCAGACATATCCGATCGTGTGTACGGCCTAGCGGACAGGTTTCCAGCAGATAAAAGTTTTAAAACATGCTTTAAAACTTATCTGCTGGAAAACTGTCCGTCGGACATGTCCGCTGGTTAGTACGCCTAACCAGCGGACCGAAATCCCCCGCATGCGTCGAATGCATTTTACTTCCTGGTTTGCAGACGTCGCGGTGTCAACGTCACCGCCACGTCACCGCGCTGTCTGTCCGCATGGATTTTAGTTTAATCGTGTGTACACACATCAGACCAAAACATCCCAGGAGACATGTCCGATGAAAATGGTCCGTCGGACCGTTTTCATCGGACATGTCTCCTCGTGTGTAGTGATGAGCGGAATACGCCATATTCGATTTCGCGATATTTCGCGAATATATAGAAGAATATTCGCGAATATTCGTTAATATCGAATATTCGTGATATTTTATCAAAAAAATGAAAATTGCGAAATTTCGCTAGTGCGAATGCGAAATTGATTGCGAAATTCTCATCAACACGCGAAAACGGAGATCTTTTTCTTGGATTACTAAACTAATAGGCACTAAACACTAATGCCGCGTACACACGATCATTTTTTGTGATGAAAAAAAATGACATTTTCTGTGAAGTAAAAAACAACGTTTTTGAAACGTCACTTTTCAAAGACGATGTTGCATACACACCATCGTTTTTTCACAAAAAGCGAGGTTACGTTCACCACTCTTTTCCATTGAAGCTCGCTTCATAACTACCTTCTGGGCATGCGCGGGTTGAAAAACGTCGTTTTAAACGACGTTTTTGCTACACACGGTGACTTTTTGTGAAACAAAAGACGACGTTTTGAAAAACGACACAAAAAATTCAAGCATGTTGGAATTTTTTTGGGGTCGTTTTTTTTGAAGACAAAAAACGACGTTTTGCCCACACACGATCAATTTAAATGACGTTTTAAAAAACGTCGTTTTTTTTCATCGCAAAAAACTACCGTATGTACGCGGCATCACTCTACTTACACAAACTTATATGACTAAACTAAAGCAAATTTTTTTTTTTTTTATATACACAAAACACAGAAGGGCAGAGAACGTATTCGCGAATATTCGTTAATATCGAATATTCGTGATATTTTATCAAAAAAAATATTCGCGAAAATTTCGCTAGTGCGAATGCGAAATTGATTGCGAAATTCTCGTCAACACGCGAAAACGGAGATCATTTCCTGGATTACTATACTAATAGGCACTAAACACTAACTCTACTTACACAAACTTATATGACTAAACTAAAGCTATTTTTTTTTTTTTTTTATATACACAAAACACAGAAGGGCAGAGAACGCATTCGCGAATATTCGTAATACGAATATTCGCATTGCGAATATTCGGCAACATAAAAGGATCGCCTCAACTACTCGGCCCAGGGTCTCTAATCATACCAGCAATGCTTTTAGACGTCGATGGAGATCACTAGGATGTGATCTGTTTTAAAAATAAATGTGAAAAAATACGAATATTCGCAATAGCGAATATTCACCGCGATATTCGATTTATTCGCGAATACTGAAATATGCAATATTCGTAACGAATATTCGCAATGCGAATATTCGTGAGCAACACTACTCGTGTGTACGCGTCCTGAGAGTATGTATTCTTTTAGTAAACTGTGTTTAATATGTTTCAGTTTTTGAATGAAACAAAGTAGACACTCTGTACTATCTATGTTTCATTTTATGAATGAATAGGAGTCCCTTTATAAACTCCTATTCATTCATTTATAGTGCAGTGCATGCTGCAGAGAAAGCTCTGAAAGTGAAAAATTAAAACCTCCAGATTTTTTGAGAAATTTGGTTATTCACATTTTTGCATACGTTCAGTTTTCATCATTTCACAAACAGGTGCATATTAAGATTGACAAATATTTGTTATTTATTAACTCAATACAGATTAAGCTTTTAGCAAAAAAATCTATTTGATAAACAGCCCAAATATCGCAGGGCCTTTAAAAAACAGTAGCACCTTTTTTTTATTCTACTGGTCATGTGTTTTCAGAAAATATATGGTTTGGGGGGTCTATTACAAATTCTGAAAGCTGTAAGTGAAAAATAAAAACATACAGATTTTTGGAGACATTTGTTTATTTTCATTTTTGCGTAAGTTCGCTTTTTACCATTTCCCAAAAAGGCGCAGTTTAAAATGGACAAATATTTGAAATTTTTTCAATCAATGCAGGTTAAGATTTTATAATTAGTAGGAATTTAGCAGGAATTTTGTAAATTTGCTGTGTTTGTATTTGCTAATAATGATTTTAGTGTATTTTTAGCAAAAATATGATAAACATTTGCGCAAATATTGTGGGACCTTAAAAATCAGTAGCACCTTCTTTTTATTCTATTGGTAATGTGCTGTTCTGAAAATATATAGTTTAGGGAGTCTTTTACAAAATCTTAAAGCTTGTAAGGGGAAAATAAAAAAGCAATGGAAAAATTGCAAAAATGGTCTGGCCGCTTAAGTTTAAAAGTGAAGCGCAGGGCCTGGCAGGGAAGGGGTTAAAGGGGTTGTAAAGACAAAAATATTTTCCTCTTAAATTAAAGTCTGACAGTAGCTGATAAAGTAAAGAGTAATGTTTTGCATTATAACTAGTTTGATACCTGTTGAAATCGAGCTGTTTTATTCACCTCCGTCACTCCTGAATCGTTATTCTCACTGACTTCCTGGTTTGCGGTGCGCAATTATTCTTGCTACATCACGGCCTAATGGGAACTACAGTTCCCATTAGGCTTAGCCTCCATGCCTGCGAGGGATAAGAGAGCATCTTCACGCAGAGCTGTAGTCATAGGGAGGGGGTGAGCACATTCTGCTTTCCACAATGCAAAACAGCTCAGGTGCTGGTGGAAAGCAAGAAGAGGAGAGACAGGAAATGGCATTTTCAAACCTGGATTACTGTGTTTTGGAGGTCAAAAGGAAAAACGAGGTTAGTGATATTTAAATGCTCTAGCTTACAGCAATCAATTGATCTAATAAAAAATGAACCTTTAGTGTTCCTTTAAGCTTTAATTATGTTATTAACATATATTCTTTTTCAACCCCTGAATAATTAATTGTTATGAGCAAAAATCCATAAACGAATGAGTAAGCATGGGACATTGTGTTCAGTTTGTTCCCTATGTAACCACAGATTTAATACTAAAAACTTACAAAATCTGAATTTGCACTTTCAGTCTACCAATAAACCAACTTGGTCCAAAAGGTGTGCAGCAAATCTGGATGGCTTTAGAAAAGAACACATCAGTGGAAATGTTAAACTTACGTGACAATTACATACAAGATCGTGGAACTGAAAATATGATTTCCAGCTTAGCACAAAACAATACTCTTAAAAAACTCATGTGAGTATTTTGTTTAATATTTGATTGCCTTAAAGTGATAGCAAAACCTAGTAGTAAAGTTAAAGTGGTTGTAAACTCTTAGGCCCCTTTCACACGTCCAGACCGTATGTCCGCTTTTTCATCCATCCGTTTGCGGATGAAAAAGGGACATACATTGGTCCCTATGAAATTGCGGGTGTCAGCGGATGAACATTTAGGGGCACCCCCCCCCCCAAAACTGCGCCAAAGGTGTCCCTGTGCTCCTTTTACCCTAATACAGGAGGTGTGTTACTAGCATACTAGCATATAATGACAAACTTACCTAAAAACGGATCCCTCCAGTGGTGTGCTGTCGGCGCCGAAAGGGAATCTATCTTCATCCAGTCTTCCAGGTTCACGGGTTCTGGCCGTTTGAATGGGAGATCTGTGATGATGTCACTCCTACGACAGGAGTCATGGCCACGGCACAGCTCTCTCAATGGATGGCACCGGCTGCTACATGGTGCACATTTAGGCGATATTTACTGTATCTACAGATAAGCCTTATAATAGTTTACTATGCTTTAAGGTAAAAAAAACACATAGCATCTAGTAATAAAGTATATCTCAACCCTAAAAGATGAATGTATTATATTGCAGCTCAGCAGTCCTTATATGTAGAGGTTTCATTTGTCTTCTTTTTTTTTTGGGCTTTTCTCCTTTTTGTTTTTGCCTGATAGTGGTGCGGTTAACATGCCTTTCTCTATAGTATCAATTAAGCAACAATATATAACATTTTTGTTTTTAGGATTTAGATATGCTTTAACCACTTTAGCCCCGGACCATATTGCTGTCCAATGACCAGAGCACTTTTTGAGATTCGGCACTGTGTCGCTTTAATTGACAATTGTGCGATCGTGCGACGTGGCTCCCAAACAAAATTGGTGTCCTTTTTTTCCCACAAATAGAGCTTTCTTTTGGTGGTATTTGATCATCTCTGCGGTTTTTATTTTCTTGCTCTATAAACAAAAATAGAGCGACTATTTTGAAAAAAAAACAATATTTTTTACATTCTGCTATAATAAATATCCCCAAAAAAGATATAAAAAAACATTTTTTTCCTCAGTTTAGGCCGATACGTATTCTTCTACATATTTCTCATTAAAAAAAATCGCAATAAGCGTTAATTGATTGGTTTGCGCAAAAGTTATAGCGTTTACAAAATAGGGGGTCGTTTTATGGCATTTTTATTAATATTTTTTTTTTACTAGTAATGGCGGCGATCAGCATTTTTTTTCAGTACTGCGACATTATGGCGGGCACTTCGGACACTTTTGACACATTTTTGGGACCATTGGCATTTTTATAGCGATCAATGCTATAAAAATGCATTGTATTACTATAAAAATGCCATTGGCAGTGAAGGGGTTAACACTAGGGGAAGGGGTTAAGTGTGTTCCTGGGTGTGTTCTAACTGTATGGGGGGTTGGACTCACTGGGGGAAATCACTGATCTTCTGTTCATACATTGTATGAACAGAAAATCAGCGTTTCCACCGCTGACAGGAACGAGAGCTATGTGTTTACACACATAGCTCCCGTTCCCCGCTCTGTAACGAGCGATCGCGTGTGCCTGGTGGCGATCGTACCCGCCGGGCATGCGCGCGGGACTCTGGGGCGAGCCAGGCGCCGGCGGCGCGCACGCGTCCCCTAGCGGCCGCTAAAGAGCGGACGTATAGCTACGTGCTCTCGCGTAGCAGTGCCACCGTCCCACAGTAATATGACGGTGGGCGATCGGCAAGGAGTTAAGTAAAACACCACTAATTCTATTGAATTCTATCAATTTTACAGAAAATTTGAAACAAACTAGTGGGACAAGTTTTTATACACATACATTTTTAGGTACTTTTCTAATTTTATTGCTGTTTATTCTATCTGTATTGGGTTGTGCCACTGTCTTAGCATCTGTTGAGTAATACGGTACTAAGCTAAAAAATGGCTGAAAGGGTTAGTTCACCTTTACTGGCTTTTACCACGTCCTCAATACAGCGTCCGCAAAACATTATCATGCAGTAGGGATGAGACCTGGTTTGAGGTGTTCGTTTCTTCTAGAAATGAACCGAACATATTGGGCGTTTACTGGAAATTTGAGCGCTGCGGAACGCCCCATAATACACTGCGATATTGCAGTGCATTGCTGTATGATGATTGGCCAAAGCATGCACCTGACCTGCATGCTTTGGCCAATCATAGTGCTCTCTGCTGAGAGAGCCATAGTTGGCCAAAGGCAGGGTGCGGATGGAGATAGTTTGAGCTAGATTAGGTAGGCAGGTTAATTAGTGGCAGTGTATTTGATATATATATATATATATATATATATATATATATATAGTCAGCATTCAGTGTAGAGTAAATATTTAGTGTAGACTCTATATTCAGTCAATGCAGGCTGTGTAGTATATATAATACAGTGTTTTAATGTGGTTAGAGGAAACCCTGCGCCAAAAAAAAAAAAAATGGTGTGGGGCCCCCCAAAATCCATAATAGACCCTTATCCAAGCATGCAACCTTGCAGGCCGCAGGAAAAGGGGGGATGAGAGAGCGAATTGACAGTCTAGAGAAAAAAAAAAACTGAAAAACTTATGGGTCACCCATTTACGTCACCAGGTATCCCCCACCCTTAGCTATATGACAGCTGTAAAAGCAAAAAGATTGCAGTTGGTGGGACGTCTCCCATGGAGGCAGAGTTTTTCTCTGGACTGTCAGCGCCGTGGTTGAAGATGGATTTACATCGTAGGCCACTTTTTTGACACTTTTTTGGTGAATGGGTAGGGGCTGCCTATGGGGGGCTGGGATCTGGGGGCTAGCCTGTTTAAGACCCCACACAACCACTGTGCAAGGGTTGTGGGGATGAGGACCTTGCCCCCATCAACATCAAAGCCTCCTCCCCATGTTAAGGGCATGTGGCCTGGTACGGTTCAGGGGGGGGTGCTCTCTTGCCCCCTCTTTTCCTGTGGCCTGCAAGGTTTCATGCTCAGATAAGGGTCTGGAATGAATTTTGGGGGGACCCCACGCCATTTTTTTTATTTAGCGCAGGTTTCCCCTTACAATCCATACCAGACCCGATTATAGCCGCAAGCTATTTAAATAAATTTTTTTCCTTTAGAAATGTCAATTTGCTGCGGTACTGTTAAACACGAGAAAGATGCACTACTTTACAGGCAGACTAAGGGGACCCCCAGACACAATATTTAAAGGAATATTTCATTTGTATTGTTTCACTTTAAGCATTAATAAAATCAGTTCTCCTGAAAAAACTGCCATAAAACCTTTTTTTGCATTGATACATGTCCCCTGGGGCAGTACCTGGATCGCCAAACACTTTTTATGGCAATAACTTTCATATAAGCCTATAAGGTATGGGGGCTCATACCTACCGTGTAGTACTGTTTTGGAAAATAATGCTTACTCTTTCAGCTGCTTCTTCCATTCCATTGCCCTCCCCTCTCTGTCCTGCAGAGAACACGGTAATACAGAGGGAGTCAGTAAAGGTGAACCAACCCTTTACAGTAATAACCCAATTCTAGAATAATATTATGTTGGTGTTTGTTCCTAGATTATGCATGAATGTGTTCACTGAACATGGAATGAAGAACATCACAGAATTAATGAACACAAAGAAAAACCTGACAGTTGTCATGAAATTTACAGAGGATGAAGAATTCTTCTCGTTTGTACAGGATCATTTTGGAAATCTTCAATCTTACAAATGGAGACGATACCCCAAAGCATGGGTTCTTCACATTCTTACTCTCTTACAAAACAACCTGACCAATGAAATTGGTGAAGAAGTGACTCAATTAAAGCAAAACATAATAACAATTCTGAATGTAATCACCTGTGAAAATTCTCAGTAACAAGGCTAAGATTCTTCATATCACCCCCCCCCCCCCCCCAGAGTGGAGATTCGCCTCCCCTTCATAAATATTTGTAAGGGCTCATTTACACTTGCTTTGGCTTTAACACACATTAACATCTAGGGCCAGATTCAGGTAGATGGGCGCTTCTTTACTTTGGAGTAACGTTTCTCATTTACGTTACTCCGCCGACACTTTCGGCGCAAGTACTGTTATTCACATAGCAGTTGCGCGTAAACTTGCACCAGAGTAACGATAATGCGCTGGCCTAACCCGACGCAAGTGGAAGTGGGTGTGATCATATGTAAATGATGGGCGGAGCCCAGCGCAGAGGCTTACGTTCAGCGCATCATCCACGGAGCATGCGCAGTAAGTGAGGCTTCACTCGGCCCCCTTGTGCGCATGCTCACAACTTCCGTCAGCACCACTTCACGGGAAACGTCATCGCAATGCGTTCCGTTGGGCGTTTAAATGCGCCCGTAGAAGCGCCATTCCGGCACTAAAGTATATCCTGTTCCTCCTCCCCGCAGTGAAGTTACTTTTGTTCTGAGATGGCTGCTCCCGTTCCCCGCAAACACACAGGAGAAAGCTGAACTCTAAAGGCCAGGAGCTGTCAGCCGTCATCTCGGCTATGGAGACCTATGATGTCTTCCTCCATGGCTGTAAAAGTTGACAGACAAGCATGGACAGAGGTGTTGTCCTGAAAGTGGGGGTGCTCAGCTAGCTCTTATCGTCGGTAACGCTGCTGTAGCTGCTCTCCTGCTGACCTGTGGCCGTCTGGAGTAAAGATAAAGCAGCTATTTGTAGAAATAACTTTGCGCCGGACGGACGAGATACGCGCGGCGCATGTAGCCAGCGTATGGTGCTAATCCGTTCGCGAATCGGGAAATCTCCCTCATTTGCATATTTGCAGGGGAAATCAATAGGCGCGACTGATGTGCCAAGCGAAATTATGCGCTGACGAGACTCTGGCGTCGGAAAGTTAAGCCGATCGGAAATGGCCCGTTTTCTGTCGCATCTAGTTTGGTGGGTACGACCACATAGAAACGACGGCGCATCTTCACAGTTACGCGGCACATATCGAATTACTCCAGCGCAACTCTACCTGAATCTGGCCCCTAGTTTACACTTGCTTCAAAACAAGGCTTCAGAGACAGACTTTGTAAAAGCGCTCTGACCGCTAGTCAAAGCTCCTGAATAAAATGGCTAGCTTACAGTCCTGTTTACACCTTGCTTTTGCTTTGCTTCAAAAATTATACCCCATGTAGCTTTAGTGGTGCTTCGAAGCATCTTCAAAGCCTCCATAGAAGTCTACGGCAAAGCTCACTTGAAGCCTTACTGAAGCCCCACCAAAGCCCCATCGAAGCCCCACCAAAGCCCCACCAAAGCCTCATCGAAGCCCCACCAAAGCCCCACCAAAGCCTCATCGAAGCCCTACCAAAGCCTCATCGAAGCTCCACCAAAGCCTCTTCGGAGCCCCACGAAAGCCTCAGCAAAAGGACCAAGCAAAAGCAAGGTGTAAATAGGACTGTAAGCTAACAATATAATTTAGTGATAGGAGCTTTGACTGGCATTCAGAAAGCTTTAACAAAGCCTGTCGAAGCCTTGTTTTGAAGCAAGTCTAAACTAGCCCTAACTAAACTCACTTGCTATCATGTTCCAATGTGAATGTATATTTGTCTACAATGACCACATCAAAACCACTTTAAGATGGAATTCAAGTCAAAATTAAAATTGGCCCATGATTAGTATGTTAAATATGTCATTGTCAATGTCATATGTCAGTCATTGTAAGGCTGGAATGCTCACTGCAGTGTATACATCAACATATGACATACTCTGCAATGTATACACAAACACATGACACACACACTGCAAGGAGGAATCCAATGCATTATACTGCAGCCTTTGTGTTACACACTACAATGTTGGATCACATGTAGTTCTCTGTTTGTCAAGCGTTACACTCACACTACTGTATGAGGTGGACTCATGTGGAGTTCTCTGCTTGTCAAGCAATACACTCACACTACAATATTGAATCATCTGGAGCTCTTTGCTTGTCAAGCGTTACACACACACTACAATCAGGGGTCAAGTCCCGGGAAAAGAAGTGTGGGAACTCACCCAAGATTCCCCACCCCCGCCTTAAAAATAAAAAGTGTGTGTACCCTGTTTCCCCAAAAATAAGACCTAGGATTATTTTACAGGAGGGCTGCAATATAAGCCCTACCCCGAAAATAAGCCATACCCCGAAAATGTTTGTAAAATCCTATAATCCACTCTATTACAGTAGTATATAATGTACATAATGTGTGTTTCTGTAATATAATTGTGGGGAAGAGAGCTCCGGCGGGTCACAGAAGTGCAGAGAGGGGCTATAAAGAAGGTATTTGGCATAATTAAATTACAGAAACACACCCATTATGCATTATATAGTACTGTAATAGAGTGTATTATAGGATTTTACAAACATTTTACCTCCGTTCACACTAAGGATTCCTGACAGGCATACTAGCTCATTAAAAAACACCTGTGTCATAATAGTTCCCTTGCAGGGAATTTCTAAAACAAGTTGCAACGACTGGGGGTCCCTTCTGCACTATATTTCTTTGCAGGCTCTGATATGTGGGGCATACATGTGTTGATCTGTGCAGAGGAGTGAGGCCGTGATTGCTGAGCATGCTGGCCTGGGGCCCCTCTCCTCAGGCTGCCTGTATTGATTGTGCGAAGTGGGACCCAGGCCCCCGGGCGACTCACTCCTCAGTGCCCATCAAATGCAGCCTGATCAGTGCCCATCAAATGCAGCCTGATCAGTGCCCATCAATGCAGCCTGATCAGTGCCCATCAAATGCAGCCTGATCAGTGCCCAGTAATGCAGCCTTAGCAGTGCCTATCAAATACAGCCTTGCCAGTGCCCATCAATGCAGCATTGCCAGTGCCTAGTAAAGCAGCCTTACCAGTGTCCAGTAAATGCAGCTTGATCAGTGCCCATAAATGCAGCCTGATCAGTGCCCATCAATGCAGCCTTGCCAGTGCCCATCAAATGCAACCTAATCAGTGTCCATCAATGCAGCCTGATCAGTTCCCATCAAATGCAGCCTTACCAGTGCTCATTAAATGCAGCTTGATCAGTGCCCATTAAATGCAGCTTGATCAGTGCCCATCAACGCAGCCTTGCCAGTGGCCATCAATGCAGTCTTGTCAGTGCCCAGCAATACAGCCTTACCAGTGCACATCAAATGTAGCCTGATCAGTGCCCATCAATTCAGCCTGATCAGTGCCCATCAAATGCAGCTTTATGAGTGCCCATCAATGCAGCCCGATCAGTGCACATCAAATGCAGCCTGATCAGTGCCTATCAAATGCAGCCTAGCCAGTGCCCATCAAATGCAGCCTAGCAAGTGCCCATTAAATGCAGCCTTACCAGTGCCCATTAATGCAGTCTTACCAGTGCCTATCAAATGCAGCCCGATCAGTGTGCCGCAATGCAGCCTGATCTGTGTCTAGCAATGAAGCCTGGCATGTGTCTGGATCTGGGATTTGAAAATCCCAGTGCGATCCCGTCCTCCTCTCCCTCGGTCCAACTCCTCCTCTTCCAGTGGCTGCTGTAACAAAGTCCTGGCTCCTATAATTCACATCACACTGATTCAATTTACCATTGGATCAGTGTTCCCCCTATCACTAGAGTCAAGACTTTGTTATAGGGGCCGCTGGAGGAGGAGGAATAGGCGGACCGAGGGAGGGGAGGATGGGCAGGCCTTGATGGCAATGCAAACGGCGTTCCTGCTGTGGAAGAAGTACAGGAACGTCGTTCCCATGCGTTCCCGCAGGACTCGAGCCCTGACTACAATGTTGGAACATGTGGAGTTTTCTGCTTGACATGTGTTGCACTCACACTTATCAAGAATGTCTTGGTACATTTTTCCATTCATCCTTCCAATGATATAAAGTTTTCCAATAAATATGCTGAAAAACAGCCCCACGCCATGATGTTCCCACTTCCAAACTTCACTGTTATGGTGTTTTTGGGGTAATGTGCAGTGCCATTGACCTCCAAACAAGGAGTTTATTATGGCATCCAAAGAATAAAATGTTGCTCTCATCTGACCAGACTATATTCTCCCACTATTTCACAGGCTTGTCTAAATGTTCTGCAGCAAACTTTAAATGAGCTTCAACATGCTTTTTCTTTAGCAATGGAGTCTTGTGTGGTGAGCGTGCATACAGACCATTGCAGTTGATTGCATTAATTATTGTTTTCTTTGAAACAATTGTACCTGCTAATTCAGGTCCTTCTGAAGCTTTCCACGAGTGGTCCTTGGACAACTCTTGGACATTAAATTATGTTCTTTCCATTTCCGGATTATGGCCCCAACAGTGCTCACTGGAACATTCAGAGGTTTAGAAATCCTTCTGTAACCAATATGTTTTGCAACAATAAGGTTGTGAAGGTCTTGAGAGAGTTCTTTAATGAGATGTTACTTGTGTGACACATTAGTAATTAAGAAACCTTGTTATAGACCAGCCTTTCTCAACCTTTTTACAGCTGGGGAACCCTAAAAATAATTTTCAGGTCTCGGGGAACCCCTGATAAAACACATTCATTGGGGGTCAGTGGGAACAATGCCCCTTACTTTGGTGGTCAGTAAGAAGAATGCCCTTTTTTACAGTAGTGGCAAGAATGCCCTCCTTACAGAGAACTATAAAGATCATTGGTGTAATACCACTGGCTCCTCCAAGTGGAATTGGCTCAGAACTATGTAGGCTCCATCAAACAGGAGGTAAATCAGCCACAGCTCAAGGAACCCCTAGCCACCTCTGGAGGAACCCTAAGGTTCCACGGAACCCTGGTTGAGAATGGCTGTTATAGGCCATCAGTTGAGACTGAACCAGTTGATATTAATTTGCACTTATAAGGGGCAGGATTTCTTTCTAATTACAGATAGATTTCAGCTTTCCATGCCTTTTTGCACCTCCCTTTCTTAATGTGTTCAATACCTGTTTTCCTGTGTCATTCCATTTTATTACACATTATATGTATATATGCACTGCTTGGGTTGTTACCGACGTGTGGTGAAATTTAATGTCAATTGAATTTTTTTATTTAATCTGAAGCATTTTTCCTTTCATTTTCATTTACTTATTTATTATAAAGTTTTATTACCATTTATGTTTGGGGTTTGCCTAAAATAACCACATTCATGGATTTTTGAATTGGGAATTTTTCGGGTACATTTAGCGTATGATATGCTGGCATGTCTGTTCGCTGAACATCATCATGCGATTTGTTTATTAGTTAACATTTTCTTTAGTTTGAAGCCCTATTCTTCCTTTTACTTTTATTTTTATATTTATTTCCAGTGTCTGTAGATTCAACATTAAAATGGTGGTTATATAAACAATCATTCCAGAACCTACATGTCTGGTAACTTCTGAACACACTTTTTTTTTGCATTTACACAGTCCCGGTCTCCGAGAAAATGGTGGCCGTGCTACTTCTGGTTTTGGCCAAGACAGCTTTTTCTCAACTTCCAGTTTGAAATTTCGGAATTTCCTGGTCTGTGGTTATTTAAACATCTCCTCAACAAGACGTCAGTGATAGGCAGATCTTTGACAATGTGTTTGAGCACGAAACATGTCGGGAGGGTTCTATACACTGACGTTATTGTCACCGCAAACTCGTAGTAGGAGTGTTTTTATGTATTTTTATACCAGTTTTATGGCCTTTTTGTGAATGTACATGTACTCTCATTTTATCCAATAAATAATACACCATATTAGCCACACTTTTGGCTCCTGGTGCGCATTTTTATATAGTATAACCCCACTGAAGGGGGCTCCCTGCTGACCCCCCCTGGCCATCCTTGATTACTACTTCCCTTGGATAGGTATATATCTTATATTTCATTACTTTAACAAAAATTGATATATTCCTTTTTTACTTGCATACAATCTCGCGCAATGTGTCCTTTGTTTTAGGGACTGTACAACTTCTCTAGTTCGGCAGTTTTGGCCCAGGGTTTGCTTCCTTTTGGATGTGAGGTGCCTGTCCCCTAATTCCTGCATACCATCTTACTTAGGAATATTCTTCACCATGGTTGATTCGCCCTGTGTTTTTACCGAGTTGTTATCCCATGACTGGTATGATTCTGTTTTTTTGCACTTTTTATGCTCGCTGTTTTAAAATTTGATGTAATTGTAAAAACGACTTGATAATACGGTTATGTAAACCCAATGTAATGTATTTTGTTTCCACACAGACACCGGCCCCCGAAGAAGGGAATTACCTGAAACGCGTAGGGACTTGTAGTTTTTTTTTATGTGGATCAGTCTCGACCTTGTAATTTTGTATATTTGTAAAGTGTTATATTGTATGATTTATTTTATACGATTAAATAATTATAAAATATATTTTTGTTCTCTGTACCATTACGTCTATGCTTACTATTGTTGCCTAAAAAGCCCCTCCCCTGGGGGATTTTCCTATTTTTCTGATTAATCTGGGGTGTTGGCAACTCCCGTAAGGTCATGTTCCTATGATGTTACATTTATTTTATTACTGTTTACTCCACTTCTACCTGGATGCTGATAATTGATGCAGGACCTGCCTTAGATCATCCTCTGTCTACGTGTTTATAACACAAGGCTCATCTTTATTCAATCTTCTGGCGAGTGCATTATATACTGGTGTAGGGATATCACCATGGAGAATCAACAGACTACACTTTGGGTGAAATGTACTCAGCATGAGATGTTAACTTCTAGTTGATATCCGATATATACTTTGACACCCTACAGTTTCTATGAAAAAATACGTTTTGATAGACTCAATAACTTGTTATAGTCACGCACTTTTGCACTTTATGGA
The DNA here is from genome assembly GCA_029574335.1 of Rana kukunoris. Lineage (NCBI taxonomy): Eukaryota > Metazoa > Chordata > Amphibia > Anura > Ranidae > Rana > Rana kukunoris. The sequence continues at coordinate 117,568,960 of CM056051.1, read as the reverse complement.
ACTGATGTTTTTTATTTTTATTTTATTATTTTATTTTTCTGGTATTTTTTCCACTGTGGATTATCATTCAGTGTATTTACTCTTATTGCTGCACTTTTTTGATTTCATTGTATGAGCAATTGGACCACTGTGTAATCCTGTGGAGGAATGAGGGGGACAAGGCTGATGTGGATTCTTGTACCAGTACCATATGCTGTTTATGACTTCTCTTTTGTTAGGGGTCATACATTCTTGGTAATCCTTCATTTTTGACCATCTGGTGGATGTCTCTTAGTTTGCTGTGGCACTCATTTTAGCACTCTCTTGGTGGAACATTTCCATTATCCAAATACCTACACATAGTGTGGACTTTTGTACTATTTCTTTAGTGACATTCCTTTTGTTTTGTTTTGTATTATTTTATGGTAAATTAATTGATTAGCGCAACACAGTTGGTATCAGTGTTGCTCATCTTACTTTTAAAAAGTAATTAGTTACAGTTACAAATTACTTCTCCGAAAAAGTAATTGCGTTAGTGACTCAGTTACTACATTGAAAAAGTAATTAGTTACTCAGCAAAGTAACTGATTTTTTTTTTAATATTCTACAATGCTTTGTTGAGAAGCAGGTGACGGGCGCTTGCCAGGGAGCAGTGAGTTAATACTCCAAGACAAAAGAATGGCAGATCCTTGAGAGAAGAAAACCGGAAACAAATGGTGATCTTGTGTATATCCCAGCCTAGGTGCATCCTTCCCACCATGTATGTGCAGCTAATATCTTTGTTGTCTGATGAAGAGATGAAATCACTGACCAAAAATAACCTGCTGATCATTGGTCTGTATAGGTGTCCTGCACTTACCATGTTGACCACTAGATGTCGCTGTGTACACTGTGTTGTATAGGGAACGTTTGTTTTGTGGAACATTTTGTTCCGGCCATGTGTTCCCCGGATCATTGATTAGGTTGCGCACACAGTGTGTGTGATCGATGTGAGTTGTTCCCCGGTGATAGGTCAGTGTGAGGCGGATGGGGCTCATTGTATCCAGGGCTCCTTGCGATTGGGAGTTTTCAGACCGCTGTGACAGGACATCACAGCGGTCACATGATTCTAAAGCGGAGTTCCACCCATATTTATGTTCACAGCGCCGGGAGAAGCAATTACTCTGCTGCCATCTAGTGGCGGTAGATGTAATTGCAGTAATGCCGCCCAAGTAATGGGAACTGCGTTACTGTGAGGGGAAGAGTAATCAGGTAGATTACTTGTTACCCTCAAAAGGGGCTGCGTTAGGTAACTGTGTTTATTGTAACTCCGTTACTTACAACACTGGTTGGTATACAAAGTTTTTGATGTTAAATAAAGAGACAGGTGGGTGTATCACACCCAATAGTCCTGTAGCCCTAGTAACATCTTAAATAATACTTCAAATACACAAATTGGATGTGGAACCTAAAGCATGTCATAGATAAGTCAAAAACGTAACGAAAATTCTTGGTTGTTCGTTTTTGGACCATTAGTGTGCCAGCTGCGAGACGTGACTTTAAAGCCACAATCCAAAGTGCCTGATCCAACATGCTGGTTTTTGTTTAGAAAACAAAAACAAATGGTGGCACACTGTATGTTCCATTTTTCGATCGACAGAACATTCTCCACTCGTCTATGTCTGGTTTAACCGCTTAAGCCCCGGACTAATATGCTGCTAAATGCACAGAGGCGTTTTTACAATTCGGCACTGCGTCGCTTTAACAGACAATTGTGCGGTCGTGCGACGTGGCTCCCAAACAAAATTTGCGTCCTTTTCTTCCCACAAATAGAGCTTTCTTTTGATGGTATTTGATTGCCTCTGCAATTTTTACTTTTTGCGCTATAAACAAAAATAGAGCGACATTTTTGAAAAAAAAACAACAATATTTTTTACTTTTTGTTATAAGAAAAATTGAATAAACAAAATTTTAGTCAAACATTTAGGCCAAAATGTATTCAGCCACATGTCTTTAGTAAAAAAAAATCGCAATAAAAAAAAACTAGCTACCTAGCGGCAACAGTGACACTAATACAGCGATCAGAAAAATGATCGCTTAGTGACACTGGCAATAGGGGGTGAAAGGGTTAACTAGGGCGGTGATCAAGGGGTTAAAAACTTTATTAGGGGGGGTAGGGGGCTACCCTGGACCTAACACTAACTGCCTGTCACACTAACTGTCACACTGACACTAAATGCAGTGATCAGTAAATATATGATCACTGCATTCAGTCATTCAGTGACACTGTGACAGGGGGCGGGGGGCTGATCCGAAGGGGTTAATGTGCCTATGTGTGTGGTGTCAGTGTAGTGTTGGTGCGACTTACTTGTGATGTCTTCTCTCCTCTTGGCGGATTGAAAATACCGCCGAGAGGAGAGCTGTCATCACTTACATTATACAGGCAGAGAAGTGCACTGTAGGGAGGGAGCGGATTGGCTGGGAACCATCCGGAGGGGGCAGACAAAAACGAACAGCCGTCCCCTCATCCCGGATTGCTTCTGCAGCCACGGGGACCTCCGCAAGTACCGGGCAGGGACGTACAGGTAAGCCAATGTGCCTGTCCGTGCCATTCTGCCGAAGTAAATGTACATGCGGCGGTCCTTAAGGAGTTAAGTATAGGGTTTATGGTAGGACTTGAATCTCTGAAATATGTGGGTTGTATATACGCCAGGGTGTGGGGGTTGACTAATAATTTGTGCGTTCTTCCATGCCCTTTGTTTCACCAGCTCTCATACCAGACCTCTGGTGCAGTTTTTGTGGGGTATCTACTGTAGGTCAGTTAGACTGTCATTTTGGCTGCGTAATTCTCCCCTAACATATGCCTACAATTTCCCTTTCCCCCTTTTTTTCCCCCCTGCTTTTTTTTTTTTTTAACCGGTTTAGATAAGGTGATCAGATTTTTAAAATGAAATCCCGGGACATATTTTTTTTATTGGTAAATGGTAAACTATTTTATACGCATATTTTCCTCAAATTTATATATGCAGTCAGTGGTGTAGTGTGGGTTGTCAGGGCCTGGGACAAGGCAAGAAATGTGCACTCCCCACCAGACTTTTATCACTTCCTGAGTCCCTTCCAATAGTACAGTAGTACTTACCAACTTGATTCCTACACTGATATACCTGACCACTGCCCCAACCTACCTGATTCCTACACTGACCACTACATTGACCTACCTGTCCACTACACTGACCTACCTGATTCCTACACTGATCTACCCTATCCCTACACTGACCACTACACTGACCTACCTGATTCCTACACTGACCACCCTGATTCCTACACTATCCACTACACTAACCTACCTGATTCCTACACTGACCACTACACTGACCTACCTGATTTATATACTGACCACTACACTGACCTACCTGATTCCTATACTGGCTACTACTCTGACCTACCTTATCCCTACACTGACCTACCTGAGTACTATACAGACCACTACAATGACCTACCTGATTCCTGCACTACTCACCCCCCCCCCCCATGAACAGTGTAGATTAGTTAATTTTGTTGGCCTCCATGATAATCTATCGAAAGCAGGGCTTCCCAGCAACAGGTACTGTTTCGGACACGCAGCCGATCCTCAGTATCTCCTGTCAAGAGCTTCTTAATGGTCGCCATGCGCTCTGCACCTCCCCTGCCCTCTGCTGTTCTCACACACGCATACACGGGCCGCCCGCACCAGAGGGATCATGGGGGACAGGCTGGACCACAGGAGTCCCTGGGCGGTGGGGCAACACAGCACACTTGGGGGGGCACAGTGATGATTTTACGCCGCCCCCCCAAATGTTGCACCTGGGCGAGAGTACCAGATACCCCCCATGCCACTGCAATCCGGGGACAGACTGGCTCCGGGGACAGACTGGCTCCGGGGACAGTGTCCTCAATCCGGGGACTGTCCCTGAAAACCGGGGATGTCTGGTCACCCTAGGTTTAGAGGGTCTTTAGGTGTGACCTGAGAGGCCTCAGTGAGTGAACTGGGAGGTTTACTGCCCTTTACCTACCTCTGGGATGACCAAGATGACAGAAGGAGTACTGCACATGTGCAGATATGGCAAGATGGCAACAGGCACTCCATTCTTGTGCAATACAAGCTGATGCCACAAGGCAATTGGGGTGGTGTAGCTGGTGGCAATGGGCGAGGGGGATATTTAGCCCAAAAGCTCCATGTAGCCACTGTCAGCCAGTGATGAAAGCTATTGTGAAGGTTTCAGGAGACAAGACTTGTGTAAGGTAAGGCAGCACGGGGCTTACTCCATTGAATTGTATTGTAACTGAACTGTCTGTCCTTGTTATAAGGAACTGCTCAAACTGTTGTCGCTATATAAATCCTGTATAATAATAATATTAATAGTATTAGTAAATTATCTTAGGAACATAGAGGGCCTTTAATTGGTTGCCCTCCACATTATTATTATTATTCCCCTTACTAAGACGGCTTAGCTACTTTCAGTATATTGAGTGCTTGTGCTGCAATCTTATACTATGCTGGAAGGCACAAACCTACACCACAGCTGCCATCTACAGGTACAATTTAATATTACAATTAGGAGATACCTGTCTGGGGAATCAATGTATATTTAAAAGTCAATCTTCTATTATTATTACTTAGTAGGGCTGTTTACAATCTTCTACCTTTGCAACCCACATATAGATTCCCTCCGCCTCCTCTTTGACCTAATAATCACACATGGTAGTATTAGCAAATTATGGGAGTAAAAACTGATTGCAAACTATTTTGTTTTGAATCAAGTTATTGAAGTATTACTAAATTAACGCGTCATATTTACATCATACATGATTCCGTTTTCTTGCATAGCCAAAAACGGGGGGAAAAAAAACCCTGTAAGGCAAAGGCATAATGCAGTGCATACTAGCTCATTATGAAATACTTACCTTAGAACGAGGTCCCCGCATCGCATGCCGGTCAATGCCGAGGGAGCTGACATTTTCTTCCAGGTTCGCAACTCCATCGCTGTAAGTGGCCGGAGCCGTGATGACGTCACACCAGCGCATGCGCGCGGGAGTCCTCAGTTCCGGCAAGGTCCGGCACGATATGCCAGACCTTCACTGTGCATGCACCACTGACATCAGTGGCTGCATCCACAGTGAATATCTCCTAAAGCATGTAGCATTAGGAGAAATTTTACCTACAGGTAAGCCTTATTAAATTAAAAATTACAATTTTAAAAAGGGATATACAACTAATTCAATGACCAGGCCATTTTTTGCGATATGATTCCTCTACATATTTTTGGTAAAAAAAATTGATTGGTTAGTGCAAAAGTTATAGCTTTTACCAAATAGGGGATAGCTTTATGGAATTTTTATTATTATTGTTTTTTTTTTACTAATAAAGGCAGCAGTGTACGATTTTTGGTGGGACTGCGACATTGCGACGGAAAGATTGAACACGTTCGACACTTTTTTGGGACCATTGACATTTATATAGCGATAATTGCTATAAATAGTCACTGATTACAGAGAAGGGGTTAAAACTAGTGGTCGATCAAGGGGTTAACCACTTAAGGACCTTGGGTGTTTTTCAGATTTGGCATTTACAAGACTAAAACAGTTTGTTTTGCTAGAAAATTACTTAAAACCTCCAAACATCATATATATATTTTTTCTAACACCCTAGAGAATAAAATGGCGGTCATTGCAATACTTTTTGTCACACCGTATTTTTTGGAAAAAATTCACTTTTTTTAATTAAAACATAAAACAATAAATTTGGCCTAATTTTTTATATATTGTGAAAGATAATGTTACACCGAGTAAAATGATACCCAACATGTCATGCTTAAAAATTGCGCCCGCTCGTGGAATGGCGTCAAACATTTACATTTAAAAATCTCGATAGGCGACGTTTAAAAAATTCTATAGGTTGCAACCAGGAAGTGTGGAGATCAGAGAAGGATTACAGCAACTCGAGAGCAAAAACGAACAATGAGGACATGAAAACAGCGCTGCATTAAGGTAAAGGAAGCTATTAAGATAAAAAAAAAATTCCTTTACAAACCCCTTAAGTACAGACATGAATCCCTTTAAGGAGGTTCTCACCCAGAATTTTATTGCGCTAAGAAAGCTTATTTTCCCACACAATTCCCTTCCAAATAATTTAAAGTGATTGTAGATGCAAACTTTTTTTGATACATAACCTACAGGTTTATACCTACCTGCTCTGTGCAATGAAATTGCACAGATCGGTTCTGTTCTTGGGCCTCCTACTTCTGGCTCCTGCTCTCTGGCGAGTGCCCCCATAGGAAGCTTGAAAAAACAAACACAATGACGGCGCAAAAGAGGATAAATAAATTGTTATAAAAAGGGAAGGGGAGGAAGCTGCCTACTTAAATAGGTTTAGTCCCTTTTAGACCTGTTTGCATTCACTGCCCGTGTCATTCCAGGAGCAAGTTTTTTTGCCAGGTGTTTGGCTATGTATAAAATTGTCTTAGTCCCACATTAGGTTGTTCACAGTGACGTATCGTGGGGGGTGCGAGGGGGTCCGTGGCCCTGGGCGCAAAATTTGGGGGGGCAAAATCCAATGTCAGTGTGTGTGTGTCACCCTCGTCTCCATCTTCCTCATTTCCATATCCTGTGACCCCACGCTCCGGCTTCCATGTTCAGTCTCAGGTCAGCCCCTGGTGCCCTGTGATTGGGCAAAAGGGGTCATGTGCGGCTGGCCTGTCATCCACCACGGGTGAGCAGGGCTGGCCTTCGCTGTGAGCTGTAGACACTGTCCCCTAATCGGATCCTAGATCATGTCCCCGTCAGGGCAGGCAGTCTGGCAGTGTGAAAGGCGGCGGCGCAGAGGCAGAAAAAAAGGTCAGAGACTTCCTTGTAAGTTTTTTTTGCTGGCCCAGGGGGAGTAGATATGGTCTGGGGAAAGGAAGCAGCCAGAAAGTCATGTGTATAGTGTAGTGGTCAGTGTATATATTCTATTTGAACACTGTAAATCTTTAGCTGCAGTAATCACAAGATATTGTCAGGACCTGGGCTTGAACCTGGGACCTCTTCTGTGTCTGGCATTAACTCTTCCCATTGAGCTGTCTGGGATGCTGGACAGCTCCCTGTCTGATCTGCTGGGTAGACCTATCTGATCCATTAGACTACTCTGCTTGGTGTCTTGATTGCTTTGAACCTTGAACCCCTTGCTCCTCCCATGAACTTCCTACAGTATATAACCCTCATCTCAGCACTTTCTCTTTGCCAGGTTATTGTGCCTTCCAAGCCAGTGCCTTGCGATTTGTCTGCTCTGCTGTGACAGATATACTACCAGATATGTCGTGACAGATATACTACCACGCTGTTACTATCAGGGCTTTTTTTTCAGGGGGAACTTGGTGGAACTCCGTTCCACCAACTCTGGCGCAGACCCTTTGGTGCCTGCTCACCACAATCACTTGTAAACACAGAAGTCTGGTTTCTGTGTTTACAAGTGACAGCTATGCACTCTGTGTGTAACCCCCATGAACTTTGCACTTTGTATGTAATGCAATCCTTGTATTTAATGCCCCTTTAAGATCCTTCTATTGTTTGTAAAATCTGACCACACCCACTATTTGATGTGATTTGGGGTGTGTGTGTGGGGGAGGGGTTTTGGGGGTCATGGCTGAGTTCCAGAATCTATTGTTTGAGAAAAAAGCCCTGGTTACTTTACCTTAAGTTAAAGAGCTCTGACTGCCGGTGAAGACTATCAGTTCTGCAACAAAGACATTCTGTCTGCTACTTAAAGGGCCCTTTAAGTAGCCCTCATCTCTCATTAGCAAAAAAGGTTGAACAGGTTCAAAGGGTTTCTCTTTCTAGAAGTATTGTCAGAATCTATGCTTAAATTTGCTCATGCTTTCAGGTTATGTTCAAGTGACATTCCATTGTGCATAGGTATAAACACTGCTCAGAAAAATTAAAGGAACACCTCCCGGGATATTGATCTGGTAAGTTAAGTGGCAGAGGGGGAGGGGTGTATATAGAGGGGGTTGTTAATCTGTGCTAGCTGCTTTGCTGTTGATTGAAATTAACAGGTGCACTAGATGGGCAACAATTGGGCAACAGTTTTTCACTAGTTTTGCATTTGGCTAGGGTCAGTGTCACTACTGGTAGCACAAGGCGATACTTGGACCCTATAAAGGTTGCACAGGCAGTCCAACTCCTCCAGGATGGCACCGCAATACGTGTCATTGCCAGAAGGTTTTCTGTGTCTCCCAGCACAGTCTCAAGAGCATGGAGGAGATTCCAGGAGACATGGAGTTACTCTAGGTGAGCTGGACAGAGCCGTAGAAGGTCCTTAACCCATCAGCAGGTCCGGTATCTGCTCCTTTGTGCAAGAAGGAACAGGATGAGCACTGCCAGAGCCCTACAAAATGACCTCCAGCAGGCCACTGGTGTGAATGTCTCTGACCAAACAATCAGAAACAGACTTCATGGGGGTGGCCTGAGGGCCCGACGTCCTCTATTGTGCTCTTTGCTCACTGCCGGACACTGTTAAGCGTGATTGGCATTTTCCATTGAACACCAGAATTGGCAGGTCCACCACTGGTGCCCCATGCTTTTCACAAATGAGAGCAGGTTCACCCTGAGCATATGTGACAGACATGAAAGGGTCTGGAGAAGCCGCAGAGAACTGTATGCTGCCTGTAACATCATTCAGCATGACCGGTTTGGTGGTGGGTCAGTGATGGTCTGGGGAAGCATATCCATGGAGGGATGCACAGACCTCTACAGGCTACAAAATGGCACCCTGACTGTCATTAGGTATCGGGATGAAATCCTGGGACCCATTGTGAGACCCTACGCTGGTGCAGTGGGTCCTGGGTTCCTCCTAGTGCAACGACTCATGTAGTGAGAGCATGCAGACAGTTCCTGGAGGATGAAGAAATTGATATCATTGAATGGCCCCCATGCTCACCTGACCTAAATCCAAAAGAACACCCCTGGGACATTATATTTAGGTCCATCCGGTGCTGCCAGGTTGCACCTCAGTCTGTTCAGGAGCTTAGTGAGGCTCTGGTCCAGATCTGGGAGGAAATACCCCAGGTCATCTCATTAGGAGCATATCCTGATGTTGTTAGGCATGCATACAAGCACTTGGGGGCCATAAAACTACTGAGGACCATTTTGAGTTGTTGCAATGAAATTTCAGCAAAATGGACTAGCTTGCCGCATAATGTTTTTCACTTTGATTTTCGGGGTGTCTTTGATTTCAGCCCTCTGTGGGTGGATTATTTTCATTTCCATCAAATGATGTGCCATCCTTTCATTCCAAACACATTACCCAGTCCATATCAGTATAGATATGAGACATGAGATTTTTGCCTGTTGAGATCTGATTTCAAAGTGTTCCTTTAATTTTTTTTGAGCAGTGTATATAGTATTCTGTTTTACTGGGAGGGAATCATTCTACTGAGCTGGTGCTGTTATCCAAAACTTAGTTGAACCATTACCTCTCTTGTACAACAATATCTTATATGAAGCATTCCAGTAAAGGTTAACAGAATATAAACATATCAAGTGCTGTCTTATTACTCAAAGGTGTTGCAAGGATGTCTGAACCCAGAGTGTCAGGTGGGTTGGAATGTTCACAGGGGCATTGGCGATGCAGATGAGCAGGTAGATTCAAGCAGTCCCCAAGGGGGCCATGCTATAGTATTTACTGGCAGAAAAAAAATGTTTTACTATCCAAACAAGGGCAGTAGATTTAATAGATGAAAAGTTGAAAAAATTACTGAAGGTCCGCTTTAAAATGAATAACTCAACAAAACATTTCACTATATGGACCACTTATGTATTAGTACATGTTGATCATATCCCTCCTTAATCTCCTTGTTCTCAATTACAACATATGATTTTTATGTAGAGGTGTGTTGCTACGAGTTACTAAGATCCATACATATTCACCCTGCTGCCAGACATCCATACGTCACACTTGTAGACAGTGAAAAGTCTTTTGCCTTTGTCTTTGTTGTTTTATTTGGGGGATTAAACTTGGTTGGGGGATTTGCCATGTTATAGCGTTATTTGCCATGTTAGAGCGGATCCAATTCTCCCTGCAGATCTTTACCTCAGGACACTTCTCCTCCTGCACATCACTTTCCTGTTAAAGATTAGTACTCCTGTCCCGCAATCTTCAGCCCACTAGGCCTCACTCTGAATAAGTTCTAGTAGTTTAAATTGATGATCCTGAAAAGACCGGGGGCCTGCAGTAACCCTTTTTGTGCCGGGGAAATTACTTGAGCAAAATATTTGATGATGGACTACTGATCCCAGCGGTTCCGACTTGCAAATCCTGCGCCCTCGGGCTGCATCGATTTGACACACACTCCAGTCTCTCCTCTGCTCTACACACAGCTCCTGTTCCAGGACCATTTCAGGAAAAGGACCATACGGATCAACTGCTCTCTAGCTCCTCTCCCAGGACACCTCTCAATGACCGTGTAAAGAGAGGCTCCCCCCAAGCTCCCGAACTCCTTTGCCAGATCCACCCCCCCCCCCCCAGATGGGGGTGTCTCTCCAGCACACAGTCTAGCACTCCATCCTTCATTTCACCCGGTCGACAACTGCTCGCTAGCAGGCTGACTGAGGGAATATATAGGAGGCCCACCCCCTGCCAATCCTAGTTGAGGATTGGTCAGAGCTCGTACATACACCCCATGCCACTCCAACTCTCTTAGAAGGGTAGGTAGGTTCAGGTGCAAAGTAAGGAAACACTCCTGGAAAAACAGTTCTCGTCGCCACTCTAGCCAGAGTGGGTATTGCTCACCCGGATAGGTCCCTCTCACTGGCCTAGCAGCCGGGAGGGCGCACAGAATAAAGTACAGTCTCTGCTACGCACCTTCCTCTCTTGGTGAGATATTTTGGTCTGGAATCCTCTGCCACACGATTCGGCACCCGGATCTCTTTAGCTTTTTCTCCTTAGAACCTTTGAATTCGACAGGCGACACTGAGAGCCGGTTCACACTGGGGCGACTCGTCAGGCAACTCAGCTGCCTGATAAGTCGCGTACCATTCTATTCACCAGAACCGTTCTAATAGGAGCGACGCAAGCCGCTCTGACTTAGATAAAGGTTCTTGTACGACTTCGGGGGCGGCTTGGGGCGATTTGCATTGACTTATATACAGAAGTTATTTTCCTAATCACCTCTGAAGTCGTCTTCAGGACGACTTGCCGAGTCAGCCCCCAAATTCGTGCTGCCGCAGTGTGAACCGACTCTCACAAGCCTCTCGGTTTATAATAATTGCAAACAGTTTGCTAATTTGAAGGGTACAATTTATGTAAATGGGTTGCCAAGGGGCACAATATTTGGAAGTGCGTTACCATGGGTTATACATGTGAGAATAAAAGGGTGGGCTTAGAATGGAACCACTGTTCTAAACTGTCATATCATTTAAAATACACATGCAGGCCTACCAGATTGATTGTCTGTGTTCCCTCTTAGTGTTGAGCAGAATATGCCATATTCGAATTCGCGATATATCTCGAATATATAGTCGAATATTCGACATATATTCGCTAAATACGAATATTCGTGATATTTTTTGGAAATGAAATTATTGCGAATTTTCGCTATCGCGAATGCGAATGCGAATTGCGAATGCGAATCGCGAATGCGAATATTCGAGAAATGCGGAATGGAGCACTCTGATTGGCTCAGAATATTCGTGATATATTACAATGCAAAATAATTGCGAATATTCGGCAAATGCGGAAGGAGCACTCTGATTGGCTCAGAATATTCGTGATATATTACAATACACAATAATTGCGAATATTCGAGAAATGCGGAAGGAGCACTCTGATTGGCTCAGAATATTCGTGATATATTACAATGCAAAATAATTGCGAATATTCGGCAAATGCGGAAGGAGCACTCTGATTGGCTCAGAATATTCGTGATATATTACAATGCAAAATAATTGCGAATATTCGGCAAATGCGGAAGGAGCACTCTGATTGGCTCAGAATATTCGTGATATATTACAATACACAATAATTGCGAATATTCGAGAAATGCGGAAGGAGCACTCTGATTGGCTCAGAATATTTGTGATATATTACAATATAAAATAATTGCGAAATTTCGAGAAATGCGGAATGGAGCACTCTGATTGGCTCAGAATATTCGTGATATATTACAATACACAATAATTGCGAATATTCGAGAAATGCGGAAGGAGCACTCTGATTGGCTCAGAATATTTGTGATATATTACAATATAAAATAATTGCGAAATTTCGAGAAATGCGGAATGGAGCACTCTGATTGGCTCAGAATATTCGTGATATATTACAATATAAAATAATTGCGAAATTTCGAGAAATGCGGAATGGAGCACTCTGATTGGCTCAGAATATTCTTGATATATTACAATATAAAATAATCGCGCGATATCGCTATTGCCGAATAATCGCATTGCGATTTTTCGGCAATATAAAATGAGCGCTGCAGCTACTCGGCCCAAGGTCTCTAATCATACCAGCAATGCTTTTAGACGTCGATGGGGATCTCTAGGGTGTGATCTGTTCTAAATAAAAATTCAAAACATTCGAATATTCGAAGTAGCGAATATTCGCCGCGATATTCGCGTTATTCGCGAATACTCGAATATGCAATATTCGTAGCGAATATTCGTGAGCAACACTATTCCCTCTGTGGTGAGACTGTATGAGCCTTTGTACCATTTAATACTGTATTTCCCTGTATAAAGATTTCCCTGTATTTGGCCATCTTCAGAGATACAGATGGTTTGTGCCAAACACTGCGTGATCTGGAATATATACGTATGCTACATACACTAGCACTAAAATTACCTGTCAGCACAACCAAAGCTTTCTAACAATAATGAGAAAACAGAAGAATGCAGGCTCAGATGGAGGATTGCCTGTAATGAGCAGCAACTCCATCCTTCCTCCCTGCCTGCAGACTCCTCCCTGGATCTGCTGACTCTTCCAATCCCTTGTCCCCATGCCTGGCTCTCTATACCACCTAACACTCTGTTCTGTCTCATTTCTTCTGTCTGCAGATGATATTTTCTCATTATAAGTCTCTTCTCTCATTTCCTGTCATTTACCTGCTGTACCACTGATCTTCCTGACATTTTCTTCTTCTTTTTAAATCCTCACTTCATTTTTTTTCTTCATTGCTGCATACAGATCTAGCAGACAATTTCAATACCATTACCTTAGTTACCCTCTGTCTCCCCTCCATCTCCATCCTCTCTCAGTGCCAGGCTGTGCCACAGCTACTGCAGTATGGAGGATGTGGATGGTCAGAGTACAGGCAGAGCCCAGCAGATAACAGGTCCGTAGTTGTATATCTGTATCTCATTTGTCTTTTCATTTCATAATGAAATCATGATTTTGTCTGCATCACTGGCACAGCAATGCATTCTGTCTTATGTTTCATAACCATCCCTTCTGAAGTCAAATAGAAATTTATATCATTTTTTTCTTGGCATTGATAATGTTTTGAAAATGCTATCTGAGCTACCTTGGTATATAACATTGTGAATGGTTTGCAATTTATATATATATGATTTTTATATGTATTATACCAATAAGCATTCTGCAAACTACGCGTGTGAGAACGTCATTAACCCCATAGGCTGATTTTAATCATGGTCTTTAACAAAGTCCTTATGGTAAAGTGGGTCACATGCCATGCCTGCCTGCACTGCAAGCTGTACTTAGCCCATCGGGTCGTGTCTGCGTAATAGTAAACAATACTGTACCATAACCATTGTGCTGCTTGGCAGTCTACACACAGTTTCTTTAGAAGACTGCCCCAATTTCCAACTCGCATTTTTTTCTTGCAGATTTGTAGAAGCATGGTTTGGTAAAAATGCTATCTCAGACACTTGATAGTTTTGTCATACTGCAGCTTTTAAGAATCAGCTGCTTTTATGTTTATAATTATAATACAGTAAAACCTTGGATTGCGAGCAAATGTTCTTGTAATTCAAAGCACTCTTATATCAAAGCAAATTTCACCAAAAGAAATAATGGAAACTCAGATGATTCGTTCCACAACCATTTATTCATATACAAATTATTACAGCAATACAAAATACATTATAAAGTGTACTGTAAAAATAAAACAAATTAATTTTCATTGAAGGAGCTTCAGAGTATAAAAGATAAGAGAGGCGGTTCACACTGCCGCGACCTGAACGTCGGCATGACTTTGCCAGGAAACTTCGAGGCAACTTCAAGCCAACTTTCGAGGCAACTTCAGGGAATGCCTGGGTAATCTTCCTGTAATGTCGGATCCAAATTACATCAATTAAGATAAGGATCCGACTTAGCGGCAACTTCCATTAAAGTCTATGGGCACAAGTCTGATAGAAGTCGCCTTGAAGTAGTACAGAAACCTCTTCTAAAGTTGGAGCGACTTCAGTAGTGCTAATTATGACAGCTTTCATTGACTAAAATGGGATTTCACATGTCACACGACTTGGAGTCTCACAAGTTGAATCCCAAGTCCCGGCAGTGTGAACCGTGCGTTATACTCAGTTATGACATGATGCTATTGGCATTGCAAGACCTTGCTCATTTATCAAGTTCAAATTTATTAAAAAATTTTGCTCTTGAAAAAACACTTGCAGACCAAGCTACTCGCAATCCAAAGTTTTACTGTAATTTCATTCAGTTACTGTTATTACTAGATTTTCAATGCATAGTGTTACTGAATCTGTTGGCTTTAAAGCGGAGCTCCAGCCGCGATTTTTTTTTTAAAAGTCAGCAGCTACTAACAGTGTAGCTGCTAACTTTAAATAAGGACACTTACCTTGTCCTACTTGCCCGCGCTGATGGCCCCCCCGATGCCGGTCCCACGATCGCTCCGGGTCCCGCGCCGCCATTCACACTATGGGAAACAGGCAGTGAAGCCGTACGGCTTCACTGCCCATTTCCTACTGCGCCTGCGTGAGTCTCACGCTGGCTTGTGAATGGGCGCGCTGCTCTCTGAGAACACACACAGTTCCCAGAAAGCAGCGCGCCCCATTCACAAGGAGAAGGACAAGAAGAAAAGGCACCGCGGAGTGGAAGAGGCAGATTACGGACTTCCGCATAGCAACAGGTATTTCGGGTGAGTATTTTTTATTTATTTTTTTCAGGTTTTTTTTATTGAATTTTTTTAAACAACATGGGAAAATGTTGTTTTCCTGGGTGGAGCTCCGCTTTAAATAACTAATCTTAAAAATGCTCTCACCTCCCTACTAACAATTTTGCCTATGTAAGAAATATGTATATTTTTACCTATTTTCAACCCGCTTTGGTCTAGTCATGTGATCTCCCCTGCGTCAGCCAGTGCCAGCTGCAGGGGAAAGAGCACTTGGCAATGGCTGGCAATTCTTGGGAGCATTGGCATCACCCACAGGCTTCCTATGGCTCATCTGTTGTCTTCCCCTGCAGCTGCTGCTGGCTGACACAGGGGAGCCAGATAATGACCAGAACGGAGAGGCCTGAAAACAGGTAAGTATTTACATCTTAATGAGTTAGGGTTTTCCTGGAATTTAATTTTTCATATGTATAGTTAGGGGAATGGTTTCCATGTGGTATTTGGCTTCAATGTTACCAATGATTTTGCATTTTGTAATAAATTATTAATGCAAAAGATGTTGCATCTTGTTATCAATGATTCCAACAAAAGATCAGGCTTAAAGGATGTGCTTCCTTTTCAGCTAAATAGTTGACAATGGCATCCCTTCAGTTGATGTGCAGTTAAAAACAGATGTTTTTAAGATCATTGCCAATTATTTGTTCCCACCATTGTTTGTAGCAAGTCTAGTGGCTAACATTTTTTGGGTTATATTGATAAAATATCAGTTAGGCTAAATAAGTTAGACCTGTAATGCCGCGTACAAACGATCATTTTTTGTGATGAAAAAAAACGACGTTTTCTGTGAAGTAAAAAACGACGTTTTTGAAACGTCACTTTCAAAGACGATGTTGCATACACACCATTGTTTTTTTCACAAAAAACAAGGTTACGTTCACCACACTTTTCCATTGAAGCTCCCTTAATAATTAGCTTCTGGGCATGCGCGGGTTGAAAAACGTCGTTTTAAACAACGTTTTTGCTACACACGGTGACTTTTTGTGAAACAAAAAACGACGTTTTGAAAAACGACACAAAAAATTCAAGCATGTTGGAATTTTTTTTTGGTCGTTTTTTTTAAGACAAAAAACGACGTTTTGCCCACACACGATCAATTTAAATGACGTTTTAAAAAACTACGTTTTTTTTCATCGCAAAAAACGACCGTGTGTACGCGGCATAAGACATCATCATACACAGAATATAAAAGAGAGATGCAGCACTTAACCAATCGACCTCAGGAGTTTATTGAGGTCATTTTGTGAGAGTAATGTACAAATATGCAGAGCAAACCATAACACACAGATGTATCAGAGGCTACCGTGGACCCCTTACTTCAGGTGACAGAAAGCCCTATATACAGTATGTATATCCTCCCCTTCTTGCATTGCTCCCAAAACATGTCCAGATAAGACAGAGTTACTGGAATCAGGCTGCACATGCTTAGTTTGGTATGTATTGTTAGAGAGTTTTTTTTTCTTGGGAATGTGCATGTGATTAGCAGAGAGACAATCAGCACTATCCATACAGAAGGTCAGGGGTCCTGCATCCTGATAGGACAACCAGTGTAGTACGAAAACTCCTCCTACAATCTTTAACCAGGCACTAGTAGAAGTCAATACACTATATACTGGTGATGAGAAAAGATATTTATCAGTTTATATTTACTATAATAATTGTATTTCCATGTTCTGTGTATTGTGAGAGACCAGATATAGTTTATGCAGGGTCTTGGGTTTAGTAACACTTTAAGCTTATAATTTATCAGAAGACCCAGATCCTTCTCCACCATTGATTCCCCCAGTTGTACTCCCCCTAGCATGTATGATGCATGGATAGTCTCAGCCCTCAAGTGCATACCTTTACATTTATCAACATCAAACCTCAACATTTGCCACATAGTGGCCCAATGAAACAGAGCATTGAGGCCGGCTTGTAAATTGGAGACATCCTGTAAGGTCATTATTCCACTGTATAGCTTGGTGTCATCTACAAAGTCTCATATGGTTCTTTTAATCCCAGGCCCAATATCATTTATACATGTATTAAAAAGTAATGGTCCCAGCACTGAACCTTGAGGTACACCACTGATAACCCTAGACTAATCAGAGTATGAAGCATTAACTACTACTTTCTGAATACTGTCTTTTATCCAGTTTACTATCCATTTACTATCCATTTACAGTTTTTTCCATGCCTGCAGACTTAACCACTTAAGCACCGAGCCTGTTTTTCAGATTCGGTGTCTACAAGACTAAAATTACTTAAAACCCCCAAACATTACATTTTTTTTTCTAACACCATAGAGAATAAAATGGCAGTCATTGCAATACTTTTTGTCACGCCGTATTTGCGCAGCGGTCTTACAAGCGCACTTTTTTTGGAAAAAATTCACTTTTTTAAAATAAAAAATAAGACAACAATAAATTTGCTAACGTCGCTTTAACTGACAATTGCGCGGTCGTGCGACGTGGCGACGTGGCGCCCAAACAAAATTGACGTCCTTTTTTCCTCACAAGTAGAGCTTTCTTTTGGTGGTATTTGATCGCCTGTGCGGTTTTAAATATGCACTAATTGCTGTATAAATGTGACTGGCATTGAAGGGGTTAACACTAGGGGGTGAGGGAGGGGTTAAATGTGTATCCTAGGTGTGTTCTAACTGTGGGGGGAGGGGGGTGACTGGGGAGGTGACCGATCTGTGTCCCTATGTAAAAGGAACACAGATCGGTCTCTGTGTAAAACGGCAATGAGAGATGATCTCATATGTTTACATATGAGATCATCTTTCATTGGCCGTGCAGATCGCATAGCAAACGGCCACTCTGATTGGCCGTTCGCCGCAATCTGTGATTGGCTGTGTCCAAGGGACACGGGCAACACAGAGCTTCCCCACTGCGCGCTTTGGAGCGCGCGCGGGGAACGCCCAAAGGGGCGCCCCTCAAAAGACGGCGGCTTGGCTTTTCAGGTCCGCGCTGTAGCCGTCATTCGGCTATAGCGCGGGCCGCAAGTGGTTAAGACGCATGGGCGGGACTGATGTTTTGACGTCACTTCCGCCCAGCAGAGCTATTGGGATGGGTGGGGGCCATTTTTCCCTCACTCACATCCCCACACAGACAGCCGAAGGACCCGATCGCCTCCGCCGCTACCGACGGCTCCGGTAAGTGGCGGAGGGCGCGGGTGAGCGGCGGGATTGGGGGGCCCTCTCCCGCCACCGATAACGGCGATCTTGCGGTGAATCCGCCGCGGAGACTGCCTTATCATTGACAGGACCGCCCACTGAAGAGATAGATATCTCGGTTGTGGCAGCAGCTGCCGTCAATTGACGGACGCCTCTTAAGGCGTTCCCCATGCGAGCTCCAGAGCGCGCAGCGGGGAAGCTCTGTGTTGGCCGTGTCCCTTGGACACAGCCAATCACAGATCGAGGCGAAGGGCCAATCAGAGTGGCCGTTTGCTATGCGATCTGCGCGGCCAATGAGAGATGATCTCATATGTAAACATATGAGATCATCTCTCATTGCCGTTTTACACAGAGACAGCGTCCTGTCTCTGGAGAGGAGACCGATCTGTGTCCCTTGTACATAGGGACACAGATCGGTCACCCCCCCAGTCACCCCCCTCCCCCCACAGTTAGAACACAATGTAGGGAATACATTTAACCCCTTCCTCACCCCCTAGTGTTAACCCCTTCAATGCCAGTCACATTTATACTGTAATTAGTGCATATTTATAGCACTGATCGCAGTATAAATGTGAATGGCGCCAAAAATGTGTCAAAAGTGTCCGGTGTGTCCGCCATAACGTCGCAGTCCCAAATAAAAATCGCAGATCGCCGCCATTTCTAGTAAAAAATAACAAATAAAAAAAAAATCTGTCCCCTATTTTGTAGGCGCTATAACTTTTGCGCAAACCAGTTGCTTACTGCGTTTTTTTTTTTACCAAAAATATGTAGAATAATACGTATCGCCCTAAACTGAGAAAAAAATGTGTTTTTTTTTAAATTGCGATATTTATTATAGCAACAAGTAAAAAATATTGTATTTTTTTTTCAAAATTGTCGCACTTTTTTGTTTATAGCGCAAAAAATAAAAACCGCACAGGCGATCAAATACCACCAAAAGAAAGCTCTACTTGTGGAGAAAAAAGGACGTCAATTTTTTTTGGGAGCCACATCGCATGACCGCGCAATTGTCAGTTAAAGCGATGTAGTGCCGGAAGCTGAAATTTCACCTGGGCGGGGGGGATATATGTGCCCAGTAAGCAAGTAATTAATGTAATTCTAAAGTCTTGTTTTTTTTTAGTTACAAATAACAAACATGTTATACTTACCTGCTCTGTGCAAATCCAGGCTGGCTGACTGACTTTGATTGACAGTAGTGAGAGCCAATGGCACTGCGCTGCTTTCTTAAACAATGAGGAGGGGATTCACGGCCAGCCAAGTGTCTTGTGCAACATCACTTGATCTAGAGCTTCCTTAGGTAAGTATTAGGAGGACTGAGGGGTGCTTCTGCACACAGAAGGCTTTTTATCTTAATGCATAGAATCCATTAAGATAAAAAACCTTCTGCCTTTACAATAATTTTGACATTGAATATTAGATGTGTGTGGGGAACTGTGTCAAATGCTTTTGCAAAATCCAAGTATACCACGTCCACAGCCACCCCTCTGTCCAAGGTTTTACTTACCTCTTCATAAAAAGAAATCAGATTTGTCCGACAACTTCTGTCTTTCATGAATCCATGCTGTTTGTTGCTAAAAATATTTTTTTCCTGCAAAAACTCATTTATGTGGTCTTTTATTAAACTCTCCAGTATCTTCCCAACTATAGAAATTAAACTAACAGGTCTATAGTTACTTGGTAAAGACTTTGATCCATTTTTAAATAGAGTCCCTAAAACGTATGGCTTTGAAATGACAGAGCTCAATTCTTTAAGGATTTATGCGTGGTTGCCATCTGGACCCTGTACTTTATTAACCTTAATGCTGTCTAAATATTTCTGGAACAATTTTAAGGCCAATGTGGATCATTTGGGGCTACTGCCACCCCCATTATGGACATGAGCTCCCCCATGCTCCTTTGTATACACAGAGCTGAAGACGGCATTTAATGAATTTGCCTTCTCTTTGTCCCCAGTCACCCACTCTTGATTATTTTGTAAAGGGCCTACATGCTTAGACCTGATCTTTTTACTATTAATATATTTGAAGAATTTTTGGGATTTGTCCTACTATTTTTTGCAATCACCAAAGTCACTTGGTTTTAAATTTTTGCAGCCTTGATTTCCTTTTTACATATTCTGTTATATTCTTTGTAATGTTTAAACAATGATAGTGTTCCTTAATTTTTATATTTTTTTTAAACATCTTTCCTTATTATTTATAGCTTTTCTAGCTTTGGCCATGAGCCATATAGATTTAATTTTTAGACTTATTGCCCATGGGTATGGGCGTATGGGTGCCGCCCCCTCTATCACCAATAGATAGATTCATGCATTGCATGAATCTATCTACGGCCGCCGCTGCCACCCCCTATTCAGGTGCCCGGCTCCTTTTCGGGTGTTGGGAGCCTGAATTACAGCTGCAGGGTATTTTTTTGAAGCACCTGATTAGAGTCATAGGCCCTCCCAAAAAACTCTCCCAAATGTTTTGTGGCTGCCCATCTGGGCTGTTCCTGGAGCCCATAAGTACCCACTCAGCCTCTTCACAGCCGCTCATTCAGTTCACAGCATGGCTGGGGGGCAGAGACTAGAGGTAAGTTGACTGGTGAGGAATATGAGGTGGGAGGCGCTGGAGGAGACCTGATTTCAGCATAGGTGTCACTGCTACGAGACACCACAAAGTCAGAGACACTGTGAGTAATACTACCTGTGATTATAGTTGCCATTAAACATCTCCACTACAGTTCTCAAATCAGCAGATGACTTTGATCAAGAGCTTCTAAGTTAGCTGAACAGCAATCCCCCCAGCATTACCACTTATCTCATTCCACCCCCCCCCCCCCCCATACATGGAAGGGAGGGGACAAAATGGTGAGGATGAAAGAAAAAGGGACAAAAGGAGAGGGATGGGTGAAAAAAAATAAGAAATTAGGATAGAGAGAGATACAAGGGAAAGAAAAGAGAACAAAGAGAAAGAGTGGTACATCCTTAAATTTACCATATGAGGTTTTAATACTGTACGAGTAGAGAGAATTCAAGGAGAGCCACGCTGCGAAAATAATTTTACTGTTAGGGGTCCCCACAACTTGGAAAATTTTATCAAAGGGTCACGGCATTAGTAAGGTTGAGAACCACTGCTCTAATAGTTTTCCAAAAAGGTGAACAGCGAGCGCCATGCTGGCTTCTCGCAGTTCACTCAGCTGTGTGTTAGGAAAGCAAATTAATATTCGTTTTCTTAACACTGAACCGCCTCTCCGCCAATCAGGTGCTCGGGTATGTTACCTTTTCACCTGATTGGCTGAAATGACAGGCGCTGTGATTGGATGCCTATCAGGTGTCCAATCATAGCAGAGGACGAGAAGAGAGGACGAGAGAAGGCATCGAGGAGCATGGAGGACACCGCCTCCTTGACCCGCTGCCCCACCGACACATGGTAAGTGCCAGGGGGGCACACTGGCAGCATTTGATGGACACATTGGTGGCAATTGATGGTACAGTGGCAGCATTTGATGGGTACATTTGCGGCAATTGATGGCGCAGTGGCAGCATTTGATGGGCACATTGTTGGCAATTTACGGCACAGTGGCAGCGTTTGATGGGTACATTGGTGGAAATTGATGTCAAAGTGGCTGCAATTGATGGGTACAGTAGCTGCGTTTGATGGGTACATTGGTGGAAATTGATGTCAAAGTGGCTGCAATTGATGGGTACAGTAGCTGCGTTTGATGGCACAGTGGCAGCGTTTGATGGGTAAATTGGCGGAAATTGATGGCACAGTGGCAGCATTTGATGGGCACATTGGCGGCAATTGATGGCACAGTGGCAGCATTTGATGGGCACATTGGTGGCAATTTACGGCACAGTGGCAGCATTTGATGGGCACATTGGCGGCAATTGGTGTCACAGTGGCTGCAATTGATGGGTACAGTAGCTGCGTTTGATGGCATAGTGGCTGTGTTTGATGGCACAGTGGCAGCAATTGATTGGCACAGTACCTGTGTTTGATGGCAGTGGCGGCAATTGATGGGCACAGTGGCTGCAATTTTTTTTCAGAATCCCCCCAAAAAAAAATTGAGCACCAGCCGCCACTGCCCTTAAGTCAATAGACCACACCTCCCATTATGCAGCAAGAAGCAAT
Organism: Rana kukunoris; assembly: GCA_029574335.1. Lineage (NCBI taxonomy): Eukaryota > Metazoa > Chordata > Amphibia > Anura > Ranidae > Rana > Rana kukunoris. Next base: position 117,546,569 of record CM056051.1, on the reverse strand, counting down.
GGCAAACCCCCTGCCTTGCAACCTAACCTTTATTATCATTATGATTATTATAATACAGAATTTAAATAGGACCAACAGTATTGCTTTACAATATAAAGGGAGTTAGTACAATTGCAATACAGAAGGATTAGTAGTTTATGTAGGATATGTAGTTTACGTATGTAGTGATCGATATACAGATTTGTAAGAGGAGACAGGGTAGGCTTTGCTGAATAAACAGGCATCACCTAAAGGCGGACAGGGTAGGCAATAACCAGACAGATTGGAGTAGGGAGGTCCAGAGGATGGGGGAGGCTCTGGAGAAATCCTGAAAGTGAGCATGGGAGGAGGTTATGAGGGACTTGGAGAGAAGGAGGCCTTATAGTAATACTAAAGGCTCATTTGGTTTGTTTTTGTTTTGCACAGAGCAGCTCCAATCCTCATCTTCTCGGGTCCCCACCAGTACTTCTTGCTCCAAAGCCACTTGCTATGGGGGCACTCATGCATGCTCATTACTAAACCTTCCTCTGTGTGTCCATAAGACACACAAAGTGGGACTTGGCCCCCCACTCCCTCCTCATGTTTCCCAAAGAGTGGCGCTTTAACAAACATTCTGTCCTTCACCTCTAATATTTATCTTCTTTTTTTTCGTCTCCTCTTCACTATTCACCTTCTCTTCCCTTTTCTCCCACCAAAAGGAGAGGTAGCCCCCAGTACAATGGTGCTCAACCAACTTATATTCCAAATGGCTGAGCTACAAATCATCTCTTTAAATGCTGGGGCCACAAAAACAGTACCCAGTCTCCAGGGAACCCAGTTCATAAAACCCCTCCTTACATAGTTGATATTTCCCCAAATGGATACTCAGCTCCAAACCTAATAAACAATCTTAGAGAGTAGCTAATGGACTTCATTACTCCCTACCCTGTTATATACAGCAAATCAATTAAAATTGGAAGTATGTTTTTCTGAAAATTTTCCATATTTAACAAGAGAAATCACTTTGGCCAACACATACCTAACCAAAGACAAGACCCTACTTGTTGTTATTATCTCAACTAGCAAACTTTATGGATACTATTTTAGGCAAATCTTATTGACTAAACTAAAAAATGATTACACGTGCTCTGAATGGTCAACATATGGTATATTCAACACCTAGAGCTAGAGATTACACAAGCTACCTTAGTGTTCATAATTTCTATAGCAGAACTGACATTTTTCTTATTTACCTTGAAAAAGGTGTACTGAACTGCCCATATCAAAGTTAAAGCGGACCTTTAGTCATTTTTTCATCTTTCATCTTTCCCTCTATTAAATCTTCTGTCCTTGCTGTTTTAACTTCTATAATAATATATCTAATATCTAATATCTATCTATATATCTAATATATCTTATACAGCTTGCTTCCTCTATCTTGTCTGGTAATTTGCTCAGGGAAGTGGAATCCAATACAGCTCTCTCTCTCTCTTACTCCCGTGAGAGTTTGCCAGCAAGGAAGGGGACATGAGAGTGAAGGAGTGATGAGTCACAGGAGAGCCAAGGAGAGCTGCAGGGCTGGATGAGGGTAGAGATAGGAGGAGGCTGCAGAGATCCCAAGTGTAATCATCCAGAGAGGAGAAATGTGCAGGCAAACAGTGGTGTGTGTGAATGTGTGTGTCTATGTAAATTCAGGAAGTAAACAGGAAGCAGCTTTGGCTGCCCAAAGTTAAAATGGCTGCAGCCAGACTTAGTGAAGGGAGAATCCTGCAGCATATTTGGCAAGTACAGAATCGCAGTATACATAAAATAATATGTAAAGTTGTTGGAGGGAAGCTTCAGACTGGCAAAGATGTTTTAAATACAAATTATGTGGGCAGACTGTAGTTCCTCTGTATAAATGTGGTCAGATCACTCTCCAACCTCCCTAACAATACAAATCCCTAAAGCCTCGCACACACGATTTGATTGTTGCACAACCGAGTGTCTGGTTTTTGTCAAAAGAGCGTGTGCAGGATTTTGTCTTGCATACTAACTATCCGCAAATTGTCATATGACAAACACGAATGTAGTGACGTACTATGAGTATAAAGAGGAAATTCATTTCTCAAGCACCACCTTTTGGGCCCCTTCTGCTAATTTCATATTAGTAGACGTTTGGTTAGCATTGATTCGCACTTTTTGTTAATTTTTTTAACCACTAGCCGACCAGCCACCGCCGTTCTACGGCGGCAGGTCGGCTCTCCTGGGCGAGAGCCCGTCATCCTACGTCGGGACATTCGCGGCCACTAGGGGGCGCGTGCGCGCCGCCGGCGGCCCGCGCGTGCCCCCCCCCACTCGCCCCCGAGTCCCGCACGCGTGCCCGGCGGGTACGATCGCCGCTGGGCACCCGCGATTGCTCGTTACAGAGCGGGGAACGAGAGCTATGTGTGTAAACACATAGCTCTCGTTCCTGTCAGCGGGGGAAAAGCTGATTTTCTGTTCATACAATGTATGAACAGAAGATCAGTGATTTCCCCTAGTGAGTCAACCCCCCCATACAACCCCCCCATACCCCCATACAGTTAGAACACACCCAGGAACACACTCTTCCCTGCCCCCTAGTGTTAACCCCTTCACTGCCAATGGCATTTTTATAGTAATACAATGCATTTTCATAGCATTGATCGCTATAAAAATGCCAATGGTCCCAAAAATGTGTCAAAAGTGTCCGAAGTGTCCGCCATAAGGTCGCAGTACTGAAAAAAAAATGCTGATCGCCGCCATTACTAGTAAAAAAAATAAAAATAATAAAAATGGCATAAAACTACCCCCTATTTTGTAAACGCTATAACTTTTGCGCAAACCAATCAATAAATGCTAATTGCGATTTTTTTTTTAATGAAAAATATGTAGAAGAATACGTATCGGCCTAAACTGAGGAAAACAACTTTTTTTATATATTTTTGGGGGATATTAATGACAGAAAAAAGTAAAAAATATTGAATTTTTTTCAAAATAGTCGCTCTATTTTTGTTTATAGCGCAAAAAATAAAAACTGCAGATATGATCAAATACCACCAAAAGAAAGCTCTATTTGCGGGGAAAAAAAGGACGCCAATTTTGTTTGGGAGCCACGTCGCACGACCGCGCAATGGTTAGTTAAAGCGACGCAGTGCCGAATCACAAAAAGTGCTCTGGTCTTTGGACAGCAATATGGTCCGGGGCTAAAGTGGTTAAATTCAGATTGCAGATAACAGCTCTGTATTAATTTCTGTTGTTTTTTTTCTGCACAATAAAAAAATTGTGTAGAATAATACTGGGCTATGTGTTTTTCTTCAAATAACAGTATGGGAGTAGGCAGTTACATTAAAAACAAGACAATGAAAAATTAACAAGGGACACCAACATAGTTGTATCTTTGATCTTAAAAACTCAGGGATAATGATGTTGTGGTAACTTCCCCAAAAAAATGAACAACAACCATAATATTAATATTATTTATATCCCTACAAAACAAATGCCTTTTAAAATATCGTATTTATCGGCGTATACCGCGCACTTTTTTCCCCTTAAAATAAGGGGAAAATCGTGGGTGCGCGATATACGCCGATAGCCGCTTCCCGCGCTCAGTTTGAACTAAGCCACCGACATATACCGAGTGCAGTACACTCGGGTACATTCGGCCAAGCTCGGCTTCGCTCGTGCTCACGCATAAACGTCACAGAGTGTGAGCACGAGCGAAGCCGAGCCTGGCAGAATGTACCCGAGTGTACTACACTCGGTATATGTCGGCGGAGGCGTTCAAACTGAGCGCGGGAAGCGGGGATTCGACTCGCCGGAGCACTGGAGAAGCCGGGAGGACATCACAGAAGCCGAAGACGGACGCCGGACCGGACGATGGACGCCGCGCAAGACACCAAAACAGTAAGTACTAAAAGTACTAAAAACATTTTTTACAGGTCCACATCAGGGGTGCGCGCTATACGCCGGAGCTCACAATACCCCGATAAATACGGTATGTTTGGCATAACTACATCAGTATCACCAGCAAAGCAGCTTCATTATTATCCCATTAAAGTAGATGAGAATGTGCGCTGAATTTCGACATTTCACTAATTGCTGCGTCATGAAATGTTAACTCTAGATTACGAACAGTAGTTTACAAGACCGAACTCTTCCCAGTCGTTCCTTGATTCCGATTATATGTGTTTGTACTTTTGAATTTTGTGTGACAATTTCTGTACTAACCATCTGAAAATCAGATGCTGAGTTCACATCCGACAAAAATTCTATAGTCTGCACATCCAGCTTTTGTCTGACGAAATAGTCAAATCTGCTGTCGAAATCACCGTACTAATGATCCAAAATTCCACAGACAGCTCATTTTACAAATTTTGCCATCTGTATTTCGCATCGTGTGTACGGGCCTTAACACTTTTAAATCACCTTTTCTTGGAAACTCGGTAAGAACTTGTAGCGTGCCGAGTAGACATTTAATCTGCTCGCCTCAACTTTATTGTGGACCATGAGTCAGACCTCACATCAGATCCAGTAAAATGGGAAGCCCTTATAGCCATTTTACAAGGCATCTTCTTTAGACACAGTGCTAAAATTAAAAAAGAAAGGAGCAATGACCTTGCCAAAGTCTTGCAGTTGCCGAGAAGTACTGTTACATACAGGACCTGTAACTGACTACACGCCTGGAATTAAAAACAATATGAGTTGACAAACAAAAAACTAGTAGGCATGAAAACCTTATCATTTAGAGACCAGTAAAGCCCCGTACACTCGATCGGACCATTCTCCGACCAAAATCACATCCGAATTCCATTAGAGTAAAAGAGAACATGTTCTCTATCTAAACGTAGGTCGAATTCATCGGAATTTCCGATGGAATTACTCCGATGGGGCATACACACGGTCGGAATTTCAGATGGAAAAAGTCAGTCTGACTTTTTCCATCGGAAATTCCGATCGTGTGTACGGGGCTTTAGAAGTGCTTTTTATCAACACGGTTATAAATGTGGTAGATTATTGGCTTGATCCATAAGACAACAAAGAGCCACAAGGAATGCCAAAGAATTTAAAACAATTCTAATAACAACCCAGCATCTATGATTAGTGAATACTATTAACTGCAAACAGTTGGTGTACACCTCTCTCTAATCCAAACTTGAAAAACTGTGTTATTTACAATTATTAAAAGAGGTGCAGCACTTTGTGCTCTATACCACTAATACATCAATAAAAATCAATAAAAAAAATATACACTACCAGTAATCCTAAAAGTCCCAGGCCATATAGATGTCTTTCCAAAAAGTAAAAAAAAAAAGACCAATGTAGACCAAAAGCTCCAACAGTGCCTTCTCTGGCTATGAATCTCTTGTAGGGCTTCACTCAAATGGTGAAAAATCTAAAAAAAAATTGGTGTATTTAAACAATGCGTTTATATTGTGGTTACATCAAGATCATAAATATAATTCCAATGGATCACAAGATGTGTTCTTATATATGTACCCTTAACCTCATATTTCTTAAACAAGGCCACCTATAACACGCCAATTCAGCTTTTACTCTGAAGCCTCTGGGCAGTTTTCTTGTGGAGAATAGGGATGAGCTTCGCGTTCGACTCGAACCCATGTTCGAATTGAACATTGATTGTTCTTCGAAATTTCAAACAAAACGGGTCGTTCGCGCCAAATTCGAATGACGCGTCACGGCCCATAATTCACTACGGCATTGCACGCTGATGATTGGCCAAGCATGCACTATGACCCGCATGCTTGGCCAATCACAGTGCGCAAAAAACGGAGAGCCATAATTGGCCAAAGCCAGGGTGGCTTTGGCCAATTATGGCTCAGGGCTTTAGCACACGCTCCACACTATAAAAGGCCACCTGCTGGGCCGCCTCATGTAGTGTGTTTCTGCGGTGTTAACAAAAAGATCAGTCCTAGAGAGAGAGAGAGAGAGACAGTTTATTTTTTACTAGATAGATAGATAGAGCAGGCAGGCTAGTCAGTTTAGTTAAATTTACAGTGTGTAGAGGATATATATACATCCCAGGAGTTGTACATATATTTATACACTGTATAGTTTGCACCTAAACCTATTTGGTGTATACTGCACTTGTGCTGTATAGTTTGCACCTAAACCTACTTGGTGTATACTGCACTTGTGCTGTATAGTTTGCACCTAGACGTACCTGGTGTTTACTGCACTTGTGCTGTATAGTTTGCACCTAAACCTACTTGGTGTATACTGCACTTGTGCTGTATAGTTTGCACCCAAACGTACCAGGTGTTTACTGCACTTGTGCTGTATAGTTTGCACCTAAACGTACCAGGTGTTTACTGCACGTGTGCTGTATAGTTTGCACCTAAACGTACCAGGTGTTTACTGCACTTGGGCCGTGTAGTTTGCACCTAAACGTACCAGGTGTTTACTGCACTTGTGCTGTATAGTTTGCACCTAAACCTACTTGGTGTATACTGCAAGTGTGCTCATTAGTTTGCACATAGTATTAGTAGTTTTGGAGGTTGTTCCGCCACCACGCCTCCAAAACACCACTACTGGTTGTGACACACCTCTCTCCTCCACCCCCTTCTCTTCTTTTTCCTCTGTGGCCTCTTCCTGTGCTGATGTGTTCTCGGAAACCAGCCGTGCTCCGTAGGCGTACGAGGGGCTACGCAGGAATGCAGGCAAAGAGATGCCATGCAGTGCTAGAGCTGGTGTGCTTGGGAGACAGGAGCCACACTGGGGCCGAGGTTCTGTCAGCTCTGCAGGGGCAGGCTCAGAGGTGGTTGACACCATGCCAGCTTAAGCCTGGAATGGTGGTTAGCGACAATGGCACTAACCTTCTCTCTGCCCTGCGACAGGGAAAACTGACCCATGTGCCCTGTTTTGCTCATGTTCTGAATTTGGTGGTGCAGTGGTTCTTGGGCAGGTACCTGGGCTTACAGGATGTCCTGAAGCAGGCCAGGAAAGTCTGTGTGCATTTCCGGAGGTCATATAATGCCACTGCTCGGCATCCAAAGGGAATACAACCTGCCCAAGAACCGCCTAATCTGTGACATGCCCACCAGATGGAACTCTACATTGGCCATGCTGTAGCGGCTGCACACGCAGCAGAGGGCCATCAATGAGTACCTGTGCCAATATGGCAGCAGAACTGGGTCAGGGGAGCTTGTTTTTTTTTCCCCATGCCAGTGGCCTTGATCAGGGATGCATGCACTGTCCTGTCACCAATTGAGGAGGCCACAAGGATGGTGAGCAGTGACAGTGCATGCATCAGTGAGACTGTCCCTCTTATTCACATGTTGGAGCACACGCTGCGTGGAATAATGGACAGGATCCTAGAGGCAAAACAGAGGGAGGAAGGACTTCCTAACCTCTCAAGGCCCCCTTTATCCAGACAGTGGTCCTGCTTGCCCGCCTAGCACACAGTAAAAGGACGAGGAGGAGGAGGAGAAGGAGGAGGATGATTGTATCATCAGCATGGAGGTGGAGCCTAGCACTCAGCATCAGCACCAGCAGTCTTCAAGGGATCATTTACAGTCCCAAGGAACCCATGGATCCTGTCGTCCTCAGTGACCCAGAGGACTGTGCCCCGAATGCCTCAGCAAAACTACGCTGCATGGCCTCCCTGATCCTGCAAAGCTTGCGTAAGGATCCTCGTATTCATGGTATCAAGGAGAGGGATCATTACTGGCTGGCAACTCTCCTTGATCCATGTTACAAGGGTAAGGTTGCGGACCTTATCTTGCTGTTGCAGAGGGAGCAGAAGATAAAAAAATCTTCGGGAGGCCTTGCAGAAAGGTCTGTGCAAAGCGCTCCCAGAACCTGGGGGATTACCAAATCCTGGTGCTGGACAACGTGTTGCTGAGGCTTCGGTAAGTCACAGAAGGAGCGGTGGAGAAGGTGGCTGTCTGACCGATGCGTTCAGACAATTTTTTAGTCTGCAGCCCCAAGGTATGACCGGTTCCAGCAACCATCGCCAGCGTCTGGTTTACATGGTGCAGGAATACCTATGGGCAAGATCAGACTTGGACACCTTCTCCACCGAAAATCCTCTGGCTTACTGGGTCTTGAGGATGGATCACTGGCCAGAGCTTGCACAGTACGCAATTGAGCTACTGGCTTGTCCTGCATCCAGCGTTTTTTCAAAAACGATCGACTGACCTTCATAAAAATGAATCAGGCTTGGATCAACACCAGCTACCAAGCACCTGATGCTGATGTAACTGAATAATTTTTTGAAAGTGTCAGATCCCTTGGAGACTGCTTATGCTAATGCCGAGTGACTATCCTGTTATGCTGACTGAATATCCTTTTTCTCCTCAATGATCTTGCTGATTGCTAGTATGAACATTGTTGGTTCTGGGCATCGCCACCAGTGCCTAAGGCCCAATTTTTCTGCCCCTGTTTAACAGGGGAGTGTAATAACAATTTTTGATGCAATACTTTGCATGTGGCTCTTTGCTGCGCTCCAATTACAGTATCTGTGAGGGGTTGCAGTGTTGTGGCACCAGCACCAGTGCCTAAGGCCCAATTTTTCTACAGGGGGGGAATTACAATTCTTGATCTAATATTTCACAGCAGGGCGTTCCAGCGCCCACCAAGACTAACTGTGAGGGCTTACAGTGTTGTGGCAACACCAACACCTAGGGCCCAAATTTCTGCAGAGTATATACGTCAGGCCCCTACTTTCAAACATCCAACTTACAAATGACTCCTACTTGCAAACGGAAGGAGACAACAGGAAGTGAGAGGAAATCTACCCCTAGGAAGGGAAATTCTCTTCTGTAAAAGGTGTCTTCTGTCCACTGATGCTTTATCACCCATCCTTATTTCACAAAAAAAATCATTTGTCATTGGGACAGAAAGTGAGGTGCAATCTTCTGAACAGATGCACACAGACAGCAAAACAAATGTTACAGGGGTGATAATAACCCTTCTCTATGTTTTCAGAAAAGCTTAACAAAAAGATTTAATGGCTGAAGCTACACTTTAAAGAAGTACCAGTTGAAAATTACAAACAGATTCTACTTAACAACACATCTACAGTTCCTGTCTTGTTTGCACCGCCTGTATACTGCTGTTCAAAGTATATGGGGCCAAAGGGGCTTGTAATGACCTGAGGGGAGTGGTGGCGGGGAAACCCATGCTATTTTCTTCAGTGATTTTTATCCATATTGCAGGGACCAAACATTACATTAAAGGCGCAAGCAGTCTTAAATTACTTTTTTCTTATAGTAGTCTCAACAGTAGTGGCACAGTTCTAAACACGTGCCACTACTATAGACACCCAGCAGGCACGATATTTTAAGGATTTTTTCATTTTTTTTTCACTTTAAGCATCATTAAAATTGCTAAAACTTTTTTTTCCATTGATGCATGTTCCCTAGGGCAAGACCCGGGACCCCAAACCCGTTTTCTGACACTAACTTGTATATTGGGCTTTAAAATTATGACTTTTGAATTCGAACGTTCGAGTCCCATAGACATCAATGGGGTTTGATAAGTTTGCGCAAACGTGAGGTCCATTCGAAGGTTCTGGTGCGAACCGAACACGGGGGTGTTCGGCTCATCCCTAGTGGAGAAACCTGAAAGCCTCGTACACACACTCGGTTAACTTGGCAATAACCAGCAAGAAAACTGCTGGCAAAGCTTTCTTGCTGAGTATACCGAGCGTGTGTACGAGGCTTTCACGTTTCTTGACAAGAAAACTGCCCAGAATTTAGACGAGAAAAATTGAGAACATGTTCTCTATTTTCTCGTTGTGAGATTCTCTGCAGTTTTCCTAGGGTGCAGCAAAATGGCGGCAAAGGCATCGAATGTGATGAGCGCATGCTTTTGAAAGGAGAGTCTGTACAGTTCTTGCCAAGAATCTCGTCAGGAAAAACAATGCTTGTGTCTTTATCTCCCCTTCAGAAGAAATTTTCCTCCCCTTTCTCCAGATAGGTATTAGAAGCTTCCAAAAAAGGAAGTATAAGCACATAGTGTAATACTGCAAATAGCTTGATCACCACAAATAAAAAATGCATGCTACTTACAAAAGTGTGTTTATATATGTGTATATCCCTTTAAGCCCAGTAACGACTCCACTGTGCAAATATTGGTAAATCAATCACTCTATATACCTTACCAAATGTAAGATTAACAATGCTCCATTAAATTTGTTCTCTCAATGGAAATAAAAATAATGCATAAAACCTCCAAGAAGTGAAAAATAAAATATAGTGTAGTACCACTTTAAATTATAAACTGTGCAAAAAGTATCATACCACTTAGATTAACATGCATACTTGAGTATGGTAGTTGATTTGTGAAACAGTGTCTCCAACCAACTGATCAGCCTGTGGTCACACCGTGCACCTTATTAAAATGCTATTCGGTAAGCACTGTGTTCATGGGTCTAGTTGTAACATTAGAAATCCTCCTAGTTCTCCATACTTCAATGTTAGGATTCTCCCATGCAAGACATTTAAAAGGGATCCATAGTGCAACAGTATAGGTAAAATCCAATTTTCAATATACAAAAACCTACTTGCAAACAAAAGTTTGTGAAAATGCTTGTTAACCTCAATTAAGATGGCCTCCAAGGCACTTACGGTGCATGGTAACGTCACTTCTGGCGCCAGACGTCACATCCGATGCGTTTTGTCCAATTGACTTCTTCCCAGTCCTGTATGACAATACATATTAAATACATCTTCATAAAATTTCCACGACAGTCTTTCATCTGCTGCGTCTACGGTCCTCAACAATGCCATTTTCTTTGTGCTTTGCCTTCCACAACCTCACCTTAGTAGCAAAGGTTGGCTGTACCTCACCCAGTGGCATACTAAGTGGGGGGCGGGGGGGGCGGGCCGCCCCGGGTGCCACACACTGGGGGGGTGACAGCCCCCCGCGATAGAAGCAGCGGGTGCTGAGCGGGCTTAGGCAGCGGCAGGGCCATCTTAATAGCATCTTGGGCCCCTGGGCAAAGTAATGCTCTGGGGCCCCTACAATAATGACAGTTCAGGTAAACGGACATCAAGTAGGTAGGAGGCAGACTGCCTTCCCTGTTTATCTATCACTCTCAGTGCTATCATGGGGCCCCCAATTTCGGGGCGGCGTGGGTTCAAGGACCAGATGCTTGGGGCAAAGTGCAGGGGCCCCCCATGCATCAGGTGTGCCCTCTCATTAAGACAGCTCTGTGTCCCCTTGCCCACTTCTGCACAGTAATGTTAGTGAGGAGTGTGGGGTGGAGCAAGATGGCGGCAATGAAACGTCACTTCCTGACGAGACAGCCGCCGGTTGTACCAAGATGGCCGCCGCTCCGGAGCTAGGCCGAAGCCGAGGACTTTCCTATGACCGCACCCAAAAATCATGGGTCACCCAGCCTGGAGATCGTGGGGGGGGGGGGGGAGATGAAGGGTTGTACTTACTTTTGTGACATGCTGTATGTGATCTCCCGCATGAATGATTTTTGGATTTTGAAATTTTAATGTCAATCTAGACAGTTGGGGGGGGGGATGTAATATTTCCGCTGGGTGGAGTATGCAATCCCCTTACTTTCAATATCGCCCCAATCGATGGGGAGATTTTAGCCGCTTTGTCGCCTGACAAATCGCAGGACTGTTTTTGGGAAACGGGCGTCCCGTCATTTTGTGTGATTTGTCAGGTGTCAATATTGTCCCATGATTGGGGGGCCATTGAAAGTAACGGGATCACAAGTGTGTCGCACGTTTTGCGGCAATTCGGGAAATTGCAGTAATTCCGCCCGCGATCCGGAACACCTAGGTGTGATCGCAGCCAAAGCTAAGCGTCTTCTATCAGTTGCTGGGTTCTCCTTTTATAGATTCTGGGGGAATCTTTTCTTCCTCAAACATTCCACACGTTCTCTTCATTCTTTATTCCACCGCTAATCTATACTCCGCATTGACCTTGTATATCGCTTTTCTCTTTGAGGACTCCAAGTATTGGAGATGGCGTTGGCCGGGAATCAAACCCGGGTCAGCTGCTTGGAAGGCAGCTATGCTTACCACTACACCACCAACGCAAAAGTAGCATGTCTTTGTGGTGTGGGAGGAAACCGGAGTACCCGGAGGAAACCCACAAAAGCACAGGGAGAACATGCAAACTCCATGCAGATAGTGTCCTGGTCAGAATCTGAAACAAGTACCCCAGTGCTGCAAGGCTTACCACTAAGCCTCTGTGCTGCCCATATGCGGCCTCTCTTCAGAAGAAATCCAAACTTCTCCTAAACTACAATCAATAACACTCCTGTAATAAAACACCCCAAATAACAAAGAGGGGTTCAGTGTTCCCCAAATTAGCAACACAATGGAGCTAAATATTCCATTCACCCTTAGGCCTCATTCACACGGGGGGTATGAATCCGTACCCCATGGGAGGGCTGTGTTTACCGGAATGGGGATGCACAGGTGTTCCCAGCATCCCGTGTAGGCAGTCCCATTGCTGTCAACTGGGGTGCAGTGACTGTACCCAATGTGACATCGGTGTGGGTGCTGTTGCACGGCCCCAAACGCACCCAGGGTGCGTCCGCACAGCTGCACCCACATAGATGTCGTTTTTGGGGTTAACGCAGCCCCCACACTGGGTACAGATTCATACACCCCGTGTGAGTGAGGCTTTGGACTTCTCCATGAAGGACCTCACTGGCGGGAAGAGTTCTCATTTCTCCAGCAAAGAAAGCCTAAAGAAAGCTGGAAAGACTTTACCGACCTCTGAAGACAAAAAGAGTTCCAACCTCCACTTATAGCCAGACCAACACACGCCTCAAAAATATACCAGCCTTCAACCTCCTTTTATAGCCGGTCCAACATACGCCTCAAAAACATACCAGCCTCCAACCTCCCCTTAGCCGGTCCAACACACGCCTCAAAAATATACCGGCCTTCAACCTCCTCTTATAGCTGGTCCAACACACACCTTAAAAACATCCTGGCCTTCAACCTCCTCTTATAGCCGGTCCAACACACGCCTTAAAAACATACCGGCCTCCAACCTCACCTTAGCCTGTCCAACACACGCCTCAAAAATATACCAGCCTTCAACCTCCTTTTATAGCCGGTCCAACACACGCCTCAAAAACATACCGGCCTTCAACCTCCTCTTATAGCCGGTCCAACACACGCCTTAAAAACATACCGGCCTCCAACCTCCCCTTAGCCGGTCCAACACACGCCTCAAAAATATACCGGCCTTCAACTTCCTCTTATAGCGGGTCCAACACACGCCTCAAAAACATACCGGCCTTCAACCTCCTCTTATAGCCGGTCCAACTCACGCCTTAAAAACATACTCAATTTCTTTATGCCGATCGACAATACATAGATAAAACATATCACCTGTATAAACGTGCTTGAGATGTTGGTGGTAAACAGCCTGCTAGGCCCGGGGGGGAACCAAACTGAGTCCTCCAAAAGCCGTCTCATATCCAAAAGTGGCCAAGAGTGTAAATGTAGACATTATGCTTTAAGGTTAATTAAAAATATCACATTCTAAAGGTAAAGGTAGAACAAGGGGGGAAGGAAAATGGAAGGGGCAGAGAGGGAGAAAAGTAGGGGGGATGGAAGGTTGCGGGTAGGTAAGGTGTGGGGGTCCCCCCAAACCCTCACCCCCTTCTTCTTCCGCCAACCTTCCATTCTCCCCCCTTTCATCCCTCTCTCCCTCTTCCATACTCCCCCTGTGTTCTACCTTTACCTTTAGAGTGTTATATTTTTGATTAACCTTAAAGCTTAATGTCTACATTTACACTCTTGGCAACTTTTGGAGGGCTTGGTTCCCCTCGGGCCTAGCAGGCTGTTTACCACCAACATCTCAGACACTTTTTTTTTTACAGGTGATTATGTTTGGGCGATGTATTGTCGAACCTTAAAGCTTCTGCAGAAGCTACAGAAAGGTAAATAGAGGGCTGATGGGAAGAGCCTCCGGTTACTGGAGTGGCAGCCGCCACCAGTGTAGGGACCTGTGTTGGTACAGCCGTACCTGGCCCCTGGGAGGGTCTCTCAAACTTTTTGTTGAGTCTTCTTCTAGGAACAGCCAATTGTCTTGTTTGTCCAGGTACGTTGATAGTTGGTGATTCAGAAGCTGCTTATGAGAATCTTTTAGGATATTGATGACGTAGTGGATTCCTGTCATGATGGCTTGAAATGAAGATCCTCTCTCTCATATTCACTAGCAAATTGTCCTCTTCGTATCGCCTAGTTTAAATTTTCTTCCAACATTTTGGCCATCTTCCTTCCCAAGAAAGCTGCACCCCTCTCATTTAAGTGCAATCCGTCACTACTATAATGATGGTAACGGCCTGAAAAGTCGGTCCAGTTTGCCATGAAGCCAAACCCCTCCTCCCTGCACCAGTTCCTCAGCCACTTGTTAAGTACCATATGCTCTTGCTGTCTCTGTGGTGTGACTCGAGGTGCAGGCAGTATTTCAGAAAATATTGCCTTGGCGGTCCTTTTCTTCAATATGGCCCCCAAGTCCCTGAAATCATTTTGTAGGGCGCTCCATCTTTCTCTAACTTTGTCATTGGTACCGATATATACCATGACAACTGGGTCCTTTCCAGCGCCATCCAATAATCTGTCCATGCAATCTGCAATGTTCCGAATCCGAGCGCCCGGTAAACAACATACTGTTTGGCGAAAATGGTCTTTGTGACGGATTGCCCTCTGTATTCTTCCAATAACCGAATCCCCTACCACTAGTATGTGCCTATCCTTTCTGGTAACCTTGCCGTCACATGCTGGTGAAGCCTCCGTGTGGCCGTCACATGCTGGTGAAGCCTCCGTGTGGCCGTCACATGCTGGTGAAGCCTCCGTGTGGCCGTCACATGCTGGTGAAGCCTCCGTGTGGCCGTCACATGCTGGTGAAGCCTCCGTGTGGCCGTCACATGCTGGTGAAGCCTCCGTGTGGCCGTCACATGCTGGTGAAGCCTCCGTGTGGCCGTCACATGCTGGTGAAGCCTCCGTGTGGCCGTCACATGCTGGTGAAGCCTCCGTGTGGCCGCCACATGCTAGTGAAGCCTCCGTGTGGCCGCCACATGCTGGTGAAGCCTCCGTGGTAACGCTACAATCTGCTGGAGTCTTGGTGGGAAAGTTACGTTCTGCCCGAGTCTCAACAGAATCGTTGCATGCTGAAGGAGTCTTCATGTGAATGACACGTGGTTGATTTAAAGAAATTCCCAACTTTTGGGCTATTTTCTTTGCCAACAGAGTGGCACCCTGTTCATTTAAGTGCAGTCCATCCCTGCTGTAGAGCAAGTAACCAATTGAAAAGTCAGTCCAGGTCTCCATGAAGCCAAACCCCTCCTTCCTGCACCAGTTCTTCAGCCACCTGCTAAGCTCCCTAAACTTCTGCTGCCTCCTTGGTGCGGCTCGAGGTACAGGCAGTATTTCTGAAAATACTGCCTTGGAGGTTCTTTTCTTCAGTATAGCTCCTAAGTCCCTGAAATCATTTTGTAGGGAGCTCCATTTTCTTCTAATGTTGTCGTTGGTTCCAATATGTACCATGACAGCTGGGTCCTCCCTGGGAAACAATATACTGTTCGTCGATCACCGTCATTCTGACAGATTGCCCTTTCTGTCCCTCTAATGACAGAATCCCCTATCACCAGGATCTGCCTATTCTTTTCTGTAAGCTTGCCCTCGTCTTCATGGGAGGAGATATTCCCATGGCTGCCCTGTTGTTTTCTTGTGCTCTTAACATGTACATCACATTGTGCTGGAGTCTCAACATGAATGTAACATTCAGGTGGTGTCTCCATGTGAACATCACATGCTGATGAAGTCTCTGTTTGAACCTCACATGCTGGTGAAGTCTCCATTTGAACCTCACATGCTGGTGAAGTCTCCGTTTGAACCTCACATGCTGGTGAAGTATCTGTTTGATCCTCACATGCTGGTGAAGTCTCTGTTTGAACCTCACATGCTGGTGAAGTCTCCGTTTGAACCTCACATGCTGGTGAAGCCTCCTCGTGAACATCACATGCTGGTGAAGCCTCCTCGTGAACGTCATATGCTGGTGAAGCCTCCTCGTGAACGTCACATGCTGGTGAAGCCTCCTCGTGAACGTCACATGCTGATGAAGCCTCCATGTAGCGTTCATAATCGATCTCGCTCACTAGGGCAGTCCTGCCTTGTGAGCTGTCTCTGCAGTAAATACTGCGTACATCTGCAATAAAAAAAATAATAATCGGGTTTAGCACTTTCACCTACATTATATATATATATTTATACATCAAATTAGACAGAGAAAAGTTCAAAATTCCAATGCCAGGGACAAAAAATAAACCAGACATGACAGGGACACAGGAATCACTAATGGTGACCTTCCTATAAAAATTCTGGTTGCCTGGCAGTTATGCCGACCCACTAAAATGAATGGAGTCAGAAAGGGAACTGATTCTTAATTTTCCTGTTCAGGGGAGTAATCTGCAGTGCTTCTGTTTCTTATTATTAAACACCCAGCCTCTATGGGGGCAGGGGGAGGGGGGGTGACCTCTGATCAATATCCATTTCCATTGCTATGCATGTGTTACTTTGGACTCCAATAAAGATGTTTTTATAACAAAATATTTTTTTGCCTGTTTTGGCACCATTAAAACGTTTGTTATCCCCAAAAAGTAAATAAAGATCCTGTTCCTTTAAGCCTGTTATAGGCATGTGCAAAAGTGAAAAATTTGTTTCGTTTTGTTTCGTTTCAATCTGTCATTTAATACATTTCGTTAAGTTAGGTTCGTTACATGTGTTGAATTCGTTTTCGGAATTCGTTCGTTTTCGACCGAATTTCAAAAAATCCGGTCGAAATCGAAAATATTTTGACCGTTTTCGGAATTCGTTCGTTTTCGACCGAATTTCGAAAAAACCCAGTCGAAATCGAAAATATTGCAACCAGATTAGAAAACAAACAGTCTCTTTTTGAATAGAATTTTTTTTTAATTAAATTCGAAAATAATTTTTTTTTTTCGAATTCCGATCGAATTTAGTCCGCGGGTTTTCGATTCGGAATCGTAAATGTTTGTTCTGATTTGGTAAATTCGCTAATATTGCAATTGCTATAATAAATATCCAAATTTTAAAAAAAAATACGTATTCTTCTACATATTTTTGGTAAAAAAAATCGCAATAAGCGACTGGTTTGCGCTAAAGTTAAAGCGCCTACAAAATAGGGGACAAAAATATTATTGTTTATTATTTATTTTTTTACACTTTTGACAAATTTTTGGCGCCATTCACATTTATACTGCGATCAGTGCTATAAATATGCACTAATTACTGTATAAATGTGACTGGC
The DNA here is from genome assembly GCA_029574335.1 of Rana kukunoris. Taxonomy (NCBI): domain Eukaryota; kingdom Metazoa; phylum Chordata; class Amphibia; order Anura; family Ranidae; genus Rana; species Rana kukunoris. The sequence continues at coordinate 117,529,328 of CM056051.1, read as the reverse complement.
ATTGAAGGGGTTAACACTAGGGGATGAGGAAGGGGTTAAATGTGTACCCTGCATAGTGTTCTAACTGTGGGGGAGGGGGACTGACTGGGGAGGTGAATCGATCTGTGTCCCTATGTACAAGGGACACAGATCGGTCTCCTCTCTCCATGACAGGACACTGTCTTTGCAATGAGAGATGATCTCATATGTTTACATTTGAGATCATCTCTCATTGGCCACACAGATCGCATCGCAAACGGCCACTCTAATTGGCCGTTCGCGGCGATCTGTAATTGGCTGTTCCCCGCTGCGCGCTCTGGAACGCCCAAAGGGGAGGACGTCAATTGACGTCCTGTTGGATATTCAGGTCCGCGCTGTAGCCGTCATTTTTTTTTTAACATTACATTCAGTCGAGTTGTGAGAATGACATTAGGCTGTTTTTTTTTATTTCATTGCCGTACATACCGTATTTTCACCGCGGCTTCCGGGTATGTAATCTGCGGGATTGGGCGTTCCTAATTGATTGACATGCTTCCGACCGGCGCATACAGCGCGTCACAAGTTGCCGAAAGAAGCCGAACGTCGGTGCGCAGGCGCCGTACAGAGCCGACTCGCAGCTAGTAAGCTAGTAAGCAATACCAAGCATGAGATCGGTGAATTTTTTTTCATGATTTCCATCCTGGAGGAGAGATGTGGGGGGATGGGAGGTCTTATTGACCCCGCATCTCTCCATAAAGAGGACCTGTCACAAACATTTCCTATTACAAGGGATGTTTACATTCCCTGAAATAGGAATAAAAGTGATAAAAAATTAAACAAAAAAAAGTGTAAAAAACAAATAAATAAAAACAAAATTAAAACTCCCCTGTCCCCAGTAGCTTGCGCGCAGAAGCAAACGCACACGCAAGTTCCGCCCACATATGTAAACGCTGTTTAAACCACATATGTGAGGTATCGCCACTGTGCGTTAGAGCGTGTGCAACAATTCTAGCATTAGACCTCCTCTGTAAATCTAAACAGGTTACCTGTAAAAAAAAAGAGAAGTGCCAGAATAGGCCCGGTATTGAGGTGGGTATAAAAGCCTGGTATTGAAGGGGTTAAAATAACTGTGAATGCTACATTGGGTGTAACAAGATGTCCGCTCAGGACTGTCTTAATAGCATCTTGGGCCCCTGGGCAAAGTAATGCTCTGGGGCCCCTACAATGATGACAGTGCAGGTAAACGGACATCAAGTAGGTAGGAGGCAGACTGCCTTCCCTGTGTATCTAGCACTCTCAGAGCTATCATGGGGCCCCCTAATTTTGGGGGAGTGGGCTCAAGGACCAGATGCTTGGGGCAAAGTGCAGGGGCCCCCCATGCATCTGGGGCCCCTGGGTAGTGCCCAGGTGTGCCCTCTCATTAAGACAGCCCTGGGCAGCGGGGCATTTTAGCGATGGAGCGGCTCAGGCGGGACTCTGGAGGATCTACAGCATGATGTGGTGTACTAACTGTGTGTGGGGGGGCAAACACTGGGGGGTGTCAGGCCGGCGCTCCCCCCCACTGAAGCAGAGACAGCGGGCGCCGGGCGGGCTTAAATGGGTTGTAAAGGCAAAAGTTTTTTTACCTTAATGATACAGCGGCTTTGGCCGCCGCTGTATCACGGGAGCGCGCTCGCAAAAGCTTTCCACCGTGCAAGCTCCCTCCCATTAAGGTGGAATGCTTTTGTGAGCACGACCTGAGACAGCCGCCGAGGGACCCCAGAAGACAGCTTTCCGGGACACTCTGTGCAAAACGAGCTGCACAGTGGAGGTAAGTATAACATGTTTGTTATTTTAAGAAAAAAATAATTCTGACTTTAGTGTTGCTTTAAGCAGCGGCACCGCGGCAAAAGAACACACGCGGCGGGCGATGGAGAGCTCAGCCTCAGCCTGTAGTGGCTTTGCAAGGAGGGGGAGGAGCCGGGGGGGATGTGCGAGCTGCGACCGAGTGACACCCGGGATCCGCAATGATCCCCCTTCTCTCATGGCTGGCTGCCGCGGCTCTGATCAGCCTCGGCTTATCCGAGCAGAGTGAATGAAGCCGCCTCCCCCTCCTGTCTACACAGGTGGAGGGGACCAGTCACCCGACCAGTGCGTGCTGTAGCACTGTGCATGTCCTGTCCTGCAAAGGTCATGATCTGAGGTACATACATTATGGATCTGAAGGGGGCGTCTCTTTACTGTAGGGGGGTCTCTGTACTGTAGGGGGGTGTACTGTAGGGGTGTGTGCACTGTACTGTAGGGGGATGTGCAGTGTAGGGGGGTTGTTGTACTGTAGGGGGGGGGGCGTCTGTACTGTAGGGGGGTGTGCACTGTACTGTAGGGGGATGTGCACTGTAGGGGGTCTCTGTACTGTAGGGGGGTCTTAACTGTAGGGGGATGTGCACTGTACTGTAGAGGGATGTGCACTGTAGGGGGGTCTCTGTACTGTAGGGGGGTCTTCACTGTAGGGGGGTGTCTGTGTAACATATAGTCGTCTAGAGCTGTGGGGTCCAGAGGTGCAGGGTGTTGTTTAATGTAAAGGGGTCCAGAGTGCTGTGTAGTGTAAAGGGGTCCAGAGGTGCATGGTGCTGTGTAATGTAAAAGGGTCCAGAGGTGCGGGGTGCAGTGTAATGTAAAGGGGTCCAGAGGTGCAGGGTGCTGTGTAATATAAAGGGGTCCAGAGGTGTAGGGTGCTGTGTAATTTAAAGGGGTCCAGAGGTGTAGGGTGCTGTGCAATGTAAAGGGGTCCAGAGGTGCAGTGTACTGTGTAATGTAAAGGGGTCTAGAGATGCAGGGCGCTGTGTAATGTAAAGGGGTCCAGAGGTGCAGGGTGTTGTGTAATGTAAAAGGGTCCAGAGGTGTAGGGTGCTGTGTAATGTAAAGGGGTCCAGAATGCTGTATAATGTGAAGGGGTCTAGAGGTGTATGGTGCTGTGTAATGTAAAGGGGTCCAGAGGTGTAGGGTGCTGTGTAATTTAAAGGGGTCCAGAGGTGCAGGGTGCTGTGTAATAGGGATGAGCTTCGCGTTCGATACGAACGTATGTTCGACTCGAACATTGTCTGTTCGTACGTTCGTCGAAATTCGAACAAAAGCGGTCGTTCGCGCCAAATTCGAGTGACGCAAAACGGCCCATAATTCACTGCGGCATTGCGCGCTGATGATTGACCAAGCATGTTGTATGTCCCGCATGCTTGGCCAATCACAGCGCGCAAAAAACGAAGAGCCATAATTGGCCAAAGCCTGGGTGGCTTTGGCCAATTATGGCTCAGGGCTTTAGCACACGCCCCACACTATATAAGGCCGCCTGCTGGGCTGCCTCGTGTAGTGTGTTCCGGCTTGTTAATGAAAGCAGTCAGAGAGACAGAGAGATTGTCTTTTTATATAGCTAGATAGAGCAGGTAGGCAGGCTAGTCAGTTTAGCTTAATTTACAGTGTGTAGAGCAGGGGTCTCAAACTCAAATTGCCTGAGGGCCACATGACAAGTTTTCAAATCCCATGGGGGGCCGCATGCAAACTTTCAAAACTTCAAAAACAAACTATACCAGCAATAATATACTATACTATACCCAGCACTGGTGTCAGCAGACGCATTATTAACCCCATCACTGGTGTCAGCAAACGCATTATTAACCCCATTACTGGTGTCAGCAAACGCATTATTAACCCAATCACTGGTGTCAGCAAACGCATCAAAAATCCGCCAGAACTGGTGTCAGCAAACGCATTATTAACCCCATCACTGGTGTCAGCAAACGCATTATTAACCCCATCACTGGTGCCAAACGCATTATTAACCCCATCACTGGTGTCAGCAAACACATCAAAAATCTGCCAGAACTGGTGTCAGCAAACGCATTATTAACTCCATCACTGGTGTCAGCAAATGCATTATTAACCCCATCACTGGTGTCAGCAAATGCATTATTAACCCCATCACTGGTGTCAAACGCATTATTAACCCCATCACTGGTGTCAGAAAACGCATTATTAACCCCCAGCATTACCCCCCACACTCCATAATTACCCTAAAACTCCATAATTACCCCCACACTGCACACATCCCCCCACACTCCATAAAATACCCCCCACACTCCATAAAATACCCCCCACACTCCATAATTACCCCCTACACTGCACAATTACCCCCCACACTGCACAATTACCCCCCACACTGCACAATTACCCGCCACACTGCACAATTACCCCCCACACTGCACAATTACCCCCCACACTGCACAATTACCCCCACACTCCATAAAATACTCCCCGCTCGCTCACCTCTCCTGGCAGTCAGGATCGTTTGCCCGAGTCCTCTCCTCGTGGCTTTTAGAGAGGCCTTGTGATAGGGCACCCAGAGAACACATGCAGAGGTAGCAGCAGGACCCTGGACTCCCCGGGTCTCCGATCAATCGTCAGTGCATGGTGGGCGAAGCGATGGGTGGGGCGATGGGCAGATCCTTCATCCGCTCCTTCCTCCGTTCTGTTCTATCTCTGGGCTGCAGCAGCGTGCAGCGGAGAGAACAGAGGAGATAGAGAGGCAACACTGTTAGGCACCTCAGCCTCTGCGGAGCATGAGCAGTAAAAAAAAAAAGCCCTGGATCGGCCTTGCCTGCGGGCAGTGGCGTAACTAGAGACTTCAGGGCCCCGGTGCAAGATATCATGAAGGCCCCCCCCCCCAAAAAAAACAGATTTTGATACTTAATTTTTCTACACTGTACAACAAAGTAAAAGGGGAGATGGCTGCAGCGGCAGTGATGGTGCTATCCTCTCCCACCACCACCTGTGCCTCTTACTGATCCCATCCCCCCACCACTGATCACATCCCCCTCCCATCACCTCTGTTGTAGAAGTAATAGGGGGATAGGGATGAGATCAGTGGTGGGACCGTTGGGGAAGATGGGATCAGTAAGAGGCACAGGTGGTGGTGGGAGAGGATGGCACCACCACGGCCACCGCAGCCACCCCCCTCAAGTACCACCTCTGCTACCTCCCTCAAGTATCACCACTACCACCGCCCTCAAGTATCACCACTACCACCACCCCTGGCTGCAGCGGTAGTGTTGGTTCCATCCTCTCCCACCACCACCTGTGCCTTTTACTTATCCCATCCCTCCACCACTGATCTCATCCCTATCGCCCCCATCACCTCTGTTGTAGAAGAGTAATAGGGGGATAGGGATGAGATCAGTGGTGGGGGGGATGGGATCAGTAAGAGGCACGGGTGGTGGGAGAGGATGACACCACCACTGCCAACCCCCCTCAAGTACCACTGCTGCCACCCCCTCAAGTATCACCGCTACCACCCCCCTCAAGTATCACCGCTACCACCCCCCTCAAGTATCACCGCTACCACCCCCCTCAAGTACCACCGCAGCCACCCCCCCCCATAAGTACCACCGGTGGTACTTTTTTGTATGAGACCATTCATTGCCCAGTGGAAAAATACCTCCTTAGTCTCCAGAGTGTGGAGAGGATATGGCACTAAACGTCCCCCCTGGCCTTCCTTTTATACTCACCTGTCCTACGTTCCTAGATGGTGGGCCACTCCTATCCCTAGCCAACACCTGTGTGTAAGCCAACAGGTGTGTGCATCCTAGTGCGGACATCAGCGCGCCGCGTCATCAAGACGCGACACGAGTGTACTACCACTATTGGCTGATGGTCCGCCAACGTCACTTCCGGGACCGGAAGCTCCGCCGCGGCCATCTTGCTGAAGGGCTTCAGCAATGTCCGGCTGAGAACGTCATACCCGGAACCGGAAGTAGCGCCGCGGCCATTTTACCAAAGGGCTCGAGTCGCAACAGAGACCTGGCAGTAGGAAAATAGCCTGGGCCAGAGGTGGGACTGGGAACTAAGAGGGGAAGAAGGAGGCCATGAAAAAGCAAGGTGGATGAAAACACCTGGCTGGGGAACAGGATACAATTGGGAGCTACATGATGGACAAAACCATCGCTCCAAAAACTAATATATTAAACCTCTACAACAGTACCACCTGGTGGTGAGAAGCGGACCATTGAGAGAGTTTAAAACAAGAGAAAGGGAAGAAAAATACCACCGCTGCCGGGATATTACCCTAGGATGTCATAAACATCCCATTGGGTATATGAACTACCGGTCATTTTTGTAACCCAATAATCTCCCCCGGCAGCGGATGGGAGGGAGGGACTTTGAAGAAAAAGCGCATTGAACAGGAGGACAGTACCGCATCTGATACATCGCAAACAGCACAGCCCACAAAATTTAATCCGCACAGTTTCACAGACAATTATGTATGTATGTACGTACAACAAGGATAATACATCATAATGTGCACTGTCACAGACATCAATCTGCGAGAATGCACAAACCATTAACAAAAAATCAAATAATCAAATGAAATGTTATTTATAACAAAACATCCTAGTAACATAAAAAACAAGAAAAAAACCTTATCTATGCGTCTCCCATGTTCGTATTTCTGGTCCCAAGGGAGGATTCTCCCAATGCTTGAAAACCCCCCTGGGGTGTGTAACAAGGAGAAATATGTTATTATAGGGGATGAAGGGAATCCCACTGGCAAGTGACAAGCAAGCCAAAGGAATATTCATCCACGGAGGAGACAGAACCGGGAGGCAATCAAAAGATTGTACTCCCTGGATTGAGAGTAGGGCTGGGGGAAAAAAGAGAGAAATGGTATTTCATTAGTCCGTTTTCCCCGAGCTAAATCCCTCTAAAAAAGGTCTAAAGCTTTCGCTCTCGTTAAGTCCAGGAGGGGTTGTGGCCCTTAGGTACCTAATCCAGCGCATTTCACGCTGGAGTAGAACCTTGTTCCAATCACCCCCTCTCAATGGGATATGGATACGGTCTAGTACAGTGAAATTGACCATTGGCATGTGGTATTCATGGCATTTGGCTATATGTCTCCCAAGCGGGAGATACAAGTTGCAGATGCGCATGGAATGCATATGTTTATCAACTCGCTTGTGGAATTCTTGTTTTGTTTTTCCTACATAAAAAGAACCACACTGACACTGCATGAGGTATACCACTCCCCGAGTTCTGCAATTAGCAAAATGCTTCAGGGAGAAGGTATCCCCATTGGGCAGTGTCAGTGTGGTTCTTCGACCTATCACAGGGCATTGAGCACAAGACCCACAGGGGTAGGTGCCATGTGTTGTACAAGGATGCTTCCTGCCTTTGCCCCTATATTCGCTTTGAACTAGCATAGTGCCAATAGAGCCTGCCCTCTTAAAGGTGATCTGCGGTTTATCTGTGTAACAGAATGGCCCGTGACACCCAGAGACGTTGGTAGGATGAGAGATACTCTTGTGCCAGCAGCACCAAAAACTCTTGGGTCGAAATCCACCCTGTGCCCTTTTGGGTATAGGGTGGCTAATAGTGAATCATAATTCATATTACATGAGATGGGACATTAATAATACTTCATATTGCAGGACTGAAATATCACAAGGAGTCATGATGACATGACCAGGTCAGCCAGTGAGTCATACCTTTTGTATAATAGGCTATTGAAATATCCTAAGGTGTTGGCTATTCAATGTAAAGACACCCACTCTCACTGCCATTGTGTGACAAAGCTGTATAGAGAACTTATTCAACAAGATGACTGTGTTACTATTCAAGGTTAATTGAACCCTATTGATAATACGGTGCCGTCATGTCTAGCTACCAATTAAAGAATTATCCTCAGTGAGTGAATAGGGGGGGTGGAGATTGCATTGTCCTGTGATTAACTGTATTATGCTGTACTGGATATAAGAAGCTGAGAAAATACTAATAAATGGTCATATCTTTGGAAGCAAGAACGGAGCGCTGTCTCGTTTATTCTGGGAAAGGATATGGATCGTGTATGCAATATTGTCGGAGTGTGTCAGATAAGCTTGTCGTGGATGGATGGAAGGTTGTAAGCGGTGGTAACCGTTACATTGGTGGCACAGCAGTGGGATGATTCCATCTTCAGAAGGACGGCTACAAGGACACATGACAATGGAGACGGTGTATGAACGGATGAAGCTCTCTTCCCTCATGGACTTACTGGAGAGCCAGGGCAGACCGGCCAGCAACCGTAAGAAAAGGGACATTATCGCAGAACATGGTCGAAATGGATAGAGCTAAAAGGCCCGCCGTAGCAGACAGGACACCCGAAGAAGCAAGTTTTGATCGGGCTGTTAACATAAGACTGACACATTATGGTCCTAACCCTTCACCGGAGATCAGGGACCGAGTTATAGCGGCTCTGAATGCCACCTTGTTACAGAGGAGAAGTGCTACAGCAGCTGAAGTCACAGCAGCACCAACTAAAGAGAGAGGAGAGGTGCAGATACCAGTCTCCATGGAAGAGGAATTCCAAAGAAGGGTACAAGAGATGCGGATACAGCATAGAGGACCAGTATCAGAGGGGGATACTATGGTAGTGGATGGGACTGTGGTCTCCACTCACAGCAACCCAGCGGGAGAGCTGGCAACAGAGCAGAGTGTCATAGGCCTCTGCTCCTCACTAACAGAAGAGGGGGACCCTGTGGTAGTGGATGGGACTGTGGTCTCCACTCACAGCAACCCAGCGGAAGAGCTGGCAACAGAGCAGAGTGTCATAGGCCTCTGCTCCTCACTAACAGAAGAGGGGGATCCTGTGGTAGTGGATGGGACTATGGTCTCCACTCACAGCAACCCAGCGGAAGAGCTGGCAACAGAGCAGAGTGTCATAGGCCTCTGCTCCTCACTAACAGAAGAGGGGGTTCCTGGGGTAGTGGATGGGACTTCAGTCTCCACTGGCACAACCCCAGAAAATGGTACAGGACTGGGACAGGAGGATGTCTGCTTTGCTTTGCAAGCACCGGGGGGTTTTCACCAAGCACCAGTGGATGGGACTTCAGTCTCCACTGGTATACCCCAGGAAGGGGGGCAGTTGGCCCAGACCCCCAGCAGCATGATGGACTGAGCCCAGCTACCCTGCCTTCTCCCCAGCGGCAGGCGTGTTCTCTGAGAGAGGCAGAGGTTGGCGGGGTAAGTAATGCTCAGTTTGGAGCCATTTATTTGGGGTACAGTATGGATACCAGCATTGGAGGACGGGAACTACTGACGGACTTCGGAGTCAACCCGTTCGGGGTTCCCTCCTGTGTCCGTCTCCCACCAAAAGGGGAGAGATGTAACAGAATGGCCCGTGACACCCAGAGACGTTGGAAGGATGAGAGATACTCTTGTGCCAGCAGCACCAAAAACTCTTGGGTCGAAATCCACCCTGTGCCCTTTTGGGTATAGGGTGGCTAATAGTGAATCATAATTCATATTACATGAGATGGGACATTAATAATACTTCATATTGCAGGACTGAGATATCACAAGGAGTCATGATGACATGACCAGGTCAGCCAGTGAGTCATACCTTTTGTATAATAGGCTATTGAAATATCCTAAGGTGTTGGCTATTCAATGTAAAGACACCCACTCTCACTGCCATTGTGTGACAAAGCTGTATAGAGAACTTATTCAACTAGATGTCTGTGTTACTATTCAAGGTTAATTGAACCCTATTGATAATACGGTGCCGTCATGTCTAGCTACCAATTAAAGAATTATCCTCAGTGAGTGAATAGGGGGGTGGAGATTACATTGTCCTGTGATTAACTGCATTATGTTGTACTGGATATAAGCAAGCTAAGAACCAATAAAGATATTCATACATTTTGGAAACTAGAGAACGGAGCGTTGTCTCGTTTATTCTGGGAAATGGAATGGATCATGTCTGCCTGGTTGTTGGTGTGTCGGATAAGCTTGTCGTGGATGGATGGAAGGTTGTAAGCGGTGGTAACCGTTACAATCTGTAACTATTTTTTTTTAGTATGGGGTCATCTGTTAGAATGGGCCAAAATTTAGAGATGATTTGTCTTATTTTTGGATGTTCATTGGAATAGCCAATGATAATCCTAGTTTCCTGTCCTTCAACTTTCTTTACTTTAGATTTTGGTTTTTAAAAATCAAAGTTCGTCTGTTGGTAGCTCTTACCCTGTTGAAGGCTTTCTTAAGGCTGGTCTTAGTGTATCCTCTTGCGAGGAGACGAATTGTCAAGGCATCACTTTCTTTTTGAAAATCTTTGTCCGTTGAACAAGCGAAGATATTGGCTATAGGGAATGGACTTTTTTAAAGATTCAGGGTGAAAACTCCCCGCATGAAGCAGGGTGTTGCCAGCCGTCTCTTTCCTATATAAGGTGGTGCTTATTTTCCCTTCTACATCTTTTTTAATTTTGATGTCCAAGAAACTGATTTCATTGTCATGAAAGGACATAGTAAAAATAGATTGAAGTGATTAATATTCATTTACCTTAACAACTCAATGAGATCGCCTTCTGAGCCATCCCATACAATGAAAATGTCATCTATGTAGCGCTGCCAAACAAGAATGTTGGCAGCGCACATAGATGCATTTTCCCCCAATAGAAATCCCCGCTCCCACTCCCCCAGGTACAGGTTGGCGTATGAGGGTGCGCTCCTTTGTAGTGATGGTAGTGATGGTGAGGATTTTTAACACTGATCTTTGAATCGTTTGATTCAGTCCACCCCATGGGTGGCAGGGACCTCTTTATAGCGCATTCTATATAATATGGAGGCATCCGCATCTGATGACGCCGTAAATTGCATGACTTTTTCAGCCCAGACTTTTTAGACAAAAGTGAGTTTCCCTTTACAAAATTCCATGTGGGATGGTGAGGGTTCTTTTTTGTATGATGTTTAATATTGATATTTTGATTTGATATAGATGCTATACTGTTACACACCCTCATGAAGATTGTTTTTCAATCGAAACGCGTCGGTATCCACTCCAGTCTACCATATAACATCTGAGGATGGTAGCTTATGACGGACAGTATTCTCACTATGTAGACTATACATATTTAACAGTATTTCTTTTATCTGATTTGTATTGTAATATTATGTAATAAATTGGTATTCCTTTTTCAATTTGGATTTATTATTTGTTGCCTATATAATCCCAACCCCTTTGAGGTTATTTCAATTGTTTAACATCCCCCCTACTACTGATCTCATCCCTATCCCCCCAATCACCTTTGTTGTAAAAGTAATGGGGGGATAGGGATGAGATCAGTGGTGGGGGAATGGGATCAGTAAGAGGCACAGGTGGTGGAGGTTGGCATCAATTGCTGAGCAGCTCTGTCACTTGATTGACTTACCGTCGATCTGCTGTTGTTCTGTGGGTCACTCACTCTGACTGAGTCACCTTCACTGTGCCAGACCTTCTCCTGCCAGGATGCTTTGCCTCTTGTGCCCTGGGACTTGGTAGACGCAGGATAGGTAAGGTACTCCAGTCCACGCTTCACTGTGTGCCTTCTCCTGCCACCTGGAGCGCTCGTCCCCCGTCCTTCGCTCATTTGGTGAGCCTGAGTCCAACCCGTCTCCCTACATGTCTGCGTCTCTGGATAGGCGGAGGATAGGATAGGAGTCAGTGAGTGCTGTCTCAGCTGCTCTGCCCTCTGCAATGTCTCTGTGTGTGTGTCCCGCGGCCGAACGTAAAGCACGCCAGGCAGTGCGCACCGCACACAGTAGTGACGACAAGTGTCAGGTGGGCCATTCACAGGTCGTCATACACGGACAGGTGACGGGCCCCACTGCCTGCGGGCCATTTTTAATCAGTCCGCGGGCCACAAATGGCCCATGGGACGGTACTTTGAGACCGCTGGTGTAGAGGATATATATACATCCCTAGGAGTTATACATATATTTATACACTGTATAGCTTAGATAGATCAGTTCTTCCTAATTTACTGGCAGGCAGGTGATTGTGCTATTTAAAGACGTTATCACAGGTATAGACACCCAGCAGGTACAATATTTAAAGGATTTTTTTTTTTTTTTAAGCATCAATAAAATCACTGCTCCTGGAGCAGTGATTTTAATGATGCTTAACTTAAAAAAAATAATGAAAAATTCCTTTAAATATTATACCTGCTGGGTGTCTATACTGTAGTTTGCCTGTGAAAACGTCTTTGAGAACCCGGGTCTTGCCCGAGGAAACATGTATCAATGAAAAAAAAAACGTTGCTCCTGAAAAAACGACAGTTTTTTTTTACTTTTTTCCATTGATACATGTTCCCTGGGGCAAGACCCGGGTTCTCAAAGACGTTTTCCAACAATAACTTGAATATTGGTCTTTAAAATTATCGTTTTTGAATTTGAACGTTCAAGTCCCATAGACTTCAATGGGGTTTTAAATGTTCGAGCGAACGGTCGGTCTGTTTGACGGTTCTGGTGCGAACTGAACGCGGGGGTGTTCGGCTCATCCCTACTGTGTAATGTAAAAGGGCCCAAAGGTGCAGGGTGCTGTGTAATGTAAAGGGGTCCAGAGATGTAGGCTGCTGTGTAATGTAAAGGGGTCCAGAGGTGCAGGCTGCTGTGTAATGTAAAGGGGTCCAGAGGTGTAGGGTGCTGTGTAATGTAAAGGGGTCCAGAGGTGTAGGGTGCTGTGTAATGTAAAGGGGCCCAGAGTGCTGTGTAGTGTAAAGGGTTCCAGAGATGCAGGGCGCTGTGTAATGTAAAGGGGTCCAGAGGTGTAGGGTGCTGTGTAATGAAAAGGGGTCCAGAGGTGTAGGGTGATGTGTAATGTAAAGGGGCCCAGAGGTGTAGGGTGCTGTGTAATATAAAGGGGTCCAGAGTGCTGTGTAATGTAAAGGGGTCCAGAGGCGTAGGGTGCTGTGTGATTTAAAGGGGTCCAGAGGTGCAGGGTGCTGTGTAATGTAAAAGGGCCCAGAGGTGCTGGGTGGTGTGTAATGTAAAGGGGTCCAGAGGTGCAGGGTGCTGTGTAATATAAAGGGGTCCAGAGGTGTAGGCTGCTGTGTAATTTAAAGGGGTCCAGAGGTGTAGGATGCTGTGCAATGTAAAGGGGTCCAGAGGTGCAGGGTGCTGTGTAATGTAAAGGGGTCTAGAGATGCAGGGCGCTGTGTAATGTAAAGGGGTCCAAAGGTGCAGGGTGTTGTGTAATGTAAAGGGGTTCAGATGTGTAGGGTTCTATGTAATGTAAAGGGGTCCAGAATGCTGTATAATGTAAAGGGGTCTAGAGGTGTATGGTGCTGTGTAATGTAAAGGGGTCCAGAGGTGTAGGGTGCTGTGTAATTTAAAGGGGTCCAGAGGTGCAGGGTGCTGTGTAATGTACAAAGGCCCAGAGGTGCAGGGTGCCTGTGTAATGTAAAGGGGTCCAGAGGTGTAGGCTGCTGTGTAATGTAAAGGGGTCCAGAGGTGTAGGCTGCTGTGTAATGTAAAGGGGTCCAGAGGTGTAGGGTGCTGTGTAATGTAAAGGGGTATAGAGGTGTAGGGTGCTGTGTAATGTAAAGGGGTCCAGAGTGCTGTGTAGTGTAAAGGGGTCCAGAGGTGTAGGGTGATGTGCAATGTAAAGGGGCCCAGAGGTGTAGGGTGCTGTGTAAAAAAAGGGGTCCAGAGTGCTGTGTAATGTAAAGGGGTCTAGAGTACTGTGTAATGTAAAGGGGTCCAGAGGCATAGGGTGTTGTGTAATTTAAAGGGGTCAAGAGGTGGATGGTGCTGTGTAATGTAAAGGGGTCTAGAGGTGTAGGGTGCTGTGTAATGTAAAGGGGTCTAGAGGTGTAGGGTGCTGTGTAATGTAAAGGGGTCCAGAGGTGTAGGGTGCTGTGTAATTTAAAGGGGTCCAGAGGTGTATAGTGCTTTGTAATGTAAATGGGTCCAGAATGCTGTATAATGTAAAGGGGTCTAGAGGTGTAGGGTGCTGTGTGATTTAAAGGGGTCCAGAGGTGCAGGGTGCTGTGTGATTTAAAGGGGTCCAGAGGTGCAGGGTGCTGTGTAATGTAAAAGGGCCCAGAGGTGCAGGGTGGTGTGTAATGTAAAGGGGTCCAGAGGTGTAGGCTGCTGTGTAATGTAAAGGGGTCCAGAGGTGTAGGCTGCTGTGTAATAAAAAGGGGTCCAGAGGTGTAGTGTGCTGTGTAATGTAAAGGGGTCCAGAGGTGTAGGCTGCTGTGTAATGTAAAGGGGTCCAGAGGTGTAGGGTGATGTGTAATGTAAAGGGGTCCAGAGGTGTAGGGTGCTGTGTAATGTAAAGGGGTCCAGAGTGCTGTGTAGTGTAAAGGGGTCCAGAGATGCAGGGCGCTGTGTAATGTAAAGGGGTCCAGGGGTGTATGGTGCTGTGTAATGTAAAAGGGCCCAGATGTGTAGGGTGCTGTGTAATATAAAGGGGTCCAGAGTGCTGTGTAATGTAAAGGGGTCCAGAGGTGTAGGGTGGTGCTGTGTAATGTAAAGGGGTCTAGAGGTGTAGGGTGCTGTGTAATGTAACAATTACACAGCAATTAAAAGATATATATTTTTTAAAGCATTTTTACTTTACAATGCTTACAATGTTTGCACAGTACTGTATCTCCTACAGAAGAAGTTAAATTAAAATGCGTTAATCTTACCCACAAATTAGGTATAGCTAGCACAGTTCAAGAACAGAATTTCAAACTTCTGACCCAATGGTACAGATCCCCCTGTACACTGCATACAATTCAAAACCTATGTTGGCATTGTTTGCAAGAGATTGGCACTCATGCTGTACATAGTGTAGTGTACATATACCTAGTGGAGCTACCCCAAAATCAAACAGTTGTGAGAAAAAGTAGCTCTGATATTTACTAGGGTCACACTTAAACACCCTTAAATTGACCCCAGAAATTGCATTATTTTTGGCATTCACCAGATGGATTGCAACAGCAAAGAAGTCAATACATTATCTGCACAACTAAAGCATTATTCCTAGACACTGTCACCCATCCACAACCCTCACAATTAGGGAATGGATATAGCCACATGATGATGATGGATTAACAGACTTTTCTACAATATGAGGCCGCGTACACACGTACGAGAACCTCGTCGGGCTAAACCCATCGTTCCGCCCGACGAGGTTCTCGGCCGGCCGTCGAGTTCGTCGACCAGGCTGTCGAAAAAGGCGTCGAGCCATTAGTCCCGATGGCCCATCGAGAAAATAGAGATCCTGCTCTCTATTTTGGCTCGACGCCTTGCTCGGCAGTTTGCTCGGCGAAAACGTACACACGATCGAGGTTCTCGGCAGAATATGGATCCCAGTGAGCTTCTCGCTGGATTCTGCCGAGAAGCTTGGTCGTGTGTACGGGGCCTGAGAGATACAATTATTTTCGAACTATGTGCACCTCGGATCCTCTATATGGACATAAAGATAAATTCAAGACCCTAGCATAAGCCTATATACAGATATACACCTTTTGGTGGAACAAATTGCTCTTAGCACTTGTTAGAGTGGGTTATGTCCCCCTCACTGTGACTTTATACCACCTAACCCTAGCTATCTCCTCATTATCTCTTCCTAGTTATTTTCCCAATCTATTCTTTATTCTTCTTCATTTCCTGAGCTCCTGAAGCACCCCAATGGAACCCTGGAACATACATCTTCTTACATTTCATAAAACAAGATTCCCAGTTTCATATTGTCCTGTATAACACAATATGCCCCATTGCTCCTCCATTTCACACATGGAACTCTTTAAAACATCATAGAAATTCTATATACAATGGTGGGGAGCTAAGACACAGGAAGATTTAACATATGTTATTGTTATTGTACTGTTATCCGGAGTCTATCAATCACTGACTCCTACTGATCATATTTATTTGAAAAGATGCCCCTTCTTCCCTTTGTCTTTTCTGTACTTTATACTTATATAAGCTTATTAAAAACAGATTAAGCAAAAACGTTCCTTTTAGGAGCCAGTACCTTCTCCTAATTGTCTTCCCACTCCACAAAACGAGAATTGGTAGACTGGAAAATCTAAAATACAGCTCACTCACCCAGGGCAGAATTCTGGGGAAGAAGCAGAACACTCTGGAAGGTTGTTCCCAGATCACTCCTAATTGGCTGGTGGGGATAAATATTTATGATTCAGCTACTGAACATTCCTACATTGATTACTGGAGCCTCCTCAACAATAACAGGCAGAAGTAATCCATGGCCTGAGCTAGGAACAGCAGGAGTGCCAAAATGTAAACAAAGCTCAGCCTGACTATACTGTATGTAGCACATTCAAAATAACTACTACTTGAGGCATATTTACAAATATATATGTTTTTGTTCTTTCTCACAACAGAATCCAATCCAGGTTCAGGAGGACCTGGTCGCTGGCTCCCTCAGCCTCTTACCAGAAGAAACCATTCTTATCCAAGAGAACTACTGAATGGTGGGTGTAAGTAAAACTATAGATTATCTCTTTGGCATTTTGTGCGGCCCTGAAATATTGGCTTGTGATTAGTGTTGAGCGGAATATGCCATATTCCAAAAAAAAATTTGCGAAAATGATTGCGAAATTCTCATAAACGGAGATCATTTCCTGTATTACTAAACTAATATGCACTAAACACTAACTCTACACTAACTCTACTTAAAAGAAAGGAGAATAAGGGGGCAAAAGAAGGGCGGAGAAGATAATCGCGCAATATTCCTATTGCGCGATTATCTTCTCCGCCCTTCTTTTGCATCAGAGCCAATCAGAATAACTTGAATATTCGGCAAAAGGAATATTGCGCGATATTCCTTTTGCCGAATATTCGAGTTATTCTGATTGGCTCTGATGCAAAAGAAGGGCGGAGTAGATAATCGCGCAATATTCCGTTTGCCGAATATTCGAGTTATTCTGATTGGCTCTGATGCAAAAGAAGGGCGCATCAGAGCCAATCAGAATAACTTGAATATTCGGCAAAAGGAATATTGCGCGATTATCTTCTCCGCCCTCCTTTTGCATCAGAGCCAATCAGAATAACTCGAATATTCGGCAAAAGGAATATCGCGCAATATTCCTTTTGCTGAATATTCGAGTTATTCTGATTGGCTCTGATGCAAAAGAAGGGCGGAGAAGATAATCGCGCAATATTCCGTTTGCCGAATATTCGAGTTATTCTGATTGGCTCTGATGCAAAAGAAGGGCGCATCAGAGCCAATCAGAATAACTCGAATATTCGGCAAAAGGAATATTGCGCGATTATCTTCTCCGCCCTCCTTTTGCATCAGAGCCAATCAGAATAACTCGAATATTCGGCAAAAGGAATATCGCGCAATATTCCTTTTGCCAAATATTCGAGTTATTCTGATTGACTCTGATGCAAAAGAAGGGCGGAGAAGATAATCGTGCAATATTCCGTTTGCCGAATATTCGAGTTATTCTGATTGGCTCTGATGCAAAAGAAGGGCGGAGAAGATAATCGCGCAATATTCCGTTTGCCGAATATTCGAGTTATTCTGATTGGCTCTGATGCAAAAGAAGGGCGCATCAGAGCCAATCAGAATAACTTGAATATTCGGCAAAAGGAATATTGCGCGATTATCTTCTCCGCCCTCCTTTTGCATCAGAGCCAATCAGAATAACTCGAATATTCGGCAAAAGGAATATCGCGCAATATTCCTTTTGCTGAATATTCGAGTTATTCTGATTGGCTCTGATGCAAAAGAAGGGCGGAGAAGATAATCGCGCAATATTCCGTTTGCCGAATATTCGAGTTATTCTGATTGGCTCTGATGCAAAAGAAGGGCGCATCAGAGCCAATCAGAATAACTCGAATATTCGGCAAAAGGAATATTGCGCGATTATCTTCTCCGCCCTCCTTTTGCATCAGAGCCAATCAGAATAACTCGAATATTCGGCAAAAGGAATATCGCGCAATATTCCTTTTGCCAAATATTCGAGTTATTCTGATTGGCTCTGATGCAAAAGAAGGGCGGAGAAGATAATCGTGCAATATTCCGTTTGCCGAATATTCGAGTTATTCTGATTGGCTCTGATGCAAAAGAAGGGCGCATCAGAGCCAATCAGAATAACTCGAATATTCGGCAAAAGGAATATTGCGCGATTATCTTCTCCGCCCTTCTTTTGCATCAGAGCCAATCAGAATAACTCGAATATTTGGCAAAAGGAATATCGCGCAATATTCCTTTTGCCGAATATTCGAGTTATTCTGATTGGCTCTGATGCAAAAGAAGGGCCGAGTAGCTGATGCGATTCTTTTATGTTGCCGAAAATTCGCAATGCGAATTTTCGGCAACATAAAAGAATCGCATCAGCTACTCGGCCCAGGGTCTCTCTCTAATCATACCAGCAATGCTTTTAGACGTCGATGGAGATCACTAGGATGTGATCTGTTTTACAAATAAATTTGAAAAAATACGAATATTCGCCATAGCGAATATTCGCCGCAATATTCGAGTCATTCGCGAATACTCGAATATGCAATATTCGTAGCGAATATTCGCAATGCGAATATTCGTGAGCAACACTACGTGTGTTGACTGCTTTGTTTATTAATTTATTTATTTTTTATAATGAAGATGTGTTGGTGAAGATTTCTGCTTTTTGTAGTGGTAGTTCTTACAGCAGTATTGAACCCAAAACCAAATATGTAATATTTTGCAACTTACCATTAATTAGAAATGGTGGCTGCATTCCTTTTTTAGGCTTTTCTCCTTCTGTTTTCACGTGTTAATCTGGCCGTTAACTTATCTCCTGTATTAAAGAACCTACATTCTGGAAGAAGGAGCAATAGCGACACATTGAACAACAGCATTGTTAATCTGGGGGGAGTGTTAGGCGGCGTACACACGTATGAGAACTAATTCTGACGGCCGATTCCGACGGTCGGCCGAGAACCTCGACGGGCGAAACGATGTGTTCCGCCCGTCGAGGTTCTCGGCCGGCCGTCAGAATCGGCGACCATCCCATCGGGAAAGGCGACCAGCTATTAATCCCGATGGGCCGCCGAGAAAATAGAGAACCTGCTCTCTATTTTCTCTCGGCGGCTTTCCCGACGGGATGCTCGCCGAGAGTGTACACACGGCCGAGGTTCTCGGCAGAATGAGGATCCCAGCGAGCTTCTCGCTGGTTTCTGCCGAGAATCTCGGCCGTGTGTACGCCACCTTAGATGCAATAGCAGTCTTAAAGCAGTTCTCTAATCTGAAAAAAATAAATAATTGAAAGTCAGCGGCTACAAACCCTGTAGCTGCTGAGTTTTAATAACCGGACACTTACCTGTCCATGGATCCAGCACTGTCCTCATCTGGGCTTGTTCATAACTCTTAACTTAGGGCAGCCAGCTATGCTGCTTGTGGCTTTAGAGCCGGCAGCCACGCTAGGCTTTGTGAATGGCCATGCAGTCTTCTGAGACTTGTGACATGTTCCATTAGACTGTGGGGAGGGAAAGAAGAGAATTTCCACTTGGATTGCCTAGTGGAAGCGGGTACCTGTCAAAACTAGGTTGCCCCTCCCACCCATCTCACCACTGAAAAAAAAATGCCTATAAAAATGATCATGTATCTTGTTATATTTGTATCTTGGTATACTCAAGGCAACCAGGAACTCAGGGTTTTATACAATGTTTTTCAGATGTATGCTATCCGTGTTGGCCTTACTGTTAATGCCATGTTTATGTTGTTATGAGGAATTTGAATCCTGTTCTATATGTCTGTCATATGAATGCAATTGTCCCATGTATTGCCTTGTGCTCTCATTAATAAAAACCTTTTTTGTTGATTAAAAAAAAAATGATCATAATTATGATACAATTTTTTTTTACAATTTAGCATTTTTAGCTTGCTTCCAAAAAATACTGGTCCGAAATTCAAATTGCAGCACATCATTTTATTCTTTTTGGGGGGGGGGGGGGCATTCAGAAAGCAATTTTTATGAATAGACCTTGGTGTATCAACATACCTAGATATCTCATACCTTATATCAGCCCTTCTCAGCCAGGGCTCTGTGGAACCCCAGGGTTCCCTCAGAGGTTGCTGGAGGATCCTTGAGAAATTAGCAACGTCTACCTTTTAGATGAGTTCCTATTGACACCAATGATCTTTTTAGCTATCTAAAAGAGGGGGGTTCTTCCTAATGATTCCAAATGTAAGGAGCAGTCTTTCCACTGACCATCACACTAATGTACCTTCAGCTGTAGATATAGTAATTATTACAAGGGTTCCCTGAGACTAGAAAGTTTATTCAAGGCTTCCTCCATGTTAAAGAGGTTGAGAATAACTGCTGCATATCGTGAGGGCAGATAGGTGCTCGCTAGTTAAAAGCTCTCAGTATAAAGATTTATCAGAAAGGGTGGAAGACTTGCCCTAATAACTAATGCTTCACCCAATGATAAGCAGTTGCTAGCCATGTCTTTCTAAAAAAGTTCTTTCTTCATTGGCAAACTTGATAACTTGGCAGAGACTTGCAGATTACATTATTCACTGCCCTGATGGCACATGAATCAGTTCTGAGCATTCTCTAACATCTACAGGCATCTTAAGGTATAAGCTATCTTATCACCGGTTCTTAGAACTGTTCAATAATTTGTAACACTTGCAGCATACCATCTAAAACAGAAGTCTGCAAACTATGGCCTGTGGGCTGGATGTTGTCTTTTGCTTGCTTTTTATCTGTCCCTTGGGGCACTAATCCTCCTAATGACACAGATGGGGCAAAATTCCTCTAACTGACAGCAATAATGGGGCCCTATTTTTTCTACCATCACCAATGATAGGGTGCTATTCCTTCCACTGATACCATAGACAGGGCAGTATTTCTCCCACTGACACCAACGATGGGGCACCATCCTCCCACTGATACAAACCATGGGGCACTATTCCTCCCACTGACACCAACAATGGGTACTATTTCTAATTGAGACACAATTTTTCCTAATAATACCAATGATGGTACTAATACCAATGATGGTATTCTTCCTCATGCTGACCACAGGTGCTATGGTATGTCATTTTCTTTACTCTCCTTGACCATTAAGCCTAAAACATTGTTCACTCACACTGACCCAGGGGCATTTCCTACTCCCAATGGCCACAATTCGCCCCCCTAAAGTCTGAAGGACAGTAAACTGGCCCTTTGTTTTGGAGACTTTTAGTCTAAAACATATTCGATTACACTGAAGCCACAGATCTAATAAATGAAATGCCTGTACAATTAAATATGCATTTCTTCCAAGCTTCTGGGATAACAAGCTTTGCCTTATATTTTCACCCAGTTTTTCCCTTAAATAAATGGTTGGTCCTTTCCATTCAGGATTTTTTGATGAGTAGAATAAAAGCATGAAACTCGGTCATGAGAAAAAAAACAGGCGAGCAGGCCTCTAGTGTATCTTGTTTGGTGCACTGCAGAATGCAATGTATTATTCATCACACCTAGAAATAGATATTTAAACAAGTCACAGCCTTGTCTATGATTACTGAGAGTTATTATTCCAAATGTCTTAGTAATGCTTTGTTTTCATATGAAAAATAATGTTCTTGCTAGCATAGTATACAGTCAAATACAAGGTACAAGACATTTCTGGAATCTTGCAGCATTTATGCTATTATTTCACATGAAGCATCAGCCGCTCCATCAGATGCTGGTGATTACTATGCAGAGCGGAGGTGTTGTTAGAGTCACATACCTAAAAATTGCTCTTAAAGAGCCAGAGCTGTACTTGTGGCCCTTTGGGTATGAGAGCTATGGGAGCTGTAACTCTCATATAATGAATGATTTTCAATAATTCTCAAATCCATCTAGTGGCCAAAATGCAATATACTTTTGATGGAGGTATTATAGAAAAATATATTACATTTTGGCCACTAGACAGAGATGACGATCATTGGAAGTCATACCTTATCATAACTGGAGCAGCCAAAATCTGGAGCAGCTGTGCATGGCAGCCAATCAGCTGATAGCTTTAATTTTCAAAGCTTTAACTGAACCTTTCAAATCTTAACTGAACATATAAGCTGATTGGCTGCCATGTACAGCTTTTCCAGATTCTGGGTGCTCCAGTTTTGATTAATTTCCTTTATAATATAAAAAATATGGGAAAAATTCATGCAGCCTGGGTATATGCTTGTGATATTTTCCCAATGACTAGTCTATAAATAGACTACTATGTCTTAAGCCTCGTACACATGTACGGGTTTCTCGGCTGACTTTTTACCGCCGGGAAACCCCTTTCCCCCCCTACACATGACTGGGTTTCCCGACAGGTAAACTGTCATAAGAGCTTTGGTCGGGAAACCAGGCCGTGTGTATCCTTCATCGCAGTGTTTCCTATAGGAAAACTGCCGGGTTAAAAACCGACGAGAATTCCAGCGGGAAAAAAGAGAGCTGGTTCTCTTTTTTTCCCCAGCAGTTTTCCTGTTGGGAAAACTGCGATGGAGCATACACACGGCCGGTTTTCCTGGCCAAAAGCTGTCATGGCAGTTTTCCTGACGGGAAAAACCGGACGTGAGTATGAGGTTTCAAAGTTTTAACAAAGTGTTACTTTACTAAATGTAATTTACATATTAAAGTCTTGTTAGCTTATTACAGTTCCAGTAATTTATTTTCATACACTAAGGCCTCATACACACGAGGGGATATGTCCGCTGAAAACGGTCCGATGGACCGTTTCAGCAGACATCTCCGATCGTGTGTATGGGCTAGCGGACAGATTTGTCCACCCGACAGATTTCAAAGCATGCTTTGAAATCTATCGGGTGGAATCCATCCGCCCGACAGGTTTGCTGATTAGTACACTTACCAGCAGACATGTCGTCCCGCACCGCCCCCGCCGCACCGCCCCCGCCGCGCCGATTCGATTCGGCACATGCGCGGAAGTGTTTTACTTCCTGGTGCGGTGACGTGGCGGCGTCAACGTCACCGCGCCGTCCGCCGGCGGGGAATTTGATCCGATGGCGTGTACATCAAACTCCTGATCGGACATATCCGATGGAAATGGTCCGCGGACCGTTTTCATCGGATATGTCCGATCGTGTGTACGAGGCCTAACAATACTAACTTGCATTCTTCAGTGATATGGGAAAACTATACTGCAGTACCTGGAAAACCAGCAGTGAGAACATCTTTATTACCATGCTCACCAAGGTGATTCACTGGGGAACAGTCCTACCTGACCCCAAACTTCTGCCCTGACAAAACACAGACTTCTTATTTCCAGCACATGCTGCCATTTAGATGTGTGTACTTCCTGTAAAAGAAAGAAAGGAAAACACAAAATAGGTGCTTGATATCACAAGGCGTTGTTTGAATTATAAAACAAATAATTATTTCAAAAGTCAATTTTACCAAATATTTCATTCGTTGTTAGACTCAGAGGATGAGGAGCCACCTGACCTTGAGTCAGAATCTGGAGATGTGCCAAGCAGTTCAGAAAGTGGTCCAAACAGCATGCTTCTTGAGAGCCAAGATTTGAGGACGCAGATTATCCAGCTGTTGACAGAGCTTGAAGAGACTCGGGAGCTGGCACTGAAACATGAAGACAGCTTTCTTGAGATGCAAGGTAACATCATTAGGGTTGGAGACATTTCTAGTAGGGAATGCAGGGATATAGAACTTTGCACTTACATTATTTTGATCACTTACTTGCCCCATATTTAGGGCATTATGTATAGATGGGTTAATTCATAATTTGCATGGGTTTCTTTTGGGTATTTATTCTTATTTTATCGTCTATAAACATAGTGTCACTAATTAGTTCAAATTATGTATTATTGTGGGGAGGCAACAAAATTTCTTGGGTCCCTTGGCCTGTTGGGAGAGCCTGTGCCACCTGGACTGCTGTCTGGGTGGACATGTGTTGTGCTGCCCTGGGCTGCTAGGCCAGAGTCTGAGGCCTATCCCAGGGACATCTGGCTGCTAGGCTGTATGAGGGCATATCCAGAAGCAAGAGAACAGCATAGGGTTGGGATTGCGGCTTGCAGTCCAATCAGAAGTGACGGTTCTGCTGGCCAGAGAACCTGTAGTGGTTGGAGGTAGAGGGGAAGCTTTCGCCATTAAGGGACCAACCATCTTACTACCAGATACCACATTGAGTAGCTGAAGCAAGTACCGGACCAACTGGGGATGGGGAAGAATTGGGAAACTTCAGCAGGTGTCAAGCCAGGGACCCAGGCAGCCGAGGTGACGCTTGCAGAGCAGCCTTGTGTGCCAAGCCAGGGACTGAGCAGGCCAGTGGGGTGACGCTTGTGGAGTATCTATGAGTGCCAAGCTAGGGACTCAGCAGGGAAGCGGGGGTGACGCTTGAGGTAGATACTCAGTGAGAAGGCTGGAAAAGCTCAGGAGATCCAGTGGCAGTGACTCAGCAAATCTAGTGAGAGAGACTGCGAGCTCAGTGGAGTGAGGATCTACAAGAAGTGATTGTAGAGGAAGTACAGAAGTTTGTTACGACTTGTATTAAAGATTGTTATTAGACTGTTGCCAGAGGGGACAGCAATCCTACATATGCAGATGTGGTGTCCTGCTGGGTGCCTTTCCCTGCATGGCTGTCTACCTATAGAAGTCTAGGAGTCTGCTAAATACCATTACAACTACTAAAAGGTGTCCTGGCCCTAACCCTCTCTCCCACAGTTCTGTTCAAGAGAAAATACATATTTTTTGCATTCAAGAAGTGTCTGGTGCCCATGAATCTACCTTGCTTTACACCCACCATGTTTTGTAATCCACTCTACACAGAAGGATGGCAGCTGTCCCTAACTCTGGAGGTTCTCATTAGAACAAAGGGGACCCAGGACCTTGCTACATTTGTTTTAAAAAGGTGTATGTGTGGGAGTATTTTAGAATTATGATTTTAATCTGGGTTATATTGGTTTTTATTTTGTGTTGATAGGGTTTTTGTAAGTGTGGGGTGCTCAAATTGCAGCATTAAAGTGTCAGTAAACTCTGTACTACCACTTGTACCTACAGGCAAGCCTATAATAAGGTTGTAGGTACTGATAATACTGAGCTGACAAAAGAGGGTCGGAGGAAAAGGGGGACAGTGGTGGCTGAGTTTTGTTAAGGTCTACTGAGGGGGGGGTCTGGTGGCAGAAGTGTGCGAGGGTATTCTGGGGGGTGGATACGCTGCCACGCTGTAACGGACTGAAAAGCACAGGGCAGAAAAGCGCGAGCCGTCTCTCACTAAACATCTATCCATCTATCTAACCATCTTACACGACTGGTATTGAAAGTCTGGTACATCACCACATTCTTGGCGTTTGGAATTTCCAACATTTGTGCGACCACATGTATGCAAGACAAGTTTGAGCCAACATCCGTCAGAAAAAAAATCCATGGTTTTGTTGTCAGAATTTCTGATCGTCTACGCGGCATTAAAGTGAAAAGTGTCCCTCCATCTTTGAGTATAGTAACATATTTCAAGCAGCGTCAAGCAGAAATTGCATAGCCAAATAAACTTTCCTTAGTTACATAGATTGACATGATACTGCAGGTAGCAGAACAGGGTCATCATTCCTGCAAATGATGTACAGTATTACAATTCTTAAGTGACTCAGGAAAACAGGACAATGTATAAATGTATATGTCAAATAACACAAAATGGTTCTTTATTCGATATGGACTTTGATTTGCAGGTATCCTGGAAGAGGAGAGGTTGGCCAGTGCTCAGCAAGCTGAGATTTTCACTAAGCAAATTCAGAGGCTCCAGGGTAAGCTACAAAGTGACATACTTATGTCTAATTAACCTTGCACCTTCATTTCTCTGTGGATATATTGTGAAATAGTGTTACTGGGCAATAAATGGTCAGGTCACCAAAAATGTATATATCAGTTTTTAGCAGAGGCTGGAGTGTTAAACCACCTAAAGAGCAAAGCTAGATCCATGACTGCAGATGGGGCCCCCAAGTAGACCCAACAAAAAACACGTGAGACCTAGGAGGACCTGGTAGAATAGTGGAGAGGGGGTTCAACTAGAGCCTACTCCTGACCAGATTTCGAAGCTTCTCCCCAAGTGGAGAAGGAACTAGGGATGAAAATAAATAAATAGGGAGAGAGGATCCCTAAGCTAGGAACACCTAACAAAGTAAACCTCAGGTGTGCCTGAGTAGTAGGGGATACCAACTGGAAGGCACTTGCTGCTAAAACAAAAACCTGTACGAAAATAACAAACATTGCAAAGCTTCTGTTAGGCTGGAGGAAACATAAAAACATGAGCGGCTATTGCAGAAGCCTCGCTTTTATTTAATATAAATAATGTGTTTGTTGTTCAGGTGGGTGGAGCCAAGAACGTAAGATAGGCGCAGCCCAGTGAGTCACTAATGCTGCCCAGCCCTGCTCTGTGTGTGTACACATGATTTATATGTAAAGTGCAAGAAACATTGATATGTACAGGGTGGCCAGTTGCATTGATATGTAAATCATGGGCGGCAATAACCACTTTGGCTCTCACGCCTGTTCACCCCTTATGGAACAGAGCAATTTTTACATTTCTGCTATGAGCCTGTTTATTCGCCTGCCACCCGTGATTTACATATTAACCAGTTGCAGACTCTGGGCATGCTGGACATGCCCAAAAAATGCCATCATTTTACACAGGGTGTGTTTAGTACGTCTAGTCCTTCTCTACTGCTGGGATCCAACCTGTCATAGTACATGGCAATTCAGCTCTGATTAATCATACACAGAGAAGGTCCCAGCAGTAGAAACTGTAAAAAAAAGCAGTCTGGCAATGTTTATCAACAACGTTGCTCACCCACTAATACAGAAAGATACAGTAAAACATTGTTTCATGTTGTATCTTTTTTAAGTAAAGTGAAGTAAAATTAGAAAAATATATACATAAAACTATTTTTAAGAACTAAAAAACTGATAATTGGCATGTGCGTATGTATTCACCTCCTTTGAAGCCCATAAAAAGCTCTGGTGCAACCAAATACCTTCAGAGTCACATAATTAGTGAAATGATGTCCACCTGTGCACAATCTAAGTGTCACATAATCTGTCATTACATATACACACTTTTTTGAAAGGCCCCAGAGGCTGCAACACCTAAGTAAGAGGAACCACTAACCAAAGACTGCTATGAAGACCAAGGAACACTCTAAACAAGTAAGGGACAATGTTGTTAAGAAGTACAAGTCAGGGTTAGGTTATAAAAAAAAAAATCCAAATCTTTGATGGATGGACCATCAAATCTATCATAACCAAATGGAAAGAACATGGCACAACAGCAAACCTGGCAAGAGACGGCCGCACACCAAAACTCATGGACCGGGCAAGGAGGGCATTAATCAGAGAGGCTGAACAGAGACCTAAGGTAATCCTGCTGCAGAGTTCCACAGCAGAGACTGGAGTATCTGTACATAGGACGACAATAAGCCGTACACTCCATAGAGTTGGGCTTTATGGCAGAGTGGCCAGAAGATATTACTTTCAAAAAACAAAATGGTATGTTTTGAGTTTTCAAAAAGGCACGCGTGGAAGACTCCCAAAATGTATGGAGGAAGGTGCTCTGGTCTGATGAGACTAAAATTAAACTTTTTGGCCTTTAAAGAAAACGCTATGTCTGGCGCAAACCCAACACATCACATCACCCGAAGAAAAACATCCCTATAGTGAAACATGGTGGTGGCAGCATCATGCTGTGGGGATGTTTTTCAGCAGTCGGAACTGGAAAACTGGTCAGAGTTGAGGGACAGATGTATGGTGCTAATACAGGGATATTCTTGAGCAAAACCTGTACCACTCTGTGTGTGATTTGAGGCTAGGAACGAGGTTCACCTTCCAGCAGGACAATGACCCCAAACACACTGCTAAAGCAACACTTGAGTGGTTTAAGGGGAAACATGTAAATGTGTTGGAATGGCCAAGTCAAAGCCCAGACCTCAATCCAATAGAAAAGTTGTGATCAGACTTAAAGATTGTCATTCACAAGTGCAAATAATCCAACTTGAAGGATCTGGAGCATTTTTGCATGTAAGAATGGGCAAAAATCCCAGTGGTAAAATGTGGCAAGCTCATAGAGACTAAGGCTGCGTACACATGATCAAATCTGTCTGCTGGAAATGGTCGGCCCGACCGTCCCAGCAGACAGATTTGATCGTGTGTACGGGTGAGCCGACGAATTTGGCCAGCAGACAGATTTGAAAGCATGCTTTCAAATCTGTCGGCTGGGAACCCGTCCGCCCGACATGTCTGCTGGTTAGTACGCTAATCAGCAGACATGTCTTCTCGCACACGCGTCGAATGGTTTCAAAGCATGCGCGGAAGTGTTTTACTTCCTGGTGCGGTGACGTGGCGGCGTCAACGTCACCGCCACGTCAGCGCGCCGTCTGCCGGCGGGGATTTTGGTTTGATTACATTATTGAATCATTTTTATTATAATTACATTATTATTTGTTATAATTATTTATAGTTATTTGTTATATTATAATTTATGATTTTGTTTTTCAAACTTTATCATACCCGGGATGTCTACTTCACTCTTGTTTGAACAGATTTAAGTGAGTTATTCCTAAGAATTACAGGCCTACAATGTAAAATGCCAAATTTTCATGCAAAATAATGGTACTGCTTTCAGCACCTAAAACCAGAAAGAATCATACCACCAGGGAGGTTAAAGCATGATAGACAACACAGTGCTTGTGCTGTGTAATTTACCCCTCTTTATGTTTTAAAAAACCTGGAATAAAACCATTAAATCGTTTTTTTGTCCCCTGTCTTCTCTCTCCTTCTCAGTTCAGGAGTCATCATTATGACATCTTTAATCCCAAAAATAAACCTTGGTTAAAGTAATTTTAAACTTATGTAATCTGTTTTGTAAAAAGATTATATAATGTGCAGTGTGTCTCCTTTTGTAACTTTATTTTGGAAAATACCTTATTTACAGCCCTGCTGTACGATCTCACGTGACCCGCCGGAGCTCTTCCCCGCTCTTAATACTGCAGAGGGAGGGGCCGAGATTGCCGCTGATGTCAGTCCTGCTCTGAGCACTGCAGAGGGAGGGGCCACAGACATCAGCCAGGAGGAAAGGAGAAGATCTCTGGCGGGGCACATAAGTGCCCAGCAGAGCTGTAAATAAGACCCTTTCACACTGGGGCATTTTTCAGGCACTTTGTCGTTTAAAAAAGCGCCTATAAAGCGCCTGGAAGAAGCCTCATCTGTAACTGCAATGTGAAAGCCTGAATGCTTTCAGAGCCCTTTCACACTGCCAGCGCCCGAAAAACGCTGGTAAAGCTCTGCTTAGACCCCTTTCACACTGGTGCCACCCGTAGCGTCGGCGTTAAAATAGCGGTAAAATGCCGCTATTTTACCATTGAATTAGTGGCTGCTAGTGGGTGCTTTCAACACCAGCTAGTGGCCGAGAAAGGGTTAATACCGCTCGCAATGCGCCGCTGCAGCGGCGTATTACCGGCGATGCGGCAGCGCTTTCCATTGATTTCAATGGGCAGGAGCGCATTAGCAGCGGTGACATTGGGATTGCAGATGCGCTTTACAGGTGCTTTTTTTTAACACTAAGGCCCCGTACACACGAGCAAATAAATTTGCTCAAATCGGTCTGACAGACTGATTTGAGCAGATTTGTCTGCTGGCTGTTTTGGTTTGATCGCTGTACACACGATCAAACCAAAATCCCCGCCAGCAGACAGCGCGGTGATGTGGCGGTGACGTTGACGCCGCCACGTCACCGCACCAGGAAGTAAAACACTTACGCGCATGCGTCGAATCCATTCGACGCATGTGCGGGCAGATATGTCTGCTGGTTAGCGTACTAACCAGCAGACATATCGGCCCGACGGGTTCCCAGCAGACAGATTTTAAAGCAGGCTTTAAATCTGTCGGCTGGCCAAATCCGTCTGCTCGCCCGTACACACGAGCGAATCTGTCTGCTGAAACGGTCTGTCAGACCGTTTTCAGCAGATAGATTTGATCGTGTGTACGTGGCCTTAGGCGCCAGAAAAATGCCCCAGTGTGAAAGGGGTGTTAGGTATTTTCCACAATGAAGCTACAAAAGGAGACACACTGCACATTATATATTCTTATTACAAAAGGATTGCATGTTTTTACCAGGACTTTACTAGGGCTTATTTTTCGGGATAGGACTTATATTGCAGCCCTCGCTGAAAGTCACGCTAGGTCTCATTTGCGGGGTAGGGATTATTTTCGGGGCAAACATGGTACTTCTCACCAAACTATTCATTATCTCAACAGTTGCTAAGGAATCTCTGACTATTTTAATGAAGTTCTTCTTTAGGGTCGGCTCAGACAAAGAGTTAGCTCTCTGTCTATATTCACTGGGCGCAAAATCATAAGCAGTGTTTCATTTTTAAAATAATGATTGTGCTGAGGTTTGTATATGTCTCTGAGACACTGGCTAGCAAGACAGCAACTTCAGAATATTTTTTTTTTTAAAGTGTATTTTGTGCGTGAACTCGAGAGAGAGGAGCCGGACTGCAGGAGTTGGGAGTAGGCAGACCCTCCCCCCAGAGGCAATCTGCCATCCTTCCCCATGCCCCCGGTGGCAATGGCGGGTGTGAGGGGGGCCTCCCACTCACCCCGCCCTACCTGCTCCACTTGGGAGCCCAACTGGGGCCCAATGGGACCCCAACGGGGCAGAGGGGCTCCCCCTATGAGGGAGTAAGGGGGCCTAGCCCACCCAGCCAGCCCCCGTAGGTCCTTCGCCTCTCGTTTTTTAGGAGACCGCATGGCCAAAGTGCGTGCGTGTTAAACCAATTTCGTGTGCGTGCAAGTGTGGTGGTTTTTGTGGGGGGGGGGGCGTACTAAGCACAGGCGTACCTTGCATAGCACACCCACTGGGAGCCGGGCTGAGACCACCAAACTCAATTCACATGTAGCCAAGGCCGGGATCCGAACCCTTGGCTGCAGAGGTGAATGGCTTGTCAGCGCAGTGCCAATCACGTTGAGCCACCACAGCTCCCTCAGAATATTTTATAAGTACAAAAAGGCTCTTATTTTATTTAACTATCCCCCTTAAGCCCCACATTGCTACTCTACTTAAGTTATCCACGGGTACCCTCTCTCCAGCCGTCCTTTACCCCCCAAACCCTGTTTTTCTTACCCCCCTCTCTTTCACTCCCCCTTCTCTCTCACTCCCCCTTCTCTCTCACTCCCTCTTCTCTCTCACTCCCTCTTCTCTCTCACCCACCCTTACCCCCTCTCTATTTAGTTTAATTTAGTTTTAATATTTAATGAATTTTAACTAAAAATTGTTTGTGTTTTCATTTTATGCATTTCCAAAAAAGGCCGACCAAAATCCTTAGCACCAGACCCATCTGGCTGAACAAAAAAATACAAAGCCATATATGGCCAGCTTAAAGGAGTTGTCACAGGCACTCATCAAGAGTCCTGACTATGCCCACCCTTTCTGCCCTGCTCCTTCATTCATATAAGCCTACCATAGGTGTGTGCAGCCTATTGCATTAGAGTGTGCACCCCTCAAAACTCAAAAACAAACGCCTTTCTCTGCGACTTTAGCTGTACGGGACAATGAATGAATAGGAAGTGCTGTGCTGAGTGGCTTCTTGTTCATTCACAAACGGAAGCATAGTAAACACAGTTTTCTCTTCTTCAATTACGAATGGACACAGTGAGCGAGTGTGTTTATTGTGTTAATTTAGAAAAGGAAGGGGCAGATAAATTACATATTTACTAGCCCCTTCCCCCACTCTCCATCCTGAAACATCCCCTGAAGGAGCTGGGGGGAGAGGAGGTTAGCCAGCAGCACTGAGGGGGCAACACAGGGGGAAACCTGGGCAGTAGGGGGAATCAACACTTCAGGTAGTGATTAGGGTGTGCCCAGGCACACCTACAACACCCCCTGCACACGCCTATGAAGCCTACAGCTACTATAAATTAAACAGGATCTATGAATGGAGCAGGCAGACTTTCCTTTTATCTGCTTGAATTAAGCTTAGACTTTAAGTAACACACAGGTTTACTAACCAATATAACAGTGGCAACTAACATTTACTGTCCAACGCATTACACAGCATGTGTGTTTTACCGTCTTAAGATAATTAGGTATGACATTACCGCAGTTGAATGCTCAAGTAAATCACATATTCCCAAAAACTGCATAAAGAGACTTTGATGTTTAACATGAAAAGTCTGAGCACCTTGGTTCTACTCACTTAAAGGGTCACTAAAGGAAAAACATTTTTGGGCTGAAATGACTGTTTACAGGGTATAGAGACATAAAAGTTAACAGATTCATTTTAAAAATGATTACAAATAGATACAAATCAATCATATAATCAACCTACAGTTCTAGTTTAGTTTTTGCTGTTATTTCCTGTCTCTCTGATGTACAGAGCCAGAGAGCCAATAGAGGGCAGTGATGGTTTTTCTAAAACCCCTCAGCACCAACCCAGTTTCAGTTTACACACAGTAATCACACCTCCTTGATTGGTGACCACAGAGAGAAAGCCCTCAGCACTGTGGTTATAAGGAAACAGACAACCAGGAAGTGTGGAGATCAGAGCAGAAATACAGCAACATCAAAGCAAAAACGAACAATGAGGACATGAAAACAGCACTGCAGTAAGGTAAAGGGAGCTATTTAGCTTAAAAAAATCCTTTAGTGACCCTTTAATACGGCCAATTTATACGCTTATTTCCTGAATTTAGAGAAGAACTGTGTAATATCACATCACAATGTCACATCACAGTTATACTTTATTATGATATGTTTTCTTCATCCATCTGTAGCTCAGTTGCGTTCAGTACAGGAGGAGGTGGACAGCTTGGAACATGAGAAGGACTGCGAACTGCTGGAGGTGTCCCAAGAGTTACGCTGTGCACAGGAGGAGATCATGTCCCTGCGTCAGTCAGCAGAGGAGGCAGCAGCTGAGCGTGAGAGTGACATTGCCTCATTGCAAGAGGAGTTGTGTAGACTGCGAGCAGAGCTACATGAGCTTCAGGAGACAAGGCAGGAGTACGAGATGGAGATAACCACCTTAAGAGCAGAGATCAGCATGAAGAGCTGTAGTGTGCATGCAGGACAGGAACCTGCAACGCTGCAGGGTAACCACACTGACTTTGTGCATTGTAATATTACTCCTGACAAACCTAGGGGTCTCCAAACTTTTCAGCAAGAGGGCCACATTAGATACACTATATTACCAAAAGTATTGGAAAGGGTGGGCCAACTCAATATTGAATCCTACAGACTTAGACAGGGATGCCACTAAAGCTCATGTGCGTGTAAAGGCAGGTGTGCCAATACTTTTGGTAATATAGTGTATTTTACATATATAGTGCCTATAAAAAAAGTATAAATTAATGAATAAACTTTAAATGAATGAACACACTCCAAAAAATAACTTCTTATCAGAGGCCCCTCTTTCATGTCAGAATTTCCCCCCTTCACATCAAAAGCCTTACCATCACTCCAGAGCCCTTTCTTCCTTCATATCAGAGTCCCCTCTATTGCATCCAAAGGCCCCCAACACTGTTAAGGCAAATAAGATTTTATTGAATTTTGAAGTTAACAGAGGAATAGAAACATAGGGCAGAGATATAAATCTATATAAAAAAACATAACTAAATAAACATACATGTGTATAAGGCCTCAAGAGAAGGAACACACTATGTTGGCATGAACAGTTTTTTCCACATACTAAGGTCCCTTTCACACGGGGCAGCGGAGGTGCAGTGGCGGTATAGCGCCGCTAAAAATAGCGACGCTATACCATCTGAATTTGCCGCGGGATTCGGCCGCTAGCGGTGCGGTAATAACCCCCGCTAGAGGGGCATTGCGGGCGGTATTACCGCGGTTTCCCATTGTTTTTAATGGGAAGGAGCGGTGAAGGAGCGGTATACACACCGCTCCTCTCACTGCTCCAAAAATGCTGCTTGCAGGAGATTTTTTTTCTCTTCTGCCAGTGCATCGCCTCAGTGTGAAAGCCCTCGGATTTAGGCGCTATTTTTAGCACTATACCGCCTGAAAAACTCCTCAGTGTGAAAGGGGCCTGAGAATACAATAAATGAAACTCAAGCACTAAGTCTAATGCCGCGTACACACGATCATTTTTTGTGATGAAAAAAACGACGTTTTCTGTGAAGTAAAAAACAACGTTTTTGAAACGTCACTTTTCAAAGACGATGTTGCTTACACACCATCGTTTTTTTCACAAAAAGCGATGTTACGTTCACCACTCTTTTCCATTGAAGCTCGCTTCATAACTAGCTTCTGGGCATGCGCGGGTTGAAAAACGTCGTTTTAAAAGACGTTTTTGCTACACACGGTGACTTTTTGTGAAACAAAAAACGACGTTTTGAAAAACGACACAAAAAATTCAAGCATGTTGGAATTTTTTTTTGGTCGTTTTTTTTTAAGACAAAAAACTAAGTTTTGCCCACACACGATCAATTTAAATGACGTTTTAAAAAACGTAGTTTTTTTTCATCGCAAAAAACGACCGTGTGTACGCGGCATTAGTCTATAATGCAGACAATAGTACAAGTGAACTACATTGGGTGTAGAGGCCCTAGGCAACGATATCTTAGTAGAATAAAGTTCTAAGGCACCTTATACTTGTATGAGAAAAATAAAAGAGTATGAATTAAATATAGCGTAGATGGAAAGACTAGAAAGGGATTTGGGAAGGGAACAAAGTGGGGTGGCAAAGGAAGACTTAAATATCAACAAAAAATCTAACTGTGTGGTGGAGTGAAATAAAATAAATAAAGACCCCCATCATTTTAGAGCCCCCTCTTCCTATCAGAATTCTCCAATACATAAATACACGAGAGTTCCCCCTATATACATAGCTGTGGGCAGGACACAATCTTTTAGTGGGCTGTATGTGGCCGTAGTTTGGAGGCCCCTAGACTAGCAGGTATCTCACTCTTTTTTTGTCTAAGGAGTAAACATATGATATATTATGATATACAGACACGGGTTTAAACAAGGTTCTTTACAAACTCTGAACAGCACACAATAATATTCACGTTCCTGTGCGATTCAGGTGTGAACTGACCCTTAATCTTAAAAATTCTCAAAGGCCACAGCAAAGACCCTAAAGTCTAAAGTTTCAGTCAGTTTAGAAACACCTGCAGTTGTTGTAATTACTTTATTGTTGTTTTATTTTTATTTTTGTTGTTGTGTTTACATTAGAAGGCTGACAGGCTACTAAGATTCTTTCCATAAAATAGGGCTAGGGTTTCAGTGCCTCTGTTGTGAACTTTGGAGATAGATCTCTCCAAAATGCCTATAGCTACATAGGTAAATTAACTTATTTTAAAATGCTTTTACTGCTTGCACAGAATATGAAAGTGCTTAGTGTGCACAGTCTGGGCAAAGGTTCACTTTAACTTCCTAAAATGTTGGCTGCTTAAAATCACATGCTTTTCTGAATGTCAAGTTAAAAAAACGTTTCCAGATGTCCTTTCACAACACATACATCACTGTATTTTCTTTTCTTTTTATACACTGCGCCATGTTAGGATCATGCTCTGCCAATTCACCTACTTAACTTCCTAAAATGTTTCATGCTTAGTTGCAGGATCCAACAAAGCACTCTATGCCAAATAGAAGGGCTCATGCACTCCAGATGCATCAGTTAATACATATATCTCTGATATATTATGACATACTTGAAGGGCTTGACCTATTCATGTAAATAGAATTGAAGAAGTACAGGTTAACAAAGTAACAATATTGTAAGCACTATTTTGTCTAAAAGAGCATTATCCTAGTACATTAGTGAGAACCCATATCGTCAAATATATGGCTTTTAAAGATGTATTGTATTTCAGATGCTGTAAAGCACACATTTAGTTGCACTATCAGTGAAGACCTAGTTCCATATCTAATTTGTACAGCCTCATTCATACAGCACTAAGTTTAAGTTCTGTTAGTACAGCTAAAAACAAACATAGGTACAAAACGACGCTCACCATAAACAGAGGTACAGCACAGTGTTCACCATACAGTATACCATAAATGTACAGTGGAACCTCGAATTTCGAGTAACGTGATTAACAAGTTTTTCGCAATACGAGCACTGTATTTTGTAAAACGCTAACTAGGTTTGCTAGTGTTGTCTCACGAAAGCCGATCGGTGCCGTTTGGAAAGACTCGGAAATACTACCTTCCCAAGCCTTTCCGAGGTTTGCCGAGGTCAGCCGAGCTGTCCTCTGGCCTTTCCGGCTGTTTCCAAGGCTCTCCGGCACCCCCCGCCTCTGACCGCATGCGGTATTGCATACCATTGAAGTCAATGCGGAACACATTATTTAAGTTTCCATTGACTTCAATGGGGAAACTCGCTTTGATATGTGAGTACTTTTGATTACTAACATTCTCCTGGAACGGATTTTACTCGTAATCCGCGGTTCCACTGTATAGATAAAATATAAAATACAGTGCATATTCAAGTACAGAATATATCATGCCATGGGTGCTGCCCATTGTGTAGAACTTAGAATATTTGTTAATTTTGCATTTACGGGTGCCCTGTTTTGTAAGAAAAACATATTTACCTTTGCACTTTCTTTATATTGTTTTCATTTACACTGACACCAAATCTTTTTTTTTGTTCTACATTATTGCCAAAAATTATCTTCACTGACACAGTAAAAAAAATAAAATAAAAAAAAAGCATCTTATTAAGTCGTTTTGGTTAAAAGCAGGTGTTAACAACAAATCCAACTTTATGCCACTTTTCATATATTTTTTTTTATCACCAGGTTTATCATTTATTTTTTGAAATTTGTGGCATATAATTAAGGATATATTTTAGTGACTTTACTTTTCCGTCTTTTATCTTTTCACTACAGAAAGTTTGAAGTTTAAGGACTTGTTCTCAAAATGCCGTGTTTCCAATGGTGTCAGATCAAACAACAGCATTGTATACAGTCAGTGTTGCCAACAATCAGTCATTTTATTGGCAGCCAGTAAAAAAAAATGGGAACTTTCAGTAAATGCCAGTGACAGCAAAAGGTTGCCAGTAAAAAATATGGCTGTGGTGCTCGGCTTAAGTGCAGTTCCGGGTCTAGGGACGGCCGAGACCATCCAATTGCCTGCTACACTGTGTTCGAGTGAGAGGGCTAGGTCTGGAGGAGACAGTACCTCAACATGTCGTGTGATGTCATAGTGCAAGGGAGTTGGGCGGAGGGGCCAGAGCCTCGTGTGTGGGTCTGCGGGAAGAGAACAAGGCAAGCCGGGAGTGTGACTGTCAGTGCTGTTTGGATTGGAGTAGACTGAAGGGACCTCCTGGTGTGGAGAGAAACTGTCACTGTGACTTAGGAGAGGACATGTTGTGTCGGTGAGGTGTCATCATCATCTGTGCTGCTGCACACTGCTGTCAGTGTCACTGTGAGAGTTAATCTCATATGTGTACATCTGTCTGTTCTAATTTCTTGCCCTCCTGAGTCCTGTCCCTGAGCTACTTACTTATCAAAAATAAAAAGGGAAATATGTTATGCCTTAATATATGTTATGCCTTAATAAGCCCAGGTTCACACTTAAGTTCGATTTGAGATGTGATTTCATGAAATCGCATCTCAAATCGGCGGTATTTTCCGGCAATTGCCGGCAATGACACTGTCCTAATCGGTGCGACGCCACATGTGCGGCGCTGCACCAATTTCCAAAAGTAGTTCCTGTACTACTTTTTGCGATTTCAGGACGCGATTTACATTGACATCTGTGCAGAAACCTGCACATATGTCTCTTAAATCGTGGCTGAAATCGGGACTGCCAGCGGGAGTGAACTCGCACGGCTTCACTCCCACAGCCCAGTGTGAACTAATTTTGGAACTTTTGGAAATGCCAGCAAAAACTTGGCTGTGCCAGTAAATTTTGGGCGGTGTCGTGTCAGTAGATTTCAATTTGCTAGGTTGGCAATAAACAACACTGCATACAGTAAAAAAAAAAAAATCTGCACAGCAGGTTTTAACATGAACTGCCGCATCTCAATGCCCCTGTGGTAAACAGAAATTTATTGAAATATCATTTCATTAAATTTCTATGCAAAAAAAGAATGTGATGTGACGAGATTGTCGCATCGGCCATTGTGTTTCTCAGCACGCACCAGTGGTTGTGCAATCAGTGCAACTCAATGGTGAGAACAAGTCCTTAGTGATAATCTTTATTGGCTGCCTTGAGTTATTAGAGTACATTATGTATATTATGTATAAAGCCTGAAGAAGACATCTGAGTTATCCCGAAAGTTTGCATCTTTAACAATTCAAGTCAGCTAAAAAGGGTATAGTTTAAACTCCAAATGTTCTGTATAGTCAATGGTTAATACAATGCAACACTCTGCTATGCCTTTAATACATTCAAAACTGCAACCCATGTTGTCTGAGGACTTGCCTCTTTAGGTTTGTAGGAATGTAGGTTGTTATAATGTATTATGTTTGTACGTTATCACATGCGCCATTGCACATTTCTGTCCTTGTGACAGGAGAGCTGCAGTTCCTGCGGGACCAGTGCCAACATCTCCAGATGGAGCGCAGTATCCTGCAGGAGAGTAACAGCCAGCTGAAGAGTCATCTTCTGCTGCTGGGAGAAGAGAGGTACCCATTTTTACTTTATTCCAATAAAATATAGATATGTAGTGTCAAATGATTAATGCATGTGTTCTTATATGACTGGCGAATTGGGGGACACGTCTACATATTTTTTCAGAATACTAATCTACTGTATGTATCTGTAGCGTGGGTGATATAGGTTAAACTATAGGTATGCTCATGATAGTTATAAAATAAACATTTATGATGAAATTACAAAACTTAAAATGTTGTGTGTGTGTATATATATATATAAATATATATATGTATATATATATATATATATATACACACACACACAGTACAGTATATACACATATTAGCACAAGTGAGAATGCTTAGTCATGAACTAGCAGATTTTATATAAAAATATTTCATTTCTGTGGACAAGAAAAAAAAAAAAAAATATATATATATATATATATATATATATATATATATATATATATATATATGTGTGTGTGTATGTATGTATGTATGTATATGTATATATATATATATATATATATATATATATATATATATATATATATGTGTATGTATGTATGTATGTATATATATATATATATATATTAGTGATTGCCAACTTTTCTTGCTGCAGAAGTCAATAAGCGACTTGATCTTACTTGTTCATTAGTCTGCTAGATTGTGATAGTAAGAAAAAATGCTTACAGAGATACTCGGGATGATCTGGTTTGATTTGAGGCTTTAATACTTACTGATTTGGGTGGTGCCAGTGTTTAATAATTACTAGCTTCACCTATTATATATATAAAGCCCTGCTGCAGAAATAATGGACCTGTAGCGGTTAGAATGATAATTACAATGAAACGGGAGGAGTGTTTGCTTTGCTTTAAACTCAATGAAATGTTCTTTTTAAACTACTGCCACAAAGTGCGTGTGTTTAATGCAGAATAGGTTCGTCATGTATTCCTAGTACAGCACTGTAGTTAAGGTAATGTATTTCTCCTTGTCTCTTTCAGAGAAGGAGATGCAGATCAATGCAATGCATTAAGTGAATCTCAGCCAGAACAAGAAGAAGAGAATAACCTGAAGGAAGAAGACCCAACACAATATGATCCTGAAAGCACCATTGCCCTCAGCGTGCCTATTGAGATAAATACAGTGACAGATGTTGAGAAGCAGAAGCTGACCCGGGAGGAGGAGAAGCAAAAACTGCACATCCAGCTCCAAAGTGCAGAACAAAAAGTGCAGATAGCACAGGCTGAGGTGGGTAATGGCTGCTTATGGAAATCTCTAAATTTTTTACACCCTAGTGATATTGTTTTCCATCAAACTCTGATGCCTTGTACGCACGACTGGTTTTCCTGTCGGAATAAACTCAGACTTTTTTTTCTAGCGGAGTTCCGACAGAATTCTGCTCAAGCTGTCTTGCATACACACGGTCACACCAAATTCCGACTGTCAATGCGGTGACGTACAACACCGAGAAAAATTAAGTTCAATGCTTCCGAGCATGCGTCAGACTTGATGAGCATGTGTGGTTTTTAGCCCATCGGAATTGCATTCAGACAAAACGGAAATAGCGATAGAAATTCTTTTCATCAGAAAAATTGAAAATATGTTCTCTGTCTAATTTTGTTGGAATTTTCTACAAAAAAAGGGGCATACACACAGACGGAATATGCGATGAAAAGCTTCCATCTGACTTTTTCCGTCAGAAATTCCGCTCGTGTGTACGAGACATAATACTGTAAAGCCGCGTACACATGATCAGTTTTATCGTCGGGAAAACTGTCATGTTTTCTCTTGGATGAGAAAACTGGCCGTGTGTAGGCTCTCCAGCAGTTTTCCCGATGGAAAAACCTCTGACAATCACAACGAGAAAATTTAGAACATGCTCTAAATTTTTGTCGTTGCAAATCACTGCATTTTTTTGCTCTGCAGTTTTTGCCATAGGGAAACACTGCTAGGGATCCTACACACGGCCGGTTTTCTCGACCAAGAGAAAACCTGTCGGGAAAACCTGTCGTGTGTACACGGGGAAAAGAGACCAAGCCGGTCCTTGGTTTTCCCAGTCCTGTTTTTCGGCAGTGTTTTCACCGCCAAGAATCCCGATCGTGTGTGCACGGCATAATACTCATCCCAGGAGTATTACAGCAGACTTCATCTAGTGCTACGAATCTGGCAAATGATTCCAATGTAGGTTAGTTATTTCTTAAAGCTCACCTTCCTACCATACCAATGCTGTGGGGAGGCACAGTGTGGGGTACCCTTGGAAGAATGTCCTCTCTTTGGTTGTTGGTTATTTTGGGTGTTTGCTTGCATCTTACAAGTGCAGGCTGAGTGTGGTCTGTATTCCTGTCCACCATTGGTGTGGCAAGTTGGAGGCAGAGGCTACAGCCCCAACAAATATCAAGCTACAGAGAAAAGTGCTAGCAGTTTAGAGGTAAGCAGAAGCTGTAAACAGTTATCTCCTCCTTATGTTTATGTTACATTTATAAATAGAAATGGAGGGTGGTCAGCGCTTGATGGGTTAATGAAAGGGTACATATCAAGTCAATCAGACAAGTGAGGTGATGAGTTGAATATAAGATTTTTTTTCTTCAATACACATACAGGTGGTCCCCTAGTTACAAACATCCGACTTATAAACGACTCCTACTTACACACGGAGGGAGACAACATGAAGTGAGAGGAAATCTACCCCTAGGAAGGGAAATTCACTCCTGTAAAGCCCTGTACACCCGATCGGTTCGCCTGATGAAAACGGACCGATGGATCGTTTGTGGGCCCCATCGGGTTTTTATTCATTGGTGAAAGAAAATAGAACCTGTTTTAAATTTTTCTTATGGTTAAATAACTGATAGAAAAAAACGATCGTCGGTGGGGAAATTCATTGGTCAAAAATCCACACGTCGTAGTGTTTTACGTTACCGCGTTGGACACGATCACATTTTTAACTGATGGTGTGTAGGCAGGGCTGATGAAAGTCAGCTTCATTGGTTATCCGATGAAAAAATATCCGATATCCGATCGTGTGTACAGGGCTTTAGAGTTATTATGAAAAAAAAGGTGTCTCCACTGGTGCTTTATCACCAAGGCTTGTTTCCATAACAACCCAAAATGTTCAAAATCCAATTGATAATGGGACAGAAAGTGAGGTGAAATCTTCTGAACAGGGGCACAGACAGCAAAATAAACATTACAGGGTTGATAACTCTTCCCTATGCTATCCAAAAAGCTTAAACATTTTTTTTTTGTTTGGAGCTACACTCACAGTAGGTCTGCCTACTGCTCTATCCCACCTGCTTATGCACCCTCCCTGGTTTTTGTGGATGCCGCCACCAGGGTATACTCACACACCCAGCATTTTGCTGTTCATTTAGGGGGGCCCACAGCGTAGCAGTCCACATTCTGTTCTGGCCCATGCACAGTGCCTTATCTAGCTTAGAAGACGTGTATCATCTATTTAGAAGTAGTCTGGAACAGTGGATACCCAGGGAAAGGAAGCATGAACCTTGCATATCTTCCCATACAAATTTGGGGAACCCAGCACCCAGCACCCATGGTCCATCTATACCAATCAGTAGCATACATTAGGGCCACATCTTCCGAGGCAAGATCTTGAGCCTGACCAAATGTAGGAAAGGGAGAACTTCAATAGAGTCCACAGAGAAAAAATTGCTTCTTCTCCGATGGAACAGGAACCTTAAGGAAAACCAAGAAGGTGATGGATGAGAAGGGAAGGTCATACAACTAGGATACTAACAATTGTAGCCTGAAAAAAAAAACATATATGCCACCCCTCCAAGTCCACTATCCCTGGATTCATAAGGGAGCATATACTTGAAAGACCACCATGCAACTAACATGAAGGCTTGAGGGAAAAATAACAAAAAAACATTTTGATGCATCTGTTAGGCCTGAGGAACCACAAATACTAAGGACACAAGGTGACTGTGCTCTTTTTATTGATTGTGAATGATGTGTTTCCTGCTTTAGGAAGGTGGAGCCCCTCTCTCATGTGCTGTCCTGGTGGATGATTTGGAAAAACCCATTGGCACTGGCCTTTAACATTCTTACTTTAGATATAAATGAATGAATGCTGAAATTTTTTAACAGATACAAAACTTTTGTAGAATTCTTGTTTCTTTTTTGCAGTGTGCTGGTCTCCTAAGTGAGATTGAGGAGCTGCAGCAACGCCATCAGATCAGCCAGGAGGAACAGGAGAAGTTACAAGAGGAACTGAGATTGTGCAGAGAGGAGATTCATAGGCTGAAGGAAAGCGGCTTGCAGGTAGCAACACTGCTACTTTTTACTAACAGGCTTTCGTTTCAAAATTCCGTTGTGTGCAACATTACAATTATTATTCCTCTCGGCTTCCTAGTCACTCAAGCAGTAAAGATTTACCACTGAATAGTTAATGGTTTTGACATCCACAGTATATCTAACACAGTTATATTATGCCAATCACTGTGCTTACAAATATATGTATATTTCATGTACACGTTCATTGTTAGATTGTACTACATTGGATGTACTTGCATTAGAAGCACAGCCACATATACAACTTAGGAACCCTAAGCTTTGCCAACTAACAAAATTAAGTAAAGATACTAGGAGGTATAAAGTGCATACACCCTGAGTTGCCTTCCCAGACGTTGAAACTGAAACTCTCAATGTCCCTGCTATGCCGGAATGCCGAATCTGACCTGGCAAATATATGCCAGTATATTTGATTGTAGCTTTTCTACTGGCCATTCACATTGGGAAAGCTCTGACATCTTGGGTTCCTGCACTTTTTACATGTTAGCTACTTTATTTTTGACAGTCACTTTAAACATATAAGCATTGCCAGAAAGAACAACTTAACAACTGCTAGAATCTGAATTTAATACTGAAATGATTTTGTTTTACAACTAGAATTAAATATGATAGGTGCCGGGTGCACTACAGAAAACTATCAATACAGTCTTAAAAAAGAAAGTGGCACTCACAGCTCCTAAAGAGGAGTTATGATGTACTACTTAAAGCAGCTTTACTCGGTGTTCAAGATTTCGTCAGAGCACAGCCCTTTTTCTCAAGGCCTTAAGTAAAGTGAGCTGTGCCCCACTGAAATGATGGACTCTTAGTAGCTGTTTAGAATGGTACATTATGATTCATCTTGAGTCCTCTTTCTTTTTAGGACTGTATTCATGGTTTTTGGTAGTGCTCTCAGGTGCTTTTTACCTTTTTATGCTGCCATATACTATATTATTCAGGTTTAGAGTTGCCATATACCATGTAACTGATGTGCCATGTTGCTATATCCCATGTAATTGAGGTGCAAAGTTGTCATATCTCATGTTACTGAGGTACCATGTATCATATCCTATGTTAATGGGGTGCAAAGTTGTCATATCCCATGTTACCGAGGTACCATGTATCATATCCTATGTTAATGGGGTGCAAAGTTGTCATATCCCATGTTACTGATGTATTATGTTGTCATATCCTCTGTTACTGTGGTGCAATGTTGTCATATCCCATGTTGCAGATGCGAAATGTCATATACCATGTTACACAGATGAAATGTCAAATGCCATAGTCCTGATATTCCATGTCATTACATACCTGGTTATTAAGGTTACATATTGCTACTATACAATGTGGAATGGGTCCCATGTTATACAAATGTAATGTTGTAGTTTACCAAGCAGTTAAAAGGCCATGTTACAGAAATATTGGGTTTGTTATGCCATGTTAATGGTGTGCCTTGTTACCATATGTCATGTTACTAAGGTTCCATGTTACAGGGTGCCATGTTGCCATATACCGTGTTACAGAGGTACCTTGTTGCACAGTTCCATGTTACTATATATTTTTATCAAGGTTCCAAGTTGCACAGTGTCATGCTGCCATGTATCACAATACTGAGTTGCCCTGTTATCATATACCATGTTATTGAGGTATCATGTTGCCATTTACTGTTTATAAGTTGCCTTTTTTATACAGTACTATGTTACTGTATTTTGTGTTTTTGAAGTGCCATGTTACCATATGCCATGTAACTGACGTGCCATGTTATACAACAGTACCATGTTACCATACACCATGTTTTTGGAAGTTCCATGTTACCATATACTGTGTTGCTAAAGTGCCATGTTGAACAATACCATGTAACCATCTATCATGTTACTGAGGTGCAATGTTACACAGTACCATATTTAATAGAATTATTTTAGTAGAGTGGACAGGGGTTAGAACTTCTGGCAGGTTATTATTGTTGTCTGTTAAATCCCACCTATGTTAACAAAAATATACTGTATATTAACTTTTTTTCTTGGAGATACCCTTCACAATATAGCTACAATGAAACTCCAAATCTATGTTGCTATTTGACACCAATATACTATGAGATGCCAGATAT
Organism: Rana kukunoris; assembly: GCA_029574335.1. NCBI lineage: Eukaryota > Metazoa > Chordata > Amphibia > Anura > Ranidae > Rana > Rana kukunoris. Next base: position 117,484,673 of record CM056051.1, on the reverse strand, counting down.
AAAGTTTAGGTACCTAAAGTTCTCGTATGTATCTGCAGCTTTCTTAGAGACCTCCAATTGTGCCCAAACACTGGCCTATTCTGACAAGGAAAGCTCCAACACATCCTCATATTACTGAAATTTGCCTGTCCATTCTCACCTCTCACAAATTCTGAAAGGCAAGCTTCAACACTGCCAGGATATATATTGGAGCTTTGTCCATCAGAATGTTTTGCCACTCTGCCATGACTGTAGGGCTCAAAGGCTGCTGTAGGAACATGCTCCAGGAACCCGCACCTTATACATGACAGCGGGCCTCTTACTTACCGCCCCTATGACAGAGTTGCTTAGGTCTGAATTGTTTTTCAGTCTTCTTAAATTACTCAGTATAATAGAAAGTCTGGCTATAAACTAAATGTGCTGATGTTCTATGCATGTATCATTTAACTCTTTATACATTACTAATCGCACAGCTGCACAATACCTGCATGTAGCTTGCTGCAGACAGTCATGCATTTTATTTTGCTGCTAACAAAATGTACCTCATTACACTAGGCTACGAATCTAGGCCTTTTTTATATTCCATTATAAATAATTTTATAAAGAAAGTGTCGTCCGTACATTGACTTTAAAATGTTTGTAAATATGTTTATTTCTATGGTGCCCCCTAAAGTCAACCTGTCATTAGAGAGATGTGTGGCCTTGTCCCAATAATTTCTAAGTCTTTCAAACAGAACAAGCCTGTACCAATTAAAATACATCAAAAAACCTTTTCTCTATACTTGTTCTGGGTCAGTGAAAATATTGAAGGCACTGCAAAAGCATGGCAGCTATGCAACATTTTCAGAAGGAGACATTAGAAATGGCAGCCTCTATATTTCTCTAATGGCAACTTTCCCTTTAGAGGCCCATAGTGAGGATCATTTTTTCTCCTATTTTTCTGATGAAAGGTTATTTCATTTACGGCTGACTTTACTCAGGCAGAAAACAAAGAAAGTTTGTGACTCTCTTAGAAGCACCTTTAGTAGAAATGTAGCCTAAAACAATCTCAATCTCCTATTTAATAAATTAACTAAGTTTGTATATAAATATAACACTTAACACCATAGACATCTGTGCTGAGGTGTCAGTACTAAGTAATGCAGTTACTTCCTAACAGCTGCCAAACAAATGCAAACCAATTCTAAAGCTTTCATATAAAATAGTACATAATACATCAATTTTTTATGACTAAAACATCAATCTCTATGTATTCTAAATGTCTTTTGGGAGTAAATGCAGATTCAACAATATAGCCAGTAATTTGACTTGGAACTGCATCCCAAAATTTTCCATCAGTTGTGACCCATCAACACCATTGGTGTTCAATCTATCTAGAATTCAACTTTCCTTTGAACCTCAAAAAGTGGCAATTCCATATACAAACCAAATAGAAATATAATGAATGTAATATCTGATAAAGAAAAAATCCAATCCGATAAGGTGCTCAACTGTTGTTGTAAAAAAATAAAAATAAAATAATAATAATAATAATAATTAGGTTATGAGAACTTCCAGAAGAAAACTAACTGAAGAGTTTAATGTTTCTTCCCCTAAAAAGCCTAGGGACAGTGCTTAACCAAAGCTGGACTCACGCTATGCAGCTTTTGCTGTACGATTTCCTTTAGATTTACCTTCATTTATGTAGTACTAGGGCCTGCCTGATTGCATTCAAATTGAAAGTGTTTAGGTTTGACCTTGTGATTATATGGTTTGTTAAATGTAAAGGAAACAAAATCTAAAGTAAATTGTATAGTGTGTATCCAGCTAAAGGGAAGCATTCTGTGTCTGAGGCAAATGTCGTTAATCACCACTCATTAAATATTTATAGCTGAGTGGTCTAACAACGGTCAGGGAGGTGAGCACATTGTTGACCACACTATCTCAGGATCAATACCACCTAGAAAGAACAAAGTGCAACTTGAATTTTGTCCACTGGAGGACAGGAGTAACTAAAACAAAGTTTAGTGAGATATCTTTAAAGCCTGCCATTGACAGTTCGATTTTCTTTCCTGCTACAATGGGTCCCTGGGTGTCTCTGGTGGGAGAACAACACACAGTGATTAATGATAGCAGCTATAGCCAATCAATCAATCAACTTGGGTACAATCAGTCTGCCCATACATAGTTTAAATCTCAACTGGACCCTGCTGAACCGGCCAAGATTCAAACCATCTATGGCTGGCTTAAAGGGGAGTTCCACCCACAATTTCACTTTTTAAATATAAATACCCCTGTAATACACAAGATTAATGTATTCTAGTAAAGTTAGTCTGTAAACTAAGGTCCGCATTTAGTTTATAATCTAGAAATAGACCGTGGCCATCTTAAGTGTGGGCATCATGAAGCCAGACTGTATGACTTCCTGGATTTCAGTTTTGCATATCTCGCACATGCTCAGTGCTGCACAAGCAATGGAATAGGTTTGAGTCAGATTTGCAATCCCTATCCCAGAAACCCTTGCAAATAGCCTTGTGACTTAATAGCCTAGGCTAATAAGGAGGAGGAAGTAATGAAGGACTACAAAATAAAGATATTTACAAGCAACAAAATAAATAAAAATGGTCCATTCTGAACACTATGAGATTAGGGCATGCAGCACAGACAAACATAAACAAATGGGTGGAACTCCACTTTAAGTCTCTTCGCCCTGTATGTTATTAAGCAAAAACATGTATTAACCGCTCTGTTCATCTTCAGGTATGGATTTTTTTGGCTGTCTGTAACAATGCAGTTCTGTCACCCAATGATTTTGGTGCGTCAAAGCACTCATTTTAATTTTGATTTTGCTAGCACTACAGGCTAGGCTCTGATTCACTTCAATGGAATTGCTCATGTCCTGCGACTTGGGGCACCACAAGTTGGATCCCAAGTCGCTGTAGTGTGAACCGGCACTAATAGATGTACAACCATTTAGAATTGGCATGTTTTTGATACAACACAACTTCTCTGACAATGCTCTCCTATTAAGAACCCCTTTTTATCTCTGGAGGAACCCTGCTTGAGAAATTCTGTAGACAGTCTATATTACAAAGAAACAATATAGACTGTCTACAAAATTTCTCAAGCAGGTTTCCTCCAGAGGTTAATATGGGTTCTTAAAAAAGGAGAGCATTGTCAGAGTTATCCTGATGGTGCCTGCAAAGTTTCAGCACCAACAATACAGCCAACAGTGTGGGACCAGTGACACCCCTTCTATCAACTTTCAGGTATGTAACCCCTGAGACCAATGAACCTTTGAGCTGTTAATCAGGGTGTCATCTGTTCCACTGATCTAGAAATATCTATTTTAAATGATAAGTTTTTCCCCTTATGGTAGGAGATATCTTCAAGGTTCACAAAGTGTACTTAGGTATACAAATGTTTTCTAAGCTAATCATTATTAGAATCAACCCTATACATTTTTTTGGGGTATTCCGATTAAATAAGTTGTGCCATCAGCGAAATAAAATATGTTTATTTTTGTAGGAATACTGCACACTGCTTACTGAATCAGCCTAAAAGAGTTACAAACTTTCTTTCACCACAGCAGCTACTGCACAATCACACGGTGGTTTTCTAATATGTCTTAAATCCGAACTCCAAGATTAAAAAAATATATATTACACTTGTTAATACGCATTAAGTCTATGGGTAATGGAATAAACTGTAATACTTTATTCCTTGCTTCAGCATGCCTCCTCCACACTGTGCAACTGGTCCCTGAGCCTCTTCTCTTTGACACACCAGATGGTGGTTGGGCGCTGACATCTTCACATACAATGCAAAGCCAGCAGTCTTGCATTGAACGTGAGGATGGCAAGGGCCCATCCACAACCCAGAGTCAGAGTGAAGGTGAAAGTGCTAGAGGCATGTTGGGGAACATGGTAACTATTACAGCTTATACCTTAACCCCTAGATTTAACAGCAGTTAATCGCTACAGTGATGTGAGGCCCTGTTACAAAAGGGTTGCCACCTCATCCCTTTAAAGCCAAATACATTAATTAAGTTCTGAGGTTAATTTATTGAAGATACAGCACTAAGTAAGTTTAATTACCACCTTGTTCAACCACATACCCTAAGTAATTAACATGTGTTTGGTTTTAGGGATAAGGTGGCAACCATATGGCTAAAAGTGTATTTTTACAAAAGCTCTTCAGCTTTACACTTTGTAACACAACACTAAAGTATCTGCATGTTTTATTATACACTTTGTAAAACTGACTGCACATTATGTAATCTACATTATAGCTGAGCATACTGATCTTTCCTTTATAACCAAGATATTTCTCTCTCTTTTTTCTTCTCTTTTTTGTTTCAATCTGTCATATGTCACCCGGTCTTTCCTTTATTTTTTATGATCTCCTTCATTTCTTACAACTTTTATAAACCATATTTTCTTCTCTTTGCCGTGCTAATCTTTTCTCTTGGAAATAAACATGTTCATCTATTTTCCTTCTCTTCTGCTGCAATATTTTCTCATCTGACAATCCATGTGTTCTCTTCTGGGATTTGCTGTTCATGTACAATTGTTATTTTTTGCCCTTGCCATATGGTTTGTGGGGAACTCTCTCTTCACCCTTGTGTTTATTTCTCTACATATTCCATTGACATAAAATACAAACTTCTGCATTCTGGCTGTTGATGGTCTGTTCTTCATCTAATCCTTCAAAAATGTCTTTCTGCTCTGGTGTCTTGCCTCAAATTGATCGGTCTCCTGGTGTTTGTATGGGATCTGCTATAACTTGACATAATGCTTTCCATACGCATCTGTTTTATTTTCTTATTCTGTTTTATATAATTGTCATTTTCCTGTTTCTTTTAATTCTAAATCATACTCATATACCAAATTCTGTAAAATGGGTATTTTTTTCTGTTGCAACATACATTAATTCTTGTAATCGCCTACAACATCACTTCCTCTCAACCTCCCTCTGCTATTTGCTGTGACTTTGCTACTAAATGCCCATTCCTAATTCAAATGCCCATCTGACATCTTTCATATCTTCATTCTCATTCATATCTCATTCAAAATTGTCTTGGCTCCACCTTCTCCAACCATGTCCCTTATTTGTGTTCTTCACTGAAACATTCATCCTTCCCTTCTTTTTTATTTCCTACTTCTTTTGTCCCTCCTCTTTCCTCTCTCAGGCCCCCTCTGGATCTGACCCTCCTGTTCTCTCCCTTCCCCTCCTAGGACTTATTGTTATAATGGGGACACTCTGGTGCTGGTGGGCTGAGACGTCCTAGTGCACATCAGGTACTGGTTTCCTTGTGACTCCTCGTGCTCTGCATGCATTGCTTTGCACGGCTAGGAGTTTCTCTGTTGCCTCTGCTTCCATGCCCGATGCTGAATCTGTCTCTGCTGTCTTTGTGTGTGCCCTAACATTTCCTATCACTTCTCTGCTTTTTTTCATACTGCTTTGTTAATTTTATAACATTATACTTGCCAAAAAGCAAAATTGATGTAACAGGTTAAAAGGTTAATACTTCAAAAGTCTTGTTGCCTGTGGTTTATTGCTCATATATGTGCCTTACTAAATAATATAGTTCAAATGTTATTGCTAGTAGGAGCCAAGATAACACTGACAGTACTTAGTATTAGGTCTAAAGCCCTGTACACATGGCCCAGATTCTCGTCAGGAAAAAAACATTGTTTTTCCTGACGAGATTCCTGGCAAGATTCTCTTGCTGGCCAAGTGTACAGACATACTATTCCAAAGAACCACTGTTCTTTTGAATGGCATGAACGCAGTGACGTCATCGACTATGACGAGCATGTGGTCGTCACATTCAATGCCGTTGCCGCCATCTTGCTTCACCCTACCTATGCCGTGGAAGCTACCACGCATGTGTCAAAGTCATTTTCAAACATGCTCGGGTTTTCCACGGCGATAGTTAAGTATACAGACGCTCGGGTTTCTCAGCAGTAAAACACCGCCGAGACTCACGAGGAGAAAATAGAGAACAGGTTCTCTATTTTTCTCATTTAGATTCTGGCTAGTTTTCTTGACGAGAAGCCTCAAAGCCTCATACACATGCACGGTTTACTCGGCAAGGAAACCATGCGTGTGTACGAGGCTTAACATGGAAACTTACATTCATGTTTACCAGTGCTGTAAGAAGAATACATAAGGGGTTGGTATGCAAGAAAACGTATTATGTAGTATCATTTACTGTAGAGAGGAATAAAGTATGCAAAATGTACAAGTCTTGCTTTTGGTGCCCAGAAATACAGTATCTGGCATTTCCACAGTTTCTTTCTCACTCCTGCCATTGTTTTCTCAAATTAAGCCAAGCTAAAAGGTTAGTGAGAATTTTTTTGGCATTAGTTCAAATCCTGTAGTTAGAGATGAGTAACTCTAAACCAGTATTCTATTGTAATTGAATGGATCTGAGGGTGCTTAAATATTCCTGAATATTGCTCTGTACCTCTCATTATTGGCAGTGATATAAATACCATAGAGAATATTGTAGCCATGGAGTGAGCTTCAGGAGTCTGGCTCCGGAAGCTTTTAAAGGCGAGTAGAGATGGGGTGAAATCTTAAAAAATATATTTTTTTTATATCAAATGGATTCTCAGATTTCCCTACTGTGAAAAAGAGAAAAGGCTGTGCAACTAAACCATTTAACCATACCTTCCAACTTTCTGAATGAGGGGCACCTAATAGCAAACGTATGTAGCCATAGAACACCCCCTGTTACGTCAACCTTAAAGGACAATTGTAGCAAAAAAAATTATGTAAACCCACAAGTGCTTTTTTTATCACTACTATTCCTTTATATTGACTTTTGGAATTTACAAATGCAGCAATTTAGAAATCTAGATGAAAGGTTCAGCACTGGGAAACACTTTTTGATAGATAAGTAGGGCATTTTATATACAACTATATAGATCAGACCAAATAGAGGGACAAATGAGGAGGAAAGAGGGACAGGGGGACTTTGTTCCGAATGAAGGACAGTCCCTCAAAATAAGGAAACAGTTGGGAGGTATGATTTAACTACATATACAAGTGGCTCTAGCAGGCAATAACTGTGCACAAAGGGCATTTGAAGAATCGAAAAAAACAGCAAATTGATAATGCATTTAACCAATGACCCCTTATGTTTATTTCAATAGAATATTTATCAATAGTAAAAGCTTGATTTATATCCATTACCAGATTCATATTTAAAATGGCATTTGCAGGGATATAAATTACTCTTAGGCCCCGTACACACGATAGGTTAACCAGAGGACAACGGTCTGATGGACCGTTTTCATCGGTCAAAACTGATCGTGTGTGGGCCCCATAGGTTATTTAACCTTCGGTTAAAAAAAGTCTGCTAAAGGACTTTAAAAAATAACAGCTGAATAAACAGGTAACAACGAAGTTATAGAAAAACAAATACTGCTTTGTTAATGCTACAGTATAGTGACAGACTGCATCATATATGTCATTTTTAATCTTGCCTTTAGTACCACTTTAAAACTGGTAAATAATGCTTTCCAATGCAAACGAGAAGCTGTCTAATATTATCACAAGTGCCAACTGACCTACAGGTTATGGCCAAAATATTTCCATTGAACAACAACGACTGTCCTATATGCTTTCCACAGAGTCCGAGGACTCGAACAGTATATTTTACAGAATGCATTAGGATTGTGACAATATTGTTTCCACAAGACACCAAGGACTGGACCATATATTTTCAACTGGTACTATGGACAATGGAGGCATTTACCTCTGGCTGCAAACTAGCAACTTGACCATGTATTTTATACTAGCATAAAAGGCTGGACAATTGGGACAGTACAGATTTCACTGGAAACCAGAGACTGCGCCTCAGGATGACAACATTATGTACTGCCTCAGGATGACAACATTATCTCAGACTTATTCAGGTTTAAGAGACCACTCATTACAGAATTCAGTATAAATAATCACTTATAAATAGCTATGTTACTCTTATATACTTTTACAGCACGGTTAATAACTGCCAAAGCTTTTTTTCAGCGGGAACATGGGGAAACACAGTTTCCGGCACCTTCAGCACTGAATATATGTAATGGCAAGTGGTACTGGGATATGCTGGTGAGTCTATTGATGCTGGCAGGAATCCTTTTTTGTATAGGGGGTCAATTGTTGAGGGAGAGGTCTATTGTTGCTGGCTACTGGAGGGTCTATTGTTTCTGGCAAGCAAAAGGATTGAGGTAAGAGATGATACCACTCTTAAAACTGCTGATCCCTCGGCTTTGCTTCCGTCCCACTAAACCAAAAGGGTGCTGGCTATGCACAGGTGCATTGGATATAAGAAGATCCTGGACTGACGCACTTCTTAAAACAATGTCTTTACTGTACAAATGAAATCCAAAAAAACAACCAAAACGATGCAGTCAAAATGAAGTGAACAACAGGAAAAAGGTGGCTGACATGTTTCACATCATGTGATGCTTATTCATAGCTGAAAAGGATTAAGCCCGCAACTCTGTAGTCCATATAGAGATCCTTTTACTTGTTTGTGCTGTGGTGTGTAAGGACACACTGAGCCTGAGCAGCTGAAAGTGGATCTTGCAAATTGAACTGGGAGTTCCCCGTTGTGTCTCTCTTCAAACTTACCTTTATTGCTTCTGGCTGCTGGGAAATCCGTTGATGTTGCTGGGGGTCTATTGTTGCAGAGGTGGATCTGATGTTGCTAGGGTGTTATTTTGTTATGGGTGGTCCATTGTTGCCAGGGGGTATCTATTGTTTCCCGGGGTGGGGTCTGTTGTTGCTGGCGGCAGAGGATCTATTTTTCTGCTTTTCTTGTTATAATTAAGAAAAGCCCACAAAAATGATTTAGCACCACAAAATGATACTTGGTTCTGTTAACTCTAAAAGGGTCGGTAGTGGAAGGTGGGTAGATAGCGAAACCAATGGACAATGCTCAGAGGTGAGAAGGGGGCGGAGACAGGGATTGACATAGAAGGGGGGGAGTTCCTGCATCTATTCTTTGAGAAAAAAAGCCCTGATTACTGCTCTGCTATGCACAGGATCTACACTTGGTTGGCACTACAAAATTTTCTTTCATGCCCATTTTTTAACAGAATTCTGCCCTACAGGTCTCAGCACAAGTAAAAAAGGGGTAGACTTACAGGACAATATGCAAAATACAGTAACACAGCCACCAATCGGGGTTCAGAATAATCAGAGGAAATCTTTGAAATATGAATTCTGATTGGTTGCTACAAGTTACTTTTTTTTTTTTTTTTAAAGCCCATATCATTCTGTACACCTAAAGGGGAAAAGTTTTTGATTTTTGTTACCTAGATATTATAAAACTGATATGCACATTTCTGATCATTATCGTTTTTCAATAAAACCTTAAGTATAACCATTTTCATTGTTTGTAAGTGTCGGTTTACACTGGGGCGACACGACTTCCAGCACGACTTTCAGAGGCAACTTTAACATGACTTGAGCATGAACCACAGGGCGATCTGGGGCGATTTACAACATGACTTGAAGTCGTCTCCAGGACAGGAGTCTTTCCAGTGGCCAATCAAACAACAATCAGCTCTGGGGGAGAGAGAGGTTTGCCTGAGAAATGTATGTTATCTTCCTGTAAAGTTGCTTCAGTTAAGACAGTGATCAGACTTGGAGGCGACTTCCATTGAAATCAATGGGTACAAATCGCCTAGAAGTCGGATTGAAGTAGTACAGGAACCTCTTCTGAAGTCGGAGCGACTTCAGTAGTGTGTATTAAGACGGCTCCCATTCACTTACATTGCTTTTCTGGACAGCACGACTTGGGACGACTTGAGGCGACCTGAAGTCGTATAGCAGATCGCCTCAGTGTGAACCGGCTCTAACCCATTTTGTATTGATGGCAGAATATTGCTAAGTTTCAGTTGTTTTGTACACAATTTTGTATGCACTAATTTGTGTCAAGGTGGTCTTTTAATGGCTGGGTTTATTAAACACAAACTAATTGATGATGATGATGATGATACAATAATAGTACAGCTTGGGCAGCTGTCTATGGTGATCAGTGATTGGTGAACCTCTAAGTGTTTATTTTTTTCATGTCAGTCATGTTTATTTGGGATTATTTTAGGTGAAAAAGTCACTTTAAACGACTAATCCTTTTTTAGGGGGTTGTCATAAAAGTTAAATATCAGTGTATTTATAATGTCCAGATTACTAAAAAAATAAATAGTTTCTTGCCTGCACGTATTATAGTGTCAGAGAGCAGAATCAGTCACATTTTGCATGCTTCCTCTATTACATTACTACTCTGCAAACTCCCTTCCATCTACCTATATCATAAGTCTGTCTCTGATCTGTGATCATCAGCATGAGCAGCTTACTGCAGAAAATATTTCTTCTTTCCAATTATATAACTGTGAGTGAAATGAAAATTATGAATTATTGCTAGTCATTTTCGCAGCAAGAAAAAATAAAATAAAAGGAGCCTAGTTGGCTAGAGCCCATTGTAAAGTGTACTTGCCATGATCTAAATAAGTTAGTTGCCTGGCTGTAATGTTATTTCATCTGGTTTTAACGCTGTTTAATTTTTTTCTTCAAAAACTGCCTTCACAATTAATGTAATAGTAATTGTATTTTTTGTGAGCTTGTTATTTAAGTTACCTGTTCTGTTTAATGCATACCTATGTATGGCGTTCTAAACAGAATATATAATACACGGCTATCCTTCTGGAAATGTTAAGGCCCATTACCAGTCAAAATAAAATTAGAGTGGGTAAGAGTTACAAACTCTGTTCGATGTTGTAGCTGTCCTGAGTTTCACAGTAGAGGGTAAGGGGGCATTTGCCCCTCTTTCGTGGAAAAAAAATAGGTGCTCATGTAAAATTGCTCAATTGCTTACAATGCCTTGCACCTTATTCTTTTTTAACCAAAAGCCTTGGCACCAAACTATGAGCAGCAAATAAGCTATTTTTCCTCCAGCAGAAAGTCAGTCACTCAAATCCAAAGCAATGCTGTGAACAATGGAGCTACTTAGGCTTCTGACTGGCTGTTGTTGGTTGTCAATTAGAAGGCTGGGACAATGGTGGCTCCAATATGTTAAGTTTAGCTATCGGCATGGAGTACCTGACTTTACTGTTCATTACCCGAGAAAGGAAGATTTTTTTATTTATTTTTTGCAGTTCATGATACAAGACAATGGATATAAAGCTACATAAGGAATTAAATATAGATGTGGTAACTGAAAAGGGAAGGAACAAATCTCTCTAGTGAGAGAACGAACAGTGATAACGCATTTTAGGTTGATTGGTGAAGGGCTAGGACTTGTCTCAGGCTTTTTTTCCCTGTGTCTTAATTAGGGAGTTTTCCTGTCACTTCCTGACCCCGTAACATTATGTCTTGAAAACAGAAAATGAGCAGAGATTATATATGTCAGGACACAGGTTCTTAACCTTCTCCACAATATACAGACTTAAAAGCACATGTTTTTGCTGGGGATGGGCTTTATCATTTCTGGGTCAATTTAAAGAGACATAATATCAGAAAAAGGTTTGATATATTTTTTTTGCATTAGCTGCTATTTTTTTTTTTTTTTAAACATGACCATACAGCTTGGTGTTTATGAATGCTAAGACCTATCTGTAGGAGTGACAAGGTTTGGTGGGTGTCCATATGAAATCATCAGTTACATTGACGATTTGTTATTTGAAAACAGTAAATGCTTAAATGTAAATCTAAAGCCATTTAAAATTTTGAAGGGCTATAACTGCCACCAGTTTTTTCTTTATTGTTGTCTGCATCTGTGTTACAGATATTCACTGTCCTGATTACAAATGTCACCATTACTGACAATGTGTTTGAGTTGGCATTAGAACAGGAAGAGGGGGAAATCTTTTAATAGGGACACTTGTTCCACTGAAGGCATTTTCCTCACCTTGGAGAGATTTCCTATCAATTCCTGTGTCTGCAGTTGAAGGTAAATCTCCTCAGTGGGAAACAGATGGCAAAAAAAAAATGTGACTGGAGATCAAGCCATTCCCTACTCTACCCAAAATGAAAAAGAAAAAAAGTGTTAGTTTTTCATATATACGTAGTATACTTTAAAAAAAAGTCAAAGTAAATGAAAGTGTTGCATTGGCTATACTATACATACAGTAATTGTTACTGAGCCCGCTTTTCCTCCTTAAGAATGGGAAATCTAGATATAAGCAAAGGGCAGCAAAAAAGACTGATGCCTAGTACACATGGGCCGAATGTCAGGAGACATCAGACAGTTCAATAAAAACCTGTGTGTATGTCAGCCGGTCCAACAGAAGCCAGATGTTTGGCTTCTGTTGGATAAGCATTCTGGAAAACCAGCAGCTGACTGGTTCCTGATCAGCACTCTCCACCAATGGCTAAGAGCGCGGACCAGAGTGTTCTCGCGGGGAGCTACCCCTCCGTCAGAACACAACAGCTCAGCAGGGGGGAGATCATTGTATTAAAATGTTACTGTTAGTACAGCGGCTCAGACTGGAGCTTTTAGTTCCTTACGGTTCAACCCGCTGGCCAAATGCATTCTTCCAATGGGTGTGTAGCCGCAAATGATCAGCAAATCAGCCATGAGCTATTTTAGAAATATGCTGTACACATGAAGTGAATTGCCATTAAACGTGGCGGATAGAGGCATAAGTGTCAAAAGTGGAGTTACTTAAAATAATTGAATTAGGAAATGTCCACCACTATTTAACAAATGTAATGCCCCTAATGGCATGGCTGTGTTTTCCTTACATCCCCTTTTTTCTCTTTCCCAGGCTGCTCTGTGGAATCCCCTCTTCCTCCTTGCAGTGGCTGCAGCGGTTGTCTTACTATGTCCGAGTCTAAGGAGAGGCCCCGACTGAGTCTGGACAGCGACAATACAGCACAGCAACATTTCTACATAGACCAACAGTAGCGCACCTCATCTATTTGGTGTCATCCTTTGTCACACGTTTAGTATGCTATCAATGCAGCAAATCACTGCACTTTACATCTACATCACTCTAACATTCAGTTAGATACCTAACCTAAATACAACATGGCAATCTCAGCCTACACAACGCAGCATAATGGATGAAAGTCGCCCAGCATAGTGTTTCTTTTTAATTTTGTGCATGATTGCTGAGTAATATAACAATAATTCATTCATAGAAAAATCTGATACAGCGAACAGTATTGTTAGGAACGTTACATAACATAACCATTGAATAACTAGTATAAACAAATTGTATACGAATTCTATAGAGCTAATGCAATTTTATTTGTAGCAATTTAGTGGACACCTGCATCATTTCTGACGTATCATCATTCAGTCCATTATAATTATATTCCTTCTATTTAAAAGGCAGTAACTGGTATGTGTTATACACCCCTGCTTACCCCTATCTGTCTAGGTTCTAAGGTGCCTCTCTGTCAGACTCCCATGTAGAACAGTGTCTACAAGAACTGGTAATTCATAGTGATGAAAGACACAAATGTGTCAGTTGCTATGAGCAGAGCACTTATTTCCTTTAGACAATTTCATACACGAGGGTCAATGTCACCGCGTTCTGTGGCAGCCTGCATGTTCCCCTGGACTCTCAGTCCTAGAGGTCTAATGATCGAATAATTTTTCTTTTAGTATCTTATCTTACTGTTCTTGGAATGTTTGAATTAATTTACCTGTATAGTTATATGGTTTGTGTTATAATACACTCATGTGTCGAGTGCTAGAGGTGCTAAGCTAGTATTTGTTTTAGTCTTTTATATGGTCATCTATTGCGATAGTTTGATATATGAACTTTTTATTTATAGAGATACTGAATTACCATTTTTGTTTGTGCAATATGGGTGCTAGGCTTTACCTTTACCTGTCTTTGACTGTAAACCTGATTCTTCAGAAAATCAACTACTTTTATAGTAAGATTTAACACTTTTCTTTCCTTTTTAAGATTAAGATTATTGGTGCAGGTTCACAATACACCATCATATAGAGGAAAACATCCACGGAGTCGTTAATATAACAGCAAAGCCATGTAAGACTTAATATAGCTGCTATTAACATACACATAGAAAATGCTTTTTTAGTTATTATGAATTTTACCTTGATGGATTGTATAATCATTTAGGGCCCACCTCCAGCCAAAATAATTTTTCGTTTTGGTTAGAGTGTTGAAGGGTTTAAGCATATACCATTTTTTTCTATTGCTACTACACAATGAATAATACTTTATTGAAGATGTGCTGGCTCAACTTAAGACATTATCAAGTATTTTTTAAATATTATTATTATTGCTATTATTATAATACAGGATTTATATAGACCCAACCGTTTGCACAGCTCTTTATAAAATAAAGGGAGACAGTACTGTTAGATTTCAATTAGAAACAATAGGGTTAGGAGGGCTTGGCTCATTAAAGCCTACAATCTAAAAGGGAGGGGCAAGTGGTACAAAACGTAATAACTGAGGGATGAGTTAATGGAGAAAGTACAGTTTCCAGGTGGAAGTGGGATAGGCTTCCCTGAAGAGATGAGTTTTCAGAGATTGCCTTAAAAGCAGACAGAGCAGGAGATTGGGGTTGAGAGTTCCACAGAAAGGGAGCATTTCTAAAGAAATTCTAGAGTCATGCATATTAAGAGGAGTTGACAAGGGAGGTAGAGAGTGGGAGGAGCAGAGAGGACGGTTTGGGTTATATTTTACAAAAGGTTGGTGATCCAGCTTGAGGCAGGTTTGTGGTGGCTTTGAATAAACATTTAGAAATTGGCAAAGAGAGTCAATGGCCACAGAACAGTTGGTAAGGTGGATAAGTCTGGTGGCAGAATTCATGATAGACTGAAGGGAGGATAGTATGTGTAAAGGTAGGCCAACATGGAGGAAGTTGCAAAGGTTCACGAGAGAGGTGACAGTAGAGTGAATTAGTAACTTTGTGTTGCCAATTGTTAGGAAGGAGCACATTTTGGAAATTTTACAGTGGTGAAGGCAGCAATATTTGGACAATGATAGGATGTGGGGCCGGATGGAGAGGTTAGAGTCCAGGATTATACCTAGTACACCTACGTGAAAGGAGGAACTCATATTTGTGCTATTGATCTGGGTGGAAAAGTCCGAGTAGGGGACATGGGTGAAAGAGGAAGTGGTGTGACATCCATACTGATATGTCAGTTAGTAAATTTGCGATGCATAAAGAGACTGAAGGGGTGAGCTGAAGAGTAAACCAAATAGATTTGGGTGTTGATTTGGAAATCATATGGGAATCCATGTGAGGTTATCAACTGACCCACAGAGTAGGTGCAGATAGAGTTTAGGACTCAGGAGGGGTCTGAGGACAATGCCTTAGGCCACATACACACGATTAGACCGGTCCGATGAAACTGGTCCGACGGACCGTTTTCATCGGACCACGCTGAAGTGGTCTGATTGTCTGATGTGCGTACACACCATCGGACCAAAAATCCGATCGGACCAGAACGCGGTGACGTAGAACACACCGACGTGCTAAAAAAACAAAGTTCAATGCTTCCAAGCATGCGTCGACTTGATTCTGAGCATGTGCGGGTTTTTGGTCCGATGCTTTTGTGTACTTACCATCAAATCTGTCCGACGGACAGGTGTCCGTCGGACAGATTTTAAAGCAAGTTTTAAAACTTTGGTCCGGCGGACAACGGTCCAATAGGCCGTACACACCATCGAATTAGTCCAATGAAACTGGTCTTAAGACCAGTTTCATCGGACCGGCCTGATCGTGTGTACGCAGCCTAAGAGGACCCCTACAGAAATAGGAGGAACAGAGGAGGATATAGTGTTGTAGGTGACATTGAAGGTACATTGGGATAGGGAAGAGGAGAATCAGAAAAGAGCAGAGTCTTGAGGCCAAGGGAGAAACGTTTTTTGAGAAGTGGGTGGTCAACTGTATGAAAGGCAGCAGAAAGGTCTAAAGCTGGCTCACTGATCAAAATTCAGCTGCTTCAACTGATCGGCTTCTGTCGAAGGGACATGCTGGAAAAAATGTCTCAATCAGTGGCTGTCAGCGGGTCCTGGTTTCAGAATACAATGTCCTGGCAGAGAGGATTCCTCCATCCACCTTGTAAGTGTGGATGGAGGAATCTGCTGGCTAAATGGGAGCAAAGAGACTGGTCTTAAGTTGTTCAGACTTGTGGGGTCCAACAAGTATTTTTTTTAAAGTATGGGGAGACCAAATCATGTTTAAGAAACCAAAAAATTGCCACAGCTTCAAAAGCAATCAAAGTACAAAGCCTTATGCCGCGTACACACGGTCGTTTTTTGTGATGAAAAAAAATGACGTTTTTTAAAACGTCATTTAAATTGATCGTGTGTGGGCAAAATGTCTTTTTTGTCTTCAAAAAAACGACCCAAAAAAAATTTCAACATGCTTGAATTTTTTGTGTCGTTTTTCAAAACGTCGTTTTTTGTGTCATAAAAAGTGATGGTGTGTGGGCAAAACGACGTTCAAAACGATGTTTTTAAACCCGCGCATGCTCAGAAGGAAGTTATGAGACGGAGCTTCAATGGAAAAGAGTGCCGTCGAACGTGGTGTACGTCACCACGCTTTGCTAGAGCTTTGTAGAAAAACGATGGTGTGTACGCAACATCGTTTTGGAAAATGAAGTTTGAAAACGTCGTTTTTTTTCATGATTGAAAACGTCATTTTTTTTCATCGCAAAAAACGAACGTGTGTACGCGGCATTAGGCTCCATGCACACTGGACTCTACAGGCGTTTGACGTTTTTTTCTCCTGCCTCTAGAAGCACTTCTATTGTGCTCTATGTGTCTTTGCACACTATTGACTGCTACAGGCGTTTTCTGTCGGTGACGTTCAGAGGCAGGAAAAAAAAGCTTCTCTATCGCGTTTCCTGGAGGAGTTTAGGAGCTGTAAAAACGTCAGTCTCTCCTAAACTCCTCTTAACTCTTCTGAACGTCAAGTGCCAACGTTTTTTTAGGTGTGTTGTGGGAGTAAAAACTTTTGCAGAGGGGAGTGTAGTGCAAAAAACGCCTATAAACTAAACTCTCATAGAATCGCTTAAACTCTCATAGACTCGCCTAAACTTTGTAGATTATGCTTTCATTCTGCGTCTTTTATGCCACGTTTTTCAAGCTAAAAACTTTGACGTTTTTTCTGCTCCTAGTGTGCATGGAGCCTCCAAAATATATTCATCTCTAATCTATAAATTAGAGATGAATATTCTTCCCCCAGAAGTTCAGCCCCCTCCTCCTTCCCCCGCCAGGCTAGTTAGAAAGACTTCACTGCTCTTTAAGTCACTCATTTCTGGATATAATTTGGTTTATAGTCATCTGTGGAGTATTTAAAATGGAGTAAGTCAAGGAGAGAGAGTGTTTTATATGGCCTGTGACAGAACATAATTTTTCCAGGGGAGAAGTCATTAGAAAATATGAGGAGAGGGTGAATAAAGAAACTGTTTATTTTGAAGTGCTTCCCAGAAGTCCAAATTAAATGGACCAGAAGCATGTGTAGTAGAAGAGATGGGAGGCCAATGAGAGGAATCAATGAAATGAGAGACTTGGAAGTAACGGGAGCGAAGCAAACTACAAAATGGGCCATCTAGTAAACATGGTGGAAAACGGGGGTTTCCTAGGATAGGGTAAAGAGGGGAGTTGTCAGGAGACAGGGAAAATGCAGAAAGGATTTTTGCTCTGATTTTTAAAGTAGGGTCGATTATAGGGTGTGAACAAAGTGATGATGGGAAATGGATGAAAACTCAAGGTGCAATGCGAAGAGAAATGTTAAATTGTACTTGTTTGATGTGTGGCCAAAGTTTAAGATCATGTATGTCGGGAATATTGGATTAATCTGACAAGGTGAACGGCTTGGTAATATTTCATAGGGTCTGGGTGATAAAAGAATTAAGTTGTTTGAAAAATTAGAAAGAAATATTTATCAGCAGAGTTTGGAAAAGATAGAAATTAAAATGGACATCTTTAAAATTTTGCATCTGCCGAACTGACCCGATTGTCGCTTCTTGAGAAGTATCCGATCTTCGGAAAGTAGAGGCAGGAAGTTGAGAGGGAAGCCTTGATTTCATTGTGAAGGAATATAAGTGAAGTGCCCAGGTATTTCAGGACATGTTCTATACATTTGAATTTGTGAGCACTTTTCATTTTTGAGATTTGAGATTTAGGTATGGCTATCCCCATCGCCTCAGATTTGAAAAATTCATTTTCAAGTTGCAGATGGTTGTAAACCGATCAAATTCATGAAGGAGATTGGGTAGTGAGAAATTGTATTAGTAAAGGAGAATAACATGTCACCTGCGTAAGATGATACTTTAAGTTCTGTGGGTCCTAACTGTAATCCAGAGATGTCAGGATTATGTCTGAAAGGGTTCTAGAGAGAGGGCTAAAAGAAGTGGTGAAATATATAAAAATATTTTTTAACATTCCTTATATACAAAAGCATAATTCAGTAACCCTTCAATTCAAAATACCTACGTAATGTATATGCATTCCTTAAAGGGGAGTTCCACCCACAATTTCACTTTTTAAATATAAATACCCATGTAATACACAAGCTTAAAGTATTCTAGTAAAGTTAGTCTGTAAACTAAGGTTTGTTTTGTTAGGTTGTTACAGCATTTAGTTTATAATCTAGAAATGGACCGTGGCCATCTTAAGTGTGGACATCATGAAGCCAGACTGTATGACTTACTGGATTTCAGCTTTGCATATCTCGCACATGCTCAGTGCTGCACAAGCAATGTAATAGGTTTTACGTCAGGTTTACAAGGACTACTGGGAAACATGATGCCTATGCCAGAAACCCTTGCAAATAGCCTTGTGACTTAATAGCCTAGGCTAATAAGGAGAAGGAAGTAATGAAGGACTACAAAAAAAAGGTATTTACAAGCAACAAAATAAATAAAAATTGTCCATTCTGAACACTATGAAATTAGGGCATGCAGCACAGACAAACATAAAAAAATGGGTGGAACTCCACTTTAAAAAAGTTATCTTGTCAACATATACCGGTATTTAACATCAAGCAATGATAGACTCAGGACTAAAGTAATGAGCAGCAGCCATAAACAAAGTACTCATACAATTCCAATTAAAATGGTGAAATATAATGTATAACCAAAAAGAATAACCCACAGTCCACATAAATGACCACACTAAATTACAAAGCATAGGTTACATTGCACAAACAATAAGAAAGCGAACACCGGGCAGACCCAGTTACCTGACAAGATGAATAGCCAGCAAGCCAAGGTTCCAGCTGCTCTCTAGTCTAAAGTCACTTTTTTTATATGAACGCCCATGCTTATGTATTTGGGAATTTTTTTTTTAAGGTTTTGCTGATTTAAATATTTTGGAGTAACAATACTGTTTTATTATGTAATAAATTGGTTGCTATGGCCATTTTTCGGTTTCTTTTTTAACATAATTTGTATTATCATCTGTGCGCCAATTCAGGAGATTGTCCCTCACATTTTGTTTAACTGATAGAGAAAAAGAGAGAAAAAAAATAAATAAAATGTATTATTACAGAGTCTTATCAGTAATTATTAGACATGTGCATTTGTTATCGTCTGGATGCATTTTCGTTACGAATTTCGTTTTTTTCGTGTTTAACAAAACGATAACGAATGCGCAGAATCAGAAATCCGAAAAATCCAAAATAAAAAAATGATTTATTTTTGTGTCCATTATATTTTCGTATCGTTGCGACAACAGTTCCATATAGATAGATAATTCAACATGACGGTGACAATAGCGATCTGTGTCTATCGAACCTGCGGTCAAATGTGCCTAACCTAACTCTAAGGCCCCATACACACGATCGGATATATCCGATGAAAACGGTCCGCGGACCATTTCCATCGGATATGTCCGATCGGGAGTTTGATCCGATGGCGTGTACACACCATCGGATCAAATTCCCCGCCGCCGGACGGCGCGGTGACGTGGCGATGACGCGGCGGTGACGTTGACGCCGCCGCGTCACCGCTACGTCACCGCACCAGGAAGTAAAACACTTCCGCGCATGCGCCGAATCCATTCGGCAGCGGCGCGGCGGCGGTGGGAGCCGACATGTCTGCTGGTAAGTGTACTAACCAGCAGACATGTCGGGCGGACAGATTCCCACCGGATAGATTTCAAAGCTTGCTTTGAAATCTGTCGGGTGGAGAAATCTGTCCGCTAGCCCATACACACGAGCGGAGATGTCTGCTGAAACGGTCCATCGGACCGTTTTCAGCGGACATATCCCCTCGTGTGTACGCGGCCTAATAGTCCAAGATTATTTGACATCGAGAAAAAAGATTCAACATTATAGAGACAATAGTAAAATGATGCTGATGAATGTTATTGGCTGATTCTAACAAAAGAGGAGGAGCTGTAAAATAGCTAGAAATTAAGTACACATGTACAGCTAACTTACTTTCACTTACGTTTAATACCGCTCGACATGGAGATTTGACGAAGCAGCTGAAAACATACGATCGCCACGAGCGGAGATTTACAGTCAAATGCTCTGCCCATAGGCTATAGAAGTATTCTAATGTTTTTTGACTTGTAATAATAATTAATAACTATAATTATTACTATCAATCAACATTAGAATTCTATTATAGCTTGTGGGCAGAGCATTCGACCGAGTTTGCGACGTTGTACAGTTTAGCTGCTTCGTCGAATCTTCTTAGAAGATCCGACAGCCTTCGATTGGCAGATTCAACCTTAATTAATTCAGATTTTCATACAAATGTATTTTTTAATGAAACAAAATAAATAAAAACTAATTTCGGGAGTAACTAATTTAATTAATTTTTCGGACGAAATCCCGAAACAAAATATTTCAGTGTGCCAATGTCTAGCAATTACGTATCCATGATTCTAAAGGTGAATTCAAGTAATAAAACGTATACTTCATAATTCAGCTAGATCATAACACACTAAAATGATGGGAATGGAATGGGAGCTGATTGTGTTAAAAAATCTTAATCTACAGTTGTAGCATTGGTCTATGATTAGCAACATTTCATATAGATGATCAAACAATAAAACGCACGATTCTACTAAAATAATTGCATTTATGTGGCTCGACGCGTTTCATGGAGTATATTCCACTTCCTCAGATGAAGATGCAAATCTATAAAAAGTATATAAATAATGTTATAGTCTAATAGTTTACCCAAATGCAGGAAAAAGAGAAGGGAGGGGGAGACAAGCTCACCATAGGTTGAGATCCCTAACTTAGTATGCTTACAGCTCAAGGTTCGACGTGTGGTCGTATAAAATGGGAGTTGTCAGGGGGAAGGGAAAAGTTTCCCTTTACTTTTATCCAGATGACATGTCAGGTAGAACAGGAAGTGAGGGGAAATCTCCTCTATGAAGCCACAGACACAATTTAACAGTGAATAGCAGTGAGCGGGAGAGATTCTAACCCTTCCTCTTTCCAAAAAATGTTAAGAAAAGTTTTGGCTTGAGTTGGATTCTAGACAGCCATAGATCTGATAATGCAAGGCAATTATGTGAGCTTATTAATGTTCTTGTAATGTTCTAGTGGCTTCATTTATTTAGACATACTGATTATTACTGATGCAGACAGTTAATAAAGGGTACATTTCTTCAGGTCACTTTATAGGGGATTATAGTCATTCTGTAGCCATTGAGATTCTGATATTATGAAGTGTTCTTCTGTGTAATGAAGATATTTTTAAATAGTACAGCTCATAGCTGAACTATCAGTGAAAATTATGTGATTGTTAAAATGCAGGTACTTTTTAATACCATTTTATCAAGGTTTCCTATAGTGAGGGAGAACTGTATAGATGGTAAAATAAAGCCATAGTTAAAGGAAAAGCTGGGATTGGTGCTTCCTTATTGTACAGTATAATAGTAAAAACATATTTTCTGCCATCCTGTAATATAGATTTAATAAGAGGAACCCATCTTGTTAGTAAATGTTACACAAAATATGTCTGAAAAACACTTCATTATACAGACACCAGCTCTGAACATACAGCATCATTGGACCTGTTTTTTTTAGTCATCTCATCCACTGTGGTCACTAAGGCCAAAGCTTTTTTGAAATAGATTTGGGAGAGTAACTACTGTGACTTTTTATGCTTTCCATGACCCTATTAAAAGCTGTTACTTCCTGTGACAACAGGACATACAATGAAGGGAGCAGTTGACACTGGGAAAGGAAGACGCATACAGTAAAAATATGACAGAGGTTCTATTCATTTCCTAGTTTAGTGAAAAAAAGTGATTTACATAGAAACATAGTAGGCGAGGTTGAAAAAAGAGTCCATCAAATCGAACCTATGTGTTTGATTTTATGTCAGTATTACATTGTATATCCCTGTATGTTGTGATCGTTCAGGTGCCTATCTAATAGTTTCTTGAAATTATCAATGCTCCCCACTGAGACCACCGCCTGTGGAAGGGAATTCCACATCTTAACCGCTCTTACAGTAAAGAACCCTCTATGTAGTTTAAGGTTAACCTGCTTTTCTTCTAATTTTAGTGAATTGTCACATGTCTTATTAAATTCCCTTTTGCAGGAACAGTTTTATCCCTACTGTGGGGTCACCAGTACGTTTTTTGTACATTGAAATCATATCCCCTCTCAAGCATCTCCTCTCCAGAGAGAACAAGTTCAGTGCTCATAACATTTCCTCATAACTAACATCATGCAGTCCCTTTATTCATTTTGTTGCCCTTCTATGGACTCTCTTCAGTTCCAGCACATCCTTCCTGAGGACTGGTGCCCAGAACATGACACCAAGTTGCGGATGGGCCAGAGTCTTGTAGAGTGGGAGAAATATTGTTTTATCTCTGGAGTTAATCCCCTTTTTAATGCATGCCAATATTCTGCTTTGTTAGCAGCTGCTTGGCATTGCATGCTATTGCTGAGCCTATCTTCTACTAGGACCCCCAGGTCCTTTTCCATCCTAGATTACCCCAGAGCTTCTCCCTCTAGTGAGTAGCTTGCATTTATATTTTTGCCACCCAAATGCATTATTTTAAATGTTTCTACATTAAACTTAATTTTCCATGTAGTTGCCCACCCCATTAATTTGTTCAGATCTTCTTGCAAGGTTTCCACATCCTGTGGAGAAGTTATTGCCCTGCTTAGCTTAGTATTGTCCGCAAACACAGAGATTGAACTGTTTACCCTGTCCTCCAGGTCGTTTTAGAATAAATTAAATAGGATTGGTCCCAGGACAGTACCCTAGGGGACCCCACTACCCACCTCTG
This sequence comes from Rana kukunoris, assembly GCA_029574335.1. Lineage (NCBI taxonomy): Eukaryota > Metazoa > Chordata > Amphibia > Anura > Ranidae > Rana > Rana kukunoris. The sequence goes on along the minus strand of CM056051.1, from coordinate 117,461,490 downwards.
ATCATTCCGAGTACTCACCATATATCACCACCCTCTGAACTCGCCCCTGTAGCCAGTTTTCAATCCATGTACTCACCCTATGGTCCATTCCAATGCATCTTACTTTGTACAGTAAATGTTTATGGGGTACTGTATCAAATGCTTTTGCAAAATTCAGATACATCATGTCTACGGGCCTTCCTTTTTCTAGATAACAGCTCACCTCCTCATAGAAGGTTACTTGTTGCAGTCTGAATGTTTTGGCTGATGTACATTAGAACAGTGGTCATCAACCCTGTCCTCAGGGCCCACTAACAGGCCAGGTTTACTGAAATATATCACAGGTGATATTATTTGCTGCTCAGTGATTGCAGTATTCTAGTCTGTATCTCCAAGGTAATACATAAAACCTGGCCTGTTAGTGGGCCCTGAGGACAGGGTTGATGACCACTGCATTAGAATATTCAACTTAAATATGTCATGTTGCTATTTTGGACCCCCCCCTCCCCCATATAGCTACCATACTGTATTCTAAGATTTTCTACAACTCATAGAAATCATTATTCTAATATCATAATGGGTCAGTCTTTCTGACTAAACTTTTGGCAGATTTGTTCAGACTGTTATGTCATGTTAGTTAATCATAAAATAGCAATAGTGCAGCATATAATATCATGCTTTAGTACAAGCCAGAATGACATCATACATTATGGTAGTTTTCTGATCTAGTATTTTTTTGAAGCCATGGCCATAATTCTCAGAATAGGTATACAAATGTTTATAGATAGATAGATAGATCAATGGATAGATAGATAGATAACAAAGAATATGTATTTCTTTAGTTTGCAACTTTTTTTTAGTTTGGAGATTGGCAAATGTAGGGTTCTGTTTTTCATACTGAAATCCTACTGGGACAGGGTGGGCAGCACCGATCTTTAAATTTTTTTAAGTTTTTTCTTTTTTTTTTTAGCTTATTTTGTTTTCCACTTCAGGACACCACTTGTGGTTTTATGGAAATATTCAGCAAGAGAACTGTAAGGCCGCGTACACACGAGCAGACAGATTTGTTCAAATCGGTCGGGCCGACCGATTTGAACAAATCTGTCTGCTGGGGACATATTGGTTTGATCGTGTACACATGATCAAACCAAAATCTCCGCCGCCAGACGGCGCGGTGACGTGGCGGTGACGTTGACGCCGCCACGTCACCGCACCAGGAAGTAAAACACTTCCGCGCATGCGTCGAAACCATTCGGCGCGTGTGCAAGAAGACATGTCTGCTGGTTAGCATACTAACCAGCAGACATGTCGTGCGTACGGGTTCCCAGCCGACAGATTTCAAAGCATGCTTTGAAATCTGTCGGGTGGCCAAATCCGTCGGCTCGCCCGTACACACGGTCGAATCTGTCTGCTGGGACGGTCGGGCCGACCGTTTCCAGCAGATAGATTTGATCGTGTGTACACGGCCTAAGAAGAAGGGGGTGAAAGTAAAGCTAGCCACACATATAAAGATTTATTTTGATCAGCCTGTAGGCTGAATGAAAGAAATCAAACTGATTCCATAATCAATGCTAACAGCACGAATAGATGAATCCCCCTGTGTGGGTGATTGCATTCTGACAGCGGTAGATGTTAGTTGTCAAAATACCTGCACAGTGCCTGCATCTGATTGGATGCAGGACCTTTCAGCCAACAATTTTCTGACAAGTCTCTTGGCAAAAGTGGATTGGAATATTGACTTTTAACAAATAGAGCAGTTCTGACAGGGCCGTACCCTGCTCAAATTCCAATCCAGTAGTAATAGAGCGAAACTTTAGCAGTGTATGGCCAGTTTATTGTTGGGACTTAGAAGAATCACATTAGTTAAAGAAAAATGACGCCACCTCTTCTTACACTTGTTTAGATGCATACTTCCCAGTTACCTACTATATCTTTATGAGTCCCCCTGAGAGCCGGTTTACACTGGGGCCATCTGGGTAGTCGACTTAAAGTTGCCCCAAGTAGTCCCAAGTCGTGTGTTTGAGAAAATCAATGGAAGTGAATGGGAGCCGTCTTAATACATACTACTAAAGTCGCTCCGACTTCACAAAAGGTTCCTGTGCTACTTCAATCCGAATTCTAAGCAACTTGTTGGCAACTTGTACCAATTGATTTCAATGGAAGTTGCCTCAGAAGTCTGATCAATGTCTTAACTGAAGCAATAATACAGGAAGATAACATACATTTCTCAGGCAAACCCCTCCCTCCCACAGAGCCGATTGTTGTTTGATTGGCCACTGGAAAGCCTCCTGTCCTGGAGGCAACTTGAAGTTGCCTTGTACTGTCCTGGAGGCAACTTGAAGTTGCCTTGTAAGTTGCCTGATGATTCATACTCAAGTTGTGTCCAAGTTGCCTCCCAAAGTCGTGCTAGAAGTAATTTTGCCCCTGTGTGAACCGGCTCTTAGACTCCCATCTCGATTGTGTCAGTATGCTCATCTTGACCAACTGTGCTCTCTCCGTTGTGCCTCCATTTAACGTAATATCACTCTCATTTTCTTTATGTAGCAACCTAAACAGAGTACCACATCACACTTATCTCTACAAATTTGAGTTTATGGAAAGATTAGTACATAGGAGCGAACAGGGCTACAGTATGTTGTAATTCCAGGCAGTCTCCTGCCCAAATACTTTCCAGGCCTAACAATTTTGAGTGTCCCCACCCTTCCTCAAGGCCACAGGTATAGTATATTGACCCACTATATAACTCTCTGCTATATAGTAACTGAGAGTAAATTAGTGATCTCAAGCTCCTCTGTATTTTAATCTGCCCATAGATGGATCAAAATGTGTCCAGTTCAGAATGGGCTCGCAGAATTTCAATCCATCTATTGCTGCCTGACTGAAGTCGATCTAGCAATCCACTTCTATTGAATGGGAATAATGAAAACTTTTTCTTGATCAGCTGGCTGCAGCTGCTGATCAGAGTATTCTGACAACAGAAGAGTAGTGCTGTAAGAATACAATGCATGTTTGGATGACAGATTTAGTTTTTTCTTTTTCTATCAGCCCTCTACTCTCTCACACACACACACACACACACACACATATACAGTATATATAAGTACAAAGGGTGTCCCCAGCTTATTTCAAGATAGCCAGCAAAAAAAAAAACGAATTAGTATGTTTTTAGCTAAAAATTAAAACAGGAAAACAGCACAAGGGACATAACTTACAGTTAGTATGATGCGTCCCCTTGTTTTGATTCTTCTTCATTGACAATCTTTTTTTGCCCTACCACCCCCTCCCTGCCTCCATAATCTTCCAGTGTGGTGGGGTTAATACAGCTAAGGGGTTGTCAGGAGCTCTCATCAAAAGAGCTGACTATGCCTGGCCTTTCCTGCCAGATGTGCCATTCATTAAAGCATACAGTTTCTATGAATGACACCGCATCTATGAATTGGGGGCGAGCAGTTGATTCATTTCTCTCCATTCATACTGTAGATCCTATGTCATTAAAGGATTGTGCCCACTTTTTGAGATCTGTCTCATTTGATCCAATAATTAGATTATTTGCATTATAAACTGTCTAGTTTTTAAGCTTGAGACCTCCACAGAAGACTTGGATGCATGTGTTTGAACCTCAATGTCTGGCCTGAATGAAGCAGGGTCAATCACTACAGACATACTTGATCAGATAGCTGAACTCACCAAACATTTGGCACCTGAGAATATCTTTATCGCATTAATTAGGGTCCTTTCACACGTGAGGACCCGTTTTTAGGTCCGTTTTTTTTCATCAGTTGATACGTTTTTTCGTCCGTTTTTTGTCCGTTCACATCCATTTTTCATCAGTTTTTTTTTATCAGTTTTTTCATCCGTTTTTTTGTTTTTTTTGTTAGAACTTTTTTTTATTACATATTTTGATGAAAAACGGATGTTAGCGGACCGGATGTTAAACGGATCGTCCGCTAACATCCGTTTTTCGTCCGTTCGTTTTTTTTTTTGACGGAAGAAAAATAGGGTTTTCTTCCGTTCAAAAAAACGGAGCTTAACGGAGACGGACGTTAGCGGATGAGTGTGAAAGGACCCATAGTAAAGCATTGCGGTCCATAAACGGATGTCTAAAAACGGACGAACGGTCCGCACGTGTGAAAGGACCCTTACGGTTGAGGTAAACAATATGATGTGGTAGATTTTCATATTTGAAGTGTTTGAAGGTCAAAGGGAATATTTCTTTCCAAGTCTCCAGGAAATAATACAGGATCTCAAAGTAAGAAAAGAAAGAAATTACATCTGAAGAATACATTGCGTGTAATTAAAATAATGGCCATAGGGTGACAGCATAGCCATAAACAATTAACTTTGTGAAACAACATATGAAATAATCATAAATGCAATTGCATTGCCTATTTAACTGTTGAAGGTGGCACAATGGTGAACTGGGTTCTTAGGGTAACCACAGAATTGTAGCATAAGTTACTTCCCTCGCTAAAGATCGATACTTTCTCAGGGGTATTTGGTAAAATGTAAAATAATAGAGGGTTTGACCACGCTAAAGTCACATAGCTGTCTGTTCATGCTAGTCCTAGGACTTGTTTTTCTGCATACTGCACTTTCTGTAATTCAGGTCCTATCATAAAGCAAACCTGCTGCTGACAATCACTGCTGAGAAGTGCTTTTCCCTTTCCTTTTAGAAGCAATCTGCTGTACAGCTGCCGCTGGCATACTTAATATAGCCAAAATATAGTGGAGGCTCTTCCTCTTTTGTCCTGACTTAAAGGAGGAAGGCACTGCCACCATCCTATCACCTATTCCCTGCTGAGAGCCTTTTGCTGCTTTCACTCAGGCAATTATGTCCTATACTTGAAATGTTCTGTCTAATTATGGTGCTTCAACCTACTACTGATGACATCCTGGAAAGAGACTCCTATGTGCTAGAGTCTGGCCCCCAATTTAGGCTTACCCAGTGGCGTAGCGTGGGATGTCAGAGCCTGGTGCGAGGCAAGTAATTTGCGCCCCCTTGACCCATGGACTTGCCTATTTTCAGCTAGCTCCAGTCTGGTCACATGATCCACTGTGTGAGACAACAGTGGCTGTAAGGAAGAGGAGAGTGTGCTTGATAATGACTGGTAAAGTCTGGAGTGGTGACATCATGCATATGTTCCTATATCCCATCTGTTGTTGGTGCTCCCTCCTATCAACACTCGTGACAGCGCCCCTCTAAATTTTTCCGCCCAGGGCGGTGGCCCCCCTTGCACCCCCCACGCTACGCCACTGAGCTTACCTGCATTCCTTAAAGTACTTCTTAAATGGTCATTCTAACAAGACTTGCTAAATATTTTAAAAAGATATTCATAACATAATATTCCTAGTCGACTAGCAGAAATATTTTAAAGCTGAACTCCAGTAAAAAAAAGATAAATACACATTTAACTACATATATGAGAGCCATTTTACCTGCCAATGGATTTGTATTTTTGTTGAGCCCACCCAAAATGTACTGAATTATACAGTTTGGGTGGTGAACAGATTACTCTGCACTGCAGTGAAGCAACAAAGCTAGGTCTTTCAGCATGCTTGGTTGGCATCTTGTGCTGCTCCTTTGTCTCCAAGTGTCCCGGGATTACAAGAGGGTAGTGTTAAGTAAACTTAGACACTTACACTAGTCATATTTAAATATCATTTTTTTGCTAATGAATACTTAATTGGAGATTTTTTAAATTCGCCTGGAGCTCAGTTTTAATTATACTATAATTCAATTTATTTAAAATTATCCAGGTCATTAAGCATGCCTAATATCTGGACATTAACAACTTCCCAGAGTTAGATCTAGATATCAGAGATGCTTCATTGGGCAACTGAACACAGCTAACCCCCACAGGCCACCACCTGGCCTGAATGTAATGTCGCGTACACACGATTGGAAATTCCGACAAGAAAGGGCTGATGTGAGCTTTTGGTCTGAAATTCACACCGTGTGTAGGCTTCATCGGAATTTTTCTGTTGGAATTTCCGCCAAGAAAAATTTGAGAGCTGGTTTTCAAATTTTCAGACGGGAAAAAAATCCATGTTTTTTTTTTTGGCGGAATCCGACCGTGTATACGTGGCATTAGTGGATCAAAAACTAGAAACAAACTAACCTCAGCAGTAATCACAAATGCATAGTTATAATCATGTCAGGCAACTGATGGTCTATAGCAGTGGTCATCAACCCTGTGCTCAGGGCCATTGAAGTTTATGGAACCAGAAGTCTATGGAATGCATTTTGTGTTAAAAACAAAAGGTCATAGTCACACAACATTTGCAAATCTATGTGAAAGCTGTACTACCTCATCCAGGTCCTCCTGTACAGCACTGTCCTAACTGTTGGTAAGAAACAGAGCACTCTGACTTCTATATTAAAGCAGGATTTAACCCTTTTTTTTAGACTGCAAGCCTGCAACAATAACTACTCACCTGTGCATTCACAGCTCAGCATGCATTCCCAGAACACTCAGGCTGTGTCAGAATGACTGACGCCTGTGTGCATGTGTGGGACCAGCTTAGCCATTATTACTGCAAATATATTGGAATATGAAATATTTTACCCAACCAATGTATTTTTTTCTTTTTTTTAATTTCTAAACCCATATGTAGTAGGGTTTGCTATTATATTAGTTCATTAAGTATAAAATAAGTATACTGTTCATTGGAACTGGTTCACCTATAAAATGATCTATAATTCTGTGCAGCTAAATATGTATCCCAAGCACCACTGCCAGACAGCACATCAAGATTCTTGACCTTCACGTCAGCAGAAGCCCAACTTAGTTGGGAACATGGGTCAGAACAAAACTTTAGCTTTCTGGTAGGACAATAAATCTGCAGCAACACATTTTTGAGGTCAATACTCTCTTTTCCTGTCAGCAGGTTCGCCAGTGGCGGCCGGTCCATAAGGGCCGCAGGGGCACCACTCCCCTACTTTGCATCCGCTCCCCTACTTTGCATAATGTAACCATAGAACAATTTATTTTTAAATAACATAATATGACTAATATGTTAAAGTTAAAAAATGTTAGTCATATTATAATTTATATTAAAATTAGTGTGTAGCTGTGCACTGTGTGGGGCGCCAGAGTAATAGGTTTCTATTAGGACTCTCATTTGTTTTACAAGCACGTTATTAGAGCCTGAGTCTCTAATTGGCTTGTTTTATGCTGTCCTCGGGGCGCAGAGCACTGTGCCCAGAATCCTCCTACTTTGTGACTTTAGCGAATCAATATTTACCACCGGTTTCCATCTTCTCACCCCTGCCAATCAGGACAAAAGGCTGAAGATATGGAACCCGGAAAAAAGACCAAGTTAACATGGATGTGGCGGCACCGGGTATCAGGGGAGCCGTGGCCGCTGGAGGGCTCAGTTTGTAGAGTACGTGCGGACCTGGAGGGGTTTGTTTGTGCCGTCCAAATTTTTTTGCACCAGCCGCCACTGATGTTCACTGATAGCACATGTGCATTCAGAAAAGTCTGATTGGCTCCCATAGGTGTGCACAGCCTATTGCATTAGTGCGTGCACCCTAAAGCTCAAACATGTGTGTGTGTGACTACATATATAAGTCCTGGGCACATTAATCTCCCTTCAAGCACAGTGAAAGAGAAGAGCGTAAACACTTCTCTTATGGCATAACCAGCAAGGGAGATCTTCCCTATCTTTCTGCCAGCACAAAGAGCAATAATACTAACACACATGGGGGGATTAGGGTGTGCCCAGGCACACCTGGCACGCCTATGTTGGCTCCTAATGCTACCACTTCCTTTTCCATCACAACATATTGCCATGTAACTGGTAGGAGGATGCTACCAAGACAATTTCAGGTACACTATTTGCATTTAAAAATACAGTCAATGTTTTTTTTAATAAAAATATTACAGCATTTTTTTTATACATCAGCCTAGAGATACATCTGAGCTAAATGATAGATGCCCTACAGCTGTACTTTAAATGATTGGGCAGTTATGATGTCATATGTAAATAGACTTGCACATGATCTCCATTCATAATGATTAGTTTGCTATAATATTACTGTAAATATACTAGAATAAGTGTTGTCCCCACCATTTCTGTGTGTTGTTTGGTATGTCTACAAACCTTTTATAGAGCATGTAACTTAGCAGTGTGTTTGTATTCTTGCTCAAAATTATTTGAAGAAAAAACCTGACTGAACATGCATCAGTCAACAAAATATACATCGAACGAAGAAGCGAGGGAAAGAAAAGCGTATGCCACATCCTTATCCACTTAAGACCCAGGCCAAAATGCAGGTAAATGACAGGCCCCTTTTTGCGATTCGGCACTGCGTCGCTTTAACTAACAATTGCGTGGTTATGCGACGTGGCTTCCAAACAAAATGTGCGTCCTTTTCTTCCCACAAATAGAGCTTTCTTTTGGTGGTATTTGATCGCCTCTGCAGTTTTTATTTTTTGCGCTTTATACAAAAATAGAGCGACATTTTTGAAAAAAAAATCAATATTTTTTACTTTTTGTTATAAGAAAAATCAAATAAACTAAATTTTAGTCAAACATTTAGGCCAAAATGTATTTAGCCACATGTCTTTAGTAAAAAAAAAATCGCAATAAAAAATAACTTAGCTACCTAGCAGAAACAGCGACACTAATACAGCGATCAGAAAAATTATCGCTTAGTGATGCTGGCAATAGGGAGTGAAAGGGTTAACTAGGGCGGTGATCGAGGGGTTAAAACTTTATTAGGGGGGGTGCGGGGGCTACCCTGAACCTAACACTAACTGACTGTCACACTGACACTAAATATAGTAATCATACATGTATGATTACTGCATTCTGTGACAGGGGGAGGGGGGGCGCGATCGCAAGGGGTTAATGTGCCTATGTGTAGTGTGTGTCAGTGTAGTGTTGTGCAGACTTACTGTGCGATGTGATCTCTCTTCAGCGGTGGATGAAAAAAATGCTGAGAGGAGAGATCACATCACTTCCCCCTTCCTGTGTTTACACAGGAGGAGGAAGTGCACTGCAGGGGGAGCGCGCGCATTGGCTGGGAGCGATCCGGAGGGGGCGGACAAAAACGAACTGCCGCCCCCTCAGCACGGATCGCTCGTACAGCCGCGGGAACCGCCGCATGTACCGGGGGAGGGGGGTCCCGATCGGACCCCCGACCCACCTCAAGGCACCAACGTATATATACGTTGATGTGCCTGTCGATGCCATTCTGCCAACATAAATGTACATGCAGCGGTCCATAAGGGGTTATAGAACAATCAGATTCCAAATGTCACATTCTACCCTGGAAGGTGCTAATTCAGCATATTTTAGCTTAATTTTAAGATCAGACCCATAACCATAAGCAAAATGCTCCATATTTGTAAAATATTTCACAGCAATTATTGGTGCTTTTTAGTGGTGCTAATTAATCAAGTGAAATCTCGCCCTTAAATATTTAAGCTGTAAAGAGTATAAAAAGAAAACCAACTGACCAGTGGTCGGGTCAGACTTTTGACACCTTTTTATTATTTTATATACAGAACAAAGCTCACAACTTTTTGTAGGCTTTTCTCATAAAATAGAAAAAAAAAAATGCACAAAAATGTTACATAATTTGTTACATAATTTGTGGTTGTTGGTTTTTAGAAACTATGTATGAAAAATATGTGAATGTGCAATATACAGTGTATGTAAAGCACTGTGTAATTTGACAGCGCTATAAAAGTACCTGTAATAAATGAATAAATTCATATTTTGAGGATCATCTAAAGTGGTATTAAAACCCAAAAGCAAATATGTATTAAATTGTAGCTTACCAGGTTCTTAGATGTGATGTCTGCACTAGCTTTCTTTTTTAGGCTTTCTTTCTCTTATTTTCACCTGGTGATCCTGTCAGTACTTTTGTTGTTTTTCACCAGAACAACCTGTGCTACAGATGTGCCTTTATTAGTAAAGAGGTTGAGGCAGACCATTTAACCCTGACAGGGGTGCAGTCAATAGTCAACTTTTATTTATTTATGAAAATAAAACCTATATACCAAGAAAAAAAAACAGTTGCTTTAACTGCGTATAAAGTTTAAGCTGCAGTTTAGCTTTAATATGTTAGTGTATTTAAATCTACTAAAACTACCCCCTGACTGACAATGCTGATGTCCACTCCAAATATTTGCTGTGCTAGTTCATCCAGAGTGGAGGCACTCTACTACAGGAGGTGTGATAATGTCATTTTACCAGGTAAAAACAGAAGGAAAATGTCTAAAAAAAAAAAAAAAAATGCAGCCACCACATCTATTTTTTGGTAAGCTGCAATATATTACACTATTGTTTTTTTTTTTGCTTTGTTATGGATTTAATATCACTTCTGAAAAGCTGGACTTACTATTCTATTTGGGGTTAGCCTAAGCATGATGAGCAATTGTTGTTGTACTTCAAATAGTACAATGTAGTTATTATTTGCAGGTCATTGTGATCATTTGGTGATGCGTTTATAATGTTACTTAAGTTAATGAGAAATAACCCATAACTGTCACTTCTCTGCTCAAGTATTGGGTAAATAAAATAAAATAATGTTCTGATGAGATGTCTCCTATGATTCAGTTTTTCGAGAACACATAGCACTTTATAAATGACATAATTTTTAATTATCTGTCTGCTCTTAAAGTATTTTCCAAAACTTAGTTACCCTATGAATGATATTATTTTGGATGTACAGTAGTTGCTAAGGCTCAAGCTATACAGGCAATTTTAAAGATGAATTCCAGGTATGAATACTTGATATATACTTGGCTACATTGGTCCAGCCAACATTTCTACTACACACAACTCTTCTACGTTACAGCACTGGGTGGGTGCCATGTGTTCCAGCTGATTAGCAAACAGTCACCTTTAACACACATTAACGGATGGTTTACACTTGCTTCAAAACAAGGCTTCGGACAGGCTTTGTTAAAGCTCTCTGAATGCCAGTCAAAGCTCCTGTCACTAAATAAAGTGGTGTGCTTACATTCCTGTTTACAAAAAAAGATCTGTGTACTTACCTATTTTTAATCCAGTCTAATCAGCAGAAAGGTAGAAGCACTAACATAGGCTGGGCCATGGGTGATATTACAGCTCAAGGAATTCACAGTCATTTTTGAGCGCTCCCTAACACAGATTTAAATTAAAAGAAAAGTGAGTAAACAGATATTTTTTATACTGGATATGCAGTTAGACTTTATATCCACTATAAAGAGGAACTTCAGTCCTGTTTTTTTTTTTTTTAAATCAGCAACTTCAAATACTGTAGCTGCTGACTATTTATATATATTAATATATCACAAAAACAGTTAGCTTGCTTGTTGGGGCCCAACGGTTGTGGTGGAGTGCTCAAGGTAACGTCCCTTTAAGAACTGATGCGAATACTTTGTCCCTCTTTCATCAAGGCGCAATGAAGGGTTGGCCAGCAGCCTCTAACTACTCTGGGCCAGATCCACAAACAATTACCGTAATTTCAAATCTGCGCCAGCGTATCATTGTTTTGTATCCACAAAACAAGATACGCCATTTTTTTCCGTAGATACACCATCCTACGCCATCGTCCCAAAGTGTCCTATTTACGCTGGACACTAGGGGCGCTTCCACGTCGAATATGCAAATGAGGTAGATACGCCGATCCACAAACAAACGTACGCCCGGCGCGGTGTTTTTACGTCGTTTGCGTAAGCGTAGGTCCGGCGTAAAGTTACCCCTGCTGTATAGAGGCGTACGTTATGTTAAGTATGGACGTCGGGCCAGCGTCGATTTTTCCGTCGTTCACGTTGTTTGCGTAAACCGTTCGTGAATAGGGATTTGTGTAAGTTACGTTCACGTCGTTTTCATTGATGTTTTGCGACGTGATTTTGCGCATGCGCACTGAGATACGTCCACGGCTGGCGCATGCGCAGTTAAAAAAAGCGTTGTTTGCGTCGGGTCAATCATAATTATAATAAAACACGCTCCCCACTAGTAAATTCGAATTACACCCGCGTACGCCGGCCCATTTACGCTACGCCGCTGTAAGTTACAGCAGCATTTCTTTGTGGATAAGGATACGCCGCTGTAACTTACAGCGGTGTAGAGTAAATGGGACACGCTGCGCGGGCAGGGCAGGTATGTGGATCTGGTCCTCTGTGTCCAGAGAGGATCTCCTTCTACTGAAAGTTGTACCCTGCATTGTGTCCTCGCATCTGGCTTGTCAATTGGGCAGCAGGCTCCACCAGTATACAAAGCGTCTTTTGATGCTCCAATAGGATTGTCACTTTTACTCTGGACAGCTGTCTGCTACCAGCCTTAGTCTCTCTGCAATTGTCTCTCCTCCGACATGGTGGCCTCTAAGGCCGCGTACACACGATCAGTCCATCCGATGAGAACGGTCCTAAGGACAGTTTTCATCGGTTAACCGATGACGCTGACTGATGGTCTGATGTGCCTACAGACCATCCATTAAAAAAACGATCGTGTTACAACACGGTGACGTTTTTAAGTGTTTTAACACAACAACGTGCTGAAAAAAACGAAGTTCAATGCTTCCAAGTATTCGTCGACTTGATTCTGAGCATGCGCGGCCTTTTAACCGATGCTTTTGCATATTAACGATCGGTTTTGACCCATCAGTCAGGCGTCCATCGGTCAAATTTTATAGCAAGTTCTCTTTTTTTTGTCTGAAGGATAACTGACCGATGGGGCCCACACTCGGTTTGGACAGATATAACGGTCCTTCAGTCCGTTTTCATCGTTTTTGGCCGATCATGTGTACGCGGCCTAACAGGTACAACAGTTCAGTCCCTATTTAGGGACACAGCAAGCACTCAGCAGAATCACCAGTCTCAGAACACAAACAGCTTTCTTATCTCTCTTTCCACAGTCAGGAAAAACTACAACACTCCACTCAGTGCCTCTGGGAGTTGAAGTACAGTAACAGAACTGTATTAAGGCAATTTTTTTTTTTTGAGGACCCAATCTCCCGCAGTTCACACCCTCAGTGCACCCACAGTGGTCTCCAAACTTTAGAGAAAACAATATTGCGCTCGTTAGTGTAACAAAAAAGCAGTGATCATAAAGTGTTATACTACACAGAAAACATGTACAAAAGAAAGAGATTGCGCTAAAAATATAAATGTGAACTGATAAGTGCTTTGTTGAACAATATCATAAGGAATAAGTGAAATAAAGTTCATGTGTAAATCACAGAATAAACAATTCATAAACTGAAGTGAAAAAGTTCATAACAGAAGGTGATCCCACAAGTGCCAATAAATCAACTGGAAAAAGGTGCTGGGACAGATGAGACCTCCACCGAAATCACAAGAAGCCTCTTACCAAAAATCAATGATCTCTTAGTGATAGGAGTTCATATAAAGCATGATACAGTCTGAAATAATTGGTGTCAATCAATGAGAAGGTCCAAAAGACAGCCTGGATCTTTATGTATCTCCCGATGGGTCATCCACAGGTGCATAAAAAACAAATGCCTCACATAGCATAAAACCTTTATTTATTTGATAAAAAATATATAGACTTGCACTTACATCAAAGTGAAGAAAACATTGCGTATGTGTACATCAGCCGGCCGGCTTGCAACAAACAGCCCGTATTCCGGGTAGAGAGATTATGGTGTGCGGTGACGACAGAACGTCGTCTCCCTACGTTTCGTCTGAAAGACTTGATCACGGGATACAAGCGGCGTTCTGAATCACCGCGATATATACAAAAGACGTCACACAAATATATGACGTCTCAGTGACACAATAGACATCAAAACTTGTATGTAGCACCTTATACTTTAGGCAGGTGCTAGTAGTAGGATTTTTGTCAGTACAGGTAAATTTAATCAAGCCTATTTGTTTTGATCTGTGTGGGCTGAAAGAAGTAGGTGACTCACATGCAGCATCATTTCTCAGTTACCTGAATGAATGAATGAAAACTTGTATAGCGCGGAACATGCGAACTGAATCGCCTCTGGGCGCTTGTTGTTCCTGTCTTGATCTTTCTCCTGAATGCTAAGTAGTTCTCCTCCAACCGAATACTGGTTGGCAAAGCGTTCCATAGTCTGGGACCTTGGACCGCGAATCTTCTATCTCCTTTGGATTTGTATCCGGCTTTCGGTATCTGCAGGAGATTTTGATCAGTGGATCGCAGAACGCGATTGGGGTTATGGGCTTTTATTTTTTCGCGTAGATAAAGGGGAGCATTCCCATGGATACATCTATGCGTTAGACAGAGTGCTTTAAAGGTGATTCTGTCTTTTACTGGTAACCAGTGAAGGGATCTCAGTGAGGGTGAGATTGATTCCCAGGGTTTTTTCCCAGTCACAAGTCTAGCGGCCATATTTTGAACGACTTGTAGACGAGCGATTTGGTACTTTGGGAGTCCGAGGTAAAGGGCATTTGCATAGTCCAATCTGGAGTTAACAATTGCTCCCACCACGACCGCTATGTCTTCTTTGGGGATAAAAGGGATAAGCCTGCATAGTAGGCGCAGCAGATGGTGAGATCCGCTGACTACTGACCCTATTTGTGCGTCCATAGTCATGTAGGAGTCGAAAATGACCCCGAGGCTTTTGACTTTGGCGCTAGGGGTGATGATTTTGCCCAGAATGGGCGGGGGTGTCCAAGTTGTTACAGGTAGATTCTTACGTTTGGCGTGAAACAGAAGTAGTTCTGTTTTCGCTCCGTTGAGTTTTAGATAACTCTTTGTCATCCAGTCCTCTATCAAAGAGAGACATGTCTCTAGATTGAGGTGGTGATCCTTTTTATTGCAAATGCGGAAATACAGTTGCGTGTCGTCTGCGTATGAGTGATAGAGCAGTTTTTGACTGCTGATGATCTCAAAAAGCGGACGGAGATAAATGTTGAATAACACCGGCGACAGCGGGGATCCCTGAGGGACTCCGTATGATACCGTGCGTTTTTCTGAAAAGAAAGGTCCTAACTTCACTATTTGCGATCTGTTTTCCAAAAAAGAGGAGAACCAAGATAAATCGCCTTCTGCGACTCTGGCTACTTCAGCTAGCCGGGTCAATAAAAGCTTATGGTCTACTGTGTCGAAAGCTGCGCTCAGGTCTAACAGAACCAGAAGACAAGATTCTCCTTCGTCTGCGGCCTCGAGAGCGTCGTCCCATATCTTGAGCAATGCTGTTTCCGTCCCGTGTCCAGGGCGGACACCTGATTGAAATCCTCTGGCTTCTAGAGGATTCTAGAAGGGAGGAGGGGGAGAGAGGTGTTTCTACCTGGGGTGTTCTAATCAGCACTGACCAATCCCTCACTTGGATTGGCAGGGGGCAGGCCTCCTTAAATACCTAGAGTCAACCCCACTGGGGAGGGGTTGTCGGGTGGAAGAACTGGGAGATGGAGTACTAGCTGTCATAGACTTTGAGGAAGCTCCCCAGTCTGGGGGGGGGGGTGACCTTGGGCCTGGGGCTTGAGAGTGGAAGAGACCCTCGTACACACCACAGGGGTGTCCTGACCAGGAGCAGGAGAAGATATTGGAGAGTACTGCTGGGCAAATCTCCAGGAGGCATCCACCAGGTGTCGGTGAGTGTCACACAGCCATGAAATCTGGGGAGGCATTCCGGAGCGGATTGGAAGGATGCAATCTGAGACACATGTAGAGCCAGTAAGGACTGTGGTGACATGGGTAGTGGAGATGGGTAGCTGCAACCAGGAGAGCTGGCAGGGCCTGAATAGGGCCAACTGGGATCAGTAGTCCACCTAGGACAGCTAGCACCAGAACTTTCCATTCTTTTTGCTACACCAAAGGGCCCACCTCCCCTGCCTGCAAAGGGCTGTTTCTTGGGCCTGGCTGAAGCCAGTGTCAGGCCTAACCACGTGCTAGCTGTGCCTGAAGGGTTGTGCTGGAGGAAGAGGAAGAAGTAGTCTGCAGCAAGAGATGTGCTGGAGAAAGAGGAGAGTTTATAATTTGTCACAAGTTATGCAAAAAAACTCAATAAAAACACAAAACAAAGCTAACGGACTGTTCATTGTCTTGGAGTGTCTGGGAAGTGAATGCCAGGCTGGGAAGGGTGACAGGTGGAGCACAACATTCAGCAGCCCCTACGGTGTTACCGCTACATTTGGGGGCTTATTCCAGGACCCCCTGTTCATGGGTAACCTGACAGTCATTGTCCCTAGCAACTGATGTTGACCGAGCCAGGTAACTGTGTTTTGTTCCGCCATTATTGAGGATTGAACCCAGGGAAAGGATTTGTGTTTCTTGCCTGCTGTTTCAGTGCTGTAACAAGTACTGTTGTCCATAGCAACCAGCAAAGATTGTTGCTACTTAATGCTCCTGCCTACCCAGTTGCCTCAACTGGCGCTGGGACAGACACTTGTACCAATCTTACAATTCCGGAACTGTTCACTATGTGCTGTCACCCGTGGCAACCACGCCGGGTAACCACGCTTATGGATTACAAATATGTTCAGCGTCCTGCTATTACTGTAGATTGTAGATCATTGTAGATTACAATAATTTCCAGCATTCTGCTAATGCATGACATCTTGAACTTTTGCTTCAAACTCTTGTTTTAAACAGTAAAGCGTGCCTGGAACTGTCTACTGGGTAAGCCGGCAGGTGCCTGTTAGTGGGACTGTGCTGAGATAGTACCCTTCAGTGAGACATTTGCTACAAACTATATTGTTGCTACTGGCAACCAACGGAAAAGTCAATGGTCATCAGTTCCCAGTTGCTCGGGCACAGTTGGTGCCGAGCAACATGCCTGGACATGTCCTGCTAGCGTCAGCATGCTTGCAATCTTCAGTGTGTCAAATAAGGGGTTACAGCAGCGTGTTTAGGGAGAAGTCTGCCTATCAGTTCCAATAGCGCCAGCCCATCTGAAAGTGAGGGGGCGGTGCCACACCCTGGGGGAGACCCAGCATTTCCTGCTAGTAGGAGACACCACGAAGCAGAGAAAGATGGTGGAGGGTAGTCATTTCCTCACAACGTTGACATGGGTGCTGGAGCTGCCAGAGTGGATGTTGGTGGACACTGGAGCACCACAGCGGATTCGCCCTAGGCATGGTAGATGGGACGCAGCGGCTCTGTCTTCTGTGTCCTGAGTGCCAAATACCGACCACAGTGGTCAGCGCTTGGGTCCGGTGTGGCCATTGCAGCAAACTGCTGACGCGGATAGCATCTGCCCAGCAGGAACCACGATACTTCAATGTGGACCTGCTCTCTGGATTCTGCCATTTGCAGCTGTCAAAGTCCCGGAAGGCAGGAGAAGGCCTTGGAACATCCCCTAAAGGCGGAGTGGAGTTGCGGTCTGGTGACCCACAAAGAAAGAGGACATAGGAGAAGAAAAGACTGTCATGGCTTGCGGCCTGGTCATGGACTAAGCAACTGTGAGTACTGCCCTGCAGGAGCTAGATGTCAGTGAAATGCCGGCTGCTTCTAGATCCGTTGATATCCCGGTCCAGAAGGAGGCAGTGTTGGAGGGGGGGTGCGCCCTCAGGTGAGCTGGATGGGGAGTGCGAGGACAGGGCCATAAATTAGGGTTCCCCCAGACTATTGGCGGGTTTGGATCCATGGATAGGCTGGCAGAGTGATCATCCCCTGATGAGAGTTAAGATGAGGAGGAATAGGAGACAGGAGGATCTCATCCCTTGGAGACTCAATCAGAAGCAGGAGATGGGCCAGAGCTGGTGCTGAATCCAAAGGAAACCATAGGAACCCTTATCCATAGCAGTCAGCTGTTCCTGAACATGCCATCCACCACCCAGACCATAAGGCCCACTTATCGCCAGTGGGTTGTGAGATCTCCAGATACATGCATCCTGAAACCTAAGGAGCTGTCATGGATTTCCCAATTCCAGCAGGAGGTACAGAGAAGGGTTGGCTTAAAGAGGATCCTGGACTATCCCTATGTCTCTCCCCAGATCATGGGCATCATCTCGAGCTCACAAGGAGAGTGGGAGTATGACATGATCTGGGACTTTTTTCATGTCCCCAAGCCACTGCAGAGAGTGATGCCTGGGACTGCTTTGTAGACATTCGGCAGAAATGGAAGCTAGGGCGTGCCATCTACAAAGACCAGGTGCTCATTGTGAAGACAGGTCAGCCTACCAAGAGCCATTCGGTTGCTATCCAGGAGGCAGGGGGAGGTAGGAGAAGACTACCTGACCCACACTTTTTACGCCAGATTACAGCTTGTCCAAGAGTGTTCCACATAGACTGCTGAAGTGTAGTAGTATTGCCTTTCTTCCTGACTTTGCCGGATCAGATCAGCCTACCACCCTGTGTCCACAATGGATAGCTCTTTCCTATTGAAGGACACTATGGCTGAGATCTGTTTCCCAACTAAATTCTTGAGGCCTGTTTGTGCAGGTAAAGGGCCCCTCCCTTTAGAAACAGTTATGTTTTTTATTGTAAGGTGACAAAATGTTGAAAATTTCAAGGGGTATGAAGACTTTTTCAAGGCGCTGTATTCCCAAGAGCAGAATCAGAGAATCTACAGTAATTATCAGGCCATCCACTGTACTCATATCCACAACATCTCTTAAGTGCTCCTGTATATGTGGATGGGTCCACAATAATGAGTTAACATGCCTATTTCAGTGGGATTTAGGGCAGGTTGCATCCACATTATGGTAGATACAGTATCTGAAAGTCTCTGTGGGGTATAGACAATGTAGAAAAGTATACACAATGTAGAAAAGGCTTTGGGTATAGGAACCAGGGTTTGCCGAAATATGTAGAAAAATTTGGGGAGGAAAGTAATTTTAATAAAATTGACTTGACCTACCAGAGTTAAAGGTAAAGATTAACAAACAGAACATTTCTGAGTAAGCTAACAGTGAATAGGATTGATTAGGAGTACAGTGGCGTAACCAGAGAACCAGAGTTATGGGCGCCCGGGGCAGAATTTTTTTTCGCCCCCCCCCCTTGTATAATCATCCACTCTGGTTATAAAGATCCCCCATCACAGACTGACCCCCCCACAATCACAGATCCCCCATCACAGACTGACCCCCTAAATAACAGACCTCTCATCACAGATGGATCCCCCCAATCACAGATAGACCCCCCACAATCACAGACCCCCTATTTAACAGACCTCAGACAGTAACCCCCACCATAGTGCAGACCTCAGACAGTAACCCCCAGTAGTGCAGACCTCAGACAGTAACCCCCACAATAGTGCAGACCTCAGACAGTATACCCCAGCATAGTGCAGACCTCAGACAGTAACCCCCAGCATAGTGTAGACCTCAGACAGTAACCATCAGCATAGTGTAGACCTCAGACAGTAACCCCCACAATAGTGCAGACCTCAGACAGTAACCCCCAGTAGTGCAGACCTCAGACAGTAACCCCCCAGTAGTGCAGACCTCAGACAGTAACCCCCACAATAGTGCAGACCTCAGACAGTAACCCCCAGTAGTGCAGACCTCAGACAGTAACCCCCAGTAGTGCAGACCTCAGACAGTAACCCCCAGTAGTGCAGACCTCAGACAGTAACCCCCAGTAGTGCAGACCTCAGACAGTAACCCCCAGTAGTGCAGACCTCAGACAGTAACCCCCAGTAGTGCAGACCTCAGACAGTAACCCCCAGTAGTGCAGACCTCAGACAGTAACCCCCCATAATAGTGCAGACCTCAGACAGTAACCCCCATAATAGTGCAGACCTCAGACAGTAACCCCCATAATAGTGCAGACCTCAGACAGAAACCCCCATAATAGTGCAGACCTCAGACAGTAACCCCCATAATAGTGCAGACCTCAGACAGTAACCCCCATAATAGTGCAGACCTCAGACAGTAACCCCCATAATAGTGCAGACCTCAGACAGTAACCCCCATAATAGTGCAGACCTCAGACAGTAACCCCCAGTAGTGCAGACCTCAGACAGTAACCCCCAATATTGCAGACCTCAGACAGTAACCCCCAATAGTGCAGACCTCAGACATTAACCCCCAATAGTGCAGACCTCAGACATTAACCCCCAGTAGTGCAGACCTCAGACAATAACCCCCAGTAGTGCAGACCTCAGACAGTAACCCCCAGTAGTGCAGACCTCAGACAATAACCCCCAGTAGTGCAGACCTCAGACAATAACCCCCCGTAGTGCAGACCTCAGACAGTAACCCCCAGTAGTGCAGACCTCAGACAGTAACCCCCAGTAGTGCAGACCTCAGACAATAACCCCCAGTAGTGCAGACCTCAGACAATAACCCCCAGTAGTGCAGACCTCAGACAGTATAACCCCCAGTAGTGCAGACCTCAGACCTCAGACAGCGGCGTGTGTGGTTTCCCTCAAGCGCGGGCTCCTCCTCCTCTGTAGGTGTGAACAGAGAGGAGGGCCGCCGCCGGGTGTACCAAGATGGCCGCCGCTCCGGAGCTAGGCCAAAGCCGGGGACTTTCCTAGGCCGAGGCTCCGGAGCGCTCCGCGGAGCCGGTGGATGGATTCGCCCCCCCCCCATTTTTCGCCCGGTGCGACAGCCCCCCCTGCCCCCCCCCCCCCGCTACGCCAGTGTAGGAGTAATATATTGGGAAAGATCACTGTGAAGAATTTTATCACCCAAATACTTGAATTGAGAAACCTACTTAAGAGGAGTATTAGTGATGAGCTGGGGTGTTGACAGATGTAAGGGGAAAAACACTGACCCGTCCCAATTGATTTTTATTCATTAATCATGGAGAAATTACCAACTGTATCAATAACCTCTAAAGCAGGGGTCTCAAAATACCGGCCCGCGGACCGGTAATAAATGGGCCGCAGGCAGGGCGGGTGCCGCGGAAGCGATTCGCGGTAAATCCCGCTGTCCCGCGATCACGGCAAAAGTCCCACAAATCCGGCCCCCCCGCGCGATTACCGTGATTCGCGGTAAATCCCTGCGATTCGCGATAAATCACCGCGATTCGCGGTAAATCCCCGTGATTCGCGGTAAATCTCTGCTCAACAACTCCGAGCCGTGGAACCCCCCCGCTCAACAACTCAGATCCGTGGACCACCCCGCTCAACAACTCAGATCCGTGGAACCTCCCCCGCTCAACAACTCAGATCCGCGGACCCCCCCGCTCAACAACTATGATCTGCGGACCCCCCCCCCCCCGCTCATTTGTCCCTCATTCTGAAGTTGAAAAGTTGGGAGGTATGCCTGATGTGCTCTGATTGTGCCCTGATGTACCCCATGTGCCCCAGGTACCCTGATGTGCTCTGATGTGCCATGTGCCCCATGTACCCTGATGTGCCTCATGTACCCTGATGTGTCCCTGATGTGCTGGGCTCTGTACATCAGGGTACCCTGTGCCCTGTACCCTGATGTGCCATGTGTCCTGTACTGATGTGCTGTGCCTGATGTGCTCTCATGTGCCCTTATATGCCCTGATGTGTGCCATGTACCCTGATGTGCCGTTTCATGTGCCCTGTACCCTGATGTGCCATGTCCTGTACCCTGATGTGCCATGTGCCTTGTCCTGATATGTCCTGTCCTGATGTGCCGTGCTCTGTACCCTGATGTGGCCTGTTGTGCTGTACCCCTATGTGCTGTGCTCTGATGTGCCCTGTACCCTGTTGTGCTCTGATGTGCTGTGCCCTGTACCCTGATGTGCTGTGCCCTGTACCCTGATGTGCTGTGCCCTGTACCCTGATGTGTGCTGTGCCCTGATGTGCGCTGTACCCTGATGTGCGCTGTGCCCTCACGTGCGCTGTGCCCTCACGTGCGCTGTGCCCTGTACCCTGTACCCTGATGTGCTGTGCCCTGTGCCCTAATGTGCTGTGCCCTGTGCCCTTATTTGCTGGGCTCTGAGCCTTGATGTGCTGTACCCTGATGTGCTGTGCCCTGTACCCTGATGTGCTGTGCCCTGATGTGCTGTGCCCTAATTTGCTGGGCTCTGAGCCTTGATGTGCTGTGCCATGATGGTGAGTGGTCAGTGTGTAGTGGTCTGTCGGCAGTGTAGTGGTCTGTCGGCAGTGTGCAGTGTAGTGGTCAGTGTGCAGTGCAGTGGTCCGTGTGCTGTGGTCCGTGTGTAGTGGTCCGTGTGTAGTGGTCCGTGTGCAGTGGTCCGTGTGCAGTGCAGTGGTCAGGGTTAATAATGCGTTTGCTGACACCAATAGTAGGGTTTAATAATGTGTCCGCTGACACCAGTGCTGGGGGTTAATAATGTGTCCGCTGACACCAGTGCTGGGGGTTAATAATGTGTCCGCTGACACCAGTGCTGGGGGTTAATAATGCGTCCGCTGATACCAGTGCTGGGGGTTAATAATGTGTCCGCTGACACCAGTGCTGGAGGTTAATAATGTGTCCGCTGACACCAGTGCTGGGGGGTTAATAATGCGTCCGCTGACACCAGTGCTGGGGGTTAATAATGCGTCCGCTAACACCAGTGCTGGGGGTTAATAATGCGTCCGCTGACACCAGTGCTGGGGGTTAAGAATGCGTCCGCTGACACCAGTGCTGGGGGTTAATAATGCGTCCGCTGACACCACTGCTGGGGGCCTAATAATACATTCGCTGACACCAGTACTGTTTTTGAAGTTTGAAAGTTTGCGTGCGGCCCCCCATGGGATATGAAAACTTGTCTTGCGGCCCTCAGGTAATTTGAGTTTGAGACCCCTGCTCTAAAGCTTCTGCTAAAGAAGTAGTAGCATTCCTTATATACCGCAGGGTGCCATCGGCGTAGAGTTTCTCCTCCAAATAACCCACAGTGATACCAACCACTAATTCAGAGGAATGAAGGAGTATAGCTAAAGGTTCTATAGCCAGGGCAAGCAGCCCTAGACATAGGGGGCAATCCTGTCTCATGCCTCGCTATATTCTAAAGATTGGGGAAAACATCTCTCCAGTCCCAACTTTAGCTGTGGGGGCCCCATGCAGGAGCTGTATCTGAGAAATATATTTGAGTTAAGCTTGCATAGGACCATCCATATGTATTACCATTCAACTGAATCGAAAACCATAAATGTACTTTAATTACACCTATCTATGTGCTTTTCTTTCTAAGTTACAGCTCTGAGAAGAGTTACTACAGAGGAAGACTTAGTCTACCAAAATGTGAATTTTGAATGACCTATGTAAATTATTTCAAAAAAAGTTATGCCCACTTTTGGTACAACCCTTGTATACACACACACTCACACAAACACACACACTGCAGAATTAGAAGTTGGTTGTCAAATATGCAGTTTATGTACAAGACACTAAATGGTGCATTTATGCTAGTAATTTGTATTGAAGAGAACAAAAAGAACACTGTGCAAAGAAGCCAATAGTGTAGTGGGTTTAAAGGATCACTAAAGGCAAAAGTTTTTTTAAGCTAGAATGCAGTGTTGTATTGTTCAAACAAGGAATAGTATAATTATTTATTTTAAAATACAGTGGCAGTGTATTCAGGCCTTCCCCTCTCTTACCGTCGTCTGGCTGCTTTCATTTCAGGTTTTCATTTCCTGAATGGCAGCGCTCGGGCATGAGAACGACGTCGCCGTCAT
The DNA here is from genome assembly GCA_029574335.1 of Rana kukunoris. NCBI lineage: Eukaryota > Metazoa > Chordata > Amphibia > Anura > Ranidae > Rana > Rana kukunoris. The sequence goes on along the minus strand of CM056051.1, from coordinate 117,438,092 downwards.
GCTGGGAACTACAATTCCCAGAATCCTTTGCGCATCGCGCATGCGCAGTAAAGAAAAAGCGGGACGAGCGCGCTTGTTTAAAATTTGCATAACCCGCCCACTATACCTCCCACCTCCTACTATACCAATTCAACCCACCCACACAGCCAGCCAGAGACACACCCACCATTTCTCAACTCCTTACAGTCTGCAAGACGTAGAGAATGTCCTCACGCAGATCTGTAGTCAGAAGTACAGGGAGCGAGCACGTTTGTCCCCGCCACATGAATCCTCGCTCTGCCTGCTTTATTTGAGATACACAACCCGGAAGTGGGGAGAAAGGACAATAGATAAATCGACTGCAGAAAAAATATGAAGAAGCAGGAAATGAATACAGCACTGCACTAAGGTAAGGGAAGCTACCTAGCTGATAAAAAAAATTCCTTTAGTGACCCTTTAACATAGCATAATGCACTCAAAAGAATGTATTTGCACAGTGGCACAGACTGTTAGGGCTATATAAATCCAGCATAAGAAAAACATGTAGAACTTGGTAAAGGGAAAAAAGCAGATACTGTCTAGGATGACGTGGGAAACATGTATCTAGTGTGTTAAGCAGGTATCTTGCAGACCTCCCTACAACTCTGGAGATTTCTATTTAACCCAAAGTTGTTTTTATGGCCCTTGTTTGTGCAGTGGTACGCAGTAATATTGGAACAGGAAGGGGCCATTCCCAAAGTTGGGAGCATGAAATTGTCCAAAATGTCTTGGTATGCTGGTGCCTTAAGAGTTCCCTTCACTGGAACTAAGGGGCCAAGCCCAACCCCTGAGAATCAACCCCACACCCTAATCCCCCCTCCACCAAATGATTTGGACCAGTGCACAAAGAAAGGTCCATAAAGATATGGATGAGTGAGTTTGGGGTGGAGGAACTTGACTGGCCTGCACAAAGTCCTGACCTAAACCCAATAAAATCACAGTGGAGACTGCGAGCCAGGCATTCTCTCCAACATCAGTGCCTGACCTCACAAATGTGCTTCTGGAAGAATGGTCAAACATTCCCATAGACACACTCCTAAACATTGTGGACAGCCTTCCCAGAAGAGTTGAAGCTTTTTGAAAAGGGTGGGCAAACTCAATATTGAACCCTACAGACTAAGACTGAGATGCCATTAAAGTTCATGTGCGTGTGAAGGCAGGCGTCCTAATACGTTTGGTAATATAGTGTATCTCTGATGGCCCACGTGTCCTGATTTCTCCTCTCTTCCAGCGCTACAGCCTCCATCAGTGTATTCAAAATAACAGTAAGGGGGTGTTAGACGCATTTATATAGGTTATCAAAATGTGGAAAAAGTCATTGCTTGAGCCTATTAGGCCTGTATTTGGCAGCTCACCATAAAGGTTAAGACATCTAAATATAATAAGTCAAAGAGAGTGCCAAAATAAAAATCATTGGGAGTCCAGAGCCTTTATTGTCCAACTTGTTACAATAAGCAGGTCAACAGACATCCAGTGCATTTTGGGGGACACTCAATTACCTTTAATCGGTGCTTGGTGAAGTGGCAGAATGTTAAATTAACTCAAAATTATTCCCAAGAAGACTGATCCTCGGGCAGAGTATGTTATACACAACACTTAGTGCTGGTATTCATAATGGAATTAGCAAGGCCATCTGTCAAGGTATTGGGCTTTCAACTCCTTAAATTGTGTTAGATGTCTGTGATGTCCACTGCACACCATGATTTCTTTCTCTGGTCCTACTGCACTGCTGAGTCCTGTAAAGCCATAGGGGTCTTACGAAGGAACCACTGCACTTGGCAGGGCATATAGGCATCTGACACTCTTGGAGGTGTTGAATTCACTGGCAAAGGCTGCACAGAAGGTAGGTAAGCAACTTTGGGCACTAGATAGGTGAATATAAGAGCTGGTTCACACTGGGGCGGCACAACTTCGGGGGAGACTCGGCAAGGCGTCCTGAAGACGACTTCAGAGGCGACTTGCAAAATGACCTCTGTATAGAAGTCAATGCAAGTCGCAACGAGTAGCCCCCAAAGTCGTACAAGAACCTTTTTCTAAGTACGAGCAACTTGTGTCGCTCCTATTAGAACGGTTCTATTGAATAGAATGGGACGCCCCAGTGTGAACCGGCTCTAAGGCTTAATTCTTATGGGCAGCCAGGGGCGCATAGTTTACTGCATTCAGAGGGGGCCAAACACAGCCTCTGGACACAGCAAAACTCTGTTCTATGGCCACATGTAAGTGGTCACATGTGAGCAGCGGCAGCCCTGGTAATTGATTTGGATCTGCTGTTAGTATATGATATGCTGTTAGTACAGGATCTGCTGTGTGTAGGCAGTGTTTAAAATCACTAACAAGAATCTACTGATTCTCGAGGGTCGCCATCCCTGACCACCCCTGTGTGGCCATGTAGAATTTAGCCTAATAGCCCCTGTATTGCAGGACCTGACATTTTGAATTCTTTAGAGACCTGACAGGGTGTCATTCAATGAATACATCAAATGATCACTTTAACACATTTACAACCAAACGTCTACAGAAAAATGATAAAATCTTTATTGAAGCATTCTCTTCAAAAAATTTTTTCAAAAAATAACCGAATAATGACAAGAGAAGAGCTTGAAAGAGAAGTTACACCAGACTTGGACTCTCTAAGATTGTTGCAACTAGAAGCATTTCTACGGATATTAGCAAAGTCTTATATAGTAGTTAGGGAACCTTCTAAATTCGAACAGATATGTCTAGAAGGGAAGCCTAAGAGACACATGCTATCTTACTTTTATGCAACACTTATCAACTTAGAGATACCACAAGAACTCCCGTTTATGCAAGCATGGGAGAATGAGCTGGGTTTAATATTCTCCCAAGAACAAAAAATTAGGATTCTCCGGTTTACTCATAAAGCCTCTGTGGCAAATAAATATGAGGAGGGGAGCTATAAAATTTTAACAAGATGGTATAGAACACCAACAGTATTACATCGTATATACCCGCAGACTTCAGATAGGTGTTGGAGATGCCATGTAGCAGAAGGGACACTACTACATATTTTTTGGGGATGTGCAAAAATAAAAGAATTCTGGGAAATGGTGATAGAAACGATCAAAAAAATTACAGGGATTAACCTAGAAAGTAGACCATCAGCTGTGCTATTACTAGATATCCCAATGTCAGTAGAAAAATACAAAAACTCGCTGTTAAGACATCTCATTATAGCTGCGAGAGCATGTATCCCGATCCTGTGGAAGCAAGAGATCTCCCCATCTAAAGCTCAGTGGATCGTGAGAGTGGCGGAGATTCAAATAATGGAGAATCTCACAATGACATTGAAGGATGAAGATGAGAGATACCGGAAGATATGGGCTCCATATCTAAGGTATACAGAGGAGCAGGGGGGATAGATGTGTAAGGGGGGGGAGAGATGGCCGATGGGGGAATGGATAAGGAGCCCCTTTTTTTTTTTTTTTTGGGGAAGGGAGGGGGGAGGGGGGTGAAATAGGGGGGAATAGACCGGTAAGAAATAAGAGTGTACATGAATTCACAGAAGTTAAGGAGAGGGAGAAAGGAGCTGAAAGGAAGGGGGTTCATTTGTTTCCTCCTTTTTGGCTAATTATTAATTATTATTATATATTTATTTATTTTTTCTCTCGATCTCTCTCTCTTTTGGTTATAATTGATCTAAATGAACGTAAAGAAATATGTGAATGTGTAACTTGAAACTTTGGAAAAGAAAAGAGTAGAAAATAAAGAATTTATAAAAAAAAAATTTGCTTTTAGCTCATGCAATTCTTTCACCAAAAACAAAAACGTTACTAATATATCTTTAAATATTGTAAACCTGTATTGAGATACAAGGATACCGACACTTTCATTTTAGAAACAGTGACATATTGACTCATAAACAGTATGTCCTTCATGTAGAGCCCCTGAATAGTGTGGAATCTCAGACTGCATACCGGCATCATATAAAGTTGAATGTCACCACCGTCTCAAAGATACACATGAAAGATCTCAGCTCTGCCAGCAAACATATTACATTCTGTCCAGTACAGAGTCACGCTGACAATAAAGTTTAAGAGATTAAGACAAGCAATCACTCTTTATCTTTTTATTCAATGCGGTTCTTTCCACTAAAAAGGTAAACTTTTAAAGATTTCCAGATAGTGCCACTACTAGAATAATTAATGACTTATGTTTTAGTTTTATATAAACCACATATCATCTATATTTTACAAGAAGATCTCCCAAGACCTCTTGCTCTCCAGCTCCCTTGCTGCCTACTCTCATGCTTGCCTCCAGGACTTTTTCAGAGCCTCTCCCATCCTCTGGATCTCCCTACCCCAATTTGACTGACCATCTCCTACTTTGTCCACTGTTAGACAACCCCTAAAAATGCTTCTCTTCAAAGAGGCCTACCCTTCCCCCACCTAAAAACTGTATTTCAACTGTAATTTTTTTTCTTCTCTGATGTGCTCTGATGAGCACTAATAGGCAGCACTGATGAGGGGGCACTGATGAGACAGCACTGGTGGGCACTGATGAGGTGGCATGGATGAGGAGCCGCTGATGAGGCTGCACTGATATGCGGCACTGATGAGCACTGTTAGGCGACACTGAGCACTGTTAGATGACACTGATAGGCTTCACTAATGGGCACTGATGAAGCAGCACTAGTGGGCACTGATGTGGAGGTGCTGATGAGGCTGCACTGATAGGCAGCACTGATGGGCACTGGTGAGGTGGGACTGATGTGCTGCACTGATAAAGCAGCACTAGTGGGCACTTATGAAGAGGCGTTGATGGGGCTGCACTGCTAGGCAACACTAATGGGCACTGATAGGCAGCACTTATGAGCACTAATAGGCAGCACTGAAGGTCTGATAGGCACTGATATGCAGCACTGATGTGCGCTGATAAGGAGGCAGTGTTTGGCAGCACTGATGGGCAGTGATTGGCAGTACTGATTGGCACTCATAGACAACACTGATGTGTACTGAAAATGAGAAGCATTGAGGGGACTTTAAATAAGGCAGGAGCTCAATAATGCCTCTATCCCTATAGGGTAAAAACAAGAGCTAGCAGGGTGGGACTTTGAATAAGCCACGCAGTTAGTAAAAATACTTGATAATAGGCATTTAATGCATACCAAATAGAAATACAGAAGCTTAATTAATGTCATAGTATAAATCTGTATCCATACATAAAAAGCATGAATAATACATAACCATAGGGAAGGGTCGTGGGTATACACCTCTTGGCTTTCCGTAATTGGAATAAATACCGAGATACATAAACAGTTCATATATTCATTGGTATCCCTTTGGTGTCATCCTGCAATGGCAGTGCATGCGGTTCTCACAACCACAGCTCCCGGAAAAGATGCCCCCTTTCCCAAAGGGGGTCCTCAGCCTGTTGCCTTGCACCTTTTACACACAGCGATTTGTGAGTATATTATTTTTAGGGGATACAGTGTATGTTTTTCCCCTTTACCTTTTGGTCTGTTCCAATGGGACAGTTCTTTAGGTATTTCTCAAATTTCCTATTTCCCCTTTATTACAGATATACTCATGTTTGCTCCTGAAGAATGGATATTAACTCCATGAAACGCGTCAAGCTTTTGTATTTGTTATGTTTAAATCGATTATGTGTTTTTAATTCTTTAAAATCAAGTACTGTGTACCAATGAATATATGAACTATTTATGTATCTCTGTATTTATTCCAATTAGGGGAAGCCAAGAGGTGTATACCCACGACCCTTCCCTATGGTTATGTATTATTCATGCTTTTTATTTATGGATACAGATTTATACTATGACATTAATTAAGCTTCTGTATTTCTATTTGGTATGCATTAAATGCTTATTATCAAGTATTTTTACTGACTGCGTGGCTCATTCAAAGTCCCACCCTGCTAGCTCTTGTTTTTACTGATGAGTACTGATTAGTACTGATAGGCACTGTTGGGGCTGCACTGATAATCAGGACACTGATGACCACTGTCCTGATTATCAATGTAGATAATGTCTGTCCATACGGGAGGTACAGGCAGACAGCCCCATTGACAGTCAGCAGGAGCCTAACAAAGCACCTGTGATCTACTGATCATGCTCCTAAGGAAAAAAAATGATGAATGCGCATTTTTTTTTATTTGCAAAAAATGTGCATTCATATTTTTTTGTAAAAAAAGAGAAGTTATCATTTAACTTCTAATACTGGGTGCTTTTTTGTCACAGAAAGTACTCTTTGATGAATTCATAGAGGTGTCACTCAGCATGGTATTAAGCTACATTCACACTTGTGATTTAGGCCAGTGCAAATTGCAGTGGCAGGAATCTTCTGAGCAGCTAGGTGGGGCTAGGTGCGGTTTCCGGCCCTATTCACTATAATGACAGGTCACAGGTATTCATGGCTGTTCGCACAACCAGCAATTACTTCCAGTGATCGCTGCTGCATGCACACAAAGTCTCAGTGGTATTTCACAGACCCCTTTAAGGACTCCTCTGAAACCACATTGTGCATCAGCAAGTGTTATTCTGGCTTGAACATGTGGAATAAATCACAGAATAGTAGTTCCGCCTTCCTGTAACCTATTACCAGCAGTTGGCACAATTAATTGCAGTAGGACTGGAGTGGACAAAGGAGTTGAGCAGCAGAAGGTCAAGTATTTAATTCCCAAACAGAACTCTCTCTGCGCCCTCCTTGCCCCTGGATCCTACAGAACCTTAATGGACTTTTATCCCTTTTTAGACATTTTAATCTGACATACACAAACATACACCCTCACAGATTGAGCTAGATGGACTAGTCTTTTTTTCAACCTTACCAACTATGAAACTATGATCTACAGAAGTATACCTGCCGATCCTAGCAAAAAATGCATTCAGCTCCTGATTTCCAGTTGAAGGCTGACAACACAGTGCTTTTGATAGAGTATAGGCTTGAGGTATGGGGATGTGTAAAGGGGGTACCATCATCCTAACACTTGAATTACGAGCATCCCTCGTGTGCCCCCAACTAAAGGATAAAGGGACTATTTCGGTATCCAGGGATTAAAATAAAGTTGTATAAAAAGTTTTATTTATCCTTAATTAAAAACAATAACATATGTCCATAACAATAGAAAAACATCAGTTACAAAACATTGCAAGACTCCTTAACATTCCAAGCTGGTATTTGTTGAAGAAATGTGGTTACTCTGTATGTATGCTGAATCCTCTACATGTTTCGTGGTCAAAACAGCTTCTTCAGGAAGAATAAAACATAATTCATCTACAATGATATCATTTGCAATTACAACAATGCAGTAGTATATACTGAAACAAAACAAAAACAAAATTAATGAGGGAAAGGGATTTCATGCTTACCCTAGAGCAGGGGTGCCCAGACAGTGGCCTGGGTGCCACATGTGGCCCGTGGAGCCCTCTGATGTGGCCCGCGACCTCTGGTTATGATATGGCTAGTTGGCAGGCCCAAATTGCAGGTTGCCGACCTGTCATCCCAGAGCTTCAGTGTTGTGAATGAAGCCGGTGGTAGAAAAAGCAAGTGGATTTTCCGAAAGTGCACCACACCTGCAGGATATAGAAGACGTCAATTGCAAAGTGCAGCTAACAGGCCAGAAAACCACAGTTACACTGCGCCGCACCCACAGTGTGGGTAGACTGCAGACCATCAGTGTAAAAGCAGTCTTAGGCCCCTTTCACACGATCGGTCCGATCACCCCTTTTAAACCTGCCTACCTCCAATTCGATCTGCTAAAAAAAACAGAAGTGGATCTCCGTCCCCTTCCATCTGATTGGATCAGAGGACCTATAGAGTAGATCGGGCTGTGTCTGTGTCTGCTTTGCATATGCAGACTTGACATCTGCTCATTCCGCTCATTGTGGCACTCGACTGGTTACTAAGTCACTTAAGTGGACCTCGGCCTTCAAAAGGTTGGGCACCCCTGCCCTAGAGGAACAGGGAAAATAGAGACAGCGAGGAAATGGGATGCCTGAGGGCACTTCTTTGCGGCTTCCACGGGGGGCAGTTAACAGGCACACATAACCAAGTACTAAAAATAAATAACTGTAATAGGGTTAAAATAAGTATATTGTTCTTAAAAACCCCACCATGGGGAGAGGAGGGAAAAAAGGTGGGAGAAATTCCTGAAGAAGCCTTTTTGAGGCTTAGGGCTTATGTACATGTTTTAACTCTTTAATTTTTCTGAGCCTTGGAAAACCCATATCCCTGGTACCAATTTAAATATATATGGCCAAGTTAGCAACTTCACATTCACATTAGCTTAGCTAGGTGTAGATAGGTCTATTGGGTAATGGTCCAGTGTCTGATTGATGTGCTTTTTTGTTGATTTGTTATGAAAATCTGACCACCCTTTTACCTGACTGACCATTTCAATTTACAGAGTTAAAAGCAGTCAGTCTCTAAATGACAGCTGGCATCCCTTACTATAAAATTTGACTGTTACAATGTCTACATGCTTCTGTCTGGTATCCAATGAATGTTTGCTATTTGCCCTGTTGTCTTTTCTTTTCTCAGCTGTAGAAAACAATTAGATATGTGCATTCCCGTTCGTACGAATGTTATTTTCGTGCGAAAATGTTCATTTTCGTACCCGCGGGATAATGTGTACATACGAAAACGGTAAAGCACCAAAATACGAAAACGACGGGATAACGGATGAGCCGCATAACGAACGACCGCAAATACGAACGAACGATCCGACGGGAAAAAACGGCAAAACGAAAATGGCAAAATAACGAAAATGAAATCTGTATCAAGACATTTGTATTGTGTATTTTGTTTGAATCTGTTTTGTGTTTGTTTTCAGTTGTATGTTCATTGTTCAATGACATCTATAACAAAATAATCTCATTATGTATATTGAATGAATTCCTTTTTCTGTTTGTATTGTGTATTCAAAATACTGAATGCAAATCTTTTGTTATAGGTGTCATATCAACATATGAAAATAACAAAAGAAACAGGTTCAAATGCAAATCTTTTGTTTATCGTTTTTTTTGAATGGCCAGAGAGTTAGGCTGGCCATACATGATACAATTTTCTGTGCAATTTTCTTTAGATTTACCTTCAACTATGTAGTGCAAGGGCCTGTCTGATTGTATACAATTGAAAGTGTTGTTTAGTTTGACCTCATATTATATGTTTTTTGGTAAATCTAAAAGAAAATTGTACAAGAAAATTGAGCATGTATGGCCAGCTTCTCTTTTGTGCTGAGTAGTGAGTACACTTGTACACTAAAGCCAAATAAACTTTTCTGTGGATTTTCATCTGAAGGGAGATCAGTTGGCCAGACTTTTGAACCCAAAAATGGTTTTCTGATGCAGTTTAAAAACAAACAAATTTTCTGACAACGATCGGAAAACTATTGTTTTTATGTTTGTTGTTAAAACAGTCTGACCAAGTGCATGGTATTGTTAAGCCCCATACACTTGGTCAGACTGTTTTAACAACAAACATAAAAACGATCGTTTTCCGATCGTTCTCAGAAAATTTGACTCACATCTTCATAAACGACGTTAGTACTATATAATTACAACTACACTGACTAAGGAACATTTGATATGTCTCAGCCAATCAGGAAGAGTGTACTGGATGGCTGAGGGGATCGTGGACACCGCTAGAGAGATAAGGAGCTCAGGTAGCTAATTAGGGGGGTGCTGGGGGGGCTGCTACACACAGAAGTTTTTTTTTATCTTAATGCATAGAATGCATTAGCATAAAAAACCCTCTGCCTTTACAACTCCTTTAAGCTCTCAAAGTGGCAGTTGAAGTCTCATAGCTGGGGACCATGAGATAGCTACAGGATAGGTAAATCCTCACAGCTGGGGACCAAGGCGATAGATTTGCAGAACAGTTAAAGTGGTTGTAAACTCCAATCTTTGACTTGTACCCACAGGTAACATTTTATTAAGGATCACCTATAGTTACTGTAAATATCTCCTAAGCGAGCACCCTTTAGGAGATATTTACTGTATATGCACTAGATGACGTCATCGGCAAATGCACTCTACAGGAATGGCCACCCAGGCCGTTCCTTCAGAGTCCTGTGCTGTAAATGGCGGCTCCCCTGGGCAATGAGCTACAGTTCATTGAGGGATTCATGAATACCAACATGTACTGTGACATACTGAAGCAGAGCACGATCCCCTCCCTTCGGAGACTGGGCTGTAGGGCAGTATTCCAACATGATAACAACCCCAAACACACTGCCTTGCTAAATAAGCTGAGAGTAAAGGTGATGGACAGGCCAAGCATGTCTCCAAATCTAAACCCTAATGAGCATCTGTAGGGCATCCTCAAATGGAAGGTGAAGGAATGCAAGGTCTCTAACATCCACCAACTCTGTGATGTCATCATGGAGGCGTGGAAGAGGACTTCAGTGGCAACCTGTGAAGCTCCATGCCCAAGAGGGTTAAGGCAGTGCTGGAAAATAATGGTGGTCACATAAAATATTGACACTTTGGGCCAATTTGGACATTTTCACGTAGGGGTGTACTTGCTTTTGCTGCCAGTGGTTTAGACATTAATGGCTGTATGTTGAGTTATTTTGAGGGGACAGCAAATGTATACTGTTATACAAGCTGTACACTCACTACTTTACATGGTAGCAAAGTGTAATTTCTTCAGTGTTGTCACAAAAGATATAATAAAATATTTACAAAAATGTGAGGGGTGTACTCATTTTTGTGAGATACTGTACAATGAGTTGTTGCTCTGTCTCAACCATAGAGGTAAGTTAACACTTTTCCTTATCCTGGTGCATCATGACAATATACAAATGAAATTAACTAGTCAGGAGGGTGAAATTAAAGCACAGAATGTATTGAATATAGAAGAAGTGCAATATTTAACTATGGCTTTGCTACATTGTGCTGAACTCAAGTGAAAAATAAAAGAGTTCTGGAAGACCACATAGCCATCAGGAGAAATTCTGCCCAAGAAGTTGCCTGTGCCATCATTGTATGTGCCTTCAGTTACCATAAGGTTTTTTAATATATACAGTAGCAGGTTGCAGCTGCTTAACCTTTTCTCAAACCATAGGGAACTAGAAACAATGGGCCAGATTCACGTACATTGGCGCATTTTTTGACTGGCATAGCGCACCTCCTTTACGTTAGACTGACGCAATGTAGCGGCGCAATCACCGTATTCTCGATTGTTTTGCGCAGAAAATAGCGCCTGTGCAATGTAATTTTTAGAGGCGTAAGGCGGAGTAATTCAAATTGGGAAGGACGTGGGCGTGTTACATTGAAATGAGCCGTGACCCCATGCAAATGAAGGGCCGGCCGGCTCGCGCATGTGCACATGAAGCAGACCATGGTCAGCACATCTGTGCACATGCTCACAGCTCGGGAACGGCGCAATCAGTGAAATTGGAAGTGGACCAGGGCAACTTAGTGAACTACGCAGACAGCATAAATAGACAGACACAAACGCACTTCCTTTGCAAAAGTACATCCCTATGTATACCTCCCTATACAGCAAGGTGCTTTTGTTCTGTTGTTTGTTGCGTTGTGATTTGTCTTTGTTATATTTGTGGACTGTTTGTTCTAGTGTTTGGGAGAATATATTTGAAAGTGTTTTTTGGTGACTGCTTGTGAGACTTTTTGGTTGATAGATTTTTGTTTGTTTGTTTTCTTGCTTGATTTTTCCTGCTTGTTTTTGTGAGTGATTTTTGCTGACTGTTTGGGAGAGAGTTTTTGTATGAGTATGACTGAGAGGAAGAGGAAGTTAAATTTTACATTGGGGGAGAAACAAATTCTTGCCCGGGCCATTACCCAATATGGGCGTTTCCTCCACGGCCTGGAGAGTGCCAACACCACCCCGGCCAGGAGGCGTGAGATCTTGCAGAACATTACTGACCAGGTGAATGCATCGGGGGGGGGGGGGGGAGACCCGGACACGGTCGGGGATTGAAAAGAAGATCAATGACCTCCGGCGTCTGGTGAGGACCCCCCGACAACCGGAGTCCTCGGAGGAGGTTGAAGAGGAGGAGGTTGAGAAGAAGGAGTTTGAGGAGGAGGAGGATGTCATGTCAGCCAGTGGATTGCTGTTTTTGGAGGAGTCTTCCTCTCTGGCTGGCAGCAGCCAGCCCTCCATAAGGGCTAGCCCCTCCCACTCCTCCCCCAACAGGGCTCCTCTCCCAAGGGCCTTCCCTTCTCCCCGGCCACAAGCCTCAGCTGGAGGCAGGAAGTCATCCTAGAAGACCAGGGGGTTGGCCGAGCTTCTGCCCGCCAATCTGAGAAGGGACCAGGCCCTTCAGACCCGCCATCTGGGACAGGTCAGCCAGACTTTGGGGCGGATGGAGGAGAGCCTGTCCTCCATAAAGGATACGCTTGGGGACCTGGACTGCCACTCCCAGGCTCTTACAAACTGCCTAAACGTACTGCAGACTACAACAGCAGACGTTGGGCAGGATATGAGGGCCCTCACCCAGACTATCCAGGCCATAACGGCAACACTAGGTGCTGGCCTGAACAGAATTGCTGTGGCCTTGGAGGGCAGGCAGCCAGGTGGGCAGAGACCAGGGGCTGCTCCTCCTTCCCCGGATTCCCCCCCCTCCCCATGAGTCTCCCCTGAGGAGCCGGGGCCGTGGCCCTGGGCGCCCCAGGCATGGCTCACGCCAACGGCATTAATTTGTTTTTGCCCTTTTTTTTTTTGCTGGAAATTTTTTTTTTGTGCTGGACATTTTTTTTTTTTTTTGTGATGTGAATGTTTTTGGAATGTGGGGGTGATATTCCTGCTGGCAAAGGGGTGTCACCCTCAGTTTTGGTGGAGAAGGGTTCCCCAGGACCAGGGAGAAGTGATTCCCAGGTCCGTGTCAATGGTTTATGAATGTACAGTGACATAATTGGAGCCGTGAATGAATGAATGAAAACTTATATAGCGCAGCACATGCGAACTGAATCGCCTCTGGGCGCTTGTTGTTCCTGTCTCCTTTGGTATCAAAAGAGATGAGTCTTGATCTTTCTCCTGAACGCTAAGTGATTCTCCTCCAACCGAATGCTGGTTGGTAACGCGTTCCATAGTCTGGGCCCCTGGACCGCGAATTGTCTTTCTCCTTTAGATTTGTAGTTGGCTGACGGAATCTGGAGCAGGTTTTGATTGTTGGATCGCAGGATGCGTTTGGGATTGTGAGCTTTTATTTTATCGCATAAATACTGGGGAGCATTCTCATGGATGCATCTATGCGTTAGACAGAGTGCTTTAAAAGCAATTCTGTCTTTTACTGGCAGCCAATGAAGGGCTCTCAGTGAAGGTGAGATGGATTCCCAGGGTTTTTTCCCAGTCACAAGTCTGCCGTGGCGTGGCGTTGCTGTTCACAAGTCCAGCATGGTGGGCTTGTGCCAATCCAATTAGATGAGGATGTGATGTGTCTGTGCTAGGAACCACAGTGGTGTGCATGCATGCATTCTCATTGTGCCATGATTAATGTGTGTGTTTAACGTGCAAAGATGCCTAATGTGAGCTGTCTCCTGGCTGCTCTTCCCTCAGAAGACGGGGTAACCTCGGTTAGGGGGGGATTGTCTGGTTCAGGGGTCAGGTCATCACGTATGTCAATCTGCAGGCCCTTTCTCACTGCGAAGTTGTGCAGAATGCAACATGCACCGATGATCTGGCACACAAAGTTTGGGGAATACAACAGGGTCCCCCCAGACTTATGCAGGCATCGGAAACGTGACTTCAGGAGGCCAAAGGTGCGCTCCACCACTGCACGTGTTTGGGCGTGGGCTTCATTGTATCTTTCCTCTCCTGGGGTTTGGGGTTTCCGGATAGGAGTCATGAGATGGGGTCCCAGTGCATATGCAGAGTCACCTGTAAGGGAAAAGACAGGAGGATGTTAGTAGTGCATGTGCCCCTTTTGATGTGTGCATCATGGGGGGGGGGACAGTCATGCCTGCCACCCATGTCACTCACCAACCAGCCAGGTGTCCCCATACACGTTCTGTTTCGAATTCCATTCGGATGGGGCTCTGATTGTAGATGTAGCTGTCATGGCTGGATCCGGGGTGTTTGGCACGGACGTGCCATATGAGGCCTTGGGCATCGACTATCACCTGGACGTTGATGGAATGCCAATGCTTCCGATTGCGGTATATGTGCTCTGTCTCATGGGGGGGCTGGAGTGCCACATGTGTGCAATCAATGGCCCCCACGGTGCGTAGGAATCTGGCAATTCTGTAGAAATCTGTCATTGCCTTCAGCCGCAGGTCCTCAGTGGTTGGTTTGATGATTTGGTTGGCCATGCGTCTAAGGATTGCAGGGACAACCTGGTGCACACATCTGCTCATGGAGGATTGTGACATCCCAGCCACCACTCCACTTTGAAAAGAGCCACTGGCAAGGAAATGGAGTGTTGCCATGACCTTGACCAATGGCTGCACTGCATGTGAGCGGTGTGTTGGGCTGGTGATGTCCTCCTGCAAGGTTATGGTTAATTCCAGGATGGCATAAGGGGTGAATCTGAAGATGCGATACACCTCAGAATCACTCATGCCAAAGAGGTCTATGCGTGTGCGGTATCCTCTCCGGTGCCCTCTCCCGTGCCCTCCTCCATGCCCTCATCCTTCTTTGCTCCTCTAAAGTCAGTAGTATAGCTATGAGCGAGGATGTCCCTGGCATGTTGGCATACAGATTGTTGTGCAACACATGTGACTGCTCAGCTCCTCACTAACAGTGTTGCTTTCTCTGACATGTAGACGAATTGTCTAATTTTATACCACCTTTTATATGGTCTAATTTTAGACAGGCCGTGCAGCTGTTGCGCACAGCGCGTAGCCTGCGCTGCACCAACGTTCTTTTGTGGATCCCCGCAACTCCCTCATTAGCATATTTGAATAGCAAATCAATGGTGTGTCTAGCGCAGTTTTGCGCGGACGGATGCGTCTGTCTATCGTAATTACGCTGGACAAAAAAAAGTAGATTTCTTGCGTATCTCATTTTGGGGATGCGGAGCATTGAAATGCATGCGCAAATTTAGACTTACGCCGCGCATCTCCTGTAACGCCGGCGTAATCGCACTGTGAATCTGGCCCAATCTCTCCAAATTTCTATAATTTAAATGTTAAAGTTAACCACTTCGGGTCCGCGCTATTGACAGAATACGTCAACAGCGTGGACCTGAGGCGCCGGGGTCACGTCTTTGGACGTAATGTAGTTGTAATTCCCCACAGGGTGGCGCGCAGCGGGGAAAAACAGTCCCGTCGCATCACCGAGGATTTGATGCGTGTATCCGGCGGCCGCGATGTCCGTCAGGTACACGCGATCGGCGGTGACAGAGCAGGGACGTGGAGCTCTGTGTGTAAACACAGAGCTCCACGTCCTGTCAGGGAAAGGAGACAGATGCTGTTTCCCTTGTACATAGGGAGACAGCATCGGTCACCTCCCCCAGTCACCCCCTCCCCCCACACAGTTAGAACACACCCAGGCAATACATTTAACCCCTTCCTCACCCCCTAGTGTTAACCCCTTCAATGCCAGTCACATTTATACAGTAATTAGTGCATATTTATAGCACTGGTCGCTGTATAAATGTGAATGGCGCCAAAAATGTGTCAAAAGTGTCCGATGTGTCCGCCGCAATATCGCAGTCCCAATAAAAATCGCAGATCGCCCGCCATTAATAGTAAAAAAAAAATATTACAAAAAAATCATAATTCTGTCCCCTATTTTGTAGGTGCTATAACTTTTGCGCAAAGCAGTCACTTATTGTGATTTCTTTTTTTTTTTACAAAAATACGTAGAAGAATACGTATCGGCCTTAACTGAGAAAAAAAAATATTTAAAAAAAAAATTGGGATATTTATTATAGCAACAAGTAAAAAATATATATATCTCATTTTGGGGATGCGGAGCATTGAAATGCATGCGCAAAATTTAGACTTACGCCGCGCATCTTCTGTAACGCCGGCGTAATCGCTCTGTGAATCTGGCCCAATCTCTCCAAATTTCTATAATTTAAATGTTAAAGTTAACCACTTCGGGTCCGCGCTATTGACAGAATACGTCAACAGCGTGGACCTGAGGCGCCGGGGTCACGTCTTTGGACGTAATGTAGTTGTAATTCCCCACAGGGTGGCGCGCAGCGGGGAAAAACAGTCCCGTCGCATCACCGAGGATTCGATGCGTGTATCCGGCGGCCGCGATGTCCGTCAGGTACACGCGATCGGCGGTGACAGAGCAGGGACGTGGAGCTCTGTGTGTAAACACAGAGCTCCACGTCCTGTCAGGGAAAGGAGACAGATGCTGTTTCCCTTGTACATAGGGAGACAGCATCGGTCACCTCCCCCAGTCACCCCCTCCCCCCACACAGTTAGAACACACCCAGGCAATACATTTAACCCCTTCCTCACCCCCTAGTGTTAACCCCTTCAATGCCAGTCACATTTATACAGTAATTAGTGCATATTTATAGCACTGGTCGCTGTATAAATGTGAATGGCGCCAAAAATGTGTCAAAAGTGTCCGATGTGTCCGCCGCAATATCGCAGTCCCAATAAAAATCGCAGATCGCCCGCCATTAATAGTAAAAAAAAAATATTACAAAAAAATCATAATTCTGTCCCCTATTTTGTAGGTGCTATAACTTTTGCGCAAAGCAGTCACTTATTGTGATTTCTTTTTTTTTTTACAAAAATACGTAGAAGAATACGTATCGGCCTTAACTGAGAAAAAAAAATATTTAAAAAAAAAATTGGGATATTTATTATAGCAACAAGTAAAAAATATATATATCTCATTTTGGGGATGCGGAGCATTGAAATGCATGCGCAAAATTTAGACTTACGCCGCGCATCTTCTGTAACGCCGGCGTAATCGCTCTGTGAATCTGGCCCAATCTCTCCAAATTTCTATAATTTAAATGTTAAAGTTAACCACTTCGGGTCCGCGCTATTGACAGAATACGTCAACAGCGTGGACCTGAGGCGCCGGGGTCACGTCTTTGGACGTAATGTAGTTGTAATTCCCCACAGGGTGGCGCGCAGCGGGGAAAAACAGTCCCGTCGCATCACCGAGGATTCGATGCGTGTATCCGGCGGCCGCGATGTCCGTCAGGTACACGCGATCGGCGGTGACAGAGCAGGGACGTGGAGCTCTGTGTGTAAACACAGAGCTCCACGTCCTGTCAGGGAAAGGAGACAGATGCTGTTTCCCTTGTACATAGGGAGACAGCATCGGTCACCTCCCCCAGTCACCCCCTCCCCCCACACAGTTAGAACACACCCAGGCAATACATTTAACCCCTTCCTCACCCCCTAGTGTTAACCCCTTCAATGCCAGTCACATTTATACAGTAATTAGTGCATATTTATAGCACTGGTCGCTGTATAAATGTGAATGGCGCCAAAAATGTGTCAAAAGTGTCTGATGTGTCCGCCGCAATATCGCAGTCCCAATAAAAATCGCAGATCGCCCGCCATTAATAGTAAAAAAAAAATATTACAAAAAAATCATAATTCTGTCCCCTATTTTGTAGGTGCTATAACTTTTGCGCAAAGCAGTCACTTATTGTGATTTCTTTTTTTTTTTACAAAAATACGTAGAAGAATACGTATCGGCCTTAACTGAGAAAAAAAAATATTTAAAAAAAAAATTGGGATATTTATTATAGCAACAAGTAAAAAATATATATATATTTTTAAATTGTCGCTCTTTTTTTGTTTATAACGCAAAAAATAAAAACCGCACGGGCGATCAAATACCACCAAAAGCACGCTCTATTTGTGGGGAAAAAAAGGACGCCAATTTTGTTTGGGTGCCACGTCGCACGACCGCGTAATTGTCCGTTAAAGCGACGCAGTGCCGGAAGCTGAAATTTCGCCTGGGCAGGAAGGGGGTTTATGTGCCCAGTAAGCAAGTGGTTAAATAGAACTTGAAGACAAGCCCAACATCTAGTGAATTGTGGATGTGATTCAGACATAAAAAAAGGACGCAGGTACCATTTCCTAATTTAAAACGAAGGAGGTAGCTAACACCTTTAGAATACATTGTTCCCCATGGGCAAACACCTGAAGCTCTAAGGCCCCATACACACGTTCGGACATATCCGATGAAAACGGTCCGCGGACCATTTCCATCGGATATGTCCGATCGGGAGTTTGATCCGATGGCGTGTACACACCATCGGATCAAATTCCCCGCCGCCGGACGGCGCGGTGACGCGGCGGTGACGTTGACGCCGCCGCGTCACCGCCACGTCACCGCACCAGGAAGTAAAACACTTCCGCGCATGCGCCGAATCCATTCGGCGGCGGCGCGGCGGCGGTGGGGGACGACATGTCTGCTGGTAAGTGTACTAACCAGCAGACATGTCGGGCGGACAGATTCCACCGGATGGATTTCAAAGCATGCTTTGAAATCTGTCGGGTGGAGAAATCTGTCCACTAGCCCATACACACGAGCGGAGATGTCTGCTGAAACGGTCCATCGGACCGTTTTCAGCGGACATATCCCCTCGTGTGTACGAGGCCTTACACTCATTTGGCTGAGGTTATACCCACCAGATATACCATCTTCAAAGTAAGATTCCACGCTCAGTCTCAGTCATAGGGAAAGGTCTTGAGGGGACTTCCAAGACCACACTAAAATCCTATTCGGGAACGATGGCTTCCTTGGTGGTCTGATTTTGACACAGGCTTTCAAGAATTGAATGACTAGATGATTAAGCACACATTTGACATTAGTCAGTGCCTAAAAGTATATCAATTTGGACCATGCATTATGGTAAGTTTTTAGAAGCATTTCTCACGTTTAGGAAGGTTAAGACTATGCCAATGAATTTCCTAGGTCTTATAACCTTCGGACCATGCCTTAGGGTAAGTTTTTAGAAGCATTTCTCACAATTAGGAAGGTTAAAGGGGTTGTAAAGGTTTGTTTTTTATTTTCCAAATTGGTTCCTTTAGGCTAGTGCATTGTTGGTTCACGTACGTTTTCCTTCGATTTCCCTCTAAATGTTCTTTTTTTCTTTGTTTTCTGTCTGAATTTTTCACTTCCTGTTCTTCCTCAGTAAGCTGTTCAGTAAGCTGTTCTGGCTAAAAAAAACATTTAGAAGGGAATTCGAAGGAAAAGGTAAGTGAACCAACAATGCACTAGCTTAAAGGAACCTATTTAGAAAATAAAAAACAAACCTTTACAACCCCTTTAAGAATATGCCAAGGAATTTCCTAGGTCTTATAGTAACCTCCACTTGTCAACCATGCCATCAGATGTAATCTCTCGGGAGATGGAGGGAGGTGTTAGTCTCAGGATAGCAGGCCTGAAAGTGCAGGCAGGGGGACTGGTGACTGCAGACCATCAGGAAGTTCTTATCACTGCTACTACTATCACTGGATGGTTCCTGAATATTTTTAAGAATCTGAAGTTCAATGTGTTGGATAAAACTTATACTCCACCTGAAAGGTCCATGAATAGTGTAAAATATTTCCCTGCACTGTTAAGCATACCTCCCAACCGTCCCGGATTCCACAGGACTTTCCCTGCGATTTGAGGTAAGTCCCGCGGTCCTGTGATGAGGGCTGGAGTCCCGCAACCCAGGGCTGGAGTCCCGTGATCAGGGCTGGAGTCCCGCAACCCAGGGCTGGAACAAGTTCCAGCCCTGGGCTCCACTCCATAGTGGTATCTTCTATGGGTGCAATGTGTGTTCTCACACACAGCACCAAGTGAGGATTTTTGGGAGAATATCTCTGCTCTCCCCCCCTCCTCAATGTAGTCATCGGTTGTTAGGACCACCAGCGTCCCAGCAACCGATGACATAATTTGCATGCCAACTCTCAGCTCCGCCCCCATTCGGCTTCCAATTTCATCTCTCAGTGGTCCCCATCACGGCTCTCAGGAGCCCCGATGCCATCTGCCAGTGGCCCAGATCCCGGCTGCATCTCAAGTCAACTGTCCTGATTCTGACTGTCAGTGCTCTTGAAAGGAAGGTAAGAGGAGCTGTAGTTTCTCACACGGAAGCACTCCACATGCTTCTGTGTGTTAGCGCCAGGCACTCAGGGGGGACCTTGCCCACATTTGCTGGTGGGTGCCCTGGATCCCAGCACCACAACTGCCTGGATTGCTGCCCTCGCATTGGGGATGCCGGAGGTGTCTTTCCCTGCCTGTCAGGACTGTAAGTGCAATGGGGGAGGCAGCTGGGGCAATGTGCAAAGGGGCGAAGAAAGTCCTGTGCGGGTAAGACTGTGGGACAGTGAGTGCAGAGGTAAGGACACGTTAGGCTGGGGAACATGTGCGCCTTATGTCCTGTCTGTATACAATGACTGCGGGTGAGAGGACTGTAAGCACGGGAGCAGTTCTCATTGTTCCCTGATACAGTACACCCCTCCCTGTGCATGGCATCTTCTGGTGGGCGTATATTCCTTCTAGCAACAGGTGATTATCCTGCACGGACTTGGGTGATAGCAGGTAAGTGGCTTCTCTGCTTCCTGTTCTGTCATCTCTTGTGTATTGGGTTTGGGTGTGTGTATGCTTAGCTGTACACACAGATCACCGGCTCTTCATGGGTGAGTCGGGGAGGGTCGCAGCTTTCCTGGATTCCTCCTACCTTTGCAGGCAGGCTTGCTCAAAACGTTGTGTTGTCACTCCTTGCCTGCAGTAATTTGAAGCTGCACAGAGACGGCTGAGCTTCTCTTTCTGCCCCCTCCTCCCCTCATTCAGCCTCTGCAGACTCTGAGAAGCCAAGTTGTACCCCCCCTGACCAATCCAAAGCTCAGCAAGTCCTGCAAGCCAGCTTTAGTTGTTGCTTTGTCATTTGTCATAATGACCCCAGACCCCCTTGGTGTTCCTAGAAAGAGGGGAGTGTGACAACACAAGGGGGTTCTGCTTCAAATATCAGCCAAGTATTCTGGAGACCCCCACCCTTAGCTAAGCTGGAATCAGTGTATTTTCTTTAATTGGGCTTGGTATTAGAGAAGGCTTTGCTTCTGGGTGTGTTGTCAGCAAGTGGACTTGGGGTCTATTACTCTTTTTCTTTCTGTCGCTCTTCCATGGTTTTTAGTGGCTGAGCTTCAAATAGACCTCTTCTCTTTCTCTTCCCAGATCTTAAGCACTTCTCCACTACTTCAAAAAACTTTTATGCAAAGGCATGAGAGTTGGGCTTGAATAGTCTCTAGGTTCTCCTGCAGCTTCAATTATTTATGACCCTCTTCTGTTACCCTAACACTTCACAGGCCAAGTCACCTGGTGAGGGTGCTGGGCTATGGGCAATAGGAATATAGGGGGCACATTAGTAAGAGAGAATGGGGGAATTAGTGGGGGATCTGGGGGGTATTAGTAATGGGGACGGGGCATTTGTAAGAGAGCCAGGGGGAATTGCTGAGAAAGCTAGGGTGGGGGCATTGGTGAGAGAGCTGGGGGGGGGGGTGCATTTGTGAGAGATCTCGGTTTTGTTTAACTACCCCCCTTAAGACGCGAGTTTCACAACTCGCATTCGGCGCCCTATAAGTATTTATTCCAATCCAATCCAATCCAATCCAAGACCCTCCATGCATTAAAGGGGTTGTAAAGACACAAATATTTTCCTCTTAAATTAAAGTCTGACAGTAGCTGATAAAGTAAAAAGTAATGTTTTGCATTATAACTAGTTTGATACCTGTTGAAATTGAGCTGTTTTATTCACCTCCGTCACTCTTGAATCGTTATTCTCAATGACTTCCTGGTTTGCGGTGCGCACTCATTCTTGCTACATCACGGCCTAATATGAACTACAGTTCCCATTAGGCTTAGGCTCCATGCCTGTGAGGGATAAGAGAGCATCTTCACGCAGGGCTGTAGTCATAGGGAGGGGGTGAGCACATTCTGCTTTCCACCATGCAAAACGGCTCAGATGCTGGTGGAAAGCAAGTAGAGGAGACACAGAAAATGGCATTTTCAAACCTGGATTACTGTATTTTGGAGGTCAAAAGGAAAAACGAGGTAAGTGATATTTAAATGCTCTAGCTTACAGCAATCAACTGATCTAATAAAAAACGAACCTTTAGTGCTCCTTTAAGATTTTGGCAACACCCACAGTTTTCTGTAATGTGCACCGCAGCTTGCTTACTCCCTCATTTGTCCCTCATTCTGAAGTTCAAAAGTTGGGAGGTATGCTTTTAAGTATGGTGCCCACACAAAGCATCTGAAGAATTTTTGAGTTCCATAATGCTACTGCCAGGTTTTGATGTACCCCACAAGAGCATCCATAGATTGATTGATCTGATTAAAGATTCCAATCACTACATGGACAAGGAGGTCCACCTTAGTGTATTGGCAAGTTTATTCTAATGTAAAATTTCAAAGAAATGTTGAATCCATGGGGATCTTTTTTTATTTTCCTGTTTTTTTTCCCAGAAAAATATGACATTTTGTAAAAATTAAAAAAAAAAAAAAATTAAAATTGGTGTGGAATAGTTTTACAAACTGAAAGTAATTTTATTACACTGTGAAGGTGAGTTGCAGTGTGTATAAAACTATTGTCGAAAAAGGTTTAAAATCCTGTGCTTATTCTACCCTCCTGGTGAAGGGAAGTGTGACTAATGAAATAGAGAAATAAACCATATAAATAAACACATTAAAATCTATAGATTTAATAGATTTAAAAGCTGCAACCTAAAAAGTCCGAACCCCTACCATAAGCATAGATAATTAAAAGAAACAGGTGAATCTAGGAAGAAGAGGATAGCCTCGTAGTGCAATATGTTTCAACAAAAGGGTTTACTAAAACAGCAAACTAAAAACTTACATCAAGGCAGCCAAACATCAGCAAATTGCAGCTTTGCTCTCAGCAGAAGTTTCACTGTGGAAATGTTTCCAAACGTTAGATGTTGATCTGAGATCTCACCATTTTACTGAAAGGAGGAAAATAAAAAAAACTGTTTACTGAGGCAACTAAAGGAAAACATGCTGTGATGGTGGAGAACATTAATAGGAAACCATTTAAAGGTGATAAACTATTTTGTCAGACCAATTCACCCTCTTACCTGTCAATTAAGGTCTGAGATCACAGAAACGATCATCTACTGCATCCAATCACCAAATTGTAGGAGGTACAAGGTGGAGCCCACAAGCAAACTAAACTGGATCCTTTGCCCTGCAGTGCCTCCTAGTGGAAAATATGCATATTTCTCATGTTTGAGACCTGCATTAAGAAGTACATTATTACTTGAATTGTTTCCCAGGATGTGCTTGTCTTCAGTTTGCAATAATTTAAGATTTTCCATAAAGTCTTTAAGAAATCTTTCCTTAAAAGTCTTTATTTTATATAGTTTGAATACAATGTCATAGATAATGTATATTATTTATCATTGAAAAAAAAACACATTCCACATTTCTTTCGGTTTTTTTTTCCAATTTTTTCTGGGGGTGGTTCTGTTTTTTTCTCTACTCTCATGTTCATCAGATGTCATTGGGCCCATTCAATATCAGTTCTTCTATTGGCATCGCTGTTAAACCCTCCCACCTGTCATACCAACCCTCCTTCCTATTCTTCTATTTGTCATTCTTTAGTCATTAATGCTTAGCCCTTTCTACCTGTAGCACCAGTGGCAGTGTTTTTTTTCTTTATCGTACATCACGGGACACAGAGCGCATAGTCATTACATATGGGTTATATGGGTACCTTCAGGTGTGGACACTGGTGTAATCAACTTCACAGGAAGTTCCTCCCTATATAACCCCCTCCCACTGAGAGTGCTTTAGTTTTTTCGCCAGTGTCTTAGGTGTTGGTCACGTCTAGCTGTCCCTCGGAGGTCTCGGGACCCAGGATAGCTAGCCGGATCCGTCCGAAGTGCTTCAAAGCCAAGGTGTACGGTACCCGGGCCCTGCTGGAGTGGGGTTTTGCCTATAATGCCTCTCCTTGGAGGGCTGGATTCTGGGCTCCAGTGCCTTAGTCTCTTCCAAGAACTAAACGCTACTGATGCCAGGATGCTATATAGGTCCAGGGGTGTGGGTTCCTTAACACAGGACCCCGGTCCCTGAAGGTCCAAGACAATACCCACGGAGATGGGGGAAGATTGGGCCTCTTGCATTTTGCAATACCCTGCGGCGTGGAGCAGGTAAGAGGGAACCTGCGGGACTTGGTTCGACAGTAGGTATCCCCCTGGGGGTTCTGGGTTGGCTAACAGTATGCTTGTGCATCAGCCACTATCTCCACTATGTCTGTGTAGGCAGGATGGGATACTAATGTTTACCCAGATAACATGTAGATATATGTATACTTGTGTAAGTTATATATTTGCTACTCACCCCAGGTCTGCCTGTTAACACTGATACTGCAACCCCACATGTTTTTAAGAGGAAATTGCTGGTAAAAACTCCTGTTTCTTAGGAAGCCCATGGGGACAGCTTCCTCGCTATGTGTGCACTACAATAAGATTAGTGCTTACCAGGTGTCTGTTGGTGCTGCCTAAACGCTGGTCCATGTTGTTTCCTCTGCTCTGCTTCCTCCATGTGGTTTCAGCGTGGTGCGCGCGATTGTGCGTGCGTCGGGGGGGCGGGCCAGCAGCGTCAGGGTCTGTTTAAAGGGAAAACTTTTCTCTGGCTGGTCTTTCCCTCCTGGAGGCAGAGGAAGAAAGGATACAGAGCGTGCAGCTGGGTCTTTTGGCCACACAGGGACACCTAGTGGCGGTTTTGTGGATCTTCAGGTCTAGGACTTAGGTCCACTATTGACCAGAAAAAAAAAAGGAAGTTTTTTGCTTAAAGGGACTCAGCCTTAGATCCAGCAGTATCTGAGTCTACCTTGGACTCCGGCTAACGGGCATTGGTGTGTCAATACTCACAGGTTTCCTCAGTATTGCCACCTCCCAGGCGGGTAAAAAAAAAAAAAAAATTTTTGAAAAAAAAAAAAAAAAAAAAAGAAAAGGGAAAAAGAGAGAAATTAGTTCTTTTTCATTTTCCTCATACCTGCCCTCATATTGGTTACTCCTAGCTGCAACAGTCAGGTGTTGGCTATAGGGGTGACCCAAGGTTGTACAATGGCTCCAAAGGGATCTGGACCAGCCAAGGCTGCTAAAGGTGCCAAAAAGCAAAAGGGGTCTCCATCGGGGTCAGAGGATTTGGGCCAGGCTTCTACGGCCCCACCCTCGCCAGTTAGGACACCGAGTGGCATAGTACAAGAGCCATTGGGGGTGCTGGGGGCAGAGGCGGCCCCCGATCCACCCATTCCCGTTTACGTGACGGAAGAAATGCTAGCAGCCACCATGAGTGGGCTAGAGAAAAGGTTAACTGCGTTGTTTTCCCGTCCTTGCCCAAGTAGCAAGCGGGCTAGATCCCCCTCACCCAGTGTGGGGTTTTCAGATGCGGAGGTCTCCTCTTCAGAGGAACGGGACCCACAAGGGGATCAGGCAGACCCAAGTCCCGACGGTTCAGACAGGGAAAATTCCACTATAGATGAATATTTTTCGGCCTCTCAAGCGGAGAGCCTGTGGATCCAGTCTTTGACAGATATGGTTCGCACTGCCTTTAAACTTCCAGTGCCAGAACTAGTAGCCCCGGAGGTATCCTCGTTGGGTTCTTTAAAGGCTCCATTAACTTGTGCGTCTTTTCCAATGCACCCCCTTCTGCGGAACGTGATTTACCAGGATTGGGCTCGACCTGATAGAATCTTTGTCCCTCCTAAAAGATTCTCTATTCTCTACCCTATGGAAGAGGAATATGTAAAGAAATGGGCACTCCCTACAGTGGACGCGGCCATTTCCTGCGTGAATAAATCCCTGACTTGTCCGGTTGAAAATGTCCATATGTTCAAGGATCCGGTCGACAAGAAATTCGAGACCCTACTGAAAGCAGCTTTCACCTCAGTAGGTGCCATGGTTCAGCCAGCAGTAGCAGCCATTGGTGTTTGTCAGGCCCTGAAGGATCAGGCAAAACATATATTAAAGGACATGTCGGCTCAGCATACTCATGAATTAGCAGAATTCCCTAGGGCTCTCTGCTTTGCAATAGATGCTATTAAGGACTCCATCCAACAGGCATCCCGTTCATCTCTACTGATGGTTCACATGCGTCGCCTTTTGTGGCTAAAGAACTGGTCAGCAGAGGCACCCTGCAAAAAGCTTTTAGCAGGGTTTCCCTTTCATGGGGGAAGACTATTCGGGGAAGACCTAGATAAATATATCCACACCATATCAAGTGGAAAAAGTACTTCCTTACCGGTCAAGAAAAGACCGCGTGGGCCCACGTTTAAACGACAGGCCATTGCAGGCTCGGCCCCTTCGACTTCCCGTCAGTATCAACGGCCTCCCGGGCGTTCAGCAGTTAATAGCCGCCCACAGGGACAAGCCGCGGCAAACAAGAGGCCCTGGTCTCGCAAGCCAGCTAAACCAGTCATCAAGTCAGATTCATGAAGGGGCGCCCCCACTCTCTTGGGTGGGGGGAAGACTTCAGTTTTTCTCCGAAGTCTGGAGGGCCAGAATTCCCGACTCTTGGGTTCGGTCCGTAGTAGCCTCAGGCTACAAACTAGAGTTTCGAGAAATCCCCCCTCCTCATTTTCAGGGGTCAAGTCTTCCAAGCGACCCGTTAAAGAGGGCCTCTCTCGTAAAGGCGTTGGATCGCCTCTTGCTCCAAGGAGTAATTGTAGAAGTACCAACCCAAGAAAGGGGTCTGGGATTCTACTCCAACCTTTTTGTTATACCAAAACCCAATGGCGACGTCAGGCCTATATTAGACCTCAAACGCCTAAATCGCTTTCTAAGGATTCAGACCTTTCGTATGGACTCCATACGTTCAGTGACAGCCAGCCTGCATCAGGGCGACTTTCTAGCATCTATAGACATAAAGGATGCATATCTGCATGTGCCGATTTACCCAGCACATCACAAGTTTCTTCGTTTTACGATAAATCAAAGTCATTACCAGTTCGTAGCCCTCCCTTTCGGGTTGGCAACAGCTCCACGGGTATTCACAAAGGTGTTAGCCCCGGTGCTAGCCGTCCTAAGGACAGAAGGCATCTTGGTCCTGGCATACCTGGACGATCTCCTGGTTATCGACAGATCAGCTTCCAACCTCAATCATGCAGTAGTCCGCACAGTGCGGCATCTAGAAGAGTTCGGGTGGATTGTGAACCAAGAAAAATCAAGGTTACAACCCACAAGACAGTTGGAATATCTAGGCTTTCGGTTAGATACAGAATGCCAGAGGGTATTTTTACCTCAAGAGAAGATCAGGTCGTTGATTCAAACGATTCAAATAGTCTTAGGCAAAAAGAAGCCGACTATTCGCCTATGCATGCGACTGCTGGGAAAGATGGTGGCCGCCTTCGAAGCAGCGCCCTATGCCCAGATCCATACCAGAATTCTGCAGGCAGCTATTCTCTCTGCTTGGAACAAGTCCATACAGGCATTAGACCGTCCATTAGTTCTTTCCCCAGGAGTCAGGCGCAGCCTGTACTGGTGGCTGATCCCTCAAAAATTATCAAAAGGGAAAACCTTTTGCCCCATCTCGTGGAAAATAGTAACCACAGATGCCAGCCTAACAGGTTGGGGGGCAATCTTAGGAAAACGGACCCAGCAGGGACAGTGGTCAGAGGCAGAAAGTCTGCTTCCCATCAATGTCCTAGAGATCAGAGCTGCTCGGTTGGCCCTGGTCGCCTGGACTCTCCCCCTGCAGGGTCTGCCAGTAAGGATACAGTCCGACAATGCCACGGCGGTGGCATACATAAACCACCAGGGGGGCACAAGGAGCCTAGCGGCTCAAAGGGAAGTAAACCTGATTTTTTCATGGGCCGAAGCCCATGTACCCTGCATCTCAGCAGTATTCATCCCAGGGATAGACCATTCTCAAGCAGATTTTTTGAGTCGTCAACAGTTACTCCCGGGAGAGTGGTCTCTTCACCGCCAGGTATTCCAAGAGATTTGCCAAAGATTCGGAGTTCCCGATGTGGACATCATGGCAACAAGATTCAACAAGAAGTTGGAAAAATTCGTATCCCGAGCCAGGGACCCCTCGGCCTACGGGACCGATGCGTTGGTTTGCCCCTGGCACCAGTTTTCTCTCCTGTATGCGTTCCCTCCACTACAGATGATTCCCCGCCTTCTACGAAGGATCAGGGTGGAGCGCAGGCCGGTGATCCTGGTGGCCCCAGCCTGGCCCAGAAGGGCTTGGTACGCACTCATCGTGAGGATGTCAGTAGGGGCACCGTGGCCACTCCCCCTGCGCCCAGATCTGCTGTCTCA
The DNA here is from genome assembly GCA_029574335.1 of Rana kukunoris. NCBI lineage: Eukaryota > Metazoa > Chordata > Amphibia > Anura > Ranidae > Rana > Rana kukunoris. The sequence continues at coordinate 117,409,930 of CM056051.1, read as the reverse complement.
GGGCCCGATCTACCACCCTGCTTCACAGCAGCTAAATTTGATGGCTTGGCGGCTGAATCCCTAATTCTTAAGGGCAGAGGCCTCTCAGCCCAAGTCATATCTACGTTAATTCAAGCTAGAAAGCCAGTCTCTAGAAATATCTATTACAGAGTCTGGAGAACCTATGTGGAGTGGTGCGAGTCTCAAGGAGGGCATCCTCGCAAGTATTTTATTGACAGGATCTTGCGATTCCTCCAGGTTGGCGTTGACAAGGGGTTGGCTCTTAGTACTCTAAAAGGGCAGGTGTCTGCCTTATCGATATGGTTTCAAAGGCCTTTGGCCACACATTCGCTTGTGAAAACCTTTTTGCAGGGGGTCTTGCATGTAAATCCCCCTATTAGAGCTCCCCTCTGCCCCTGGAATTTAAATCTGGTCTTGTCAGCTTTACAAAAGCAGCCGTTTGAACCTCTGACAGAAATCCCTCTTGTGCTGCTAACCCGAAAGTTGGTTTTCTTGGTGGCTATGGCTTCGGCCAGAAGGGTCTCCGAGCTGGCAGCCTTGTCTTGCAGGGAACCGTACCTGATTCTGCATAAGGACAGAGTGGTTCTGCGGCCTCAGCCTTCTTTCCTTCCTAAGGTCATATCCAGTTTTCACTTGAATCAGGACCTAGTCCTACCATCCTTCTTTCCTACTCCCCAGTCCAGAGAGGAAAGACTGCTTCATACTTTGGACGTGGTCCGAGCCATGAGGGTCTATCTCAAGGCTACAGAAAAGATTCGGAAAACAGATGTGCTTTTCGTTCTCCCGGATGGCCCCAAGAAGGGTCAGCCGGCTGCCAAGTCTTCCTTGGCTAGGTGGATTAAGCAGCTGATTTTTCAGGCCTATGGTCTGAAGCGCGTTCCACCTCCCTTATCAGTTAAAGCCCATTCTACGAGGGCCATGAGTGCCTCCTGGGCGGCACACCATCAGATCTCTATGGCACAGGTTTGCAAAGCGGCAACCTGGTCTTCCGTACATACGTTTACTAAATTTTATAAGTTGGACGTCGCAAAGGCTACGGACGCAGCATTTGGGCAGGCGGTCCTACGGGCAGCAGTATAGAATCCTCTGGCCCGGTTCACGCCCCCTTTTTTTCTGTTGGTGGAGCTATTTTTTACCTCCTGATATATTTTCTGTTTGGCTATTTTTGGCCTTACGGTCTCCCTCCCTTCATGGAGCATTGCTTTGGGACATCCCATATGTAATGACTATGCGCTCTGTGTCCCGTGATGTACGATAAAGAAAAAGGGATTTTTAATAACAGCTTACCTGTAAAATCCTTTTCTTGAAGTACATCACGGGACACAGAGCTCCCACCCCTCTTTTTGGGGAACATTGTGTAACCTCAGAGAAATTGCTTGCTACAAAACTAAAGCACTCTCAGTGGGAGGGGGTTATATAGGGAGGAACTTCCTGTGAAGTTGATTACACCAGTGTCCACACCTGAAGGTACCCATATAACCCATATGTAATGACTATGCGCTCTGTGTCCCGTGATGTACTTCAAGAAAAGGATTTTACAGGTAAGCTGTTATTAAAAATCCCTTTTTTTATGGGGGGCAGAAAACAACTCCCCCAGCAGCCAGCGGCCGGGCGGTCCGGGACACTTACCCCTTCTGCCGTATGGCTCCTCCACTCCTCCTAGGTGTCCAATAGGATCACCTGTCCTTTCAGCCAATCAGGTGATGGGTTTCCAGACCCGCTTCCTGATTGGCCGGGAGAAGGATCAGTGTTACAATAGCGAATATTCATTTGATATTGTAACACACCTGGGTGGACTTGGTTTACATTCTCTGTGCCCCGAGGCCACCCTATTTTGAAGCCTATTAGAGCCTCTGGCTCTAATCAGGTGCTTCAAAGAATGGACCCCTACGTGGCACCCTCCAAAATAAGTGCTAGGTTAGGTAAATTTAGGAAAAAGAGGGGGTACCAAGGTGCAAACCACAGCCCAAAACTTTTAACTGGACCAATAGCTGCTAACATAAAAGGTGCTCACACTAAAAGTAAAATTGGAAAAGCAGGATATGTGGTGCTCTTTGAAAAAATATAATCAATACAACTTCATCCTATGCAGATAGTAATTTTTAAAAACATAAATAAATCTGTTGAAAAGGAATTATTTGGAAATTCCAAAAAGGGTAGATCCAAATAGATGATGCGTCCTTATATTATCCTCTGATTAAAATTGTACAGCCAATGGTTAGCGAACCAATGCTATAACAATACAATGAATAAATATGCAAAGCAGCAATTTGCCTTCCCCACAGTGTGTACCGATATCCACAAAAAAATAATTAGAAGCTAGCCTCCCAACAGAATTACTGAATTGGATTTCTGTTGGGAGGCTAGCTTCTAATATTTTTTTTGTGGATATCGGTACACACTGTGAGGAAGGCAAATTGCTGCTTTGCACATTTATTCATTGTATTGTTATAGCATTGGTTCATTAACCATTGGCTGTACAATTTTAATGAGAGAATAATATAAGGACAATATCTATTTGGATCTACCCTTTTTGTAATTACCAAATAATTCCTTTTCAACAGATTTATTCATGTTTTTAAAAATTACTATCTGCATATTTTAGGATTAAGTAGTACTAATTATATTTATTCAAAGAGCGCCACAAATCCTGCTTTACCAAAGGTAAACCATTTTCATCGGGTCACAGACTGATGGCCTGATGGTCTGATGTGCGTACACACCATTGTTTCAAAATCCTATCGGGTCAGAACGCGGTGACGTAGAACACAACGATGTGCTGAAAAAACGAAGTTCAATGATTCCAAGCATGTGTCAACTTGATTCTGAGCATGCGTGGGTTTTTGGACCGATGCTTTTGCGTACTAACAATCGTTTTGGTCCGATGGTCAGGCGTCCATCGAACCGATTTTAAAGCAAGTTTTAAAACTTTGGTCCGACGGACAACGGTCCGATGGGCCGTACACACGATCGGTGTGTACGCGGCCTCAGAGGGGGGGGCAGGGGGGTGTTGCATTCAGAAGGTTTTTTACCTTAATGGATAGAATGCATTAAGGTAAAAAAACGTTGTGCCTTTAGAACCACTTTAACCTCCCTGGCGGTCTTCCCGTGTGTGGCACGGGGTGAGATTTTAAAGCTACGATCGGTAACCCCGTGCCACACACGGACTTGCCTCGCTGGATGCAGAAAAAAGTTTACTTACCTTTTCTCTGCGATCCAGCGATGAATCCCCGCAGTACACGGCGGGCGGATGTCCGCCTGATGCTGTGTGTTCCGCCGATTCCCTTCCCTGCGAGCGTCGCGACGTAGGGGGGGAACGGCGCCAAATTTAAAAAAGTAAACAAACACTATACATACAGTACACTGTAATCTTATAGATTACAGTACTGTATGTAAAAAATACACCCCCCCCATGTCCCTAGTGGTCTGCCCTGTACACTACATGTCATTTTATATAATAAAAACTGTTCTTTCTCCCTGCAAACTGTAGATTGCCCATAGCAACCAAAAGTGTCCCTTTATGGCAAAAATTGTTTTAGAGCAGCTAAAAAACAGCGATAATAAATCAGAATCACTTGCAGAATTTAGCGATAGCGATTTGTGGGGAAATTCGTCATAAAAAAAAATAATGACAGCAAAAATTCTGCAACTGAGCAAATTTCAGTGATTTTGATTTGATTACATTATTGAATAATTTTTACTATAATTATATTATTATTTGTTATAATTTTTTATAATTATTTATTATATTATAATTTTTAATAAGAAAAAAAAAAAAATCATACCCAGGATGCCTATTAGACTCTTGTTTGGATAGATTTCAGTGAGTTATTCCTAAGAATTACAAGCCTACAGTATAAAACGCCAAATTCCCTTGCAAATAATGGTACCGCTTTTAGCACCTAAAATCTGAAAGAATCATACCGCCAGGGAGGTTAATGACTGACTAAAAAAAATGTATATTTAAGAATATTGAAGATTACTTTTTATTACACAAACCTGTCATTTTGCCCTTAATGGATAACGTAAAGACCTCATCAGTAACCCCTGATTATCAAAATCTCATTCTTAACCAAGCTATAATTCTAGCTCAAGATTGGCTGTTACTAGCACTTCATTCTCTACAGGGAAAACATACACACTCATGCAATCTAAATTCTCATTTATGTTTTCACCTGTTAAAATAACTTTGGGTACTTGTTTTATGCCTATTGCCCAAAAATATCTAGGGCTATTTCATTATTTTCCTATGGCAAATAACCAGTGGTTTTGTACTATGAAAAAGTAGAAACACATTCTTTCAGGTTTTATAAGTCATGTCAAATAAAAAGAACATGCTGAAGTTTTTATTTTTTTGACCATGATGCTGACATTTTCTGTTTAAAGACTCAAGAGTGACCTGCACTACAATGTGCAATGATCTGCCATGGTTCAGTCAGATGGTCTAGATGTCACAATCCTGATTTAGAGGGTGAGGCAGCCCCCTGTGCTCGCTGACTCATCCAGCCCAGGACAGACTGTATTCCAGGCACAGCTGACAACCCTCCATGGGGGGAGATAAAGGGACAGCTGTCTAACTCACTCTGTCTTCATTAAAACATTAAAGAAAGGACTAGAGAAAGACCGCCATATATAATGATTTTTCAGAGAATTATGCTTTAAATCAAAATGTAAGTCTATTTTGTTTGATTACTGGTGCAAACAAACTTTTTGTGATTCGGCACTGCGTCGCTTTAACTGACAATTGCGCGATCGTGCAACGTAGCTCCCAAACAAAATTGGCGTCCTGTATTTCCCACAAATAGAGCTTTCTTTTTGTGGTATTTGATCATCTCTGCGGTTTTTATTTTTTGCGCTATAAACAAAAATAGAGCGACAATTTTGAAAAAAATGCAATATTTTTTACATTTTGCTTTAATAAATATCCCCAAAAAAGATATAAAAAAACATTTTTTTTCCTCAGTTTAGGCCGATACGTATTCTTCTACATATTTTTCGTAAAAAAAAAATCGCAATTAGCGCTTATTGATTGGTTTGCGCAAATTTTATAGCGTTTACAAAAAAGGGGGTAGTTTTATGGCATTTTTATTAATATTTTTTTTTTTACTAGTAATGTCGGCGATCAGCGTTTTTTTTCGGTACTGCGATATTATGGCAGACACATCAGACACTTTTGACACATTTTTGCGACCATTGGCATTTTTATAGCGATCAATGCTATAAAAATGCATTGGATTACTATAAAAATGCCATTGGCAGTGAAGGGGTTAACACTAGGGGGCGGGGAAGGGGTTAAGTGTGTTCCTATTTGTGTTCTAACTGTATGGGGGGGGGGGGTGGACTCACTAGGGGGAATCACTGATCTTCCGTTCATACATTGTATAAACGGAAGATCAGCATTTCCCCCGCTGACAGGAACGAGCGCTGTGTGTTTACACTCACAGCTCTCGTTCCCCGCTCTGTAACAAACGAGCGCGCGTGCCCGGCGGCGATCGCGCCTGCCGGGCACGCGCGCGGGACTTGGGGGCGAGCAGGGGGCGCGCACGCGCCCCCTAGCGGCCGCGAAAGTCCCAACGTAGAGCTACGGGCTCTCGCCCAGGAGAGCCGACCTGCCGCCATAGAACCACGGCGGCTGGTCGGCTAGTGGTTAAAGCGGAGTTCCACCCACTTTTTTACTAGGTCTTAAAGGAAAGACTTCCCCTCCACCACATTTTTGGCTTATGATTTTTTTTCCTTCCTACCTTTTTTGAGGTACATATTGAACTGCCACCCCAGCCTCGCCGCGGCCCAGGGCATCATTTCCTGCTGCTCGCCCACTGCCTTCTGGGATCTGTGTAAGTCCTAGAAGATGATGGAGCCATTCAGAAAGCACGACTCGCAAATGTGCAATAGGAAACCGGGGGTGAAGCCTAAGGCTCCACTGCCAGTTTTCCTTAGTTAGAATGGCGGTGGCTGCACCCAATCCGATGGCCGGGTCAGCCTTCGGGGGGCTGACATTGCGGGCTCCCTGGAAAGGTAAGTGTCCTTATTAAAAGTCAACAGCTACAGTGTTTGTAGCCGCTGACTTTTTAAAAAAAAAATTGCGGCTGGAACACCGCTTTAATGGTACTTTTATTTTCTCTCTTCATTATTGTTTAGATTTCTGGAAGCAAAATCTCAAAATGAATATGCAACTTTGGTTGTATATAATTGAAAGGTACATCATATATTAACACCAAAAAACAAAAAACAAAGGGGAAGCACTGCGCTAGATATAAATATAAATGTTGTACACCATTGACGAGTGATAAATTAATAATTAGCTGCCAGTACCGAAAAATGTGTGATACAAAAATTCCTAAAACATGTGTAATATACAGTACAGCGCTCAGAAAAAAATGTGAAGAAGATCTAAAATAAATTAAATTGATTTTAAATATAACTGTGATAATAGGTGAAAAATTAGGAATTAATCTCACAGTGAAAAAAAAACAATATAAGTGACACACACAAAAAAAAAAATGTGTGAATGAAGAAAGAGTCCCACTGCATAAAATGAATGGAGGAACAAAAGAAAAATCAGTCCTTATAAGGTTAATCAGTCCTTATGGGGTTAATTCCAAGTGAACACCCAAAAGAGAGGTTGGAAGATAGAGCAAACTTTATCCACCAGGAAGGGACCCAGAAGTGGTAATGTAGTCTCCTTACCCTATCTGTGTGACCACCGTTACAGTGGTCTCAACAAACGTGGGGATTTTAGGTCTCCCTCCGGACCCTCTATGGAATGTCTGAGGTGGTATCTGTTATCAGAGAAGACCATAGCATAATACCATAAAATATAAATTTATTAGGCCAAGTAACTATGCACTTACAAAACCGTAGAGATCTGATTGCGATATGAACAACAAATCCTATGGAGGCGCTGTGGCTTCTCCTGCTTCTCATGTGTGTATAAGCTCCGGGCTTCCTCATCTAGAAAAGCGTTATAACGTCGGATCTGCAAGTCACACCTACGCGTTTCGTCATCGCGGACGTCGTCTGGGATTGGCTGCTCGATGAGCATGTCTAGTACTTGCATTGTATGTGCATTCGTTTTCGTCCGAATGCATTTTCGTCACAATTTCAGGGATTTTCGCATTTGTTTTAACAAACGATAACGAATGTGCAGAATTCAAAATCCGAAAGATCCGACATAAAGAATGCTTTATTTTAGTTTTGTTGCGACAACAGTTCGATACAGATAGAAGATTCGACATGACGTTGACAATAGCAATCTGTGTCTATCGAATCTGTGGTCGAATGTTCCTAACCTAACTCTATTAGTCCAAGATTAATCGGCAAAGAGAGAAAAGATTTGACATTATAGAGACATGAAGATTCAACGAAGCAGCTAAAAACATATCGCCACAAACTGACATTTATGGTCAAATGCTCCGCCCATAGGCTATAGAAGAATGCTAATGTTGGTTGACTAGTAATAATAATGAATAAATATAATTATTACTAGTCATACAACATTAGAATTCTACTAGCATTCGACCGGAAATGTACGATTGCGGTGTCGTACAGTTTAGCTCAGGGGTGCCCAACCTTTCGAAGCGCGATGGCCACTTAAGTGACTTGGTAACTGGTCGTGGGCCACAATCAGCAGAGGGGGCAGATGGCAGGTCCATGTCCGCTCTGCATATGCAGATCGGATCGGATTGAAGGTAGAACAGAAGTCAGTTTACATCTGCTATTTCTTGGAGGTGAATGGAGGGTCCAATTGGGTCGAACTGACCATGTGAAAGGGGCCCGTGGCTGCTTTCACACTGATGTGCTGCAGTTTACCCACACCGCGGGTGCAATGCAGTGTACCTTTGGCTTTTCTGCACTTTGCAATAGACTTCTATTATATTCTGTAGGTTTGGTGCACTTTCAGAAAGCTCACCAAACTTGCAGGTAATAACAGAAGTCTATGGCTCAGTGCAGGTAACCCGCAGGTGCACTGCTCTGCATCTGAGAATTCGTTTGAAAGCAGCCCAGTAACCACTGTAGAACAGATATGCCCATATATACACTGCGATTTTAGTAATAAACTGACCTTTAATAACAGTATTCTATTCTTTCCCAGAGCAGGAGGTCGCGGGGGCCACATCAGAGGGCTCCGCGGGCCACATGTGGCCCCCGGGCCACTAGTTGGGCACCCCTGGTTTAGCTGCTTTACCGAATCTTCTTAGAACATTTAACGGATACCATACGCCTTTAATTGACAGATTCGACCTTAATTCAGATTTTCGGACCAATGCATTTTTTTAACTAAACAAAATAAATTAAAACGAATTTCGGGAGTAACTAAATACATTGGCCCAGATTCAGAGAGAATTAGATTATCGTAGCGTATCAGAAATACACTACGCCGCCGTTTTTTACCTGGCTCTACGTGGAATCCAGGTAGATTTTGTCCAGTAAACGACGGCGGCGTAGTGTATTTCTCCCGTCACAATCCATCTACGTGAGTAGGGGGCGTGAAGCATTTAAAATAGGCGCGTTCCCGCGGCGATCGAACTGCGCATGGCATGCTCCGTTCGCAAATTTCCCGCCGTGCATTGCGCGAAATCACATCGTTACGTCATTCGTTGTTTGAGTAGTGTCGTTTACGGACATTTCTATTCCCGAACGACTTACGTAAAAAAAAAAATAATAATTAAATTAGACGCGGGAACGACGGCCATACTTAACATGGGCTACCCACCGTTAGACCAGCAAAAAGCTGGTCTAACAGTACGTAAAAAAAAATAGACGTAAGCGATTGCGAAGACCGCTCGTATCTTCGTGGATCGCCGTAAAAACTCATTTGCATATCCCGACGCATCAAAACGACGCAAACTCCTCCCAGTGGCCGCAAAAATATCGCAGCGTAGATCCGAAGGCTTACGAAGACGTAAGCCTCTGGGATCGAAGCCCGAAGCCGCCGTATCATGGTTTGAGGATTCAAACTAGTGATACGGGGCGCAAAATTTGAAATTACTCCTGTCTAACACCAGTTAGACAGGCGTAATTGCTCTATGAATCTGGGCCATTGATTTTTAGGACGAAACCGAAATTCCGTAACAAAATATTTCAGTGTGCACATGTCTATAAATAAATACCCAATTATGTAAAATAGAAATGGAAAAAAAAGTATTTCTTGCACTTGATTTAATGACTAAAACTGACACATTAACCTCCCTGGCGGTATGATTCTTTAAGATTTTAGGTGCTAAAAGCGGTACCATTATTTGCAAGGGAATTTGGCGTTTTATACTGTAGGCTTGTAATTCTTAGGAATAACTCACTTAAATCTATTCAAACAAGAGTCTAATAGGCATCCCGGGTATGATTTTTTTTTTTTTTTTAATTAAAAATTATAATATAATAAATAATTATAAAAAATGATCACAAATGATAATATAATTATAGTAAAAATTATTCAATAATGTAATCAAATCAAAATCACTGAAATTTGCTCAGTTGCAGAATTTTTGCTGTCATTTTTTTTTTTTTTTTATGACGAATTTCCCCATAAATCGCTATCGCTAAATTCTGCAAGTGATTCTGATTTATTATCGCTGTTTTTTAGCTGCTCTAAAACAATTTTTGCCATAAAGGGACACTTTTGGTTGCTATGGGCAATCTACAGTTTGCAGGGAGAAAGAACAGTTTTTATTATATAAAAGGACATGTAGTGTACAGGGCAGACCACTAGGGACATGGGGGGTGTGTATTTTTTACATACAGTACTGTAATCTATAAGATTACAGTGTACTGTATGTATAGTGTTTGTTTACTTTTTTGAATTTGGCGCCGGTCCCCCCCCTACGTCGCGACGCTCGCAGGGAAGGGAATCGGCGGAACACACAGCATCAGGCGGACATCCACCCGCCGTGTACTGCGGGGATTCATCGCTGGATCGCAGAGAAAAGGTAAGTAAACTTTTTCTGCATCCAGCGAGGTAAGCGCGTGTGTGGCACGGGGTTACCGATATTAGCTTAAAAATCTCACCCCGTGCCACACACGTGAAGACCGCCAGGGAGGTTAAATGGTTTGTTCCAACACTATATATACTGTATAAATTAATAACTGCCACTTTTTCTGGACAGCTTGGTCTGTTGAAAAGTAACAGACTTCATCCTCATCTAAGAACTGGTAAACTGCAATGCAGTATAAAACTTTCTTGGATTTGGATACTGCTTTAATGCTGTGCTGTGCCTAAGCTGTAGCTATGGCTAGGTGCCACAGAAATACTCCATAAACCTAATTCCAGACAACAACCAGCCTCAAGGACACATTTAATTGACATGCAGCAAATCAAAATTAATAGTTACATGTACATAAATAAATGTAATTCCGAGTGAGTGATCAGTAAACTTACGGTAGAACTGCAGTCAAAACATTTTTTGGACACAGGGTAGAAGAGCTAAAACTTCTGCCAGATTTTTAAAGCAGTCTGTGTCCTTTTGGGGAAAGTTCACTTTATTTCCTGTCCCAGACAGGTAACAAAGTGAGATGAACTGCCTCCTTTGACAGCTGCCATCTCAGCTGGAATACCTTATCTTCTGTAATAGTGACAATGATAACCAAGACACATAGGGATTGATTTACTAAAGGCTAAAACACTGTTTACTTGCACTATGCATTTTTTTTTCCCCCTTGCACGTGATTAGATATTTTCAAAGTGGAATTGCACCACATTCACTAAGCTCTGTGGAAAATTTCCATGGAAAGTGGACAGCTTATTTGCCTTTAGTAAATCAACCCCTTAGTACACCTGAATTTCCTGAACAGGGGACACAGGTAGACTGACAGGAGTCTTAAGCCTTCCCTTCTTTAGGTCTACAATAAATGGTCTTAAATTATTCACTGATTAGTATAAAACAGAGCAACCGAATACAGAGGGTTTGATACAGGCCATAGGGCACACTGGGCTCAAGCTTGGGGCCTCAGCCTGATTTCAGTTGATGACCGGGCCCAGAGCGGGAGGTAAGTGGCGACCAGGGCCTGAAGAGGGTTATCACAGGCCACGGTCACCGCTCACCTCCCGCTGTGTGGCCATGCCTGTGTCTCCTCTTTAGGCTCTACTGCCCTGCCAACAATGTCGTCTATCAGCAGAGCAGGGGCAGGAGGAGCTGGAGATCTGTACACTGAACAGCGTGAGTGCAGGGATCCGTGGTTGCTAGTCAGCAGGTTTGGATCCAATTAAAACAGTGATCGCTGTCCAGTGTCCTCGCACGCGCGCTGCAGCCAGGGATTGCTAGGCAACGGGGGATGCTGCCAGGGCCCGGGGCCACTGATGTCATGGAAATGTATGACATCAGGAGACCGCACTCATCTAGGCAGATTATGTCCATTCAAAGAAACAAGGGGAGTGAGGGAGACAGTAAGGGGCGGACTGACCATTGAGGCTCTCGGCACTGCCCGAGGGCCCCATGCCACTAGGGGGCCCCATCAGGGTTGCCAGGCTCAGTAAAACCAGGGACAATATGTAAAAATCTGTGTTTTTTTTTACATCTGTCCCTGATATTTCCAATACTGACATGCTTTTGATGTGAAAATCCAGAGATTTTAGCTGCCCCGCCTCTGCACTGCCTCCTGGCATGGTGGCCATCTGTAAGCCCGGGGACCCCATAATCTTCTATTGCCCGGGGGCCCCATGAGTTGTCAGTCCGCCCCTGGAGACAGTGAGAAGCCAATCCATCAGATCGGGAGTGCATACAAGGAAAGGAGACACAGAAGGAAAATGGGTAAATGAGAAAAGGCAGACCAAGGAGTAATGGAGGACACAGGAAAGTGTAAATAGATAAAGATCAATGGCTGCAAAAACAAAATAAGAAAGGGGAAAGAAGAGGGGAAGGAGGGAATAACAGATAGAAAAAAGGGGATATATATATATATAGAGAAAGAGAGAAAAAAAAGGAAAAAAAGAAACAGAAAAAAGAGACAAAGGAGAGAAAAATAAGAGAAAAAATGAGTGAAAAATAAAAAAAAGGATAAAGATACAGAAATGAGAATAGGAAAAAAGGAAGAAATGAGTAAGAAAATTAGACAAATTAAGAGGATTGAGAAAAATGTTGGAAAAATGTTGGAAAATGAATTTAAAAAACAAGTAATAAAAAAATTAAAATACAGTGTGAAAAAATTATAAAAAAAATACTGTATTTATTGGCGTATAACACTCACTTTTTTACCCTGGAAATAGAGGGTAAACTGTGCCTGCGTGTTATACGCAGGGGGCTGTGGAAAGTATTCTTCCTGAAACTTCCCTTTTAAAGTTAGGGTGCGCGTTATACGCCTGTGCGTGTTATACACCGATAAATACGGTAAATATAAAAATAAATATAAATAATAATAAAAAGAAAAGGAAAAAAAGGAAAAATAAAAAATAATAATAAATAAACAATAAAAATGAAAGAACACAAAGAATAAAAAAAACGTAAAAAGGGAAAAAAGAAAAATGGAAAAAACCTAAAATATTATAGGTGAAAAAGGAAGAGAACAAAGTCTGGGTGCAGATGGAACTGATCAATGGCAATACAGGTTCAATATATATATATATACAGGGCCGGATTAACAGAGGGGCTGATGGAGCTGCAGCTCCAGGCCCCTTTCTCAAGATAGGCCCATTTGCCCCAAAAAAAAAAAAAAAAAAAAAAAAGTTTTTTTTTTTTTTTTTTTTAGATCGACTTCAGGGGTTGTAGCTCGATGACCAGAGGTCACAGAAACCCCACATTTGGGGGATAGTCAGTTGAAGACCTACCCCACAACCGGTCAAAATATGGGATGGCTATCATTTATGGTTCCGGAGATACGGGCCTGCTTGCACAGCCTGTCAGAAGCTACATACAGATCAGCCATTATAAATACAAGCTGACACACTGCAGCAGACTGAGAAAAAAAATCATCATTTGTTTTTTGCTAGAAAATTACTCTATAGTGGTCTTTGCAACTTTTTATTTTGCACGGTATAGAGCTGCACGATTCTGGCTAAAACGACAACTGCAATTTTTTTGCTTAGAAGATAGATCACGATTCTCTCACGATTCGTACGGCATAACATCGTCTTTCACATTAAAATGAAAAAAAAAAATGGGCTAACTTTACTGATTTGTTTTTATGGTTTTTATTATTCATTGAAGTAGGCAAATGCAGTGTGACATAAAATATTGCAGCAATTGCCATTTTTGTCTCTGCTAAAATATATATAATGTTTGGCGGATCCAAGTAATTTTCTAACAAAAAATATTGCTTTTTAACTTAAACAAGTGTTGGACTTTAAGTGGTTACATTTCTTGCATTTACACACAGAAGTTTGATCTAAAAAGGAAGTTGGTTACAATGTTTCATGTTGTTTACAAACTTGGCAGACTGCCCGGATATTTTCTTTACACACAGAAGTGTATCATTTTGATATAAGAAGAATGCGTTAGTTACAATGTTTCCTGCTAAGAACTTGGCAGACTGTCCAGATATTTTCTTTTGACAGCTGAAAGTCTCTCCATTTGTTATATGAAAGAATCAGCAAACTCTGCATTGGAGATGTTGGGGGGTTGAATCGAGATCACAATTTTAACGATTAATTGTGCAGCTCTAGCACGGTACTGTATTTGCGCAGCAATCTTTCAAACATGTTTTTTTTGGAAATAAACTGTTTCATACATTAAAAAAACACTAAAGTTAGCACGATTTTTTTTTTTTGGTATCCTAAGCGATACTTTTAACATTTTTTAGGTTAGATGTTTAGAGTTACAGAGGAAGTCTAGTGCTAGAATTATTGCTCTCGCTCGAATGATCGCGACGTATGTAACCTGTGTGTATCTGGCTCTGATACTAGCCAGTGCCTACCCAGCTACTGGCTGGTATCTCTCCCCAGCCTGTCCCCACACACCCTCTCACCTGCTGACCTGTAGATGGGGGAATCACTCCTGTAGTGTTATTGTGTTCTGCCAGTGAGTACAATGATCAGTGTTGCTATCTATAGCTGGCAGCACTGATTGTTTTTGGAAAAACAGGCTGGTTGTACTCAAGTCGATTAATAGATTGACTTGTGTAAAACCAGCTAGCCCATACATAGATCGACTATGGCTTGTCTCGGCATAATTGGTGTAATTTCAATTCATGTATGACCCGCTTAACCACTACGCAGTCCCTAAACATCCTTCCACTCCTATACATTGTGCCCACTGTCATACCCTCCACACTCCTCTCCTATATATAGTGCCCACTGTCATACTCTCCACACTCCTCTCCTGTACATAGTGACCACTGTCATACTCTCCACACTCCTCTCCTGCACATAGTGCCCACTATCATACCCTCCACACTCCTCTCTTGTACATACTGCCTGCTGTCATAGACTCCTGTTCTGTACATACTTACCACTGTCACACCCTCCACACTCCTCTCCTATACATAGTGCCCACTATCATACCAACCCCTATTGCTCTCTTGTACATACTGCCCACTGTCATACCCTCCACACTTCTCTCCTGTACATACTGCCCCATCATACCCTCCACACTTCTCTCTGGTACATACTACCCTCTGTCATACCCCCACACTCCTCCTGTACATACTTCCCACTGTCATACTCTTCACACTCCTCTCCTGTACAAACTGCCCACTGTCATACCCTTCACACTCCTCTCCTATACATAGTACATGCTGTCATACACTTCTCTCCTGTACATACTGCCCACTGTCATACCCTCCACATTCCTCTCCTGTACATACTGCCCACTGTTATACCCTCCACACTCCTCTCCTATACATAGTGCCCACTATCATACCGTCCACACTACTCTCCTGTACATACTGCCCACTGTCATACCCTCCACACTCCTCTCCTATACATAGTGCCCACTATCATACCATCCACACTCCTCTCCTATACATAGTGCCCACTGTCATACCCTCCACACTCCTGTCCTGTACATGGTGCCTGCTGTCATACACTTCTCTCCTGTACATGATGCCCACTGTCATACCCTCCACACTTCTCTCCTGTACATTGTGCCTTTTGCCATACCCTTTGCACTCTTCTCCTGTACATAGTGCCCAATGTTAGACCCTCCACATTCCTCTCACTCACCTGCACATACTTCCCACTTATATACCGTCCGTACTCCTCCCCTATGTCGCTTACCCACAAAAACAGTTCTTTAAAATGATACTGAATACCCTCAATGTTACCAGCTCTAGAATGGACACACTTGTTAGTTCAACTAAAGGAAATCTCAGTTCTCATATTTGTTCTGTCCAGGGCCAGATTAAGAACATCATGGGCCTGGTGCTGAGGATTTTGGTGGGGCCTTTTATAAATAATAAATGTGTGGGAATCACAGCGCAGCAATGGAGGGCCCAGTCTGAAAATGTAAGTGTACCCTAATGTGCTAATATGCTGTGCATACTTGTACATTGTGGCATAACCTACCCCAGGGCCTCTAAAATGTAGTAATGTCAGGAAAGTAGCTGAGATCACCGATGTTCCTCTGTACATCACCGTAGTAATCACAACATTAAATAAGTTCTAATAATGGGACAGAACAAATATGAGAACTGAGATTTCCTTTAGTTGAACTAACAAGTGTGTCCATTCTAGAGCTGGTAATATTGAGGGTATTCAGTATCATTTTAAAGAACTGTTTTTGTGGGTAAGCGACATAGGGGAGGAGTACGGACGGTATATAAGTGGGAAGTATGTGCAGGTGAGTGAGAGGAATGTGGAGGGTCTAACATTGGGCACTATGTACAGGAGAAGAGTGCAAAGGGTATGGCAAAAGGCACAATGTACAGGAGAGAAGTGTGGAGGGTATGACAGTGGGCATCATGTACAGGAGAGAAGTGTATGACAGCAGGCACCATGTACAGGACAGGAGTGTGGAGGGTATGACAGTGGGCACTATGTATAGGAGAGGAGTGTGGATGGTATGATAGTGGGCACTATGTATAGGAGAGGAGTGTGGAGGGTATGACAGTGGGCAGTATGTACAGGAGAGTAGTGTGGACGGTATGATAGTGGGCACTATGTATAGGAGAGGAGTGTGGAGGGTATAACAGTGGGCAGTATGTACAGGAGAGGAATGTGGAGGGTATGACAGTGGGCAGTATGTACAGGAGAGAAGTGTATGACAGCATGTACTATGTATAGGAGAGGAGTGTGAAGGGTATGACAGTGGGCAGTTTGTACAGGAGAGGAGTGTGAAGAGTATGACAGTGGGAAGTATGTACAGGAGGAGTGTGGGGGTATGACAGAGGGTAGTATGTACCAGAGAGAAGTGTGGAGGGTATGATGGGGCAGTATGTACAGGAGAGAAGTGTGGAGGGTATGACAGTGGGCAGTATGTACAAGAGAGCAATAGGGGTTGGTATGATAGTGGGCACTATGTATAGGAGAGGAGTGTGGAGGGTGTGACAGTGGTAAGTATGTACAGAAGAGGAGTCTATGACAGCAGGCAGTATGTACAAGAGAGGAGTGTGGAGGGTATGATAGTGGGCACTATGTGCAGGAGAGGAGTGTGGAGAGTATGACAGTGGTCACTATGTACAGGAGAGGAGTGTGGAGAGTATGACAGTGGGCACTATATATAGGAGAGGAGTGTGGAGGGTATGACAGTGGGCACAATGTATAGGAGTGGAAGGATGTTTAGGGACTGCGTAGTGGTTAAGCGGGTCATACATGAATTGAAATTACACCAATTATGCCGAGACAAGCCATAGTCGATCTATGTATGGGCTAGCTGGTTTTACACAAGTCAATCTATTAATCGACTTGAGTACAACCAGCCTGTTTTTCCAAAAACAATCAGTGCTGCCAGCTATAGATAGCAACACTGATCATTGTACTCACTGGCAGAACACAATAACACTACAGGAGTGATTCCCCCATCTACAGGTCAGCAGGTGAGAGGGTGTGTGGGGACAGGCTGGGGAGAGATACCAGCCAGTAGCTGGGTAGGCACTGGCTAGTATCAGAGCCAGATACACACAGGTTACATACGTCGCGATCATTCGAGCGAGAGCAATAATTCTAGCACTAGACTTCCTCTGTAACTCTAAACATCTAACCTAAAAAATGTTAAAAGTATCGCTTAGGATACCAAAAAAAAAAAATCGTGCTAACTTTAGTGTTTTTTTAATGTATGAAACAGTTTATTTCCAAAAAAAACATGTTTGAAAGATTGCTGCGCAAATACAGTACCGTGCTAGAGCTGCACAATTAATCGTTAAAATTGTGATCTCGATTCAACCCCCCAACATCTCCAATGCAGAGTTTGCTGATTCTTTCATATAACAAATGGAGAGACTTTCAGCTGTCAAAAGAAAATATCTGGACAGTCTGCCAAGTTCTTAGCAGGAAACATTGTAACTAACGCATTCTTCTTATATCAAAATGATACACTTCTGTGTGTAAAGAAAATATCCGGGCAGTCTGCCAAGTTTGTAAACAACATGAAACATTGTAACCAACTTCCTTTTTAGATCAAACTTCTGTGTGTAAATGCAAGAAATGTAACCACTTAAAGTCCAACACTTGTTTAAGTTAAAAAGCAATATTTTTTGTTAGAAAATTACTTGGATCCGCCAAACATTATATATATTTTAGCAGAGACAAAAATGGCAATTGCTGCAATATTTTATGTCACACTGCATTTGCCTACTTCAATGAATAATAAAAACCATAAAAACAAATCAGTAAAGTTAGCCCATTTTTTTTTTTCATTTTAATGTGAAAGACGATGTTATGCCGTACGAATCGTGAGAGAATCGTGATCTATCTTCTAAGCAAAAAAATTGCAGTTGTCGTTTTAGCCAGAATCGTGCAGCTCTATACCGTGCAAAATAAAAAGTTGCAAAGACCACTATAGAGTAATTTTCTAGCAAAAAACAAATGATGATTTTTTTTCTCAGTCTGCTGCAGTGTGTCAGCTTGTATTTATAATGGCTGATCTGTATGTAGCTTCTGACAGGCTGTGCAAGCAGGCCCGTATCTCCGGAACCATAAATGATAGCCATCCCATATTTTGACCGGTTGTGGGGTAGGTCTTCAACTGACTATCCCCCAAATGTGGGGTTTCTGTGACCTCTGGTCATCGAGCTACAACCCCTGAAGTCGATCTAAAAAAAAAAAAAAAAAAAACTTTTTTTTTTTTTTTTTTTTTTTGGGGCAAATGGGCCTATCTTGAGAAAGGGGCCTGGAGCTGCAGCTCCATCAGCCCCTCTGTTAATCCGGCCCTGGTTCTGTCCCATTATTAGAACTTATTTAATGTTGTGATTACTACGGTGATGTACAGAGGAACATCGGTGATCTCAGCTACTTTCCTGACATTACTACATTTTAGAGGCCCTGGGGTAGGTTATGCCACAATGTACAAGTATGCACAGCATATTAGCACATTAGGGTACACTTACATTTTCAGACTGGGCCCTCCATTGCTGCGCTGTGATTCCCACACATTTATTTATTATTTATAAAAGGCCCCACCAAAATCCTCAGCACCAGGCCCATGATGTTCTTAATCTGGCCCTGTATATATATATATATATATATATATATATATATATATATATATATATATATATACACACAGTATATATATACACAGGGGAAGGTCAAATTAGAATGATCACAGTATTTAAAGCCAACCCCATCATTATTTGAGAGAGTGATCTACTTACATAGATCTGATATACAGAGTGCTTGAGAGAGGCTCTCCCACCCCTCCAACAATGTCATCCTATCAGCAGAGTAGGGGGCGGGAGGAGCTGGAGATCTGTACAGAGAGCGGGAGTCTTTTCATATGAATAAGCGGGTAATCACCCATTTGTTAATATGATCCAGATCTACAGCTTCCCCCCCTCTCTGCTGATAGGATGACATTGTTGGAAGGGTGGGAGAGCCGGTAGAGGACACACAGGCTGAATCCTGCCTCTGCCCTGCCAAAGGTAGGACTATGCAGGGGAGGCAGAGAGTAAAAGGGGCCACTGTGATTACAGAGAAAAAAGAGGGGGAATGACTGCAAGGGGCAATGTAATGGGGGGCTGTGATGAAAAGGGAACTGCACTTTAAGGGGGGTCTGTAATCATTACAGTTTCCTTTACAGTGCAGTCCCCTTTATATCACAGTGCCCCACTACATTACATTACAGTGTGGAGGACCGACTCCATGATTATTCCGTCACCAACGGCCCTCACAAACCAGCGGTTTTTGGAAAATTGGCATCTCAGTCTAAATTGCCCAGGCCTATTTTTTGGCCCAGTCCGGGGCTGGTTGAACTAACTAAAATTGAAGGGTTCCAAATCCTAGTGCAGCTTGTGAAAGCTTAATTGAACAAGCTGAAATTAGAAGATGATTGGCTACCATGCACAGCAGCACCCGATTTAACCCCATAGTGTTATTAGTAAATGGAAAGCAACAGCTTGTTCTCAGCAGACTTCCAGCCAGAGACTGAAAGATGGTTCTAGACAGGCATGGACTGGCCATAGGGACTACAGGGAGTTTCCCGGTGGGCCGATGGCTCAGTGGGCCGGTTTCAGTGACAGCCTGTCAAAGTAATGGCTGCGCAGCTCGCCCTCCACTTCATGCAGTGATGTGAGAAGAATGAGGAAAATACAGAGGAGAATAAGTGAAATAATAAAAGAGGTGAGTGAGGACTCCTTTTCTTATGCTACTTATGTTTTTTTGCACAATTGCGTATAGTTTGTATACTGTTTTTGTTCTTGTTTGCAAACATAAAGTGGGCCGGTCTGGATAAAGTCCAGGGCCAAATTTTGGTCTCAGTCCATCCCTGGTTCTAGAGAGGTCTGATGGGCTCTCCGGTGCTCAGATTTGACATTGCTGTCACGCATAATGCTTGAGACTTGACAGAGCTGGAAATGTCATTCTCTCACATAACTGTTTACCTAACACTGTCAGGGCACTTAATAAAAATCCCTTGAAGCTAAGCAAAAGTTAAACAGTGCATTACCTAAATATTTCTATTGACCTCAGTAGTATATTACAAAGTCCATTACAGCCAACACATTCTACCGTTAACTAGAATTCACAGAGCTATATATGTCTTCTTTTCACAAATTGACCCCATAAAGATCAACAATGGCTCAGTCTAGGTTCATGAGCTTAAGTCCTGTTTTAATTCCCTGTAATCGCTAATGGATGTTATCATTCTTGGCTTCAATATATACAATACAATTATATATTCATTTATATAGCCCCAGCAGTGATAAATTGACAGACAACTGACATCAGCTAATATTCTAATGTCCCTAAGATATTAGATGAGCGTGCAGTCCGGTCCAGTACCATCCAACCAATTAGGATGACGCTGGCGTTCGCTCCACCCCCTTCTCAGCTGCCGCTATTACTAATATGTGATGTTCCCCGGATGGCTGCTGCCAGGTATGGGGGAAATGGCTGCGGGGACATGGATGGATGGATGGAGGGACATGGCTGCAGGGACATGGATGGATGGATGGAGGGACATGGTTGCGGGGACATGGATGGAGGGACATGGTTGCGGGGACATGGATGGAGGGACATGGCTGCATCATATGTGGGGGACATGGCTGGAGGGACATGGCTGGGGGCAGGGCCGGACTTACCATTGGGCTTGACTGGGCTCAAGCCCATGGGCCCCGCCCAATAGGGGGCCCCCTCTAAAAAAGGAGGTCCCCAGGGGCCCAGAGGCCCCGGACAGCAACCCCTACTTTTTTTAATTTATTTTTTATAAAAAAAAATATGTGTCATCCAACCAATTAGGATGACGCTGGCGCTCGCTCCACCCCCTTCTCAGCTGCCGCTGTTACTAATATGTGATGTTCCCCCGGGCGGCTGCTGCCAGGTATGGGGGAAATGGCTGCGGGGACATGGATGGATGGATGGAGGGACATGGCTGCGGGGACATGGATGGATGGAGGGACATGGTTGTGGGAACATGGATGGAGGGACATGGTTGCGGGGACATGGATGGAGGGACATGGCTGCGGGGACATGGATGGAGGGACATGGCTGCATCATATGTGGGGGACATGGCTGGAGGGACATGGCTGGGGGCAGGGCCGGACTTACCATTGGGCTTGACTGGGCTCAAGCCCATGGGCCCTGCCCAATAGGGGGCCCCCTCTAAAAAAAGAGGTCCCCAGGGGCCCGGAGGCCCCGGACAGCAACCCCTACTTTTTTTAATTTATTTTTTATTAAAAAAAATGTTTTTTTATTAAAAAAATATGTTTTTTTATTAAAAAAATATGTTTTTATATATGTATTTAAATATATATATATATATATATATATATATATATATTATTATTAAAGGGCCCAGAGGTCTCCAGGGCCCCGGATGGCAACCCCCCTTTTTTTATATTTTTTTTTACAGTTTTTATATATATATATATATATATATATATTTTTTTTTTATTAAAGGGCTCAGAGGTCCCCAGGGCCCCATGTGACAACCCCCTCCTTTTTTTATTTTTTTTTATAAATGTTTATTTTTTTATTTTTGTTTATATTTTTTTATTAAAAGGCCCAGAGGTCCCCAGGGCCCCCGGATGGCAACCTTCCTTTTTTATGTATTTTTTAGAAATGTTTATTTTTTTTAGGGGTCTGGAGGTTCCCAGGGGCCCGGATGCCCCCAGGGCCGCCGGACAGCAACCCCCACTTTTTTATTTATTTTTTTATAAAAAAATATGTTTTTTTTATATATATATATATATATATATATATATATATATATATATATATATATATATATATATATATATATTATTATTATTATTATTATTATTAAAGGGCCCAGAGGTTTTCTTTATATTTTTTATAAATGTTTATTTATTTTTATTTTTTTTATTAAAGGGCCCAGAGGTTTCTTTTTTCTTTTTATTAAAAGGCACAGAGATCCCCAGGGCCCCGGATGGCTACCCCCCTTTTTATATATATATTTTTTTCTTTATTTCTTCTTTTTTTATAAAGGCCCCCCTTGCTTCTCAATTTCAGGTGGCAGCATCCCCCCCCCCCGCCACCGTTTCTATGCTCCAGGGGGCCCATGCCTTAAGCTGTGTAAGGGGCCCCAAAATTCCTGATGGCGGCCCTGTGCATACCTCCCAAAACGCACGGATTCTGCGGGACTTTCCGCTTCTTCCCGCAGTCCCGCAAAAGGGTTAATTTTCCTTCACTGCAATAGGAGGCAGCACGGATGCAGGAGGAACCGGAGTGGTGTGTGGAGGACTGTGGCTGCTGAAGGGAAGAAAGCCGACAGCCGGGCTAATGAAAGTCTGTGGCCCTGGCTGTCGGCACAGGTGAGAGTCACTCCCCCCCCGCTCAACAACTGCAAAACCTCCCCCGAGGAGGAATCAGAGCGGTGTGGGGATGTCTGCTGAAGGGAAGAGAGCCGACACATTCTGTGCACAGATGAGAGTCCCCCCCCTCCGCTCAACAACTTCAATCCCCCCCCGCTCAACAACTTTAAGGCGCACCCCCCCGCTCAACAACTTGCTCCAGGGGGCCCCTTCAACACTCAAGCCCAGGGGCCCCCACCACCCTAAGTCCTGCTCTGGCTAGGGGGACATAGCTACATATGTGGGGGACATGGCTTCATATGTGGGGGACATGGCTACATATGTGGAGGACATGGCTTCATATGTGGGGGACATGGCTACATATGTGGGGGACATGGCTGGGGGGACATGGCTGCATATGTGGGAGACATGGCTGGGGGGACATGGCTGCATATGTGGGGGACATGGCTGGGGGGACATGGCTGCATATGTGGGGGACATGGCTGGAGGGACATGGCTGCAATATATGGGGGACATGGCTGCATCTGTGGGGGACATGGCTGCATTTGGGGACACATTAAAAAAAAAGTATTGGTGTGACGGTAGTAGAACATATCCCCGTCATCCATTCACTTCTTCTGAATTAAAAGAAAATCACCCAATATTCCATGAGTAGGAATATCCCTGGAATCGCCGAATAATCCACACATGAGCCAAAGCTTAATGCTGGATGTAAACAGGACACACATTATTGAAAGTACACAGCACACTTTTATACAGGATTTGGAACATCCCGCCCCCAACAACCGTTTTCCTATTGTTCCCTTTCAAAGTCCAGGCAGTCTCCCATCAGGTCCTCCCTAACCATGCAAGTGAGGACTTGAAAATGACACAGCAGAGATTGGTCAGAAAGGTTTGAACAGAAAGACTGCTATGTGTATTCAGACAAAAGCCCCAGGGGGGCAATCAATGTACACAATAGCCAGCCACAGAACAATGGAACCATCTGGAGAGTTGAGACAGGGCAGAAGACATTTACACCTGATAATCAAAAGGCTTTAGATAGGGTTATCACACAATGGACAATGAGTATCTCTTCTGAGTCTATTGACCTGGTTGAGGTTCAGAATAAAATCTCCTGTAATCACAAGACATCCTGGAATATGAACTATCCATAATGTCCCATCTTCTGTAATACATGAATTAGGATTTCACGTAGAAACATTTCAGTATTTCATGGTCCATGACAATCGGAATTCGGTATCGGCGACTACTTGAAAAAAAGTATCGGTACTTTTACTCCGTCCTAAAAAAGTGGTATCGGGACAACCCTATTAAGCACTATATTTGGTTGCCTGCTTGGCAGTGGCACATATCATACTGTACACATGAACATGATGATGATGATGATAACATAAGTTTGACTATATAGAATATAATACCGTACCTGGCCTACTGCAGTGCTGCCTGGCTGGGGGTTCCAGAAACTAGAGTCCAACAGTTGTCCAGCTAATGTCACCAGCTTCAATACCACCTAGTGACAGAAGAGAAAAGTGCATCAATTACAGAATTAGGGGGAAATCAGTGGATCTCGTAACAATTAGTCAGGACAATTACTACCTGGCAAACTAAATTGGTTAAAAACCCTGCCTAAACACCAGGGTGCTACATCTAATATTAGATTATACTTCAGACAGGAGGCTCATATCTTATGCATTATCTTTCTTTAATAAATGCTCATAGCAGAACAATTCTTAAAATAGTTTAAAACCAAAATCGATAGAAAAAAGAAAAACTACGTTTCCCAGCAGTCTTAGTCTGTGGCCACTCCCCTCTGCCTCTATATAAGGACTGCTGACCCTCAGAACTTCCTCTTTCTTTCTGCTCATAGATACGGAACAGATAAGTGTTTTTTCTCTTTATACTGTCTCTATCTGAAAGTTATTATTGCTGTTTTTTCCTTATAGGTTTGCCTTTGAGGCAGCGCACACGCTTTTGGGTGAGGGTCTTGCCCCCTGACCTGATATAATTGTTCCCCTCATTTCCGGCGCCTTCTCCTACCTGAGAGGCCGGCCGCCATTTTACCTCATTCGCGCGCAGCGAGGGAGTCAGACAAACTCACAATCCCCTCTTTGCAGCCGAGATCTCGTTGCCGCGATCTCGCGAGATTACGCCGGCCAATGGGAAGGTCCCGAGGCCGTAATCTCGCGGGATTTCGTAAGGAACGAGCGTTTTTTCCCCTTCCCTCACACCACAGCAACAGAACCGCTGCGGATGTGTGAGGGAGAGGGTGAGCGGTGCACAAGATAGCTTCCCCCATAGAGCAATCAAACACCATAACTATGGCTGAAGGAAATGGTTCTCCCACAATGGGAGATAGCATGCCACAAGGAGCAACTGGATTTCTGAGCGCTGCTCAAATCCAGGAGTTAGTCACTCGGTCCGTCCAAGCTGCCATGGCTGCAGTTTCTCTCCCCTCAGGACCACAAGCTCCAATCCATAACACCCCCTCACCGCTGGCCATATTTGATGAGCCACAAGTGAAGAGGGGTAAATCCTCCCAGAAGAGGAAACATGTGGCACTGCATACTGACTCCCCGGCAGGGGAAGTAAACAATATGTTTGAGGCATTACCTTCCCCGGAATGCCACCCCACGCATCCCTCGGACCCTTTTCAACCCCTGGGCCTCAGGGAGTCAACTCAGAGGCACGCACCTTCGAGACGGACGAAACCAAATTCGTTCGTCCTCGATTCGGACGATACTTCATCGGCCGATTCATCTCAATATGAGGATTCTGGGTCCGATGAGGACGACAGAGCGGATGCTGGGTCATTGGCGCTCCCCCTCGACGCCAACCCTGATGATCAGGGCAATACTTTAACGGACGCCCTTGGCGAACCGCTTTTTCACCCGGATGCCATTTCTCATCCCCGCTCGGGTGATTGGGCCCCGTTACCTCACGTGGCCCAATATGTTGAATTTTGGGCACGTAGGCCCTTGGATAAAGCAAACCGCAATAAATTGCGAGCAGAATGTCCACGCCCTCACATTCCTAAAAAAGTGGTTCATACCCCAGAGATTGATCCTATCCTAGCCAAATATTTGACTAAATCCGGGAAATTTTCCAAAAAGGGCGTCGACCGTTCCTTTCGGAACATTCAAGACCGCTTATTGGACCTCCTCGGCCCACTCACAAAAATCCTGAACCTCTCCGAACAGGCGGTGGTTTCAGACACGGTTATTGATGTAACCCAACTCCGTGGTTGGGCTCAGCGGGCCATATGCCTTCTTGGAAATGCAAACTCAACCTGCTCCACGGAACGTAGGCGTTCCATCCTGATGCGCCTCGATCCACAATTGGCTCATTTAGCCGAAACTGAACCGGGCCCGAGTGCTGAGGGATTGCTGTTCGGTGATTCCCTAGTCAGGGATATAAACAAATTTGTGGGGCTATTCAATACCCTAGACAATGCCCAATCTTCTCTCAAACGAGCGGGCAATGCCAAGATTTTTGCCCGGGCCGGCAGAGGTAGAGGCCGCTCTGCCGGCCGTAGCCAATCATACAGGCCATTTAACAGAACAACGACATCTCACTATGCTCCGACCCATACCTCATACGCCGCAGTGGCTCAACCGGCGCCCTTCTTTCCACCCCGAGGGAGGCCATGGAGAGGACGAGGGAGCAGAGGAGACCCTCGATCACGCCCGTTTACCGGTGAGTCCAAATGTTATCACTTGTTGTCACAAGCCTGTGGGGGGACGACTGAGATTTTTTACCCACGCCTGGTCTGCGATTACGGCAGACCCGTGGGTACTAAATACCATCCGAGGTTTTCACATAGAACTCTTATCCCCCCCTCTACTGGGCGTCATACCGGCACCCATTTATCTCAACACACAAAACGCAATGTTGATAGACAACGAATTACGGGACCTCATATCCAAACAGGCCGTCATAGAAGTCGATCCAAACTCCCCGGGGTTCACCAGCAACCTTTTCCTGGTAAAGAAGAAAGGGGGCGGCTTCCGTCCTGTGATAAACTTACGGGAGTTAAACCAACACGTGGTGTATCGCCACTTCAAAATGGAGGGGATTCATTGCCTCAGGGATCTTCTTCAACCAGGAGATTGGTTAGTGAAGGTAGACCTAAAAGACGCCTACCTCACGGTACCCATGAACCCGGGCTCACGACATCTACTGCGCTTCCTGTGGGGGGGACGCGCGTGGCAGTTTACATGCCTACCATTCGGACTGTCATCGGCCCCGTGGTGTTTCACCAAGCTGTTGAAACCGGTCGTGGCGACCTTACGGAGCAGAGGTGTACGTCTCATAATCTATCTGGACGACATCCTCATCATGGCGCACTCCAGATCACTAATCCGGGCTCATATGTCCTGGACGGTGAATCTGTTAGAAGGGTTAGGTTTTCTCATCAATCAAGAGAAATCTATTTTGATCCCGACTCAAGAGTTAGAATTCCTGGGCTTCTTGGTGGACACCAATCGGGCGATCCTCCGCCTTCCCAAGGCGAAGCTCACGCTGATCCGCAAGGAGATCAGATCAGTGCTGCGCAAACAAGGCGTATCACTCCGGATTCTGGCCAGGATAGTGGGTCTTTTAGCGGCCTCTATTCAAGCCATTTTCCCGGCCCCCCTCCACTACAGGGCACTTCAGCGTCTGAAGATACTGCACCTTCGGCAGGGTCTTCGGTACGCAGACGTTATTCCACTGTCCACGGAAGCCGAAATGGAACTACAATGGTGGCTGAGACATGCCATCGATTGGAATGGCAAGTCAATTTTCAACCCACAACCAGACGTTATTCTGGAATCCGACGCGAGTCGGAAAGGTTGGGGAGCTCGCTTGGGCGAGACGTCGACAGGAGGGTTTTGGTCCGGCCAAGAGTCCATATTGCACATCAACGCCTTAGAACTCCTAGCGGCTTTGTTCGCAGTCCAGAGTTTCCTTTCGGAATACTCCGACTGCTGCATGTTAATACGCATGGACAATATCGCGGCGGTTCAATACATCAATCGCCTAGGCGGCACCAGATCCAAGATTCTGGCGAATCTCGCCAAAGACATTTGGCAGTTTTGCATGGATAGCAACATTGTTCCGATAGCGGAGTGTTTCCAATATCGTTGCAGACTGGAATTCCCGATATCTATCGGATTCCAGCGAGTGGGGTTTGGACCGGTCCACGTTTGCCCAAATCAACCAACTCTGGGGGCCCTTAGGGGTGGACTTGTTCGCCTCCCGCCTCAACCATCAATTACTCCGCTATTTCAGCTGGAGACCAGACCCGGGGGCCAAGGCGGTGGACGCATTCCGCCAATGGTGGAACGGGGAGACACACTATGCGTTTCCACCCTTCGCAATGATCCCCAAGACCTTGTTGCAGATCGCTACCCAGAACGCGACAGAGGTACTGATCGCACCCTGGTGGCCGACGCAACCATGGTTTCCACTTCTCCTGGAGATGGTCATAGACCACCCCCGGGTGCTTCCCTCGGTTCCGCACATTCTACAACACCAGTCCAAGACGGTACATCCTTTGGTATTGGACGGCTCTCTGACCCTTCTGGCCTGCCTGATATCGGGGTCACCGGTGTTGGCGAAGACCTTTCACAATCAGCTAGAAATCTCCTCGCCATGGCCTGGGCCCCCGGGACTCGATCGGCATATAGATCGGCCTGGGGAATCTGGGTGCGTTGGTGTCTTCAACGGCAGGCTGATCCTTTTCAAGCACCTATAACGCTTGTCGTTAACTTTCTTGCGGATGCGTTCGATTCCGGTAAGGCATATCGCTCTATCAATGTATATAGATCCGCCATCTCAGCCCACCATGGTTTGGTGGACTCACTGCCAGTGGGCAAACATCCAGTAGTCTGCAAACTAATGCGAGGGATAAAATTCAAACGCCTCCCTCGTCCTAGGTATCAAACAACCTGGGACGTCTCCAAAATCCTTACCATGTTTTCTGATTGGGACGATAACGAGTCGTTATCTCTCAAACTCCTGTCATTTAAACTTACTGTCCTCTTATGCTTGGTCTCAATTAAACGCGTCTCAGACGTAAAGGCTTTAGAGGTCTCCAGACGTCAATTTTCCCCGCAAGGTTTACAATTCTCGGTGGTCCGCAGAACCAAGACTGACCTGACGTCAATATTTTACCCTTTCTTCACTGAACACCCACGACTTTGTGTGGTTCGGTGTTTGAAAACTTACGAGTCTCACACGACGGACTTGCGTTCTCCGGAATCGTCCCAACTCCTACTCTCTTACATCGCACCCCATCGCCCAGTAACTTCCGCTACCCTAGCTAGATGGGTTAGATCAACTATGGCCATGGCGGGCATAGACATATCCCAGTTTGGGGCTCATTCATCCAGAGGAGCCATGGCTTCCAAGGTGATCAAAGCAGGGGGTTCCTTGTCGGACCTACTTCTCGCGGCCGATTGGTCCTCTGAGACCGTCTTTCGCTCCTTTTACTTCAGACCAGAGGAACATGTGGCCATGACAATCTTGTAATTATATTCATTGTTGTGTATATATCTATATATTGTATATCTCTCTTTTTGAATGTGACATGTATTGCTGATGCTAAGCTTTGAACTTGCATAAGATATGAGCCTCCTGTCTGAAGTATAATTCGAGATTTTCCTAGCATGTGACGGAAAATATTGATTATATGAAGACAGGAGGCGAGTATCTTCCCTCCCTACCCATCCCTATTACATACATCTGTCTTGTTTCAGGATACTGATAACATCCGATTCCGCTGGATATTGACGACCTGCATTTCAGGATTGTTTTAAGCCGTTCGGACGCCCTGTTGGCTACGATTCATGGTTGTTGGTCCTCGTTGGGACTTATCTACGCCAGTCAAGATATTTTCTCCGGATGGAGGAACAAACGGAAGGACCGAAGATTCGGATGTGGAAGTGCGTCGGAGGCCAAGTTCCGTTTACCGTTGGATTTCGCAAAAGAAAGAGGAAGTTCTGAGGGTCAGCAGTCCTTATATAGAGGCAGAGGGGAGTGGCCACAGACTAAGACTGCTGGGAAACGTAGTTTTTCTTTTTTCTATCGATTTTGGTTTTAAACTATTTTAAGAATTGTTCTGCTATGAGCATTTATTAAAGAAAGATAATGCATAAGATACTCGCCTCCTGTCTTCATATAATCAATATTTTCCGTCACATGCTAGGAAAATCTCGAATTATATCTGTACTATACACCAGAGGATCTGGATATGAAAACTGCTGATTGGGGCGTAAAATAATGATTTTAGCATGACTTAATACATCAGTTTTCATAATTACAAGGAAAACCGGTATCTAGAGAGTGATCACAGCCTGGTCCCTAGGCCTCATTCACCTTGACACAGACTTGGCTTTATATATTCACCACTGGAGGGAGTAAGCAGCTTTTCATAAAGACCAGAACACTATTTTAATTTGAGACTTACAACTAAATTTCCTTCAGCCTTAAATGTTTTTTATATTGTGATCTAAGCAGTGTATGTTCCCTGAATTTAAGTAAATTAATACTTTTGTACTTTCCTTGACAGTTTCTGTCTATAATTGGTTTCATGCAAGAAGCTTTAAAATGTACAAATAAGCTAAATCCAGTGTTTCTTATTTGAATAACATTACTGTGTAAATATGTATGTATTATTTTCAAATAAAAATCAGGTGATTCTTTGAAAAAATATTGGTAAGAAAGGTAAAACAGCATAACAGTAAAGTAATCTTAACCTCTTTGGTGGTATTCCTGAGTGTGGCTTGGGGTGAAATTTCAGTACCATTAGCAGTTACCCTGAGCCACACTCGGGATTGCATCGCTGGATCCTGAAAGAGGTAATTGACCTTGTCCCCACAATCCCGCAATGTATTCCAGGTGTGTCCGGAGGCCAGATCTTCCACCCGATGCTCTGTGCATCTTGGCTTATTTTCCCTGCGAGTGTCGCGACGAAGGGGTGTCGAACTGGCTGCAATATCAAAAAGTATAAATCATAACACATACACAATACATTGTAATCTTATTGGATTACATTACTGTATCAAATCATTTGACTTCAAGGTTGTAATGGTTCAGTTTTTCTTTTCTAAATAGGTTCCTTTAAGCTAGTGCATTGTTGGTTCACTTACCCTTTCTTTTGATTTCCCTTCTAAATGTTTTTTTCTTTGTCTGAATTTCTCACTTCCTGTTTCTCCTCAGCAAGCTTGCCCCCATCATCCGAGCTGTTCTGGCTGGGGGTTAGTCAGCGTGCTCGCCCCCTCCTTTGGGACTACATCCCTGCGTTCACAAGTGGTTGTTTGCCCTTCCAGAAACACCAACTGGCTGGTTGAGCACCCCCGCAAAGTAAGCATGCTTAAAATGACACGCGGTGTACCACTTGCAGTTGCTTTCATTGAACAGCCAGTATAGACCATTTTTGGGGGAAGTCGACGCTCCGGAGAGGGTGGGGGCTGGGGACTGAAAGGACGAAGGCCTGTGGGGGCACATGAGGAATAACCACAGGTGGTAGCCTGTGACGGTAGTCTTGGCATTTAAAACAAAACTCCTCATGTGTCGCCATTTTTGGGCGAAACTGCGTGTCATAGTGAAACCAACACTGACCCCCGTAAACTTTATAGGAACCCCAAATAAGATCCAGGTAGCAAAAGAGAGATGCTGCCAACTCCAGGAACCACTCACAAAGCACTCCGCCATGAGCACAGAACCCCTGCAGCCAGTTTGTGAATGTACGAGGAAGCTGTTTTGATTTTGATTGTTTCTGCGTCGCAACGTCAACCCGACAAGATTTGTTAAACGTCTCCCTGACGGGAGGGACTAGTGTGAGAAAATCAATAAATTTGCGACACCAGATCCTGTCTTTGACGTCCTCAGACCATTGGACTCGCCACTACCCATGCGGGACAGAACCGTCTTCACGACTGTATATATGCGTTCTTCTGGTGGGCCTTATAGGAGGTGTTTCTCCTTCTTTTCTTCTTTTTTCCTGTGATTGGAAAATTCTGGAGTATTCCTTCCACATACCCCATTGGAGATCCCTGTGGCTACCGGCTTCATTGTGGACCTACCTGGACTATCAGGATTGGGAATCAGACCCTCGTCCAGTTTCAAGGAGGGTGATTGGCCCACAAAAGCTCTGCATTTGCTGCACTTTTGATCACCACCTTTTAGCGCAATATTTTTTGTTTACTTATATGGCAGCATCACTGGACCTACCCACTGCACCTACCACCCATCATACTCACTGATGTGCGGAGGTGGAGATGAAGAAGTGCAACCAGCAGTAGATCCAGGAGGAACACCTGGTGCAGAATCGTCTGTGGGAGGGGCTGATAGAGACTCCTGGAGAAGTGGTGGTGCCTGGCAAGGCAGGAGGATGATGACAGAAGGAGATATCCAGGGGTGGAGGTCCGGTCACTGACCCTGATGAGCACAGGTGGCCAAGGACAGCAGCCATGCAGCATCAAGAGCAATTGGAGACTTCAGATGGAGGACCCATAGCTGGCGCAGTCAACATCCTCGGAGTGGCGTGGGAATCTCCCGCACTGCCGGGCGCAGGGAGATGAGGCCGCACAGCAGACCAAGGCAGGGCTGTGGTGGCAGGCACCAAGCTTGAATCTTCAACCCAGCCGGGTGCAGGGAAATGCGAGTAGGCTGTAGTCAGCAGCAAGGGGTGGGCGGCAGGTGAAGAGTGGCCATCTCCCGCCCAGTCAGGCGCAGGGAGATGCTGGTAGGCAAGAGTCAGAGGCAAGGGGTGTGCAGCAGGTGAGGCTTGGCAATCTCCCACCCAGCCAGGCGTAGGGAGATGCGGATAAGCAGATGTCACAGGTAAGGCAGAATGTACTGTGGCACATTCAAATCTCCCGCCCGTCTGGGCGCAGGGAGATAAGGAGCCTCCGGCAATGACAGGACCGCTGGTGCAGGTTGAGTGGAGGAATCTCCCACCCAGCTGGGCACAGGGAGATGGGAACCTGTGGCCGAAGGGGACATTATAGAGGCTCCTGACTGCTGTGCTGGGGGACGGGCAGAGAAGGAAGCGGACACACGGGTGAATCTCTGTGTAACTCCCCCAGCGTCCACCCTGCCAAGCATTGGGGGAGCGAGGGCAGATCCAGGAAAACTGCGGCAGGCACCTTCGGGCGTAGAACGGCACGCAGAAAGCGCTGCAGCTCCGGCCCAGCCAGGCACAGAAAGATGCACAGGGGAAGAAGCAGCAGGAGCCCGGGCGGGATGCCGGATGGCTCTAGAACTGTGGGAGTGAGCAGAAGATCTGTGTACCCTAGGAGGGGAGAGCTAGCACCCAGCACATCAGTGGCTCAGGGGGGCGGGGAGAACAGGCCGCAGTGTAAGTAGTCCTGGAAGGACTAGGGCTCAAACAGGATGGTGGATGAGCATGCCTCCGGGCCCTGGATGCAGGGGGCCCCGCAGCAGAGTCCGCAGGTGGCAAGGGAGTGGGGGAGGAAGCCATCACAGGGGAGAGGATGGAAAACAGCCAATTAGCCTGATCTTGGAGGGCCAGCTTGTGGGCCCTGGCCAGCAGTGGATAAGTGTCCATGGTAGTGAGGGGTCTTCTAGCTTTCTTAGCCATGTTCTTCTAAAAGGCCTGGAATCCCCTGGGGTAATACTTTTTCTTAGCTCAGGCCAAGCCCATCCCCTATAGTTCGACCAATCCGTAACGACCATTCACCCACATTGTCTGACACTTGGCCATGCCTCCATCGATCAAGGCTCTCTTTCCCTGTATGGGCTCATGAGGCCTTCATTCGTATTCACTACATTCCATTTGTTTAGATACAGCATTCGTCACTTTGCATAATTCATAACTTTGGATGCATTCGTATTCGTTCCATTCGTTTAGATACAGCATTCGTCACTTTGGATAATTCGTAACTTAGAATGCATTCATATTCGTTATGTTCACTAACAGTTACTTGAGCCAAATTTGAAAGGAAAGTCCAATAAAAATGCAAATCTAATATAATCTAAAAAAACATAATAATGGTTAATAATTTTATATATAATAGCAAATACAAAAAACAAAGTTATCCAAATGTAATCGTTAGGCGCCTTTCACACAGGCGGCTGTCCTGCCGCAGTTAAAAGCATGTTTTTTTCTTTTGAAATTCAAGACTCCAGGCACAGCGATCGGCTGCATTTGTACACTGCGATTAGCTGCGTTTACATGCAGCTACGTTTAGCTGCGGTTGGCCATTAGCCATAGCAACCGTTTTTATTTTGATGTGCTTTCTGTTGTTTTTTCCTTAGTTCACGCTGCTATCCGCAGCTGACACAGTGCACTGCGTTTACCTGCAGTTATGTGTAGATAGCTGCGCAAAATCGTTCCTGGACGCAGTCAAATCTATTTTTTCTATCTGCACCAAACCGCTTGTAATGAAACTGCAGCTAAACGCAGTGTGTGAATGGGGCCATCGGAAAGCATTGTGTGCTTTCAACTGCAGTAGAAAACTAGAAAATCTGCAGCTACAGTAAAAGCACCATTCTATCCGTCCGTGTGAAAGAGGCCTTAGGCCGCCTACACACGAGCAGACAGATTTGTTCAAATCGGTCGGACAGACCGATTTGAACAAATCTGTCTGCTGGGGACGTAATGGTTTGATCGTGTACACACGATCAAGCCAAAATCCCCGCCGGCAGACGGCGTGCTGACGTGGCGGTGACGTTGACGCCGCCACGTCACCGCACCAGGAAGTAAAACACTTCCGCGCATGCGTCGAAACCATTCTTTCAAAATTATTGTATTTTTGTTTTTTTGGATTTTCGCTCTTTCAGATGTTTGTACTTTATGACAATTTGTTTTTGCATGCATTCGTCAAAAAAGTATTTTGTTCATTCCGTTGTCTACCGATTGAACGGATATGCAGAATTTCATCCTAAAAATAATTTGTGACTAAATGAATTGCACATGTCTAACCAAAAGTACAGTAAACCTTGGTTTATGAGCATAATTTGTTCCAGAAACATGCTTGTAATCCAAAGCACTTGTATATCAAAGCATTTTTTTACAGGGTATAAAAGAGAAGAGAGGCACCTCTAATGCCGCGTACACACGGTCGTTTTTTGCGATGAAAAAAAATGTTGTTTTTTAAAAAGTCATTTAAATTGATTGTGTGTGGGCAAAACCAAAAAAAAATTCCAACATGCTTGAATTTTTTGTGTCGTTTTTCAAAACGTCGTGTTTTGTTTCACAAAAAGTCACCGTGTGTAGCAAAAACGTCGTTTAAAACAAAGTTTTTCAATCCGCGCATGCCCAGAAGCTAGTTATGATGCGAGCATCAATGGAAAAGAGTGGTGAACGTAACCTCGCTTTTTGTGAAAAAAACCATGGTGTGTATGCAACATCGTCTTTGAAAGTGACGTTTCAAAAACGTCGTTTTTTACTTCACAGAAAACGTCGGTTTTTTTTCATCGCAAAAAACGACCGTGTGTACGCGGCATTAGAGGCTCCTCTCTTTTTTTTTATACTCAGTTGTGACATAACGCTACTCTAATGCCGCGTACACACGGTCGTTTTTTGCGATGAAAAAAAACGACGTTTTTTAAAACGTCATTTAAATTGATCGTGTGTGGGCAAAACGTCGTTTTTTGTCTTCAAAAAAACGACCAAAAAAAAATTCCAACATGCTTGAATTTTTTGTGTCGTTTTTCAAAACGTTGTTTTTTGTTTCACAAAAAGTCACCGTGTGTAGCAAAAACGTCTTTCAAAACGACGTTTTTCAACCCGCGCATGCCCAGAAGCTAGTTATGAAGCAAGCTTCAATTGAAGAGTGGTGAACGTAACCTCGCTTTTTGTGAAAAAACGATGGTGTGTATGCAAAATTGTCTTTGAAAAGTGACGTTTCAAAAACGTCGTTTTTTACTTCACAGAAAACGTCGTTTTTTTTTTTCATCGCAAAAAACGACCGTGTGTACGCGGCATCATATCAAGACATCGCTTGTATATCAAGGCAAAATGTATTAAAACATTTTGCTTGTCTTGCAAAACGCTCTCAAACCAAGTTACTCTCAAACCAAGGTCTTACTGTACTCCAAGGTCATGTGGTACAAATTAATGGGTCTGGAAAAAACTAAATCTTAAAAGTTAAAATTGGCATCCAAACTTTACCAATTTCTGGACTACTAACACCCCATAACCCTTCTGTCTAGTTTGATCACAACGTTTCTGGTATTGTGGAAAAATCTGGATGATAAATTGCTGGGCTACTAGATTGTACAAGTATAGTGAATCTGCACATTCCGTCTGAGCCTACAGCCCTCCATTTTCCGAGCATGATTATTTTCCTGGCACTTCCCTTCCTCTGAAATACGAGCTGAATGACACTGATATGTTTAATGAGTTAAAAGGTCTGTCCCTCTGGGGGCTAAAGTGACGTCATGAAGCACTAGCTTAATGTGTGAAAGGGTCAATCCCATGTGGCGGTGAAGTGATGTAATAACAGTGGCATTTCTCAAGTACTGTAAATCATTCTTTATGACTTGCTAGCAAAGGAACAGTGTGCATAATATAAAACAAGGATCCAGCTCCAATGAAACTCTCTCTTTCTTAGCCTTGACTGTACAGCATTGTGACTTAAAATAAAAAAGAGAGAGATAACACTGAAAGAAAACAATAAATCATGTGATGGATGTTTACATTCCTGCTCCATTGGGTAGCTGAGCTACCATGGCTTCCCTCATTTAGAACATTTCCAATATCTTAAGTGCAGAACAACAAGACATCCACAGCCAGGATAAAACTTTAGGTGAATACAATAATGGATGTCAGAACAAATATTCTTGTTAAAGGGTCACTAAAGGAAACATTTTTTTTTTTTTTTTTGCTGAAATGACTGTTTACAGGGTATAGAGACATAAAAGTTAACTGATTCCTTTTCAAAATGATTAAAAATAGATAAAAAATCAATCATATAATGTGCCTGCAGGTTAGTTTCACTTTTGAACTGGCTTCATGTTTCTGTATGAAATAGACACACAGAACAAAAACAAACAAATCCAGGGTAGTGTTTTGTTTTTAAAATGAATGGTTCTGGGAAGTTTTAGACACACAGTAATGACAGCTTAGACCACCGTGAGAAAGCTCCCAGTACTGTGGTTATAAGGAAACAGACAAGCAGGAAGTGTGGAGAACAGAGCAGGATTACAGCAACTTCAAAGCAAAAATTAACAATAAGGACATGAAACCAGTACTGCAGTAAGGTAAAGGAAGCTATTTAGCTAAAAAAATGTTTTCCTTTAGTGATCCTTTAACCACTTAAGGACCCCCGCACGCACATATACGGCCACAGAATGGCTCATACAGGCACAAGGGCGTAAATTTACGTCCCCGCCTTCGTGCGGTTCGGGGGTCCCATCGGGACCCCCTCCGCGGCTTGCGGGGGTCCCCCTGGCTCTGGGAGCGATCGCCGACGAGCGGGCGGATGTCCGTGTTTTCCGCCCCCCCCCGCGATCGCTCCCAGCCAATGGGAGCGCTCCCCCTTCGTGTCAGTTCCTCCTCCTGTGTTTACACAGGAAGGAGGAAATGATGTCACCTCTCATCGCAGCGGTGTTTCCCACCGCTGCTGATGAGAGAAGACATCCACAGTAAGTGTGCACCAACACAACACTGACACACACTCACATAGGCACATTAACCCCTTGTGATCGCCCCCCCCCCCACCCCCCTGTCATAGTGTCACTGAATGCAGTGATCTAATCACTGCATTTAGTGTCAGTGTGACAGGCAGTGTAAAATCAGTTAGTGTTAGGTCCAGGATAGCCCCCCCTCCCCCTCTAATAAAGTTTTAACCCCCTGATCACTGCCCTAGTTAACCCTTTCACTCCCTATTGCCAGCATCACTAAGCGATCATTTTTCTGATCGCTGTATTAGTGTCTCTGTTCTCGCTAGGTAGCTATTTTTTTTATTCCGATTTTTTTTTTTTACTAAAGACATGTGGCTGAATTAATTTTGGCCTAAATGTTTTCTAAAATTTAGTTTATTTGATTTTTTTTATAACAAAAAGTAAAAACATAGTAATTTTTTTCAAAATTGTCGCTCTATTTTAGTTTATAGCGCAAAAAATTAAAATCACAGAGGCGATCAAATACCACCGAAAGAAAGCTCTATTTGTGGGAAGAAAAGGACGCAAATTTTGTTTGGGAGCCACGTCGCACGACCGCGCAATTGTCTGTTAAAGCGACGCAGCGCCGAATTGTAAAAACACCTTGGGTCATTTAGCAGCGTATGTGTCCGGGTCTTAAGTGGTTAATTTCCCTTTTGGTTTAGCCAGCAGTGAAAATAAAACATTTTTAATCCTTAGGCCCAACAATGCTACTAAGAAATCACAATATTTCTTTATCATAAATGGGTTTACAAAAAATGACATACTATGCTACAATCCGAATTACTTTCAGCATCAGCATTGTGGCATATTGGTTAGCAACCTTGGGCCAGATTCAGGTAGAGTTACGCCGGCGTATCAGTGATACGCCAGCATAACTCACACTTTGAGCCAGCTTATCTGTTTTCTGTATGCATTGAGTCCAATGAGGGATTGAGTCCAGATACGAGCGGCGTAATTGTATTTCACCGTCGTATCGGAACTGCAATTTTAAAATGGCCGCTAGGGGCGTTCCCGCTGATATGTAAATAATATGTAAATCAGCGAGATACGGCAATTCACGAAAGTACGCGGGCCCGACGCAGTCACTTTACAACGTTTCCGTAAGGGGGTTCCCGGCGTAAAGATAAAGCAACAAAAAGCACGTGTATCCTATGTTAAGTATGGCCGTCGTGACCGCGTCGAATTGAAAAAGTTGAACGTCGTTTGCGTAACTCGTCCGTGAATGGGGATTGACGTCATTGACGTTCACGTAGAAAACACCGTCCTAATGTGGAGCATGCACACTGGGATACATTGACGGCCAGTGCATGCGCAGTGCGTTCGCCGCAGGATCGCGCCTAGTTTGAATACTACACGCCCCCTACTCGCCCAATTTGAATTCCGCCGGCCCATTTTCGCTATGCCGCCGCAACTTTAGGAGCAAGTGCTTTGTGAATACAGTACTTTCTCCTAAAGTTTCGGCGGAGTAACGTAAATGAGCAACGTTACGCCAGAATAAAGATTCGCCTATCTACCTGAATCTGGCCCCATGTCTTTATGCACCAAGGGTCAATGATTTGTGACTACTGCTCTTTATAATATTGTAGAAATATAGGCCCGGATTCACAAAGCACTTAAGCCGATGTATCTCGAGATACACCGAGTAAATGTAAATATGCGCCGACGTATCTGTGCGCCGTGCCCACAGAACTAAGATACGCCTAAAAACAGGCTTCAGTCCACCGACTTAACTTGTCTATGCCGACGTATTGTGGGCGCATAGTTACACTGGACGCATCTGGCGCTCCCATTGATTTCCTATTCAAATATGCAAATGAGGGAGATACGCCGATTCACGAACATACTTGCGCCCGGCGCATGATTTAAGCGATTTGCGCAAGGTTTACGTTCGGCGTAAAGTTATTCCCCATATTGGAGGCGCAACTCATGCAAAGGTATGGACCAGGGAACGAACGCCGTCAAAGTTTACGTTGTACATGAGTAGAACTGTGCATAGGTTACGTTCACGTCGTAGGCAGTGATTCGACTTATCTTAGGCAGTTGTTTCGACGTGAGTGTGAGCATGCGCACTGGGATGCGTCCAAGGTACGCCGCATGCGCAGTTCGTTTTAAGTACTTGTCTGAAGCTCAGCTCATCATTTGCATGGGGTCACGCTTCATTTAAATGTATCACGCCCACTTCCAGCCCAATTCCACCTACTTTGACTTAGGCCGGCTTACGCCGACAAATTTACGTCACACCGGCGCAACGTTGGGAGCGTTTGCTTTGTGAATTCCATGCTTGCCTCTCTGCGTGGCGCTGACATAGCGTAAAGAAGATACGCTACAGCGGCATAAATATGCGCCAATCTATGTGAATCCGGGCCATACTGTATAGCACTCAATGCTAGTAATTGAGAATTTGGGTTTCCCACAAGTTTTGGCAAAAATATGAGGATTTAAAGAGATGCTCCTTCAGATAAAATGAGAAGTCTATAGCTACAAATACTGTAGCTGCTGACTTTTAAAGCCGCGTACACACGATAGGTTAAACCGGTGAGAACGGTCTGGTGGACTGTTTTCATCGGACCAAACCAATCGTGAGTGGGCACCATCGTTTAGTTATCCATCGGTTAAAAAAAAGCCAACTTGTTTTAAATTAAACCGATCGTCAAAACCGATCGTTAGTAGGCACGACCATCGGTTAAAAATCCACGCATGCTCAGAATCAAGTAGACGCATGCTTGGAAGCA
The DNA here is from genome assembly GCA_029574335.1 of Rana kukunoris. Taxonomy (NCBI): domain Eukaryota; kingdom Metazoa; phylum Chordata; class Amphibia; order Anura; family Ranidae; genus Rana; species Rana kukunoris. The sequence continues at coordinate 117,370,292 of CM056051.1, read as the reverse complement.
TTGAACTTAATTTTTTTCAGCACGTCGTTGTGTTTTACGTCACCGCGTTCTGACACAATCGTTTTTTTAACCGATGGTGTATAGGCGCGACGGACCATCAGTCAGCTTCATCAGTTAACCAATGGAAATGGTCCATCAGACTGTTCTCATCGGATGGAGTGATCGTGTGTATGCGGCATAAGATTTGGACACTTACCCATCCAGGAATCCAACGGTGTCCTCATCTGAACCGTTTTTTTAATCGGCAATTGGGTGCTGCCACACCCAACCTCACCAGAAACCAGCAGTGAAGCCTTGTGTCCCTTACTGGGCATGCAAGAAGCACGCTGCGCTCTGTGCATGGGTCAGCTGCGGAGGGGGGGACTTTTGCTTCAGTTTGCCAAGTCAAAACTAAGTAACTGCTCTCCTCCCCCCAAAAGGTGCCAACTGTGGCAGCAGATGGGGGAAGGAGGCAGACGAGCGTAGCTTCCCCTTTTGGGTGGAATGGAGCTCCACTTTAAGTTAGATGTCAACCATTTGTGGTAAAACATATTCGAGTCAATGGGGAATGTGAAAAGGAGGGTGGTTTTTGGAATTAAGCAATGTGACTTAATAGGTCAAGTAAAAACTTAAACTGACCAAAACACAAACGCACACACAAAAAAGGAATAAAACATAATTGCAAATAAAATAAACAACCTAACTCAACCTAAACTACTCTAAATACCTTCATCTCTGTTAATTGAAATGTACTGTGATCTCACTTATAATTAAGTTATAACATAATACATAAACATGTTTCTAAATTGTACTATTTTATGCATTTTGGTCTGCAGAAGTCTGACTACATAGAAGAATATTCATAGAAGAAGAATACACAGAATACCAAAAGATATATAGAAGATAATGGTACTCTTTCTTACTCAGTGAGTGCAGTGACCACAGTGGATGGCTCTGTTCGGTTATTACGATACAGAAAGTGTTGAAATCACACAAAAAGTTGGCTCTAATATTTTTTTTTTTTAGGTATGACAAATGACATAACGTGGGAAATTTACAAAAACTGGTGCACAAAAAATCTGATGTGACATAGTGACCAATCAGCTTCTAATGTCAGCTTTCTTCAAATAAGCTTTGACACTAAGCCCAGGTTCACACTGGGTACGATTTAGTTCGATTTGAGATGCGATTTCACATGTGAAATCGCATCTCAAATCGGCAACAATTACCGGCAATGACACCGTCCTAATCAGTGCGACGCCGCATCTGCGGCGCTGCACCGATTTCAAAAAGTAGTTCCTGTACTATTTTTTGAGATTTCAGGATGCGATTTACATTGACATCTGTGCAGAACCCTGCACAGATGTCTCCTAAATCGCGCCGAATTCGGGACTGCCAGAGGGAGTGAAATCGCGCGAGTTCAGCTGAAATCGCGCAATTTCACTCCCGCAGCCCAGTGTGAACCAGGGCTAAGGCTTGGTTCACACTACACTACACGACTTTCATCCTACTTTGCTCTGCGACATTTGTCCTACATTGATCCTACATTGATCCTACATTGGTCCTACATCCATCCTACTTTCATGAACAGGATACTACTTTGGTCCTACTTTGTGATAGACTGACTTGTTCTTTGACCAATCAAAACAATCCCAGAGTGAGGTAAATTCCTTTTACTGGTGCTGTAATCACATGTCAGGTGGCAAAAGTCGGATGGTTAGGACAAGGCTCCTAGTTTGGTCCTACTTCAATGATATTCAATGGGCTGAAGTAGGATCAATGTAGGACCAAAGTAGTACAGGGAGCATTTTCAAAGTCGGACCGACTTGTGTAGGACCAGTTAAGACAGCTCTCATAGGGAAACATTGATTTTCACACGTCATGCTACATGAGCTCCCAATGTCGGAGCGTTGTCGGAACAAGCGTGAACCCAGCCTCAAACCTAGAAGCTGATTGGTTACTATGCACAGCTACACCAGATTCTGCATGCTCCGGTTTTAAGAAATCTTCCCCTAATGCCCCTTTCACATGTGCGGACCGTATGTCCGCATTTTCATCCAATCCGTTTGCGGATAAAAACGGGACACACATTGGTCCCTATGTGATTGCGAATAAACATCCGCTGACACCTGTAATTGTCCGCCTCCACAATGATCCGCTTTTGCGGACGGAAAAAACCCCTATTTATTCTTCCGTCTGCAGAGTGGATCGGATGAACACGGACAGACGGTCCGTGTTCATCCGATCCCCCATAGGGGAGAGCGGAGAAAAAACAGGGCGGTCCCTGCACAGTGTGCGGGGACCGCCTTGTCAGCCGATAGCTCAGCAGGGATTTACGGAGGAATCCCCGCTGAGCAGACGGACACACGGAGGCCGATCAATACTGATCAGCCCCATGTGAAAGGGCCCTAAATGTTTCAGAACTGCTTAGAGTCATTCATCAAGGCAACACCAATACACTGCATCCTATAATGGACAAAAGAATCAAAGAATCTAGGCCTTCTGTCATTTTAAATACCTTTAACAAACTTTTACATATTTCTATCTTTACTTCTCTTTAATATTTTTATATGGGATAATGCATCCTAGCTAACTCTATTGCCGTGTACACACAATCAAAAATTCCGACAACAAAACTGTCGATTTTTTCTGACGGAATGTTGGCTCAAACTTGTGTTGCATGCACACAGTCACACAAATCTTGTCGGAAATTCTGACCGTCAAGAACGCGGTGACGTACAAGACGTATGACGAGCCGAGATCAATGAAGTTCAATAGGCAGTTCGACTCTTCTGCTTGATTCTGAGCATGCATTGCATACAGACGAGCAGATTTTCCGATAGGAACATTTTCACTTGGAAAAATAGAAAACCTGCTCTTAATCTTTTATTGGCGGAAATTCTGACAGCAAAAGTCCAATGGAGCCTACACACGGTTGAAATTTCCGACTAAAAGCTCACATCAGACTTTTCTTATTGGAATTTCCGATCGTGTGTATGCGGCATAAGGCTTTGTTCACATTTCTATGCTGATGATTTTGGGTCAAAAAGATCTTATTTCAACAATAAGGTGTCCTAAAAGAAAGTTCACATTGAACTTCTTAGGGAAGGATATGGGTGCACATTGTCATACTGCATAAATAACCACAGGTATCTGAATAGCATTATTCCCTACAATGGGCTAAACAGCCCCCTTCAATGTTATAATGTTAAAGAATAGTGGTCACCAAATTATGGCTTGCGGGCCATATTCAGTCTTTTGCTTGCCTCTATGTAGCCCTTGGGACACTACTGATCTTTTATTAAAAAGAATCAAGCAACAAATTTTATACAAAAGTAAAAAACATAACTATAGTACAAAACTTAAACATAAATCCAAGGAATACACATCCAGGGTCAGAATATATACAATATATACACTATACACAATATATACACTATACACAATATATACACTATACACCACTACCAAACATTACTACAAAACTATTTACACAAAGCAGCAGAGAGGGCCTAAGAGGCACAACCCGTCACCTATGTACGCAGCCATTTATCAAAAATGTATCAAAAATAATAATAATCTAGGGTGATAAGAGACAGACAGCCACACCCGGGAAAGAGACTCCTGGCAGTCAGGGAGGCCTGAAACCCCTCCACGCCTTCAGCCAAGCCCCCTGACCCCACTTGTCTCTCTCAAGCCCCCGAATCTTCCCCACCTTATGCACAATGTCATACACCACCACCTCAACAGGAAGGATTTTTTGCCGAATGCTGACCTGACACCGTGCGTTCCAGGTGAAATAACGGACCACTAGGCTAACTAAAAAAAGTGTATCCAAACAAAAACCTCCACCGGTACTGAATGCTCCGTACACCCACTCAGCATAACCCAGCCTGGAGAGGAATGGAACACCGAGCGCCCGCCCCACCTGTTTGTACACTTCTATGTTAAAGGGGCAACGAAGCAGAAAATGGTCCATAGTCTCCTCCTCATCTGCACACTCCTCCCGAGGACAGCTACGATCCATCGAACTGCGAAATTTCAAATTGCCCCGAACATAGAGCTTCCCATGGAAGCACAACCAGGCCAGATCCCGAAATTTAGGAGGTATTCTATCCAAATTAATCAGCCTCAACCCCGCCCTCAAAACTGGGCCTGGGCAATCCCTTAAGGCCAGTGGGTCATGAAAGACTTCGCTCAAGACTCGACTCATAAGGTCTTTCCTCGGAACCGATCTGAGATCTTCAGCCGACAATCGCCACTGCCGCAGTAACTTCAGGCACGGAGCTACATAGGCTGGTAGCTGACCACGATGACCCCTGCGATTCTTCACTTGGCCACCTTCTTCCCAAAGTCGTAGAAAAGGCCTAAACCAAGATCTAAATATGCCTGCCCATCCAGGAGGTTCCACTGCAAGCATACTACCAATGTTAAACTTAAGAAATAGCAGTGAAAAGAAAAGAACTGGGTTGACCATACCTAAGCCACCCTCTCTCCTGGATAGGTAGGTGACATTCCTCTTGATGGGGTTCAGTCTGTTCCCCCACAGCATCTGGAAGAACACACTACTGACCCTAGCATAGAGAGACACTGGCAAGATGCAGACAAAGCTGACATACAAGAAGATTGGAATCAGGTAGGTCTTAATCAGATCAACCCTTTCCCTCATAGATAACTTCCATCTCTTCCAGCTGACCACCTTAGCATTGGCAATTTCCAGTCTGCCTTCCCAGTTTTTGAGGCCATAATCGCCGGGTCCAAATTCAATGCCTAGTATCTTAATTTTTTCCTGGGGCACTGGAAAGGTGTCCGGGAGATCAAACCCCTCACCTTCCTTTCCCATCCAGAAAACTTTGCTCTTTTCCTGATTGATCTTGGAGCCTGATGCTTCAGAATACCGTGATGTCAGAGAGACCACCTCCTCCGCCTCATCCGTCCCAGTGACAATCACCGATACATCGTCCGCATAAGCAACAACCCTCAATGGCGGCTCACCCGGGAGCCCCACTGGTACCCCACACAACATGCCGCTCTCTAGCCTCCTGATGAAGGGGTCGATTGCAAACACATAGAGCAGGGGACTCAGGGGACAACCCTGGCGCACCCCGGAGCCAACCTCAAAGGACTGCCCAACCCAACCATTAACAAGAGGGAAGCTTTCTGCCCCCTTATACAAGACTTTCAGCCAATCAACAAAACCACCCGGCAGACCGTACTTACTAAGGAGCAACCACAGGTACTCATGGTTAACACGATCAAAGGCTTTTGCCTGATCCAATGTCAGCAAATACTTTCCCCAGCCTGCAGCCCTGCACCGCTCCAAGGCCTCCCGGACACCTAACATCGCTGTGAAGGTGCTCCTACCCTGGACCGAACAGTGCTGATGGCGAGAAAGCAAAGACTCTGCTACTGACGACAGGCGCCAGAAAAATATCGCCAGTATCTTTCTATCGACATTAAGAAGGCTGATGGGGCGCCAATTCTCAATCATCGAAGGATCTTTACCCTTTGACAGAAGAATCACAGCCGAGTGCCTCATGGAAGGGGGAAGCACCCCCTCAGCGAGACAACTGTTAAAAACTTCTACCAAATGTGGGGCCAGAATAGACTTAAAGGCTTTGTAAAACTCAGCCGTCAAGCCATCCGGTCTGGGTGACTTCTTGATGGCAAGCTGTTCAATTGCCCTCATCACCTCTTCAACTGTGATCTCCTCTGTCAAATTCATCAATGGAACATCTCCACCATTTAGACCTGGAGTAGAGTCCAAAAAGCTTTCCATCTTGTCACGGTCAAGCTCTTTCCGCCCAAGAAGGTCGGCATAAAAGGACCTCACGACCTCCAGAATCCCTGACCTGGATTTTGTCACGGAACCTGTACTGTCCTTAAGGCCAACGACCGCTTTAACAGCTACACCTTGTTTGCAGTTCTGGTAAGGGTCAGGCGAGTGGTACTTCCCATAGTCCCTCTCCAGAACCAAAGAGGCATGCCGGTCATATTGACACTTCCTGAGGAGGAGTTTCACTTCGGAGATTGCCCCAGGATCTCCTCCTCTCGAGACAAGAATATCCAGCTTCCTCCGCAAACGTTGGTAGGTCATGTATTTGTTAAACTGTTTTCTATTGGCTAGGCCCCTGAAGAATCCAGCGATCCTCTTTTTGGTCAGCTCCCACCACTCAGCCTTGCTGCTACAAAAGTCCAGGATGGTCACCTGTGCCTGAAAGAATTCCTCAAAGGATTGTCTAACATGTTCTTCCTTGAGTAGAGTCGAATTCAATCTCCAGATGCCCTTTCCCCTCTGAGGGGCGTCTAGAGCATTCAGGGCCACAGATAGCATACAGTGATCAGAGAACTCTACCGCCTGCACCACTGGGGGTGAGAAAGCAGAGGTCTCCTTCAAAAAAAAACTGTCTATCCTACTCTGACTATTACCACGATGAAAGGTGAACCCTGTGTCATCCGTGAGGTGCTTAATGTGCACATCCACAAGACCAGCATCCCTAACCATACTATTTAGAAAAACGCTATCATATCCCAGCCGGTCCTTGAAGTCCTTCCTGTCCTTGGGCCTAGTTACTGTATTAAAGTCACCTCCAAAGACCACTTGCCGGGATGTAAAAAGAAATGGCTTGATCCTTGTAAAAAGGCATTTCCTGTCCCACTTTGTGTGTGGTCCATAAATATTAATTAGGCGCAGGTCCTGCCCTCCCACAAGGACGTCTAAGACCATACATCTCCCAATCTCCACCTCAATAACCCGCCGGACAGTTACCATGCTGGTTTTAAACAACACCGCCACTCCGCCGTAAGGCTCGGCCGCAAGAGACCAGTATGATGGACCATACCTCCACTCTCTCTTGGCCATATGAATATCTGCCAAGGAGGTGAGCCTAGTCTCTTGCAAAAATAAAATTTCAGCATCTAATTGGCTGAACAAAAATAAGGCCATAGAACGAGCTCTCACTGACTTAATGCTGGCGACATTAATTGTCGCCACTTTTAACGGAGGGGGAACCTCCATTTGGGTTATTGGGTGGATTGCTTCTTAGCTCCCCTCTGCTGCTCATCACCAGAAGCCTCTCTCTTCCTTGAGGCCGCCTCAAACTCCATATCTGAATCAGAACTCAGCTCTGAAGAAGCTTCAGATGAGGAAATGTCCCACTTAGTGGACCTATGACGGTGGGAGACAGGCACCGGAGCTTCCTGTTCCCGTTCCGTCCTCACCACCTGCTTCTTCCGTTTTCCAACCTTCCTTCTCTCTTCCAGGTACTTAAGGTCGGCCTCAAAGATGCCTTCATCTCTGTGTTTTCCCTTTAAAGTCTTCCCAGAAGACTTCGTCACAGAAGAGGAAGCAACCTTCTCAGTACCCGCTACCACTCCTGATGGGGGGGGTAAATCAGACTTAGGAGGGGTAGACTCCTGGGGGGTAACTGACACGGGGGGCACAGACTTAGAGGGTTCTGACACAAGAGGAGCGGGTACAGTAGGCTGGGGGGACACAGAGACAGATACAGAAGGAGAACTTACAGACACAGGGGGGGTGGCCACAGGAACTAGGGAGGGATCCTGAGCAGGACCAGGGGGGTCGGTCACCGCAGCGGAGGATGGTACACTAGGGGCCTCACCCTCCATCCTGTCCAGCCTTGACATCTCATCCACCACCTCCTTCTCCATATTGTGCCAGGCCTCAGGGCATCTGCTGTAGGGGTGGCCAAGTCGTAGACACAGGTTGCACCTGATCTTCTGGTCGCAGTCCTTGGCCTTATGACCCTAAACCCGACACACTGAGCATATCAAGGCCGAACAGGAGGAGCTAAGGTGCCCCTTCTCTCCACAGCGGTGGCACAGCTTCGGCTGACCAGGGTAGAACACGGTCATCCTATCCCTCCCTATGAAAGCCGAGGAGGGCAGGTGACGGACAACATTCCCATCCCTGGCCAACCTGACTGTTACCGACCATCCCCCAGTCCAGATGTTACGCTCATCAAGGATTTTATTAGGTTTGGTCAAAACCTCCCCATAGTTCCTCAACCAAACCTCCAGATCCCGGGCAGGGACGCTCTCATTGGTGAGGATGATGGTAATCTTTTTTACGGTTGACCGCTGCGAAATCGCAACTGGGGCCATATTTTCCCATTCGGGTCTTGACCTGCACCGGGCCTCATATCTCTCCCAGAACAGGTCAAGACCCTCTGGCTTGGTGAAACTGACTGTATAATCCCGCGCCCTGACACATGTATGAAGGCATAAAGATCAATAACCCCAAAACCCATCTCCAGGATTAAATCCACCACTGCACGCCTTGCAGGGGGGACTGCACCTCCTTCCCATTTCAGGATAACGACATTGCGTCTGGGACCCCCAGCAGAAGCCAGAGACCCGAGTCCAGATACCGGGGTGCTCAAGGTGGTAGCTCGCAGGGGAAAACCCTGCTTGGGGGCAGAGCTGCCAGGGGCAGAGCGCACCACCTGAGCAAAAGAAGGTTTATTGGAGCCAATGCCCCACACTGAAGTCACATTATCTGTATGAACAGAGGTAGTATTGTCCATCATATCTGAACTAGGATGACTTTTATCAGCCACACCCACATTGTCATCTGGTATAATGATAGTTTCCGTTGCAGTACCGGCCGTCGCCTGATGCTGCACTGTAGAGCCCTCAGCAGCAGTGGGGCAATCAGCTCTGGTCTCAGCAGCAGGAGGGTTAATGGGCTCTGCTGGGACTTGCAGTTCCTTTGCAGGAATGTAATTTTTTAAATGTGTCTCTTGCTGCATTGCAGCCTCAGCAGTCACATCATTGCTGCACACAGGACTGGCAGTCTTATTATTGGGCACATTCTCATTCATGGTGCTAGATGGTACAAACACAGTCTTATCCACAACATGGGGCTTAGCTTGCTTCACTCTATCAGGAACATCATCTGAGATATTGTCATCATTAAACACCATCTGATCCCCCCGCACAGGAGACTCCATTCCCTGGATCACCCTCAGCATGCCTCCTGAGTGCTGTGAAGGCATGGGGGTGCTTACCTCTCCTTGGGGGGTCAGGGGATCAGAACTGGGGGTCTCCTCCTCCTCCACCTCCATCTTGGTCACCTTCGCAAACCTCCTTTCGTTGGAGAACTTCTCCTTGAAAGGACCATCCCTTCCCTCCATAATGGCCACGATGGTCTCCTGATGGTCCACACGGACCTTGGCCAGTTGGATCTCTGGATCCATGGATCCGCGTTTCAGGCTATGCAAGCCTTCACGTTGCCTTCTCAGGCGCTTCAGCTCCGCACGTAGCTTGTAAAGCTTATCCCTCTCCCTGTTCAGGACTTTTATCCCGGCCACCACTCGCTCCCGAATGGCCGCCGATCCTTCATCCTCGCTAGGGGTAGACAGGTCAGGATGCACAGAGGCAGGCATGTCAGCAGATGGCCCAGGAGATGGCTGAGAGCCTCCAGCAGGGGAGGCCCCACTGCCCTCCATGGCTTCCCCAGAAAGGGGCCAGGAGAGCTGGGATAGATTTTCAGGCGACTCCCTTCTCACACGGATCTCAGGGAGCAGCTCAGACACACCCTCCTCCTCACACACCTGTGCTCCAATGGTGGGTGGGGCACTATTCCTCCCACTGACACCAACATTGAGGCACTATTCCTTCCGCTGACACCAATTATGAGCAGAATTTCTTTCACTGACTCCAGCAATGGGACACAGTGGCGTATCTAGGGTATGGCAGCCATGGCAAGTTCCATGGGCGCCATGGGGAGGGGGGCGGCAAAAAGTTACCCCCACATGAAAAAACCCTCACCTGTCCTCTTTTGGCCGTCTCCGGCACTAATGTAGCTCCCAGCATTGCGGCCAGCCTGCTGAAGAGAGGTGCCGGAACAGCAATTGCTAATATTGCTACTTGGCCTGGGGAGGGGAGTGACAGTTGCCCCCATGATGGCCGATGACTGGTACAGTGGCTGCTTTTGTGGGCACAGTTGCTGCAATAGATTTTTTTTTCAGTTTGTACCAGCCGCCAGTGGTCCCCAGTGTCCCTCTCCGTCCTCATCGCACTGCGTCCCTCCCTGTCTCTGGTTATCTGAAAGGTTTTAAATGTTTTGACAGGGGCGCAGTTTCAGTGCTTGCCATAGGCGCCATTTTCACTAGATACGGCTCTGACGGGACACTATACCTCTCGCTGATATTCAGGAACCTAATGGGGTTGATTTTCTAAACCTGGAGCATGCAAATCTGGTGCAGCTGTGCATGGTAGCCAATCAGCTTCTAAATCAGTTCACACCAGATGCAGTTGCCGTGCAATTTTTTTTTCTGCACTAAAAATGCACGCACATGTTTTCCATGTATTCCAATGGCTCTAGTTCACACCAATGCAGTCAGTTCCAGTCAGTTCTGCACCGGAAACTGACCAGAAACTGACTGAAAACTGACTGGAACTGACTGCACTGGTGTGAACTAGAGCCATTGAAATACATGGAAAACCCTGTGCATGCATTTTTAGGGCCAATTCACACCACAAAAATGCACTTATATGTTCCCGACCAGTTTTTGCTAAGGCTGGTTTCACAACTATGCAGTTTTAGTGCTTTTTGCATTTTGCAGATCTGCACTACAGAACGTGTTACATAGGAGACCATGTTAAATGGACAGTAGTGCAAATCTGCAAAATGCAAAAAGCACTAAAACTACATAGGTGTGAATCCAGCCTTAGGCCCCTTTCACATGAGCGGACCGTTCGTCCGCTTATTACAAGTCCGTTTACGGACTTGTAATGGACCCCTATGGGATCGCGACAGTTAGCGGATGATGCTTCCGCTAACGTCCGCCTAAGATCCGCGTCCGTCTGGATCCGTTTTTCGGACGGAAGAAAACCCTATTTTTCTTCCTTCTAAAGGATTGGATCGGATGAAGACGGACAGACGGTCCGTTTTCATCCGAATCCCAATAGGGGAGAGCGGAGGAGAGACAGGGCGGTCCCTGCACAGTGTGCGGGGACCGCCCTGTCCGCCGACAGCTAAGCTGACGGACACACACGGAGCGGACCGAAAAACGCTCCGTGTGAAAGAGGCCTTACAGTTCACACCACACACAATTCCAGTGCGTTTTTTATACAATTTGCTAGGTTTCTGGAATACATGGAAAACACTGCATGCATTTTTAGTGCAGAAAAAAAGTGCACGGAACTGCATCTGGTGTGAACTAGCACTCTAATTTTAGCTTGTCCAATTAGGCTTTGACAAAAAACCTGAAAGTTAATTGGTTTGTTGGCAGAGCTGCACCAAATTTTGCACTCTTCAGTTTTCGAAAATCAACCGCACAATGTACAGTCCGGAGGAAAGAAGGGAAAAGGGAGACATTATTGAAACCTTCAAATACATCAAGGGGGTGAATAAGGTTCAAGGGGCAGGATTTTCAATATGAAACTAAAATCAAGAACACGGGACATGAACTCAAACTGGAGGAAAGTTTAAAACGAATCTTAGAAAGTATTATTTTACTGAAAGGGTAGTTGGTGCTGTGAAGGTGCTCCTACCCTGGACCGAACAGTGCTGATGGCGAGAAAGCAAAGACTCTGCTACTGACGACAGGCGCCAGAAAAATATCGCCAGTATCTTTCTATCGACATTAAGAAGGCTGATGGGGCGCCAATTCTCAATCATCGAAGGATCTTTACCCTTTGACAGAAGAATCACAGCCGAGTGCCTCATGGAAGGGGGAAGCACCCCCTCAGCGAGACAACTGTTAAAAACTTCTACCAAATGTGGGGCCAGAATAGACTTAAAGGCTTTGTAAAACTCAGCCGTCAAGCCATCCGGTCTGGGTGACTTCTTGATGGCAAGCTGTTCAATTGCCCTCATCACCTCTTCAACTGTGATCTCCTCTGTCAAATTCATCAATGGAACATCTCCACCATTTAGACCTGGAGTAGAGTCCAAAAAGCTTTCCATCTTGTCACGGTCAAGCTCTTTCCTCCCAAGAAGGTCGGCATAAAAGGACCTCACGACCTCCAGAATCCCTGACCTGGATTTTGTCACGGAACCTGTACTGTCCTTAAGGCCAACGACCGCTTTAACAGCTACACCTTGTTTGCAGTTCTGGTAAGGGTCAGGCGAGTGGTACTTCCCATAGTCCCTCTCCAGAACCAAAGAGGCATGCCGGTCATATTGACACTTCCTGAGGAGGAGTTTCACTTCGGAGATTGCCCCAGGATCTCCTCCTCTCGAGACAAGAATATCCAGCTTCCTCCGCAAACGTTGGTAGGTCATGTATTTGTTAAACTGTTTTCTATTGGCTAGGCCCCTGAAGAATCCAGCGATCCTCTTTTTGGTCAGCTCCCACCACTCAGCCTTGCTGCTACAAAAGTCCAGGATGGTCACCTGTGCCTGAAAGAATTCCTCAAAGGATTGTCTAACATGTTCTTCCTTGAGTAGAGTCGAATTCAATCTCCAGATGCCCTTTCCCCTCTGAGGGGCGTCTAGAGCATTCAGGGCCACAGATAGCATACAGTGATCAGAGAACTCTACCGCCTGCACCACTGGGGGTGAGAAAGCAGAGGTCTCCTTCAAAAAAAAACTGTCTATCCTACTCTGACTATTACCACGATGAAAGGTGAACCCTGTGTCATCCGTGAGGTGCTTAATGTGCACATCCACAAGACCAGCATCCCTAACCATACTATTTAGAAAAACGCTATCATATCCCAGCCGGTCCTTGAAGTCCTTCCTGTCCTTGGGCCTAGTTACTGTATTAAAGTCACCTCCAAAGACCACTTGCCGGGATGTAAAAAGAAATGGCTTGATCCTTGTAAAAAGGCATTTCCTGTCCCACTTTGTGTGTGGTCCATAAATATTAATTAGGCGCAGGTCCTGCCCTCCCACAAGGACGTCTAAGACCATACATCTCCCAATCTCCACCTCAATAACCCGCCGGACAGTTACCATGCTGGTTTTAAACAACACCGCCACTCCGCCGTAAGGCTCGGCCGCAAGAGACCAGTATGATGGACCATACCTCCACTCTCTCTTGGCCATATGAATATCTGCCAAGGAGGTGAGCCTAGTCTCCTGCAAAAATAAAATTTCAGCATCTAATTGGCTGAACAAAAATAAGGCCATAGAACGAGCTCTCACTGACTTAATGCTGGCGACATTAATTGTCGCCACTTTTAACGGAGGGGGAACCTCCATTTGGGTTATTGGGTGGATTGCTTCTTAGCTCCCCTCTGCTGCTCATCACCAGAAGCCTCTCTCTTCCTTGAGGCCGCCTCAAACTCCATATCTGAATCAGAACTCAGCTCTGAAGAAGCTTCAGATGAGGAAATGTCCCACTTAGTGGACCTATGACGGTGGGAGACAGGCACCGGAGCTTCCTGTTCCCGTTCCGTCCTCACCACCTGCTTCTTCCGTTTTCCAACCTTCCTTCTCTCTTCCAGGTACTTAAGGTCGGCCTCAAAGATGCCTTCATCTCTGTGTTTTCCCTTTAAAGTCTTCCCAGAAGACTTCGTCACAGAAGAGGAAGCAACCTTCTCAGTACCCGCTACCACTCCTGATGGGGGGGGTAAATCAGACTTAGGAGGGGTAGACTCCTGGGGGGTAACTGACACGGGGGGCACAGACTTAGAGGGTTCTGACACAAGAGGAGCGGGTACAGTAGGCTGGGGGGACACAGAGACAGATACAGAAGGAGAACTTACAGACACAGGGGGGGTGGCCACAGGAACTAGGGAGGGATCCTGAGCAGGACCAGGGGGGTCGGTCACCGCAGCGGAGGATGGTACACTAGGGGCCTCACCCTCCATCCTGTCCAGCCTTGACATCTCATCCACCACCTCCTTCTCCATATTGTGCCAGGCCTCAGGGCATCTGCTGTAGGGGTGGCCAAGTCGTAGACACAGGTTGCACCTGATCTTCTGGTCGCAGTCCTTGGCCTTATGACCCTAAACCCGACACACTGAGCATATCAAGGCCGAACAGGAGGAGCTAAGGTGCCCCTTCTCTCCACAGCGGTGGCACAGCTTCGGCTGACCAGGGTAGAACACGGTCATCCTATCCCTCCCTATGAAAGCCGAGGAGGGCAGGTGACGGACAACATTCCCATCCCTGGCCAACCTGACTGTTACCGACCATCCCCCAGTCCAGATGTTACGCTCATCAAGGATTTTATTAGGTTTGGTCAAAACCTCCCCATAGTTCCTCAACCAAACCTCCAGATCCCGGGCAGGGACGCTCTCATTGGTGAGGATGATGGTAATCTTTTTTACGGTTGACCGCTGCAAAATCGCAACTGGGGCCATATTTTCCCATTCGGGTCTTGACCTGCACCGGGCCTCATATCTCTCCCAGAACAGGTCAAGACCCTCTGGCTTGGTGAAACTGACTGTATAATCCCGCGCCCTGACACATGTATGAAGGCATAAAGATCAATAACCCCAAAACCCATCTCCAGGATTAAATCCACCACTGCACGCCTTGCAGGGGGGACTGCACCTCCTTCCCATTTCAGGATAACGACATTGCGTCTGGGACCCCCAGCAGAAGCCAGAGACCCGAGTCCAGATACCGGGGTGCTCAAGGTGGTAGCTCGCAGGGGAAAACCCTGCTTGGGGGCAGAGCTGCCAGGGGCAGAGCGCACCACCTGAGCAAAAGAAGGTTTATTGGAGCCAATGCCCCACACTGAAGTCACATTATCTGTATGAACAGAGGTAGTATTGTCCATCATATCTGAACTAGGATGACTTTTATCAGCCACACCCACATTGTCATCTGGTATAATGATAGTTTCCGTTGCAGTACCGGCCGTCGCCTGATGCTGCACTGTAGAGCCCTCAGCAGCAGTGGGGCAATCAGCTCTGGTCTCAGCAGCAGGAGGGTTAATGGGCTCTGCTGGGACTTGCAGTTCCTTTGCAGGAATGTAATTTTTTAAATGTGTCTCTTGCTGCATTGCAGCCTCAGCAGTCACATCATTGCTGCACACAGGACTGGCAGTCTTATTATTGGGCACATTCTCATTCATGGTGCTAGATGGTACAAACACAGTCTTATCCACAACATGGGGCTTAGCTTGCTTCACTCTATCAGGAACATCATCTGAGATATTGTCATCATTAAACACCATCTGATCCCCCCGCACAGGAGACTCCATTCCCTGGATCACCCTCAGCATGCCTCCTGAGTGCTGTGAAGGCATGGGGGTGCTTACCTCTCCTTGGGGGGTCAGGGGATCAGAACTGGGGGTCTCCTCCTCCTCCACCTCCATCTTGGTCACCTTCGCAAACCTCCTTTCGTTGGAGAACTTCTCCTTGAAAGGACCATCCCTTCCCTCCATAATGGCCACGATGGTCTCCTGATGGTCCACACGGACCTTGGCCAGTTGGATCTCTGGATCCATGGATCCGCGTTTCAGGCTATGCAAGCCTTCACGTTGCCTTCTCAGGCGCTTCAGCTCCGCACGTAGCTTGTAAAGCTTATCCCTCTCCCTGTTCAGGACTTTTATCCCGGCCACCACTCGCTCCCGAATGGCCGCCGATCCTTCATCCTCGCTAGGGGTAGACAGGTCAGGATGCACAGAGGCAGGCATGTCAGCAGATGGCCCAGGAGATGGCTGAGAGCCTCCAGCAGGGGAGGCCCCACTGCCCTCCATGGCTTCCCCAGAAAGGGGCCAGGAGAGCTGGGATAGATTTTCAGGCGACTCCCTTCTCACACGGATCTCAGGGAGCAGCTCAGACACACCCTCCTCCTCACACACCTGTGCTCCAATGGTGGGTGGGGCACTATTCCTCCCACTGACACCAACATTGAGGCACTATTCCTTCCGCTGACACCAATTATGAGCAGAATTTCTTTCACTGACTCCAGCAATGGGACACAGTGGCGTATCTAGGGTATGGCAGCCATGGCAAGTTCCATGGGCGCCATGGGGAGGGGGGCGGCAAAAAGTTACCCCCACATGAAAAAACCCTCACCTGTCCTCTTTTGGCCGTCTCCGGCACTAATGTAGCTCCCAGCATTGCGGCCAGCCTGCTGAAGAGAGGTGCCGGAACAGCAATTGCTAATATTGCTACTTGGCCTGGGGAGGGGAGTGACAGTTGCCCCCATGATGGCCGATGACTGGTACAGTGGCTGCTTTTGTGGGCACAGTTGCTGCAATAGATTTTTTTTTCAGTTTGTACCAGCCGCCAGTGGTCCCCAGTGTCCCTCTCCGTCCTCATCGCACTGCGTCCCTCCCTGTCTCTGGTTATCTGAAAGGTTTTAAATG
This sequence comes from Rana kukunoris, assembly GCA_029574335.1. Lineage (NCBI taxonomy): Eukaryota > Metazoa > Chordata > Amphibia > Anura > Ranidae > Rana > Rana kukunoris. Next base: position 117,354,072 of record CM056051.1, on the reverse strand, counting down.
TTTTGACAGGGGCGCAGTTTCAGTGCTTGCCATAGGCGCCATTTTCACTAGATACGGCTCTGACGGGACACTATACCTCTCGCTGATATTCAGGAACCTAATGGGGTTGATTTTCTAAACCTGGAGCATGCAAATCTGGTGCAGCTGTGCATGGTAGCCAATCAGCTTCTAAATCAGTTCACACCAGATGCAGTTGCCGTGCAATTTTTTTTTCTGCACTAAAAATGCACGCACATGTTTTCCATGTATTCCAATGGCTCTAGTTCACACCAATGCAGTCAGTTCCAGTCAGTTCTGCACCGGAAACTGACCAGAAACTGACTGAAAACTGACTGGAACTGACTGCACTGGTGTGAACTAGAGCCATTGAAATACATGGAAAACCCTGTGCATGCATTTTTAGGGCCAATTCACACCACAAAAATGCACTTATATGTTCCCGACCAGTTTTTGCTAAGGCTGGTTTCACAACTATGCAGTTTTAGTGCTTTTTGCATTTTGCAGATCTGCACTACAGAACGTGTTACATAGGAGACCATGTTAAATGGACAGTAGTGCAAATCTGCAAAATGCAAAAAGCACTAAAACTACATAGGTGTGAATCCAGCCTTAGGCCCCTTTCACATGAGCGGACCGTTCGTCCGCTTATTACAAGTCCGTTTACGGACTTGTAATGGACCCCTATGGGATCGCGACAGTTAGCGGATGATGCTTCCGCTAACGTCCGCCTAAGATCCGCGTCCGTCTGGATCCGTTTTTCGGACGGAAGAAAACCCTATTTTTCTTCCTTCTAAAGGATTGGATCGGATGAAGACGGACAGACGGTCCGTTTTCATCCGAATCCCAATAGGGGAGAGCGGAGGAGAGACAGGGCGGTCCCTGCACAGTGTGCGGGGACCGCCCTGTCCGCCGACAGCTAAGCTGACGGACACACACGGAGCGGACCGAAAAACGCTCCGTGTGAAAGAGGCCTTACAGTTCACACCACACACAATTCCAGTGCGTTTTTTATACAATTTGCTAGGTTTCTGGAATACATGGAAAACACTGCATGCATTTTTAGTGCAGAAAAAAAGTGCACGGAACTGCATCTGGTGTGAACTAGCACTCTAATTTTAGCTTGTCCAATTAGGCTTTGACAAAAAACCTGAAAGTTAATTGGTTTGTTGGCAGAGCTGCACCAAATTTTGCACTCTTCAGTTTTCGAAAATCAACCGCACAATGTACAGTCCGGAGGAAAGAAGGGAAAAGGGAGACATTATTGAAACCTTCAAATACATCAAGGGGGTGAATAAGGTTCAAGGGGCAGGATTTTCAATATGAAACTAAAATCAAGAACACGGGACATGAACTCAAACTGGAGGAAAGTTTAAAACGAATCTTAGAAAGTATTATTTTACTGAAAGGGTAGTTGGTGCTTGGAATAGACTTCCAGCAGAGGTAGTGAGTGGTTTCAAACATGCTTGGGACAAACATAGATCTAAAAAAATTGGCAGACTCAATGGACCACTTGGTCTTTGTTTCTGGCGTCATCTTTCTATTCTTCTTTTTCATTTTCTATACAAATGATGGAACACTATTCCTCCCACTGACACCAACGTGGGGCACTATTCCCCCCCACTGACACTAACGTCGGGGCACTGTTCCCCCTCGCTGACACCAACGATGGGGCACTATTCCCCCCACTGACACTAATGTCGGGGCACTATTCCTTCCACTGACAACAATGATGAGCAGTATTCCTTTCGCTGATTCCAGCAATAAAACACTATTCCTCCCACTGATATAATAGAAATAGAACAATATTCCTCCCACTAACGCCAATGATAGGATACTATTTGTGCCACTGACACCAAAAATGAAGCACTATTCCTTCCACTGATACCAACGATAGGGCACTATGCCTCCCACTGATATCAACGATAGGGCACTATGCCTCCCACTGATATCAACGATAGGGCACTATGCCTCCCACTGATACCAATGATAGGGCACTATGCCTCCCACTGATATCAACGATGGGGCACAATGCCTTCCACTGACACCAGCATTATGGCCCCAATACTTCCGCTGACACCAATGATGGGGCACTATTCCTTCCACTAATACCAATATGATGGGGCACTATTCACCTTCCAACTGACCACAGGCATTATGTAATTTTTTACCCCCACTGACCACCAAACCTGAGGCATTATTTAATTCCACTGACGCTTTCTATTCCAATTGGTTGCAGTTCAGCCTTTTTAAAATCTAAAGGGCCAGAAGCTCGATCTTTGTTTAGAAAGTTTGGAGAGCGCTGGTATAAAACAATGCGCCCGATGTGAGAGCGGACAATCCTTCTCTTTCCTTATGCTTCCAATTAAATGTCTTCATGCAATAACCAATTGTACCGTGGAGTCACGCTTCTGTTGACTTTCTATACAAGCACATTCAATACTGCCAGATTAGCTACTTTCCTTGGAAGTGACAATTCCAAGAGAGAAGTATGGGGGTTGCCAACTTGCCATTGCTGGCATCGTTCTGAACAATCTAGATGCCGGCTGTGTTTGTCTACTGCGCTTTCCAGTCACAGACCCAGATAAAGCACAATGTAAATGAATGCCAGCAGTACCTTAAAGTGGTTGTAAAGGTTTGTTTTTTATTTTCTAAGTAGGTTCCATTAAGCTAGTGCATTGTTGGTTCACTTACCTTTTCCTTCGATTTCCCTTCTAAATGTTTTTTTTCTTTGTTTGCTTTGTCTGAATTTCTCACTTCCTTTTTCTCCTCAGTAAGCTGTTCTGGCTGACTAACCCCCAGCCAGATGATGGTGACAAGCTTACTAAGGAGAAACAGGAAGTGATAAATTCAGACAAAGAAAAAAAACATTTAGAAGGGAAATCAAAGTAAAAGGAATTGCAGCTCCCATTAATCTCTCATGACAGGTTCTCTCTAAAAAAAAAAGTGTCAATAAAATATTTTGGTTATTAGGGTCTTGTTCAGACGATCTTTCTTATTGGTACAGTAATATCATTATCAAGTAGGTTGATACATAAGGCTTTATTATGATTTGTAATTATATGATAAAATCAGTTTTACTATTGTAAAAAACACGCAAGGTGAATATGCTGAATGAAAATCTTTCTATAAGAAGGATTATTTAGTCACAACACATCCATTAGGAAACAAATTATTTTTCTTAGTACATATGCCATGAATAGCTATTAACTCAGCAGCCTGTCCAGATTCTTCCTATGAATATGATAGGTCCCGAGTCAGAGAGTATGAAAGAACCACATATGAATATATCTGGTTACAATCCTGACACAACATCTTACCAAATATTTACACCATGATGGGTCTGAGGCAGCCTTCATTTGTAGGTAGAATTCTAACATTACTTAAAGGGGTTATAAAGGTTTGTTTTTTATTTTCTAAATAGGTTCCTTTAACCACTTAAGACCCGGTCCTTTAGGCAGCTAAAGGACCCGGACAGTTTTTGCGATTCAGCACTGCTTCGATTTAACTAACAATTGCGCGGTCGTGCGATGTGGCTCCCAAACAAAATTGGCGTCCTTTTTTCCCACAAATAGAGATTTCTTTTGGTGGTATTTGATCACCTCTGCAGTTTTTATTTTTTGCGCTATAAACAAAAATAGAGCGACGACAAATGAGGAAATGGGGGGAAAAAGGGACAACAAGCCCCGGGACTTTAAACGGTGTCCAGACAAAACAATACACTGGGATAAAAGAATATATATAAAATGTATTTAATTTACACATACAAAATTAGAATAACATAATCTGTAAATGGTCTGCAACCAACCAACGAGGCTCACAATGAAGGCCACTGGAGTCCCTATACCAGACAGTTGCCCGACATGTTTCGCCCAGGGCTGGGCTTCATCAGGGGCTTAGTACAGGGAAAAACTATAAATAAAGAGACATAAATTAATTAGACAATAAGACAATTTTTTATTGAAATGAATTAAATTATATTAAATAATCCAATTCATGTATATAATGGTATATCAACAGATATATATGTATATGCATTTAACATGTACTGGTAAATGTTTTAACAAAAAACGATAAATATGGGACAAATACATAATATTTACAACAGTATAGCATGCATAGGATTTACATAACAGCAGTAAAACAAGGCAAACACCACTCACCCTCGGACCAGAATTTCAATCAAAAATAGAGCGACAATTTTGAAAAAAATGCAATATTTTTTCCTTTTTGCTATAATAAATATCCCCCAAAAAGATATTAAAAAAATATGTTTTCCTCAGTTTAGGCCGATACGTATTCTTCTACATATTTTTGGTAAAAAAAAAATCGTAATAAACGTTTATCGGTTGGTTTGCGCAAAATTTAGAGCGTTTACAAAATAGTTTTATTGCATTTTTATTATTATTATTTTTTTTACTACTAATGGCGGAGATCAGTGATTTTATTCATGACTGCGACATTATGGCGGACACTTCGGACAATTTTGACACATTTTTGGGACCATCGTCATTTTCACAGCAAAAAATGCATTAAAAATGAATTGTTTACTGTGAAAATGACAATTGCAGTTTGGGAGTTAACCACAAGGGAGCACTGAAGGGGTTAAGTGTGACCTCATCTTTGTTTCTAACTGTAGGGGGGTGTGGCTGTAGGTGTGAAGTCATTGATTGTGGTTCCCTATATAAGGGAACACACGATCAATGACAGCGCCACAGTGAAGGACGGGGAAGCTGTGTTTACACACAGCTCTCCCCGTTCTTCAGCTCCGGGGATCAGCTCAGTCATGCAACACTGTACCCAAATGATTTTTTTTCCTTTTTTTCATACAAATAGAGATTTCTTTTGGTGGTATTTGATCACCTCTGGGTTTTTTATTTTTTGCGCTATTAATGAAAAAAGCTAATTATTAATTTTTCTTCATAAATGTTGGCCACAATTTATACTGCTACATGTCTTTGATAAAAATAACCCAACATTTTTGTAAATTATTTGGTCTGTGTGAAAGTTTTAGAGTCTACAAGCTATAGTGCAAATCATAAAAAATCTGATCACACCTGATGTACTGAAGCCCTATCTCATTTCTTGAGACCCTAACAAGCCAGGAAAGTACAAATGCCCCCCAAATAACCCCTTTTTTGGAAGTAGACATTCCAAGGTATTTATTAAGAGGCGTGGTGAGTTATTTGGAGTTTTTCCCACAATACTTTGCAAAATTAAGATTTTTATTTTTTATTTAAAAAAAATCTTAAAATTGTCATTGTATTAGCTTATTTCTCTTACATGGCATGTGCATACCACAAATGACACCCCAAAATACATTCTGCTACTCCTCCTGAGTAGAATGATACCCCATGTGTGAGACTTTTTCACAGCCTGGCCACATACAGAGGCCCAACATGCAAGGCGTGCCATCAGGGGTTTTAGGAGCATAAATTGCACATCTAACTAGTTGACTATATATTACAGTTTTGAAGGCCCTGGAACACCAGGACAGTGGAATTACCCACAAAGTGACCCCATTTTGGAAAGCTAATACCCCAATGTATAATCTATGAGGCATAATGAGTCTTTTGAATAGTTTATTTTTTTCCTGCAGTTTTTGGAATATGTGGAAAAAAAATGAAAACTTTTTTTTTTTACACAAAGTTGTCCATTGATAAGATATTTCCAACACATAGCATGTACATAGCAAAAATGACACCCCAAATACATGCTACTCCTCCTGAGTAGAATGATACCCCATGTGTGAGACTTTTTCACTGCCTGGCCACATACAGAGGCCCAACATGCAGGGAGCGCCATCAGGGGGTCTAGGAGCATAAATTGCACATCTAACTAGTTGACTACCTATTACAATTTTGAAGGCCCTGGAACACCAGGACAATGGAATTACCCACAAAATGACCCCATTTTGGAAAGCTAACACCCCAACGTATAATCTATGAGGCATAATGAGTCTTTTAAACAGTTATTTTTTTTCCCAGAAGTTTTTGGAACATGTGGAAGAAAAATGAAAACGCATTTTTTTTTCACAAAGTTGTCGGTTTATAAGATATTTCTAACACATAGCATTTAGATAGCAAAAAATTTCACCCCAAAATACATTCTGCTACTCCTCCTGAGTACAACGATACCACACGTGTGAGACTTCTACAGTGCTGTACAGCACTTTTTGAACAGAGAGCAGTCTCTTGCTTCATTTCAAAGTGACTATGTTATTGAACTCTTAGAGTTCGCCACTAAACACAGTTATTTTTGGTTTGACCAACGTTATTTTTTACAACTAAGAGGCGTCGCCATGGGGGCCAAGTTCGCACCCAGTTTAGCGAACCTCTTTATGGCCAAGTGGGAGGAGGATGTCGTCTATGCCCACACTGTACCATCCTTGGGCCTGTGGGCCAGGTACATAGACGACATCCTCCTCCTATGGAATGGCAGTCCAGAGTCTTTGAAGACCTTTTTTGAGTCTCTGAACAACAACGATAGGGGCATTTCTTTGACATATGAGTTTAGCCCCACTAAGATCCATTTTCTGGACTTAGAGATAACTATAGTGAATGGTAAATTCAACTTCCAGACCTATTTTAAACCGACGGACCGTAACGGTTACATTCCCATGGGGAGCTGTCACCATCCCTCGTGGCTCCGTTCGGTTCCGCGTAGTCAATTCCTTAGAATACGCAGAAACTGTACAGATGATCACACCTATCTTGTACAGGCCGAGATTTTGAAATCGAGGTTTGTAGATAAGGGATATTCGGCTAGTGATATAGATCTCGAGTTACAAAGAGTCCTTTTATTGGATAGGAGGTCACTAATATCTGTCAAACCTAAACGCCCTACGGACGATGGCTTCAAGTTCGCTATGCTGACTACTTATTCTACTCAGTATAAGCAAATTAAGACCATTTTCAATAAACATTGGAATATCCTTAGAGGAGACAAGATATTGGGTCCTTTATTGCCTGAACAGGCAAAGATAGTGTTCAAGGGAGTTCCTTCACTACAGAGCAAGATTGCTCCAAATATAATCAACCCTCCCGTAAAGAGTTCGTTCTTCCATGATTTAGTTGTTTTTTATCCTTGCAGGAGATGCAAAGTGTGTCATCACAATGCTCTCACTACACGAAAAATTTCAGAGTTTTCATCATCAGTCACCAAGAAACAATACAAAATCAAAACGTTCTGCACTTGTGCGACTAAATATATTGTATATTTACTCACGTGCCCTTGTGGCATGCAATATGTTGGTCGCACTATTCGTTGCTTTTCCATCAGGGTCAGCGAACATATTGCATTAATAATAGGTGGGGACACAAAACACCCCGTACCACGACACTATAGGCAACATCATCATAGGGACCCCAAGGGTACTCAGTTTGTCGTTATCGACAAGTACACCCCGCCCTGGAGAGGTGGAGCTATGACCCGTGGGGTATCCCGCCTCGAAACCTTTTGGATATATGAACTCCAGACTTATATCCCATTAGGAATGAATGTCGAATGGGACATTAATTCCTTTATCAATATGTCATAATATCACATTCCGGGTCTTTGGTAATTTTTCTAGTATATTTTTTCTATGTTTTTTCTGTTTTTTTCTCATTATATTGGAACATACAATATGTTCACCATTTGCAATTTATTCCGTGTCCATTTTTTCACAGTTATGTATATTCATATGTACGTGGAGATCTGACTCACAAAACACATGAAGCGGTAGTTTTTTCATTAATAGAAGCATACCACCATCATTGACACTAGTATATATGATTGAATTGCTTTATAGATGGTGTCATCGTTCAATATACATTTTATAACATGTAGTGGCTTCATTACTTTGAGCTGCTGCAATCATCCACATTGTGCCATGAATTAATTTGTATTTTCGGCAGTCATAACATGGATTAGTTTCTTTCCTGTTTGCCAGAATGCAATTTTGTGCTGTCAACCAGGCATGGTTATTTGGATTGATTTTAATTAAAGAGCTATATGGTTAGATCCCACTCCATGTAGTAGGAGCGCACATTAGCTGCAATCTAGGTGTGTTCCACATTGAGTATGGCCAGCCAGATTAATATTAATCAGAAACCTACATAACCGGAGCGCACGTCAGTTGGAACGCACGTGCGTTCCATAGCGAGGTCCATGCGAGCGCGCATGCGCCCTCTTTGGATTATTTCCACCCGCCCCTTCGGTCGCTTTGTGCGACGCTTGCTTTTTCCAGCTGGAACGCATATGCGTTCCACAGCGCCGTCGCCTCATATGTGCGCAAGCGCTTATTCTAATTCATTCTGGGGCACAGCCAAACACATCTACCGAAAGGCGTGGTTAGTATACTTGCACCCTATCCGCCATTTGCTAACTCATATACACCTTAGCTGTTACTGGCTCATTAGCCATTGGCTGTAAGAACTAGGCATAAGGAACATCTCGTTCTGTGTCACAGTCATCGTTTCTTATTTTAAACTTTTATATTTTTAGTTAATTACTTCAAAAAATACTATTACAGTTCCACATTTAGCAACCATATCCCATAACATCTAGATCTAACGATATTCTCGTATTTTCACACAATATGTTGCTCACTTCCTGCTTATGCTAATGAGGCCAAACTCACATTGAGGCTTGGATAGCAATGCTATGCTAAATGAGGCCAAACTCACATTGAGGCTTGGATAGCAATGCTATGCTAATGAGGCCAAACTCACATTGAGGCTTGGATAGCAATGCTATGCTAATGTGGTCAAACTCACATTGAGGCTTGGATAGCAAGCCACAGCGCCATCTTGGATAGATGGAAGTGCTGCTTTTCATTGCTGCAGGTGCATGGTGAGTCAGATCTTCACTGATTGGACTGTAATTCACTGTTTTTACATAAATTGGAGTGGGCTACAGTGGAGAGACACCCCAGACGAAGTGCTCTGTCCACGAAACGCGTCGGGAGGACTCCACTGCCGCCCTACTTGTATACAAGCATTTTTTATTCAGCTAAAATGTAAGTTTGATAGCTGTAAATAAATATTTTATTTTTCTACTTAAACGGGATTACGCTATGTGGCCACTTCTTTCTCTTATCTCTTATGCAAACCATTTTCTATGAGAATATCCACTTGGGGATCGCACTCCCAGCTGGGCTTCATCCATCCATCCCACGGAGGTTCTGCTGACCATTCAAAGTATTGCCTTGCCAAGGAGCCCATTGTGATATCAGCCACTACAAGCCTAATTTGACTTTCAGTGGCGTAAGCCATCTGAAGTCAACTGGTTCTGGTAAGCCTGCATTGCTTTCGGTGGTGGGAACAACACAGTGGAGAAGTCATTATTTGTTATTCACCAATCATCAGATTGACTATTACTTATTTACATCAGGATTTGTTTTATTTTCCTTTCACGGGACATTATTGCACTTGTCAGTCAGTGGCTAATAATTTACACATGTCTTTCTAAAGAAATGAACAATCACTGTTGTTTTTCAATGTATATATGTGATTAATTGTATCCAACAACGGGTGTCATCTCACTAATAGATTATTTTCACACTGTTCATCACACACGAGTTATACAGTGCTTGTCCCTGGATTTTCCAGGGTCCTTTATTTGTTTTACTTTACACAAAATTTGTTTATTCTTTTTTTGTGCTTCTGACTGTCATTAACAGACAGTCACTTTAAAGCGCTACACATTTCCTACACATTTAATTCTTTTTGCTTCTCTCATATGAGCCGTGTTAGCAGCTAACATTTAACCAAAATTGGCAGCGCGGGGTAATCATCTTCCTTTTTTCTGTTCTACTTTGAAATCTACACTGCAGCAGCCTTACTGTCTATATATTAAATAGCAATATGGACATATTTGACTATAGAGCATCCCGTACTGTAAACATCGAAGGAGTCTTTACTGTTACAGGGAATGACACAGAACTAGGGGGGCTCTTTATGCGTCTTAAAAACGTTATGACTTCAGAGATACACCTCCTATGGGATTTAATTTTCCTGGAGCAGTATATCTCTGAAAACATGGTCCCCCGTAGCCTCAGATGGGAAATCCATCCCCAACAAGGAGAACCAGACTTGGACTCCTGGTATAAATATTTTAATGAGGCAGGTATTAATTTCTTGAGTTTTCTTATCACAAAAAAGAAGAACAGGTTACTGGTTCTAGACAAAGAAATTAAGGTACTTAAAGAAAAACTTGTGTTGCATAAAAATTCTTTGGAATATAACTCTTTGTCTTCCCATCTCCAGAGCCATTTGGAGAAAGAGGACAAGGATCAAAGAACAAAAAAACACAAAAAATATTCTAGAGATGTGGGCGACTACAAATCGAATAACGTATTTGGGTGGCAGAAAACACTCACGCCCACCACCCAAATGGACACTGCTCCAGCCGCAGATCCTAGTTCTGCAGCACAACCTGTCCCCCCAGGAGGGTCCACCAATTTGGCATCTCATTTTGGTGTTAAACCCTTACCATCTACAGGTGCCCCCCCCACCCAGGTACCACCTCCGTTACCGCAAAGATTTCAATATTCCAGCCCCCACACGCCCAATTACCCCCCAAGGGGGAGAGGTAATAATAGAGGTAGACGTGGAGGACGGGGACAACGCAGAGGCAATTCTCACCACTCTGGACAACGTTCATCGTATGATCATGGTGGACATGCGGGAAGGGCATCTCCAATCCCTTATAGGGAACAGTATGAGGGTCATCACCCCCAACAGTCATATTACAGCTTACCCGCCGTACCTGTTCACAATAGGTTCTCTCCCCTTAGAGAACACAGGGAATATGGGCCACACCAGTCACGTGGTGGTTATGAACAAACCTCAGAGCATCGTGGCTATCAGGACCCAAATGGTCATGGTGAACAGGGTTTTCACGGAGGCCATCCCTGGTACTCCAAAGGTCCAAACCAAAGAGAGGATGCCGAGCAGGAAGGCGTATACAGAAGAGAAAAGAGAAGGAGGGTATAAGAGGCCAGGGAGTATTTAACTTGAGTTCCAAAACATTGACCGTTGCCGAACAATCTGTGCTTGACAAAGGTCTCAAGTTTGCTCCCTCTAAACCACTAAATAAATTTGGCACGTTTATCGACGTGCAAAAATTTATACGCAAGATTAACATCCAGCGATATATGGTATCTAACACCTATCAGACAGACGGCCGGGCAGCAACTTCAGGGACAGTTCATTCTGGATTATCGAATCCGTCTCTCTTCAATCCCCCTGTTGCTGTTGCCCCCGCCGTCAAGATTTTTAAGGAGTTAGTCCTCAAAGATTTGTCCCAATTAAAAGAAAAACGATTTTCCACACAGCCCCTGTCTAGCCAGGGCGTAAGATCCTTGTGTGACAACAAGGATTTGATCATTCGTCCTGCTGACAAGGGCGGTGGGATCGTGGTCCTAGACAAAACGCAATACGAACAAGAAATGCGTCGTATTCTTGGTGAACCTGGCACGTACCAGGAGATTCCCAATAATCCAACTACAATATATAAAAAACAGTTACAAACCCTTGTAAACAAGGGATTTGATCTCAAAATTTTAAACAAGAAAGAAAAATTATATTTAATTCCCAAAGTACCCAGAATTCCAACAATATATTATTTGCCCAAAATACATAAAGATCCCATCCAACCACCTGGAAGACCCATCGTGAGTGGCATCAATTCGGTCACTTCACGTATAGGCCGCTATATTGATTTTTATCTTCAGCCCCTGGTCAAACAGACTCCTTCATATATTAAGGATACAGGCGATACCATTCGCCTTCTGGAGGGTATAGCAGTACAGGAAGGGTGTATTATGGTCACAGCAGACGTGGCCTCTCTATACACCTGTATTCCCCACCATTTAGGCATAGAAGCTGTACAGCACTTTTTGAACAGAGAGCAGTCTCTTGCTTCATTTCAAAGTGACTATGTTATTGAACTCTTAGAGTTCGCCACTAAACACAGTTATTTTTGGTTTGACCAACGTTATTTTTTACAACTAAGAGGCGTCGCCATGGGGGCCAAGTTCGCACCCAGTTTAGCGAACCTCTTTATGGCCAAGTGGGAGGAGGATGTCGTCTATGCCCACACTGTACCATCCTTGGGCCTGTGGGCCAGGTACATAGACGACATCCTCCTCCTATGGAATGGCAGTCCAGAGTCTTTGAAGACCTTTTTTGAGTCTCTGAACAACAACGATAGGGGCATTTCTTTGACATATGAGTTTAGCCCCACTAAGATCCATTTTCTGGACTTAGAGATAACTATAGTGAATGGTAAATTCAACTTCCAGACCTATTTTAAACCGACGGACCGTAACGGTTACATTCCCATGGGGAGCTGTCACCATCCCTCGTGGCTCCGTTCGGTTCCGCGTAGTCAATTCCTTAGAATACGCAGAAACTGTACAGATGATCACACCTATCTTGTACAGGCCGAGATTTTGAAATCGAGGTTTGTAGATAAGGGATATTCGGCTAGTGATATAGATCTCGAGTTACAAAGAGTCCTTTTATTGGATAGGAGGTCACTAATATCTGTCAAACCTAAACGCCCTACGGACGATGGCTTCAAGTTCGCTATGCTGACTACTTATTCTACTCAGTATAAGCAAATTAAGACCATTTTCAATAAACATTGGAATATCCTTAGAGGAGACAAGATATTGGGTCCTTTATTGCCTGAACAGGCAAAGATAGTGTTCAAGGGAGTTCCTTCACTACAGAGCAAGATTGCTCCAAATATAATCAACCCTCCCGTAAAGAGTTCGTTCTTCCATGATTTAGTTGGTTTTTATCCTTGCAGGAGATGCAAAGTGTGTCATCACAATGCTCTCACTACACGAAAAATTTCAGAGTTTTCATCATCAGTCACCAAGAAACAATACAAAATCAAAACGTTCTGCACTTGTGCGACTAAATATATTGTATATTTACTCACGTGCCCTTGTGGCATGCAATATGTTGGTCGCACTATTCGTTGCTTTTCCATCAGGGTCAGCGAACATATTGCATTAATAATAGGTGGGGACACAAAACACCCCGTACCACGACACTATAGGCAACATCATCATAGGGACCCCAAGGGTACTCAGTTTGTCGTTATCGACAAGTACACCCCGCCCTGGAGAGGTGGAGCTATGACCCGTGGGGTATCCCGCCTCGAAACCTTTTGGATATATGAACTCCAGACTTATATCCCATTAGGAATGAATGTCGAATGGGACATTAATTCCTTTATCAATATGTCATAATATCACATTCCGGGTCTTTGGTAATTTTTCTAGTATATTTTTTCTATGTTTTTTCTGTTTTTTTCTCATTATATTGGAACATACAATATGTTCACCATTTGCAATTTATTCCGTGTCCATTTTTTCACAGTTATGTATATTCATATGTACGTGGAGATCTGACTCACAAAACACATGAAGCGGTAGTTTTTTCATTAATAGAAGCATACCACCATCATTGACACTAGTATATATGATTGAATTGCTTTATAGATGGTGTCATCGTTCAATATACATTTTATAACATGTAGTGGCTTCATTACTTTGAGCTGCTGCAATCATCCACATTGTGCCATGAATTAATTTGTATTTTCGGCAGTCATAACATGGATTAGTTTCTTTCCTGTTTGCCAGAATGCAATTTTGTGCTGTCAACCAGGCATGGTTATTTGGATTGATTTTAATTAAAGAGCTATATGGTTAGATCCCACTCCATGTAGTAGGAGCGCACATTAGCTGCAATCTAGGTGTGTTCCACATTGAGTATGGCCAGCCAGATTAATATTAATCAGAAACCTACATAACCGGAGCGCACGTCAGTTGGAACGCACGTGCGTTCCATAGCGAGGTCCATGCGAGCGCGCATGCGCCCTCTTTGGATTATTTCCACCCGCCCCTTCGGTCGCTTTGTGCGACGCTTGCTTTTTCCAGCTGGAACGCATATGCGTTCCACAGCGCCGTCGCCTCATATGTGCGCAAGCGCTTATTCTAATTCATTCTGGGGCACAGCCAAACACATCTACCGAAAGGCGTGGTTAGTATACTTGCACCCTATCCGCCATTTGCTAACTCATATACACCTTAGCTGTTACTGGCTCATTAGCCATTGGCTGTAAGAACTAGGCATAAGGAACATCTCGTTCTGTGTCACAGTCATCGTTTCTTATTTTAAACTTTTATATTTTTAGTTAATTACTTCAAAAAATACTATTACAGTTCCACATTTAGCAACCATATCCCATAACATCTAGATCTAACGATATTCTCGTATTTTCACACAATATGTTGCTCACTTCCTGCTTATGCTAATGAGGCCAAACTCACATTGAGGCTTGGATAGCAATGCTATGCTAAATGAGGCCAAACTCACATTGAGGCTTGGATAGCAATGCTATGCTAATGAGGCCAAACTCACATTGAGGCTTGGATAGCAATGCTATGCTAATGTGGTCAAACTCACATTGAGGCTTGGATAGCAAGCCACAGCGCCATCTTGGATAGATGGAAGTGCTGCTTTTCATTGCTGCAGGTGCATGGTGAGTCAGATCTTCACTGATTGGACTGTAATTCACTGTTTTTACATAAATTGGAGTGGGCTACAGTGGAGAGACACCCCAGACGAAGTGCTCTGTCCACGAAACGCGTCGGGAGGACTCCACTGCCGCCCTACTTGTATACAAGCATTTTTTATTCAGCTAAAATGTAAGTTTGATAGCTGTAAATAAATATTTTATTTTTCTACTTAAACGGGATTACGCTATGTGGCCACTTCTTTCTCTTATCTCTTATGCAAACCATTTTCTATGAGAATATCCACTTGGGGATCGCACTCCCAGCTGGGCTTCATCCATCCATCCCACGGAGGTTCTGCTGACCATTCAAAGTATTGCCTTGCCAAGGAGCCCATTGTGATATCAGCCACTACAAGCCTAATTTGACTTTCAGTGGCGTAAGCCATCTGAAGTCAACTGGTTCTGGTAAGCCTGCATTGCTTTCGGTGGTGGGAACAACACAGTGGAGAAGTCATTATTTGTTATTCACCAATCATCAGATTGACTATTACTTATTTACATCAGGATTTGTTTTATTTTCCTTTCACGGGACATTATTGCACTTGTCAGTCAGTGGCTAATAATTTACACATGTCTTTCTAAAGAAATGAACAATCACTGTTGTTTTTCAATGTATATATGTGATTAATTGTATCCAACAACGGGTGTCATCTCACTAATAGATTATTTTCACACTGTTCATCACACACGAGTTATACAGTGCTTGTCCCTGGATTTTCCAGGGTCCTTTATTTGTTTTACTTTACACAAAATTTGTTTATTCTTTTTTTGTGCTTCTGACTGTCATTAACAGACAGTCACTTTAAAGCGCTACACATTTCCTACACATTTAATTCTTTTTGCTTCTCTCATATGAGCCGTGTTAGCAGCTAACATTTAACCAAAATTGGCAGCGCGGGGTAATCATCTTCCTTTTTTCCGAGACTTCTACACAGCCTGACCACATACAGAGATCCAACATGCAAGGAACACAGTCAGGTGTTCCAGAGACACATAGCATGCACATACCAAGAATTACACCCCAAAATACATTATGCTGAGCAAAGCGTAAACAAAAGATTACCTGTGGTAATAGTAGCGCAGTTCTGCACAGCAGGATAGCACTGATCCAGGCAGCAGGCAGGGACTTGTTCAGCAACGGCATACAAAATTGTCCAGGCAGGGATACTGTTCCGGCCGTCAGGGTTAGTGCAGGCAGACATATTGTCAGCAGTGCCAAAAATATTGGTCCTGTCGTGTGGTCAGTTCATGCAACAGGCAGAGGCATGATGGCATAGGTCCTACAGGCAGCAGGCAGAAGTAGGGCCTCGTTCAGGACAGAATGGGGACAGGGGTAGTGGCTTCTCCCACCCAAATCTCTTTGAAGCCTCCGGGCAACCTGACCCTAATCTAGGATGAGAAAACAAAAAAAAATTGTTTTCTTCATCCAGAGACCCCTGTGTTGAATACCACTAGTCCAGTAGCAGGGTACAAGATCAGTCCATGAGGCAGGCAAAAACATGGTCAAACAGTCCAAGGTCAGTTCCAGATCAGACAGAGGCATTACAGAATCGTTAGGCAGAAGCATGGTCGAAAAAACAGTCCAGGGTCAGTTCCAGATCAGGCAGAGGTATTACAGAATCGTTAGGCAGAAGCGTGGTCGAAAAACAAGCCTTAAATTTTTTTTTACGTCGTCTGCCTGTTTCTGTGGGAGGGACTTTATCGGGAAAGTGACGCTTAGAGAGTCGACTTAGAACATCTGATCGGATGGTTTGGGTGGGTCGTTCAGGAATATAAGGGCAGTGATAAGGCCCTCCGGGTAGCCAAGGAAGCGTTTGACGTTTTGGGTGGAGTTGCGGTATATGATATATGAGCTGTATATGGCCAATTGAAAAAAAAATTGCAACTTTTTTGTACCAATGGTACGTCCACCTTGTGGAAAGGTAGGGTTCAAGCATCTGGTCATTGAAGTCGACTCCCCCCATAAACAAATTGTAGTCCTGGATGCATGTGGGCTTTCGGATGGTGGTGCCAAGCCTTCTGCGGATTTCAACGACAGTATCATTGTGGATGGAAGATAACATGTACATGTTCTATCCTTCCACTTCACTGCCAGAACCTCCTTGTTTTGCAGACTTGCCGTTTCTCCTCTTCTCAGCTTTTTATTCACGAGACTTTGAGGAAAGCCTTTCCGGTTCTTTCTGACGGTGCCACATGCTGGCGTCTGCTTCCGGTACAGGTTGTGGAACAGGGGAAGAGAGGTGTAGAAATTATCCACGTACAAGTGGTAGCCTTTTTCCAATAGGGGGTTGATTAATTCCCAAACAATTTTGCCACTTGATCCCAAGTAGTCTGGGCAATTAGGGGGATTCAGCTGGGTGTCCTTGCCTTTGTACACTCTGAAGGCATACAGGTACCCTGTGACTCGGTCACACAATTTGTACACCTTCACACCATAGCGGGCCCTTTTGCTGGGTATAAATTGTTTTATTTGAAGCCTGCCAGTACATTTAATAAGGAACTTATCCACACAGATGTGTTGGTCCAGGGTATACAATTGGGGGAATGTTTCAGAAAAATAATTCAGTAAGGGCCGAATTTTGAAAAGCCTGTCATGATTTGGGTATTTCGGGGATGGCACTGGGTGTTATCGTTAAAATGTAGGAATCTCACGATGGCGAAGTATCGGGATCTGGGCATTACGCTGGAGAAGATTGGCATGTGGTAGATGGGGTTTTTGGACCAAGAGGAATGTGAAGTGTTTTTTGGGTTGAGTCCCATACAAAATGTGAGGCCTAAAAAAAATTTAAACTCCTCCACCGTTAGGTCTCTCCACTGGTAGGGACGGGCATGATATGATGTGGGATTATTTGCAATAAATTGCTGTGCATATAGGTTGCACTGGGTCACAATTCCGGATAGCATGTCCTTTGTAAACATTAGGTTAAAAAAATCGATTGGGGAAAAATTCTCCGTGTCCAACTGGATTCCTGGCTGGGCAGTGAAAGGGGGAATGTTGGCTTCTCCTGAATTATGAGGAAGCCACAAGGGGTTCTGAAGGGCATAGGGAAGGCTAGCATGGGTCCTTGACCTTTCTTGCCGAGGCACTGCGGTGCTGGTGGATGGCACTTCGGTGCTGGTGGATGGCACTGCGGTGCTGGTGGATGGCACTGCAGTGCTGGTGGATGGCACTGCCTCCTCACCAGAACGCCTTCGTTTAGCAGGCCGGCTATCTTCCTCCTCTGAGTCACTCAGTGTTCCGCTACTGAAGGCTGGCTCATAATTGACGTCAAACTCAGAATCGGAATTGGAAATGGAAACTGAAATAGAGTTCAAAAGATAGGGAAGGGGAAAACGAAAAAAGCACTCACATTTAGCCAACATCCAAAATATTGAATCAAAGAGGAGATACTACACAAGGTAGTGACAAGGCGGACTTTTTAAGGCAATCACAGGGACATAGGGATTTAGAAAAATATAAATTTAATTACAAAACATACATACAATAAAATCCATTGAAAAAAATATTTAAACAAAATATACATTCACAAGCAATATTTTCTTTCGACTCGCCTATTGGCGAGACGAAAGAAAATATTGCTTGTGAATGTATATTTTGTTTAAGTATTTTTTTCAATGGATTTTATTGTATGTATGTTTTGTAATTAAATTTATATTTTTCTAAATCCCTATGTCCCTGTGATTGCCTTAAAAAGTCAGTTTTGTCACTACCTTGTGTAGTATCTCCTCTTTGAAACTGAAATAGAGAACTCCACGTTGCTCTCGTCGGGCACGAAAATAATTTGGTATGCCTCCTCGGCAGAAAAGGATCTTTTTGATATGGTTGTTGGTGCTACTACACAGGTGTGTGCTAAGCCTTCACTGATGGGCACTGATGAGTTGGAGCAGATGGGCACTGATGAGGTGGAGCAGATGGGCACTGATGAGGTGGAGCAGATGGGCACTGATAAAGGTGGAGCAGATGGGCACTGATTGGCTGAGCAGATGGGCACTGATTGGCGGAGCAGATGGGCACTGATGAGGCGGCACAGATGTGCACTGACTAATTGCAAAGCTGTGCACTGATGAGGCGGCACAGATGGGCACTGATTGGCACAGGTGGGCAATGAGGTGGCACTGATGAGGTGGCACAGATGAGGCAGCACAGATGGGCACTGATTGGCGTCACAGGTGGGCAGTGATTGGCGGCACAGGTGGGCACTGATTGGCAGGACAGGTGGGCACTGCGCAGATTAGCACAGGTGGACACAGATTGGGCACTCTGATTGGCCGTTCACGGCGATCTGTGATTGGCTGTGTCCAAGGGACACGGCCAGCACAGAATTTCCCCGCTGCACGCTCGGGAGCGCGTGGGGGAAAAGAGCTAAGGGGAGGACGTCAAATGAGGGCCTCCTGGATTTTCAGGTACGCGATGAAGCCGTCATTCGGCTATAGCACGGGCCTCAAGTAGTTAAGCTAGTGCATTGTTGGTTCACTTACCTTTTCCTTCGATTTCCCTTCTAAATGTTTTTGTCTTTGTTTTCTTTTTCTGAATTTCTCACTTTCTGTTCCTCCTCAGTAAGCTGTTCAGTAAGCTGTTCTGGCTGACTTTCCACCGCTCAGATGATGGTGGAAAGCTTATTGAGGAGAAACAGCAAGTTAGAAATTCAGACAAAGAAAAAAAAATTTAGAAGGGAAATTGAAGGAAAAGGTAAGTGAACCAAGTGAACCAACAATGCACTAGCTAAAAGGAACCTATTTAGAAAAAAAAAAAAAAAACTTTACAACCATTTAAAAATAATACATAATCATCTGGATGTCAAGTGTATCTAAACTTAAAGTGATACTATAGCTTTGTTTAAAAAAATAAATAAAATAACAAACATATCATACTTACCTCCACTGTGCAGCTTGTTTTGCACAGCGGAGGTAAGTATGATATGTTTGTTATTTTATTTTATGTTATTTATTTTTTTTAAACGCTGTTTTCCTGGGCCAGCCGTCGGTTCTCTCAGCTCCTCCCCACATCAGATAACCCCCTCTGGAAAGTGCTCTCCCAAATGGGTTACCCTACAGGCGCACTCCCGAGTCCAGAGTTTGGTGTCCATAGTCTCAGAGTGTAGGAATCAGCCCCGCCCCCGGCGCTTGCGTCATTGGATTTTCTTATTTTGTGGTAGCTGTGGAGTGCTGGTCGCGGAAGGCACAGGGAACTCGGCGCCATCTTGCCTCTGCTCCCATGTAAAGTATTCGGTCAGCTTCTGTGGCTGCTGGGGACCCTTCCGCTTGTTCGTCATAGCGAGGGTAGTCAGCGGGTTGTATTTGCCAAGGTGGGGAGTCACGATCGCCGCTATTCTGGCTGTAGTGAGCCGCTGTGTCCCTGTTGTGGTCGGAGCTCCGCTCTCATGCGACCATCATGGTCTTCGTCAAGCTCCGCCCTCCACATTATTGGATTTGATTGACAGCAGCGGGAGCCAATGGCTGCGCTGCTATCAATCTATCCAATGAAGAGCCGAGAACCCCAGGGAAACATCAAGCGCATTCTCGACGCAGGACTTTCCAGGGCTCAGGTAAGTAAAACTGGGGGGCCGGTAACTGCTAGATGTTTTTCAAAAAACATGAGGGTTTACAACCCCTTTAAGAGCAAAAAGTCCTTAGATGTTATGACTGCATTAGGCTTCTATCTTTCTGATGATGATCCTGACAGCAAAACACTTTGGAGACCCTGCTAAGCTATTGCTCTGTAGGTGCAGGGCTTATAACACTGCTTGAGATAACACTGCAGATTGCACAGAATGGCACTGGATTTATCACAGGACTTATGGCATGCATGTGGCAAAAGGCAGAGATATCTGAAAACAGAGCTATAAGGCCCCTTTCTACCCATGCAGGCGCAGTGCCGGATACCTGTGCTTTGATATAGACTTTTATTACATTAAGCAATTTTGGTGCGTACCAAAACCACCCGATCTAATGGAAGTCTATGGCAAAATGTGGGTAACCCTCACAAAAAAACGTGGGGAACCCCGCGGCAGATCAGTGTGAAAGGGCCTTAATCAAATTTGTGCAAATTTGGGACTGTGTTTCTTTTAGACATGTGCGATTAGTTTCGTACGAATCAAAAATTCTGAAGCATCCGAAATACGAATTTCTATTCTTACGAATTTTATATGAAATACAACATTTCTTTGCCGAATTTCCTTTCGGGGGTGGGAGACTGCTCAGGCTGGTACTGGTAATCGATGGGAGATTCAGAATTGGACAAAATAAGAATGTTCGTTAATATCGTTTTATTATTGTCATAATAATTACGATTATTTGTTATGATGAAGTTAAAAACCCAGGAAGTCAGCACAGCACAGGAATGATGGGAGCCCCTCATAATGAGCACAGCAGGGGTACAGCCCCAGGAGGAAGTCAGCACAGCACAGGGATGATGGGAGCCCTTCATAATGAGCACAGCAGGGGTACAGCCCCAGGAGGAAGTCAGTACAGGGATAGTGGGAGCCCCTCATAATGAGTCGACGACTGCCATATTGAGAAAGGTATTTTTTTCCTCTTATATTCATCATAACGAATGTTCGTAAATGTTACAAAAAGTTAACAAATCTAATGAAAATTCGCATTTCGTATGAATTTTCGTCTAATACGAAACGGAACGAAACAAAACAAATATATTGACATTGCACATGTCTAGTTTCTTTAGGACTTATTAATTAGACTGAAAAAGACAAATGTCCATTACGTTCAACGCCTCCGATATTATGAGGCTTTAACGTAATGGACATTTGTCTTTTTCAGTCTAGTCTAACGATATTATAGTTTAGTGCAGGGGTCTCCAGACTTTCTAAACAAAGGCCCAGTTTATTGTCTTTCAGGCCTCGTACACACGACCGAGAATCTCGTCGTAAAAGAAACATCGTTTTCCTCGAAAAGTTTCTTGTCAAGCTTTCTTTGCGTACACACTGTCAAGACAAAGGGCTAGATTCAGAAAGTAGATACGTCGGCGTATCTCGAGATATGCCGCGTAACTTCTAACATACGCCGGAATTTAGCTAAGATACGAGCGGCGTAAATCTCTTACGCCGTCGTATCTTAGTTGCATATTTACGCTGGCCACTAGGTGGTGCTTCCGTCGATTTATGAGTCGAATATGCTTGTGCCCGGTCGTTGTATTTTACGTCGTTTGCGTAAGCGTAAGTCCGGCGTAAAGTTACCCCTGCTATATGAGGCGTACGTAATGTTAAGTATGGACGTCGGGACGGCGTTGAATTTTCCGACGTTTACGTTGTTTGCGTAAAACGTTTGCGAATAGGGCTTTGCGTAAGTTTCGCATGCGCCATTCAAAAAATGCAGCAATTTAAGTGGGGTCACGATTCATTTACATGGATCACGCCCCCTACCTGCCTATTTTGAATAAGGCGCGGTTACGCTGGTCCATTTACGCTACGCCGCCGTAACTTTGGGCACAAATTCTTTGTGAATACGGCACCTGCCTCTCAAAGTTACGGCGGCGTAGAGTAAATGAGATACGCTACGCCCGCACAAAGATACACGGATGTATCTGAATCTGGCCCAAAATCTCCTCGTTCTCAAACGCGGTGATGTTCAACGCGTACGACGGCACTATAAAGGGGAAGTTCAATTCTACTGGCACAACCCTTGGGGCTGCTTTTGCTAATCTCATGTTACTGCGTGTTAAGTAAAAGTTTGGTAAAAGACGATTCACGCTTTTCAGTCTGTTACAGCGTGACAAATGTTTTATCTCCATTACGAACGCTACTTTTACCAAAGGTGAGCTCCCGTCTCATACTTTATTCTGAGGGGATGAGCAGGAGAGTCAGGAGAGTCAGGACACTCTCTACGTTGCAGATAGAGAAAGGAGTGTTAGTGGGCGTCCTGACTCTCCTGCTCAAGGGAGGGGGCGAGCACGACACTCCACACCAGGGAAAAGCCTTGCATTGCTGTGTGCAGTTACAGACAGAAGAACAGGAAGTGAGGATTTGTCAGAAGAAGAAATAAGGACATTGAAAAGCAAAATCGAAGGATGAGGTAAGTGAAGGAGGACTACACTAAGGTAAAGGAAGCTATTTAGGGGAAACAGTTTTTACCTTTACAACCCCTTTAAGCTATCCAATCCTTGTTTTAAATGTTGTTATTGATTTTGTTAATCGCCATTCATGCGATAGGGCATTCCACAGACTAAGCTCAAAATAGTTTTTTATATATATTCTATAAATAAGTGTAAGAGATCCATTAGAAGGAGGAATCATGCTTTAGTCATGACACATAGTAGCACTATTTATATTTTGGTATATATCCTATCCAGTGAATAATCATTAACTCTGTAGCCTTTCCAGATTGTTCTTATGAGTTTGCAATTGCTTAAATCAGAAAGCATGTAAGAACTGTACATGAATACATCAAATTAGGATGCTGACCTAACATGAAACCAATTATATCATTAAAGAGCCAAACTCCTATTCATTTCTGTAAACAACCCCCATTTACAATAATTGTAATCGTCATTCTTCATATACTAATGTTCCCTTGACCTTTGTACAGTAATTGGAATAATATGTCCATCTGTCAAATGCTTATGTATTAAGTTTTAATATAGTTGTAAAAATATTCAGTAGATCACATATATTACATATTTTATCAAATTAAATAAGCACAGTTTTTAGTTCTGACCTCTAATTTCTCTTGTTAGTTTAGCTGCTTGCCGAGGAGCCCTGTCCAAAAAATATTCTTTGCTCTTTATTATGGTGATGAAAAAATTCCCTAAACTGTTTAGGATGTGGCCATACAAGAGATTATTCAAAGAGAAATACTATCTTTGTATTGTATGTTTTTACCTTCCCTTAAAAATCGAAATGTGTAAGAAAATGTAAATGTGTGTGAGGGATCAGGGGATGGAGGTAGGTAGGTAGGAAGAGATAGGTAGGAATGGTGATAAGAGGTAATTGGTAAGGATGCCTGTGCAGTTTTCCTGGTATCATGCTTAATATTTTTAAACTCTCCATAGGATTCAATAGAGAGAGAGACATGCAGGCAGAATAAAAAGAGGTGTAGTCCCGGCCACACAGTGGATATCTTGCCTGGTCAGGGACAGGTGAGAAGAATGCCGCGTACACACGATCATTTTTCAGCTTGTAAAAAACAAAGTTTTAAAAAAATGTCATTTAACCACTTAAGACCTAGACCTTTAGTCAGCTAAAGGACCCAGCCAGGTTTTGCGATTCGGCACTGCGTCATATTTACACACAATTGCGCGGTCGTGCGACGTGGCTCCCAAACAAAATTGGCGTCCTTTTTTTCCCACAAATAGAGCTTTATTTTCGTGGTATTTGATCACCTCTGCGTTTTTTTTTTTTTTTTGCACTATAAACAAAAAAAAAAAGCGACAATTTTGAAAAAAATTCAATATTACTGCTATAATAACTATCCCCCAAAAATATATAATTTTTTTCCCTCAGTTTAGGCTGATACGTATTCTTCTACATATTTTTGGTAAAAAAAATCGCAACTAACGTTTATCGGTTGGTTTTCAGTCTGTTACAAGTGACAATGTGCAATTTCTATTACGAACGCTATTTTACCGAAGGTGCGCCGGTTTCTAAGCATACACACGAACGTGTTTCTCGTCGAAAACCAGCCGACGAGGAACACAACGAGGAAATTGAGACTCCCGACGAGGAAAAAGAGAACTTGTTCCCTTTTTTTCTTGTCGAGTTCCACGACAGTTTTCTCGATGAAAAACAGACACACGACCGTTTTCCCTGGCAAAAAAGCTCTGCCACCAAGTTTCTTGATGGATTCTGTTGAGTTTCTCGGTAGTGTGTACGAGGCCTAAGAGATGTAAAAATGTGGAATAGACTCCCTCAAGAGCTGGTCCTGGCTAGCTCAGTAGATTAGTAGACCTCAGTAGGCCTGGGTTATTTCCTAGCTACACATAATATAACTAGATACTAATATTTATATCCAGGAAATATCTGTTTGGCTCTTGGGGGATTTAGGAAGGGATTTTTTCCCCTTCTGGAACAATTTGAATCATGCTTTATGTGTTTTTTTGCTTTCCTCTGGATCAACAGTGGCTTAAAGATTGTGTGTATGTATATATATATATATATATATACATACATATATATATATATATAAATACATATATATATATATATATATATATATATATACTGTATATATATATACATATATATATATATATATATATATATATATATATATATATATATATATGTGTGTGTGTGTACAGTATCTCACAAAAGTGAGTACACCCCTTTTTTAAATATTTTATTATATCTTTTCGTGTCACAACACTGAAGAAATTACCATTTGCTACAATGTAAAGTAGAGAGTGTGCAGCTTGTATAACAGTGTAAATGTGCTGTCCCCTCAAAATAACTCAACACACAGCCATTAATGTCTAAACCACTGGCAACAAAAGTGAGTAACCCCTAAGTGAAAATTTCCAAATTGGGCCCTAAGTGTCAATATTTTGTGTGGCCACCATTCTTTTCCAGCACTGCATTAATCCTCTTGGGCATGGAGCTCACCAGAGATTCAGAGGTTGCCACTGGAGTCATTTTCCACTCCTCTATGATCACATCACGGAGCTGGTGGATGTTAGAGACCTTGAGCTCCTCCACCTTCCATTTCAGGATGCCCCACAGATGCTTAATAAGGTTTAGGTCTGGAGACATGCTTGGCCAGTCCATCACCTTTACCCTCAGCTTCTTTAGCAAGGCAGTGGTCATCTTGGAGGTGTGTTTGGGGTCATTATCATGTTGGAATATTGCCATGCGGCCCAGTCTCTGGCAGCTGGTCCATTCACATGAGTCCTGACCTCAACCCAATAGAAAACCTTTGGGATGAATTAGAGCGGAGACTGCAAGTCAGGCCTTCTCATCCAACATCAGTCCCTGACCTCACAAATGCGCTTTTGGAAGAATGGTCAAACATTCCCATAGACACACTACTAAACCTTGTGGACAGCCTTCCCAGAAGAGTTGAAGCTGTTATACCTGCAAAGGGTGGGCCAACTCAATATTGAACCCCATGGACTAAGACTGGGATGCCCAGTCCCAATACATTTGACAATATAGTGTACAAGTTTTCCTTTCAATCACACGTGTCTGCAGAAATGTCCACCTCCTTATTAAACTGGAACTGGAACAAGAAAAAGGTTATTTTCCCTCTGTTCTATAGCAACACTATTTTTCAACCCTAATGCCTAGTTCACAGGATCGGTTTTCCCGACGGTCAAAAGACCGCAGGGAAAACAAGGGGAAAACCGGGAACCGGCTCTGTCCCTTTTCCCTTGTACACACGGTAGGGTGACCACGTGTCCCGGATTGCCCGGGACAGTCCCGCATTTTGCAGGTCTGTCCCGGGCACCTTCATTCCAGAACAATACAGTGTCCCGGAATGAAACTGACACAGCCACCCCCCAGATGCCCCCCAAAAAGGGTGCCACATCACTGCTTTACTCACTGACAGTACTTGCCCTGGCCGGGAATGCCTGGAGCAGCACTTTTCCCGCCGCCTGCTTGTGATTGGAGAAATCATAAATTCCGCCTCTTGTGTCCAATCATTGTGCTGTGATTTGTTACAGCACAAGCTGATTTTTGGGAGGGGGGGGGTGTCCCTAAATGTTAGTTTGGAAATGTGGTCACCCTAACACACGGCCGGTTTCCTGACAGGAAAACTGCCAGGAGAACTTAGGTCAAGAAAACCGGTAGTGTGTATGCTCCCTCGTAGTGTTTGCCATAGCAAACTGCAGGAAAAAAACACAGCGATTTGCGGCGAGAAAAAAGAGAACATGTTCTCATTTTTTAACTTACAGTTTTCCTGTCGGTTCCTGCTAAAGAGCATACACACGTCCGGTTTTCCTGGCCAAAGGGAAAAACGATCGTGTGTACTAGGCAGAGGATATAAAAGCATGTAGATCCCTCTCCGATCAAGTGCACCCAGCAAACTGTTACTACATCACAGTTTCAACCTGAGATTATTTGTTTCAGTTGCAGAATTGAATTAATATTTTGTAAATTCCTAAATGTATACCAACCAACCAATAGTTTTATCGCTGCCCTGATCATAACTGATTTATGAAGCACCAACCTATAACGCCGAAGACAAAGAGCCATTGAAATCACTAAACATCAAAAGAGCTTGAAGTCTAATATTATAAAAAAGAGGGGCAGTGTGGGAGAAATGCCAGCAAACCTGTCTCTATGTTTTTGGCTTGTGGAAGAAAATACAAACTCATTGCAG
Organism: Rana kukunoris; assembly: GCA_029574335.1. Taxonomy (NCBI): domain Eukaryota; kingdom Metazoa; phylum Chordata; class Amphibia; order Anura; family Ranidae; genus Rana; species Rana kukunoris. The sequence goes on along the minus strand of CM056051.1, from coordinate 117,327,225 downwards.
ATAATAGGGTTGTCCAGATACCGATACTAGAATCGGTATCGGGACCGATACCGAGTATTTGCGGGAGTACTTGTACTCGCACAAATGCTCCCGATGCCTGAATAGAATACTTTTTTTGTATTTATCAACATGTTCTGTGAAAATTCTTTGAGTTTTTTACTACTGCGTGACAAGCAAATGAAACATTTTTATTCATTTTTACTAATTTTTATTCTTTTATAATTTCTTGAGTTAGAGTTCTTCATAATTCTAAAGAAAATATCCTTAGTCTGTATTGTGGTTTGAAAACTGTCACATGACATTTAAAAAAAGTATCGGTATTCGGTATCGGCGAGTACATGAAAAAAAGTATCGGTACTTGTACTCGGTCCTAAAAAAGTGGTATCGGGACAACCTTAGCAGATAATGTGCCAAGTGGGATTCAAAACTCAGGAGTCAGGACCCAGAGCAACAGCAAAGAGTACTAACTTCCATGCTATGTGCCTAGCCAAATACAGGAGCACATCATTTTTCTATTATAAGTTTTCTATTTTTATTTATGACTGAATGACATTAAAGTAATATTAATGTCTCGTTTTTTTTTTTCTCATTTAAAAATAATAAACATGTTACCTAACAACAGAGAAGTACAAGGGTCACTTATCCGGCGCTTAGGAAAGATATCCTATTATAATTAAGAAGCTACTATAATATAAAAAAAAAAAAAAAAATTTTAAAAGGGGAGCAAAAAATATCTAATAATTAGTCCTTCAAGCTTCAGCAGCGCTATAACATTAAAATTTTGCATAAAAGTGTAGTGATCTGTGCATCCAAGTTGGACTAAAATTCAGGAGATCTATGTGGCAGTTCATGTATCAGCTGTTTTGGACGTTCGACCATCGCCTAGTGATTACACTTCCTAAGACCCCTTTCACACTGAAGCGTTTTTACAACGTTTTATTGTTAAAAATAGCACGACTAAAACGCTCTCCATGCATCTCAATGGACCCTTTCACACTGAGTCCTGCAAGCAGCATCTTTGGGGCAGCTTTTGGGCACTGCAAAAACGCCCCTCTCCATTGAAATGAATTGAAAGCACTGTAAAAACGCCTTACCCTTTCACATTGAGGCACTGCAAAAACGCCCTAATACGTTAGGGTCTTAGCCGTGCTTTACCAGCACATTGGGATTGCAGATGAGGCTTCGCTCTTATAACGCTCAAATAATGCTCGAAAAACGTTTGAATAACGCTTGAAAAATGCTTGAAAACGCTTGAATAACGTTCGAAAAACGCCCCAGTGTGAAAGGTGCCTATAGGATTTGCACTCACCAGATTCTACTATACAATCACATTCAGATGTTTGTAAGTGCAATGTATTAAGAGAAGGGGTTTTAGTTTTAATAAAGGCTTTATAGTTTTACACGATAAGGCTTCTTTTCCCTTTCTTTTGCGTGAGTATTATGGAAACTCATCAGCCGGTTGTATACTCAGTATCGCAAAAAATGGCCTGGCCATGAAGGGGGGTAAACCTTCTGGAGGTCAAATGGTAAACTCTAAGCTAAAAGTAAAGGTCAAGCTTGAGAGATGAAATGAAGATGTATTTGCTATGAAGAGGCAGTATGCTATAATTGCAAATGTGATGGAGAGGGGATAATATCAACGAGCAGGTCACAGTATGCTGTGACGGTGAAGCTATGATTGGGAAGAGGGAATTCTGGGAGAATTGAGTACAGAAGGTGGTTGGCTTGGAGGTAGTGTCAGAGTCCCAGACATGATGAGCTGCATGCTTCCTGCTCAGTGACCACACACATCATCTGCTATTCTAGGAGCAGCATCACAGGAGAAATATGAGACTCCCCTCCCCACTTTGTTTCTCTCTCTTACTAGTTCTTTATTAGTCTGTCCTTTTCTTTCCACCCCTTTGGCCTTCTATCTATCTATCAGTCTATTCTCCTAATAAACACCAACATGTAACTATACACTCTATGCTGCCACAACGATCTATGTTATAAAGTTGCCAATGATCTATTTTCATACAGGCACTCTATCAGTTTCCATTGCATGTATTCACTCTTTTTATTTGGGGTACTTTTTCTGTGTTTATGGTGTTCTAAAAAAAAAAAAAAAAAATGCATTTTTTTTTTCGTCATACAAGGGCTGATGTACTAAAACGGGAGCAGTTAGAATCTGCAGCCAATCAGCTTCTAACTTCAGTTTGTTCAATTGGGCTTTGACAATAACCTGGAAGCTGATTGGTTTCTGTGCAGAGCTGCACCAGATTTTGCACTCTCTCCAGTTTTAGTAAATCTCCTCCATTAAATGTCACAATGTAGAGCAGGCATCCTCAAACTACGGCCCTCCAACTGTTGCGGAACTACAAATCCCATGAGGCATTGTGAAACTCTGACATTCACAGACATGACTGAGCATGATGGGAAATGTAGTTCCTGAACAACTGGAGGGCCATAGTTTGAGGACCCCTGATGTAGAGTATAAGATTTCCTATCATCTGTGCCCAGTCTTGCCACACAGAGTTAATCCAGCTCTGATCAATCCTCTTTTATTGTTCAGTACAAATTAACAGAATTCCAGAAAAAAACTTGCCTAAATAAAAAGTCTGTTTCTCTCTTCTTGCGTTGAGTGACAGGTTATTTACATATCTAGTAGGGTTGTCCCGATACCGATACCAGTATCGGTATCGGGACCGATACCGAGTATTTGCGGGAGTACTTGTACTCCCGCAAATACCCCCGATACCCAAATAGAATACTTTCCCCCCCACCGCCCCCCGCCGCCGCCGTATATGCAGAGCCGACCCCGCCGCCGTATATACAAAGCCGCCGCCGCCGCGAACATTATAGGCACCTTTAGTTTGAATAGCTTTTTTTCCCGCTGCGCGTGTATAGACACTCCCCCTTGCCCGGGATTGGACGGATCTGTCCAATCCCGAGCAAGAGGGAGTGTCCTTTACATGGCGCGTGGCAGGGAAAACAGCTATTGAAACTAAAGGTGCGGCTTTGTACATACGGCGGCGTCATCATCATCAGGTACCGGGGACATGGCTGCGTATATGGGGGGGACATGGCTGCGTATATGGGGGGGGGGACATGGCTGTATATGGGGGACATGGCTGCAATATGTGGGGGACATGGCAGTATATGGGGGACATGGCTGCAATATGTGGGGGACATGACTGTATATGGGGGACATGGCTGCTGTATATGGGGGACATGGCTGCAATATGTGGGGGACATGGCTGTATATGGGGGACATGGCTGCAATATGGGGGGGCATGGCTGCAATATGGGGGGGCATGGCTGCAATATGTAGGGGACATGGCTGCAATATGTGGGGGACATGGCTGCAATATGGGGGGGGACATGGCTGCAATATGGGGGACATGGCTTCATATGTGGGGGACATGGCTGTATATGGGGGACATGGCTGCAATATGTGGGGGACATGGCTGTATATGGGGGACATGGCTGTATATGGGGGACATGGCTGCAATATGTAGGGGACATGGCTGCAATATGTGGGGGACATGGCTGCAATATGTGGGAGACATGGCTGCATTTGGGGACACATTTAAAAAAAATATCGGTATTCGGTATCGGCGACTACTTGAAAAAAGTAACGGTACTTGTACTCGGTCCTAAAAAAGTGGTATCGGGACAACCCTAATATCTAGCTTGGACATGTTTATCATATGTTACGTTATGTTATGTTTATCATAATATGAGGTGATCCAAAGTTCATTGTATATTACCAGGCTATATATATATATATATATATATATATATATATATATATATATATATATATATATAATATTATGATAAAGATAACATAATAACATAACATAATGTAAATAACCTGTCACTCAAAGCAAGAATAGAGAAACTGACTTTTTATTTAGACAGGTTTTTATCTAGAATGCTGTTAATTTTCACTGAACAATACAAGAGGATTGCTCAGAGCTGAATTAACTCTATGTGGCAAGACTGGGCACAGATAATAGGAAATCTTATACTCTACATTGTGACATCAAAAAAAAAAAATTGTTGGGTTTACATCCACTTTAAGGTGTAGAAACTATTGGATCAACAAAGATTTTTTTTTTTCATGTTTTTCTCCCCTGTGATATTTGTGATGTTTGTAGAGATGTGTTTTATTGCTGTATAGGTTGGCTAGATATATGTAAGGACTGTTAAGACAAGGTTAAAATGGATATAAGAAGAATGTCTTCCTTTTCAGCTGACAAGCCCAAATATAGGAAGTCAAAGTGATAATTCAAAATATCAATAGGCTGGAATCCATAGCTCATGAGGGATATACAATACAGATTCCCCAAGTAGTGACTATCTACTATTAGACTGGACAGGTTCAAGGTAATCCCCAGGGGAGAGCACACAAATAGGGCTCTACACAGAAGTTCTTCTTATATCCATTTTCACCATTTGTGACTTTTGTAGTCATATATGCCATCTATTTGGAAATTACAGTTGGTTTCCCTGTTATTTCTTCGCCCAGCATTGCACCTTCTTTGCTTGGCTCATATTTTATCCTCTATTGGATGTCTGGTTTGGCCACATGCTAACCAAGAAACTAATTTGTAATAGTGAGATCCCTTTCTTGCCTCTACAATTACTGTTTTCCTGAATTTGCATCCTGAAGAAGTCCTCAAGGTGAAACACGTTGATACATTCGGGTTCTCATAATTTATGTGTACTCATATGTATGATTTTTAATTCTTGTATTGTCCTTATATCCTATGTTATATATGTGTTTTTCTTTTTCTATTAAACATTTATATATTTTTTACACATCTCTACTGTGCCACTGAAAGTCCAATTTTTTGCTTTTTTTTTACCACGTTGTTATATAGAGATTTTCACTGATGTTCAATACTAATGGTGCCATAGGGTTTATGTTTTTTTTATATTTTGTGCTTGATAAGGCATTGTTTCCCTCCCAAACAGGGTCCTCCACATCACAGAACTAGTGTGAGCCAACCCACAACAATTACCTGGACTCTTAATAGAAAGACTGGGCAGTCCAACTTTTGTTATTTGTTGCCTTATGTGTACCAATGTTGCTGTGTATGTAGCATTAGCAAACTACTATTGTTGCTATATTTGGTATTTTTTCTTATATCTTGAAAAGAAAAAATGTAATAAAAACAATTGAAACCGCAATTCCAGTTTACTTTTATGTTTAAAAACCTATGTAGGTTGGCCCGTCTTTCATTCATGTAATATGCCTCTACATAGACTGAAGATGCAATGCAGACCAGCTCCTTACTGCCTAGCCCTCTGTTACATGTAAATCCATTAGGCCGCGTACACACCAGCAAATATATCTGTTCAAATTGGTCGGACAGATCTGACAGACAGATCTGTCTGCTGGCCGTTTTGGTTTGATCGCTGTACACACGATCAAACCAAAATCCCCGCCAGCAGACAGCGCGGTGACGTGGCGGTGACGTGCGTCACCGCACCAGGAAGTAAATTACTTCCGCGCATGCGTCAAATCCATTCGACGCATGTGCGAGAAGATATGTCTGCTGGTTAGCGTACTAACCAGCAGACATGTTGGGCGGACGGATTCCCAGCCGACAGATTTTAAAGCATGCTTTAAAATCTGTCGGCTGGCCAAATCCGTCTGCTCGCCCGTACACACGATCGAATCTGTCTGCTGGGACGGTCTGGCAGACCGTTTCCAGCAGATAGATTTGATCGTGTGTACGCGGCCTTAGTGTATGTTCACTATGCTCATCATGTTCATACACCTTGAGAACATGGATGTCTTAATCTAGTGAAGTTAAAAGACGCAACCTTCTCAAAGTTGGATATGTGCGGTCATCCGCACTGCTTATCGCTGCTGTGGGTGGTCTGATTGTAGACAGGCGCAGTTTACTTTCTCCACTGTAGGTGGCAATCATCTGCAGCTGCCTTGCAGATGGAGAAGAAGTCAGGAAGAACATAGTTCCTCTATGGTTTCCTGGGTAACTGGGGAAGTTATCCAGTTAGATTTGGCGCTGCCCCATGTGACTATGGCAGTTATCTTTGGTCAGGCAGAGCCTATTTAAGTCCCTGGCTCACAGGCTTTGCATGCTTTATGCAAGTGGGTAGCATAGATAAAGGTATCCCATCTGTTATGGACAGTACTAGCGTTGGGGAGAGGTTCCTGAGGAGGAGGGAAAGGGTAGGGTCGCGACTCCTCTGGACATCCTCTAACTTGGGCACGTGGTGGCCAGGCAGCATTCTGTCCTCTTAGCAGATGCTGTCAGTCTGGCTGAAACCTGCTCTCTTTGCGTTGCTGGATCGTGAATGTACCCAGTTGGGCAGTCTTCCCACTGGGTTTGTTGTGAACTGTTGCTGCATTACATTACTACAAATTTCCTTTGCACCTGACTGTGTGAATTTTTGCTGCAACACCACGCTGTACCCCTCCCCCCTCCACCTAGACATTGAATCGTGTTTTAGAAAAATAGTACATATAGGTTTGAGCCCTTAAAGGGTTTGCAAAGGATTTTTTTTATCGTAATAGCTTCCTTTACCTTAATGCAGTACTGTTTTCATGTCCTCATTGTTCGTTTTCGCTCTCAAGTTGCTGTAATCCTTCTCTGATCTCCACACTTCCTGGTTGTCTGTTTCCTGATCACCACAGTACTGGTAGCTTTCTATCTGTGGTCACTAATCAAGGAGGTGTGATTAGTGTGTCTAAAACCCCTCAGCACCAATCACTTTAGTTTTACAAACCATCACTGCCCTGTATTGGCTCTGTGGCTCTGTACATCAGAGAGACAGGAAACTGCATGCAAAAACGAAACTAGAACTGTAGCTACATTATATGATTGATTTTTATCTATTTTTAATCATTTTTAAAAGGAATCAGTTAACTATTATGTAAACAGTCATTTCAGAAAAAAATAAATAAAATGTTTTCCTTTACAACTCCTTTAATACTGCTATATAATGTAAGGTGGCCAGACTTTTTAAATTAATTTCGGGGACATTTTTTTTTAATTGCTAATGGCGGGGATTAGCGACTAATAGCGGAACCGGTGACACTAATAGAGTGATCAGTGCTAAAAATATGCACTGTCACTGTACTAATGACACAGGCTGATAGGAGATAACATCTAGGGCAATCAAAGGGTTAAATGTGTGCCTAACAAGTGTTTTTTCACTGTGGGGAGGTGCTTTTACTAAGGGAAGGCATAGATCCCTGTACCTGCTTTGCGGGAACACAGGATCAATGTCTTCCATACTGACAGAACGGCAATGTGCCTTATTTATATAGGCAGATCACAGTTCTGTCTTTGAACATAATGATCAGCGGGTACCAGTGGACATCGAGTCCAGCCGAGCCACTGATTGGCTCCCATACCCAGAAATGCAGGATTACGTATACACGCGATCCTGCGCAGCTCGGCCATCCTGTAGTAGAAAAATCTGCTATCAGACGATCAGCAACTGGTAAACATCATCAGCATTATAATAACAGGCAGCAGCCACTTTATCATGGCTCTGGCTGGCTCTGTCACAGTGTGTCACTTAACATGGCTGCTGGGTGCTGATACATATGACCAATAAGTTACCAAAATCAGCACCCAGCAGACATGTAATGTGATTATTTTGCATGGAAATTTGTCGTTTTATATTGTAGGCTTGTAATTCTTAGGAATAACTCACTTAAATCTGTTCGAACAAGAGTCTAGTAGACATCCCGGGTATAATAAAATTTGAAACACAGAATCATAAATTATAATACAATAAATAAATATAAATAATTATAACAAATAATATAATAATAATAAAAATTATTACTTTTAATTTTTTGATGACGAATTTCCCCACAAATCGCTATGGATTCTGCAAGTGATTCTAATTTATTATCTCTGTTTTTTACCTGGTCTAAAACCACTTTTGACATAAAGGGACACTTTTTAGTTGGACAATCTCCAGTTTCCGGGCAGAAAGAACTATTTTTATTATATAAAAGTGCATGCAGGGCACAGGGCAGACCACTAGGGACAAAGGGGGTGTGTATTTTTTTACATACAGTACTGCAATCTATAAGATTACAGTATACTGTATGTATTGTGTTTATTTACTTTTTTAAATTTGGCGCCAATCTCCGCCCCTGTGCGTCATAACGTCGCAGGGAACGGAGCTCGGCGGCACTTGGCACTGTGAATTGAGCGAGGAGAACACCGCTCGATCACACAGCGTGGCGGCTTTGCAGGATCCAGGGACAAGGTAAGTAACTTGTGCCTGTGGACGCTGCGAGGCGATCCCGAGTCTGGCTCGGGGTTACCGCTTACTGAAATTCCACCTCGAGCCAGACTCGGGTATACCGCCACGGGGGTTAACAGAAACATATGTTTTGTATGTGTGTATGTGGTTGTATGTATGCATTAAGACAACTCAGAAACATTTTTATAAAGATTAGAAAAGTCAGTTTGTAGATTTTTTGCTAAAGCATATTTTCTACAGGCAAAAACTTTTCATTTAATATAGTTCCTTGTAAAAAGAGAAACAGCTGTACTTTCTGTGCTTTTATTTGAATGGTTTTATTCTCCTCCTCCTGATGTGATCTCATGCACTCTTCCTCATCAGCCTTCAGTAAGTGTCTTTCTGTGCCAAGAAACATCAGAGCCAGATCAGTCTCTTGGAGATCGCTTGTGTCCTAGAGATGATGGAAGCACTTGGTGATTTTTCATCTGACTATAACGAAGACATAATTTGGTGTGGAAACATTTAGTAAATCGCAATATTCAGTTACAGCACAGTGTGTTTACAAGAAGCATGTCATGTTTTATTATCTGATGATAAATCAAGATTTCTACATAATTTTTGCTTTGTTCCAGAACTTTAAAAAGAGAATGCTTTCTTAAAGGAGTTGTAAAGGAAAAAATGTTTTGCCTAAAAAACAAGTAAATACCTATTAAATTCCTTCATCTATATCACCTCCAGCGTTCTAGTTCCTGTTCTCTCATTCACTTCCTGGTTTGCGGCGCTCGTTCAAGTTAGAACTACATTTCCCAGTATGCATTGCGGCATGCCCAGTAATTCACACCGCCTTGAAGTCTCTAACGCGTAGAGAGCGTCCTGTCACACAGATGTAGTTCCCAGGAGGGGGCGAGTGCAACACTGACCACCGCAGTAAAGTCTCCCTTCACGGTGGTAAGTAACAATCAGACAAGCAGGAAGTGCACAGAACAGAGAAGAAATAGAACAACTTCTGAGCAAAAATGAACAATGAGGAAGTGAAAAGAGGAATGTCTGCTGGTAAAGGATGCTTATTATGAAAAAAAATGTTTTCCTTTACAACCCCTTTAAAGCAAACCTCCCAATTAGACTCTAGCATAGTGAGAGAGTCTTTTGCTAGCCCACCTACCTGAGCCACTTATTTGCACCATTGCTGTGCTCTCCTTATGCTCTGCTGAAACAACTACAAATACCTGGAGCTTAATCATATGTAAGAGCTTGCGATCTCCTCCCAGGATGCTGTGCTTAGGTCTGAGCAGTGTTGCCAAACTACCAGATTGAAATTTACTGATTTTACACCCAAAATTTACTGGCACAGCCAAGTTTACTACCATTTCCAAAAGTTACAAAATGACAGTTGTCAGTGCAGATTTCAGCATTGAGGTTACAAATAAGTACAATATGTAATTAACAATGGGATTTAGCCCTTGTTCACATTGATGCTACTTTGAAATCGCACTACTTCACTTGAAGTAGTGCGATTTCAAAGTAGCAAGGTCAGAGCGATTTCAGCTGCTACTTGATAGACATCTGTGTGGCTTTATGCACAGATGTCTATGGAAATCACACCTGGAATACTGTGACTGCTCCTTTGTCCTCTGCTTGTCTTTTTTGGGCACAGCTTTCATAGTACAAGCCCTCTTGTAGGAAGGTTTGCAAATGTAACAGAGACAATAACAAAATCAACAGGGATTCAGATAATGTGACCTGTTTGTATGTATATGCTCCAAATTCCAGATTGTCTAGGACTGGCCAGAAATTGGCAGATATCTCACAAATAATGAGCTTGGTAAATGATAGGAAGCTCTGCCAATTTCCATTATCCAATCATGTGCAAATAATAAATTATATTTTTTAAAATCTACATTGCATGTGATTGGGTATTTTTTGCAAAGTGAAGCTTTACCTAATTTTCTAACCTCTGGAGCAACTGCACTTGTAGCGTGTGCAATCTGTTTGTCTTTAGTAAATGACTCTCGCAGTGTCTGCCCATTCTAGAAGCACTGGGACCTGCTGCAATCCTTACCCTACATGGGACATTGCCTACTGGTACTTTGATTCAGTCATAGCATAACATATATTATATCCTCTGTCATAACACATTACTAGATCCTGAAAATCGAATCTCCAACTGCCTGAGACCACTCAATATACCATTCAGGCAGTCAGAAAGAAATTTAATTCGGGAGCTTTGCGCTTAATGTTTGATCCATATATGACCGACCGCCCTAATAAATAAAATGAATGCAATGAACATAAAAATGGAAATAAGCCAATTTCCAAATTTACTAAAAACTTTGCTTGCTATTGCTTAACCCTTTATTTGATAATGATAAGACCAACTTTATAGATACAGTGCCTTGCAAAAGTATTCGGCCCCCTTGAACTTTGCGACCTTTTGCCACATTTCAGGCTTCAAACATAAAGATATAAAACTGTAATATTTTGTGAAGAATCAACAACAAGTGGGACACAATCATGAAGTGGAACGAAATGTATTGGATAAATCAAACTTTGTTAACAAATAAAAAACTGAAAAATTGGGCGTGCAAAATTATTCAGCCCCTTTACTTTCAGTGCAGCAAACTCTCTCCAGAAATTGCGTGAGGATCTCTGAATGATCCAATGTTGACCTAAATGACTAATGATGATGAATAGAATCCACCTGTGTGTAATCAAGTCTCCGTATGAATGCACCTGCACTGTGATAGTCTCAGAGGTCCGTTTAAAGCACAGAGAGCATCATGAAAAACAAGGAACACACCAGGCAAGTCTGAGATACTGTTGTGGCGAAGTTTAAAGCCAGATTTGGATACAAAAAGGTTTCCCAAGCTTTAAACATCCCAAGGAGCAAGCCATAATATTGAAAAGAAGGAGTATCAGACCACTGCAAATCTACGAAGGCCTGGCCGTCCCTCTAAACTTTCAGCTCATACAAGGAGAAGACTGATCAGAGATGCAGCCAAGAGGCCCATGATCACTGTGGATGAACTGCAGAGATCTACAGCTGAGGTGGGAGACTCTGTCCACAACAATCAGTCGTATACTGCACAAATCTGGCCTTTATGGAAGAGTGGCAAGAAAAAAGCAATTTCTTAAAGATATCCATAAAAAGTGTCATTTAAAGTTTGCCACAAGCCACCTGGGAGACACACCAAACATGTGGAAGAAGGTGCTCTGGTCAGATGAAACAAAAATCAAACTTTTTGGCAACAATGCAAAACGTTATGTTTGGTGTTAAAGCAACACAGCTCATCACCCTGAACACACCATCCCCACTGTCAAACATGGTGTTGGCAGCATCATGGTTTGGGCCTGCTTTTCTTCAGCAGGGACAGGGAAGATGGTTAAAATGTATGGGAAGATGGATGAAGCCAAATACAGGACCATTCTGGAAGAAAACCTGATGGAATCTGCAAAAGACCTGAGACTGGGACGGAGATTTGTCTTCCAACAAGACAATGATCCAAAACATAAAGCAAAATCTACAATGGAATGGTTCACAAATAAACATATCCACATAGAATGGCCAAGTCAAAGTCCAAACCTGAATCCATTTGAGAATCTGTGGAAAGAACTGAAAATTGATGTTCACAAACGCTCTCCATCCAACCTCACTGAGCTCGAGCTGTTTTGCAAGGAGGAATGGGCAAAAATTTCAGTCTCTCGATGTGCAAAACTGATAAAGACATACCCCAAGCGACTTACAGCTGTAATCACAGCAAAAGGTGGTGCTACAAAGTATTAACTTACGGGGGCTGAATAATTTTGCACGCCCAATTTTTTAGTTTTTTATTTGTTAAAAAAGTTTGAAATATCCAATACATTTTGTTTCCACTTCATGATTGTGTCCCACTTGTTGTTGATTCTTCACAAAAAATTACAGTTTTATATCTTTATGTTTAAAGCCTGAAATGTGGCAAAAGTTCGCAAAGTTCAAGGGGGCCAAATACTTTCGCAAGGCACTGTATATTTATTTACGAAAATGTAATTTGTATTTGAACCCAAGGTCAGACACAACACAGAACAATTTAAATTTTCACAAAAAGTTTCAATTTTTTTTTATTCTGAGTATATCTAAAAATTTGTATTGGGTTTTCTTGTTAAAAAAAAAATTGTATTGGGTTGTTTCAACATAAATGTTTATGGCTATATGAGAGGTGGTTGGCACAGGAAGAAATCTCTGGCAATAGGGACTCGCTGAAGAAATTTAACATTTTACTCCAAAAGTAGACAACTTACTATGCTGTGGAAGTCTGCTAGTACCCATAGACATGGAGAATGTTACTCAGTGAAGCCAAAACCATCCAAATCGGCTGGTTATAATCTCATATTTCCAACCCTATTTAAAAAAATTGTAAAATCTAGATAAAAACTGAATACATTGATTTGCAAATCTCATAAGCCTATATTTTATTTGTGCAGCAATACCCCCCGAAAGAAATTGTCCTTACTGCACTATTTCTGTGGAAGAATAAAAGACAGTAACAATATTTATTCAAGTAATCAACTAGAGAGCAATAACTAAGATTTAAGAGCAATAAAGCTCTCAATCCTACCGTGTTTCCCCGAAAATAAGACCGGGTCTTATATTAATTTTAGTCACAAAAAACACACTAGGGCTTATTTTCAGGGTAGGGCTTATTTTTTTACGGTATAAACAACAACAAAAAGTTTGTCGCCAAAGACTGGAAAAGTAATTATACAATAAAAAATCGAGAAAATAAATCGATGGTTGACTGCAATAATTAGAAGATTCTGCCAGGCATTGATCAGCAGCTAAATGGTGTGGCACATCAGGAGTCATGTGAAAATGGTGAGCAGAACAAAAAAACATGGGCCAGATTCACAGAGCGATTACGCCAGCGTAACAGGAGATGCGCCGCGTAAGTCTAATTGTGCGCGTTCGTTTCGATGCACGGCATCCCCAAAACGAGATACGCAAGAAATCAAATTTTTTTTGTCCAGCGTAATTTCTTTAGACAGGCGCATCCGTCCACGCAAAACTGCGCTAGACAAACCATTGATTTGCTAGTCAAATATGCTAATGAGGGACTTACGGGGATCCACAAAAGAACGTTGGGGCAGCGCAGGCTATGCAGTGTGCGCAACAGCAAAATGTCTTGTCTAAAATTAGACCATATAAAAGCTGGTCTAAAAAAAGAAAAATCGTCTACATGTCAGATAAAGCAACACTATTAGTGAGGAGCTCAGCAGTCACACGTGTTGCACAACAATCTGTATGCCAACATGCCAGGGGCATCGTCGCGCATAGCTATACTACTGACTTTAGATGAGCAAAGAAGGAGGAGGGCACTGAGGAGGGCACTGAGGAGGGCACAGGATTTTTTTTTTACTTTTTTTTTGCTTATATAAACTTTACAATTTAATCTAATCTAATACAATATTCTTATCTGATACAAGCCCCTCACTCTTCACTTGATATATCACACATGCATAGACATCTTTGGCATGAGTGATTCTGAGGTGTCTCGCATCTTCAGATTCACCCCTCATGCCATCCTGGAATTAACCACAACCCTGCAGGAGGACATCACCAGCCCAACACATGACACTACCCATGACACCCATGACAGCTACATATACAATCAGAGCCCCATCCCCACAGATTTCGAACAGAACATGTATGGGGACAGCTGGCTGGTTGGTGAGTGACATGGGTGGCAGGCATGACTGTCCCCCCCATGATGCACACATCACAAGGGGCACATGCACGACTAACATCCTCCTGTCTTTTCCCTTCAAGGTGACTCTGCATATGCACTGGGACCCCATCTCATGACCCCATCTCATGCCAGCTCACATTATGCATCTTTGCACGTTAAACACACACATTAATCATGGCACAATGAGAATGCATGCATGCACACCACTGTGGTCCCTAGCACACACACACCACATCCTCATCACATTGGATTGGCACAAGCCCACCATGCAGGACTTGTGAGCAGCAACGCCATGCCACGGCTCCAATTATGTCACTGTACATTCATACACCATTCACACGGACCTGGGGATCACTTCTCCACCACAAATGAGGGTGACACCCCTTTTCCGGCAGGAATGTCACCCCCACATTCCAAAATCATTTACAAACAGAACCCAAAAAAAACACAATTGACCAGCAAAAATAAAAAATGCCCAGAAAAAATCTAATTTAAAAAAAAGACCAACAAAGAAAACACATAACAGACAAAAATCACTCTGCAAAACAGTCCCCAAATATCTCAAAGACACGTCACAAACAAACAAACAAACGCTAATAAACAAAAGCACCTTGCTGTATAGGGAGGGATACATAGGGATGTACTTTTGCAAAGGAAGTGCGTTTGTGTCTGTCTATTTATGCTGTCTGCGTAGTTCACTAAGTTGCCCTAGTCCACTTCCAATTTCACTGATTGCGCCGTTCCCGAGTTGTGAGCATGTGCACAGAGGTGCTGACCATGGTCTGCTTCAAGCGCGCATGCGCGAACCGGGCGGCCCTTCATTTGCATGGGGTCAAGGCTCATTTCAATGTAACACGCCCACGTCCTTCCCAATTTGTATTACTCCGCCTTACGCCTCTGAAATAACGTTACGCATGCGCAATTTTTTGTGTAAAAGCGACGAGAATAGGGTGATTGCGCGGCTACATTGCGCAAGTCTAACGTAAAGGCGATGCGCTACGCCGGTCCAATAATGCGCAGATGTACCTGAATCTGGCCCCATGTATCAAGCGCTAAATCAATATACCATTTTTGTCCATGCAATAGTGATAACAAAGTAATATTTATTGCCATGAACACTTAAAAATTCCAGCAATCCTCCGTGTTGTAAATAATGTAACTGACAAGCAGGATCAGTGTAGTGATGGAATTTACACAGTCAATCAGTCAGTCTACCTTGCAGTGTACAGCACCTGTCACCCACAGGCACAGCTCCACTGGCAGAGGGAGGGGGCGTATGGAGCCCAGAGGTAGCACGTCTGTGCTATGACTGTCTTACCCGGTCCACGGGAGACGGATGGCCAAGCGGTAACGGTGGGAAGGGGGGAAAGAAACTGTGGAGGGGTCGGCGGTGTGACTGTGGTATCTCCGCTGTGTAGTTTAACTCCATTTAGGGCCGCCATCAGGAATGATGGGGCCCCTTACACAGCTGCTGCGAATTGAGAAGCGGGGGGGGGGGGGCTTTACAAAAAAAGAAGAAATAAAGAAAAATATATATAAAAAAGGGGGTAGCCATCCGCGGCCCTGGTGACTTCTGGGCCCTTTAATAAAAAAGGAGAGAAAAAAATGTGTACATATATATATATATTTTCAAAGGGTGGTTAATATCTGGGGCCCTGGGACCTCTGGCTCTTTAAAAAATAAAATTAAAATATATTAAAAAAAATTTTTTTTTATCAAAAATACATTTTAAAAAAGAGGGGGTTGCCACCTCCGGAACTCTACAAAAAAAAAGAAAAAAAATTGGCCCTTTAACCACTTAAGACCCGGACCAATACGCTGGTAAATGACCCAAGGTGTTTTTGCGATTCGGCACTGCGTCGCTTTAACAGACAATTGCGCGGTCGTGCGACGTGGCTCCCAAACAAAATTTGCGTCCTTTTCTTCCCACAAATAGAGCTTTCTTTTGGTGGTATTTGATCACCTCTGCGATTTTTATTTTTTGCGCTATATACAAAAATAGAGCGACATTTTTGAAAAAAAAACACTATTTTTTACTTTTTGTTAAAAAAAAATCAAATAAACTAAATTTTAGTCAAACATTTAGGCCAAAATTTATTTAGCCACATGTCTTTAGTAAAAAAAAAAAATCGCAATAAAAAAAAATAGCTACCTAGCGGGAACAGCGACACTAATACAGCGATCAGAAAAATTATCCCTTAGTGACGCTGGCAATAGGGAGTGAAAGGGTTAACTAGGGCGGTGATCAGGGGGTTAAAACTTTATTAGGGGGGGTGGGGGGGCTATCCTGAACCTAACACTAACTGTTTTTTACACTGCCTGTCACACTGACACTAAATTCAGTGATTAGATCACTGCATTCAGTGACACTGTGACAGGGGGGTGGGGGGGGGGCGATCACAAGGTAAATGGGAAATGGGAAACAGCGCTGCGATGAGAGGTGACATCATTTCCTCCTTCCTGTGTAAACACAGGAGGAGGAACTGACAGGATGGGAGCGCGCTCCCATTGGCTGGGAGCGATCGCGGGGGGGCGGGTAAGCGCCGACATCCGCCCGCTGATCCCGGATCGCTCCCGGAGCCAGGGGGACCCCCGCACGCCGCGGAGGGGACCCCCGAACCGCACTTAGGCGGGGACGTAAATTTATGCCCTTGTGCCTGTACGTGCCATTCTGTGGCCGTATATGTGCGTGCGGGGGTCCTTAAGTGGTTAATAAAAAATAAAATAAAAATATATTAAAAAATATATTTTTTTTTATAAAAAAATAGGGGGTTGCAATCTGGGGCCCTGGGGGCCTCCAGGCCCTTGTGGACCTCCGAACCTCTACAAAAAAAAAAGAAAAAAAATTGGCCCTTTAATAAAAAATAAAATAAAAATATATTAAAACATTTCTTTTTTTTATAAAAAATAAATAAAAAAAGAGGGGGTTGCCATCTGGGGCCCTGGGGGCCTCCGGGCCCCTGAGGACCTCCGGACCCCTAAAAAATAATAAAAGAAAAAAAATTGTCCCTTTAATAAAAAAGAAAAGAAAAATATATTTAAAAATATATATTTTTATAAAAAATAAATAAAAAAGAGGGGGTTGCCATCTGGGGCCCTGGGGGCCTCCGGACCCCTAAAAAATAATAAAAAAAAAAAATTGGCCCTTTAATAAAAAATAAAATAAAAATATATTAAAAATATATATTTTTTATAAAAAATAAATAAAAAAAGAGGGGGTTGCCATCTGGGGCCCTGGGGGCCTCCGGGCCCCTGGGGACCTCCGGACCCCTAAAAAATAATAAAAGAAAAAAAAAATTGGCCCTTTTATAAAAAAAAATAAAAAAAAATATATTAAAAAATATATATTTTTATAAAAAATAAATAAAAAAAGAGGGGGTTGCCATCTGGGGCCCTGGGGGCCTCCAGGCCTTTAGGGGGTTCCCATCCGGGCCCCTGGGGACCCCCGGGCCCCTTACAGGTGTAATGCCTGTACCCCCCTGATGGCGGCCCTTACTCCACTCACGTGTGCACCGTTAACTTCCTGGTAAGGACGTCTTGCCGAATCAGGAAAGCAGAGCAGGAACGAGGCTTAGAGAGGGCGGAGGGGATTGGCGGTAGCTCTCTTATTAGCCGAGATCCCTGGCTGACGCGCGCACAGGAGAAAGCAGCAGCAGACATCAGCCGGGAGGAGAGAAGAGGACCTCTGGCGTGGCAGCGGTGGGTGCAAACAAGTTTTTTTTATTTATAGCAGCAAAAGGGAAACAATAGCAAGCATTTAAAAAGTTTTTTTCACGGAGATCGACTAGGTCTTATTTTCGGGGTAGGGCTTATATTGCAGCCCGTCCTGATAATCCAGCTAGGGCTTATTTTCGGGGTAGGGTGTATTTTTAGGGAAACACAGTATATTTAAGCTGCTTTCAGGGGATTCCAAACCTGAGAATGTCCCCAAGAGCAGAGGCACACTTAAATGGTAAGTAAAGCACAAAATCACACTTTTAATTGAATTGGTTACCTTTACTTAGGAGAAGAGCAGAGGAATGACTCCCTTTGTGTCAGGCATCTCTCTTCTGCTACCTGAGACAACACAGGCCAAACTTTAAACACTTTATTGAAATCAACATGCAATGGCTTAACCTTCTAGATAAGTTGTCCCACACACACCCACTGCATATACAGAGCCCTGAATATGTGTGTGCGGATCCGTATGGCACTAGTAGCTTCAGTCCTTTTGAAGAAAAGATAAGATTTTGTTTCTTCAGCTAGCCACTTTCATTGGTGCACTTAAACTCCTGGATAGTAAGGCCAAACAACACAACTGGAACAGATTATCAAGTGAAGCAGGCAGGATCATTCTCAGCAAGGTGAGAGGACAATGATGTCGGTTTACAGTGTCCCAAAAATGGATGGCCTTATCCTTTATCCCTGAGCCACTGCAAGTATCAGTAAAATGACTACCAACAACAATGTCTGTGTACTGTGTTCATACTCCTTCTATGGTGCAGTGTCTCTGTCTCCTGTAAATGGGCAAAAAGCCCCCTCACCCAATCCTGCGATCAAGGACCAAACAAACGTCCTGGAACAGGCAGGCTTTCCTGGTGACCCAACTGGTCACCTCACACTGGAACGTTTCACTGTCGGTGCAAGTGCTTGTGGATGTGCACCTGGCATCCCCTTCTCCCAGGCTGAATGTCCTGACTGGCGGCAGAGGCCTGAATTGCACAGTGAAGTCACCGGAGAGACAGCATTTCTCCCTCAGGTCTGATCTTTTTCACCGCCTTATGCTGACTGACTCTTCAGGAATTAAAATAGTCTTTTACTTTCCTGCCTACAGAGAGTGCTGGTCTTGGTAGTTTATGTCAATATACAAGGCTATGGGACCGCTCTGTGTGAAAATTCATATTTCAGAGTCCTTTTGCCGCTACTTCCTGTGGCTTGTTAAAACCCATTTGATTGGCTCCTGTAACTGTACCTTTTATTGGCTTTCTCTTCTCCTGCCAATAGGGACACAGAGGCTGCAGAGTGAACAGCAGCTCTCCGTAAGTCTACTCATACTACATTAGATTCAGTCAGTGAAACAGGAAGAAGGGGGGGGGGGAGAAATCCCCTGCAGACATGATAGGCAGCTCTCTCCCTTTTTCAGGCTGGAAAGCATGTGTACATCACGGCGGCCAGCTTGGCAGGGTCGTAGGATAAATGAGACACC
This sequence comes from Rana kukunoris, assembly GCA_029574335.1. NCBI lineage: Eukaryota > Metazoa > Chordata > Amphibia > Anura > Ranidae > Rana > Rana kukunoris. The sequence continues at coordinate 117,308,094 of CM056051.1, read as the reverse complement.
TGCTACATTGACAACAGAAAATAGAGAACATATCAGATGTAAATACACTATATCATCATCTACAGTACTGTAGATAGTACTGATATTGTCAAAAGATTATGAGAATCTGGATAAATCTCTGTGCATAAGGGATGAAGCTGAAATGTAATATTTGATGCCCATGATATCCGTGCCCTCAGAGGACTCTGCATTAAAACATGATTCTGTAAGGGACATGACTGCATGGGCTTAGAAATACTCCCAAAAATCACTGTCTGTAAACACAGTTCACTGTGGTATTCATAACTGCAAGGCAAAGCTCTATAATGCAAATAAGCCACATCTAAATATGATCTAGAAACAATGTCATCTTCTCTGGGACAAAGCTCATCTAACATGATCTGTTGCGAAGTGGAAAACTGTTCTGTAGTCAGATAAATCATATTTTGACATACTTTTTGGCAACCACAGGCACTGCTTCTCCTGGACTTAAAGCGGAAGTTCACCCTAAAAAACATCTATGTACCATTACATCCAGGATACTTCGGATATGTAAAGTATGCTGGACTTTTTTTTTTCCGGGGCACGTACAGTTTAAAAGTTCTGTTTCACCCGGCTTCTGGGTTCTCTAGGCAGTGGTGTAGATGATTAACGTGCTGTTATGGCGCGTCACGCGTTCCAAAAATATCCGAGCTGGACTTGGCTCTGTACGGTGCCTGCGCCTGCCGTGTAGAGCTGACTGCACAGGCGCCGTATAGGACCGAGTCCCAGCGCGGATATTTTCGGAACGCGTGACGCGCCATAACAGCACATCAATCATCTACACCGCTGCCTAGGAACGCCTATTCCCCCGCAGCAGAGAGAACCCGTAAGTCGGGTGAAAAAGAACTTTTAAGCGGTATGTGCCCCTAAAAATAAAAAAGTCCAGCATACATTATATATCCGAAGTATGCTGGATGTAATTGTATATAATTGTTTTAGGGTGAACCCCCGCTAGTTATCATTGCTCAGTTCAAAAGCCTGCATTCCTGATGGTATGGGGGTGCATTAGTGTGTATGGAATGGGCAGCTGAAAACTATATCCAGATTTTAGAGTAGCTACACCATAGTAAACATTGCCCTGTTCCAACTTTTTTGAGACGTGTTGCTGCCATCAGTTTTAAAATGAGCTTATTTATTTTTCTAAAACGGTACATTTTCTCGTTTTAAGCATTTGATACATTTTCTATTGTGAATAAATTATGGGTTTATGAGATTTGCAAATCATTGAATTCTGTTCTTATGTAGATTTTACACAGCATTCTAATGTTTTTGGAATTGGAGTTGTATAAGCACCTTGCCTTTTGGAGAAGCACTGCCTAACTGATAACAACTCTCTATTGCATGCTTTATAGCTTGTGAAATATGAAGTGTGAAAATGCCGTACAACATTTGTGGCACAGATCTTACCTGGAAACAGTGTAATATGGCACTTTGCGTTAACCTAAATATATAACATTCGTTTGGCAAGAGATTTTTTACAAGGATAAGACACTGGTAAGGTCTCTGTAGCATCCTGTTTTCATTTGCTCCGTACAATAAATTTATGTCCCTTTTTGCTTGCATGCCAATACATGTATCCAAGCTTAAACAGATATCTTTTCCAGAGGTTTGTGTTCCAGGAAAATGCAGAATAATAAAAAAGGAAGTGCAAAAGGTGTATGACTGCTTCCAAAACCAAAGACTGTTCCAAACATTAAACATGGTCAGTCAATGTTCTTTACTCTAAACTGTAACAAACATGCACACATCAATCATTCAGTGCTATGGTTCCAAATGGCTGTCACCTAATAGTGATGAGCAAATTATTGAATTGTATGTTTTACATCTTTTTTTCTAATGGGGTATTAATAGAATATTAATAGGACCAATTATAATATTCCAGTTGATAAACAAATATTTACAGTATCTCACAAAAGTGAGTACTGTACACCCCTCACATTTTTGTAAATATTTTATTATATCTTTTCATGTGACAATACTGAAGAAATTACACTTTGCTACAATGTAAAGTAGTGAGTGTACAGCTTGTATAACAGTGTAAATTTGCTGTCCTCTCAAAATAACTAAACACACAGACCTTGTAACTCTAACGAATCACATGACACTGGGGTGGGAAATGGCTAAATGGGTCCAATTTGGAAATTTTCACTTAGTGTACTCACTTTTGTTCCCAGAGGTTTAGATATTAATGGCTTTGTGTTGAGGTGACAGCAAATATACACTGTTATAAAAGCTGTACACTTAATACTTTACATTGTAGCAAGGTGTAATTTCTTCAGTGTTGTCACATGAAAAGATAGAATATAATATTTACAAAAATGTGAGGGGTGTACTTACTTTTGTGAGATACTGTATATGGCCTGCACCTGTGGTTTTGTCTGCTGCTGTTTTGCACCAGCCTAAGTTCCTGTAACAAGGGTTTTCTAAAAGGCCTACTTGCCTATGAAAACTGTATGGGGATAATATCTGCAACTTTTGGCCTTGTTACCCAGCAAATGCTACAATGCACGTAATTAGTGTTGGGCGAACAGTTTGAGCCGAGCAAAACTTCTGACCGAACATCGCCTGTTCCCCGTTCGGCGAACGCCCGAATTTGAGCTCAGGGGAATATTTACCCGCCGAGCGCCCCACAATGCACTGCGCTCTTCACAGTGCATTCTAGGGCCCTAATTGGATGAAGCCACTGTTAGACAAAGTAATGATGACTTTCTCCAATCATGGCTCAGTACTCATAGTCCCAACCCACACTATAAAAGGAAACATTCCCTGAGAATGCTTTTGCAGTGTGTTAGAGTGTAGATTGATAGAGCAGGGCTCGGTTTGCTACTAGCAAGTTAGTGTATTCACTTATTGTGACTCTACAGTCAGAGTGTTAGTGTAGTGTTAGTATAGTGTGTGAGTATAGTGTGTCAGTGTAGTGTGTTAGTGTAGTGCAGTGTTTGACACAGCTTTACATAATATTTGACTCTGAGTGTAGAGTGTTAGTATAGAGTGTGAGTATAGTGTGTCAGTGTTGTGTGTCAGTGTAGTGCAGTGTTTAACACAGCTTTACATAACATTTGACTCTGAGTGTAAAGTGTTAGTGTAGTGTTAGAATAGTGTGTGAGTATAGTGTGTCAGTGTAGTGTGTTAGTGTAGTGCAGTGTTTGACACAGCTTTACATAATATTTGACTCTGAGTGTAGAGTGTTAGTGTAGTGTTAGTATAGTGTGTGAGTATAGTGTGTCAGTGTAGTGTGTTACATAACATTTGACTCTGAGTGTAGAGTCTTAGGCCGCGTACACACGATTGAACATGCCCGCTGAAACTGGTCCGCAGACCAGTTTCAGCAGACATATCCGATCGTGTGTACGGCCTAGCGGACAGGTTTCCAGCAGACAAAAGTTTTAAAACATGGTCTCAAACTTGTCTGCTGGAAACCTGTCCATCGGACATGTCCGCTGGTTGGTACGCATAACCAGCGGACCGAAATCGCCCGCATGCGTCGAATGAATTTGACGCATGCGTGGAAGCAATTTACTTCCTGGTTTGCGAACGTCGCGGCGTCAACGTCACCGCCACGTCACCGCAATGTCTGTCCGTTTTCATCGGACATGTCTCCTCATGTGAACGCAGCCTTAGTGTAGTGTTAGTATAGTGTGTCATTATAGTGTAGCGTGTTAGTGTTTAACTAAGCATTACATAATATTTAGAGCTCTATACACTACAGTGCTGTATACCCTTTTTTTGTGTTGCGGTGTGGTTTTTTTTTTTTTTTTTCATGGTTCATTTTTGTCAATTTTAGCTGCAGTTTTTCTGACAGCAACACTGTGTTCCCCCTTTTTAACTTTTTTTTTATATATTTTTTTCCTGTTCTGTTAGCATCAGTCCTCAATTTAGAGTGCACCAAACACCACTTTTCATTCAACAAAGTGCATCCAGTTTCTATAAAATGTGGGTAATAACCCCCACCCCCATCATGTCTGGGAGGCCAACAAGGAAAGGCAGACAATCCCATGCCACTATGAGGGGGTCAGCCGTGTCTGTGTCCACAGGCAAAGGTTAAAAGAGTCCTCCCTCTGCCAGGGCACCTTTGTCTCTGTTTAGTGATGTTGTCTGTGGTATCCAGCCACAGCATGCAGAGGCCGTGGTGGACTGGCTTACTAAACCATCCTTGTCCTCCTCATCCTCTTTGACCCAAGCTGACACTTGTGTGCAGTCCACCGCAGCTGCCAGAGCGGCTTATTGTGCTTTCTTGGCCACAGATACTCCTGCCATAGCCCCGGCATCATGCATAGAGGAGTCAGCTGAATTATTTGAACACAGTGTCAACCACTTGCTTCATGAGGATGCACAGACATTACTTGATTATGATGTTGGTTCTGAGGTAGAGGAAGGGAGTAACAAGAGCCTAAAGAGAGGGGGGAACACTGATAAACAACAAATTGGCAGTCATGTTTCCCCAGCCACAGCGTATTGCCAAGTTGGCTCCGGTGATTATGAGGATGGAGGGGATGATGATGATGATGATGATGAAGTTACTGACAGGACTTGGCTGCCAGATAGAGCAGATAAGAAAAAGTGAAGGGGAGAAACAATCCCAACGATGTAGGATGTCCTTCAGAAGCAGACATCATGAAAGAGTAAAGAGCAGACACACTATTCCATCAGATTGTGGAGCCGATATCTCCGCGTCCTCCTCCCACAGCTCAGCTGTGTGAGCCTTTTTTAGCACATGTGCAGCCAATTGCACTGTTACATTTTGCAAACTCTGCCGCAAGCAGATCAAGCGTGGCGAAAACACGAGCCATTTGGGTACCACATGCTTGACAAGGCCTTTAAAGGGGTAATTCCCCCAAAAACCTTTTTTTAACATTTATTCAGGCTCGTTATGTCAAGGGGAATCATTTTTTTTTTTTTTAGAAATGAAGCCGTACTTACCGTTTTACAGATGCATCGTCTCCGTCGCTTCCGGGTATGATCGTCTGGTCTGGGCGTGCCTATTTGATTGACAGGCTTCCGACGGTCTCATACATCGCGTCACGAGTAGCCGAAAGAAGCCGAGCGACGGTGCGGCTCTATACTGCGCCTGCGCACCGTCGTTCGGCTACTTTCGGAAAATCGTGACGCGATGTATGCGACCGTCGGAAGCCTGTCAATCAAATAGGCACGCCTAGACCCGGAGCCCATACCCGGAAGCGTCGGAGACGATGCATCTGTAAAACGGTAAGTACGGCTTCATTTCTAAAAAAAAAAAACTGATTCCCCTTGACATAACGAGCCTGAATAAATGTTAAAAAAAAGGTTTTTGGGGGAACTACCCCTTTAACTTCCTATCGCTCAGCTTGTTGGGAAGAGCACCTGAAAGCCAAACATAAGGGACACAATTCCCCTCCTCCTCACTCCTCACCTTTCATGTCTACCCCCGCTATATCTCATGATGACCTCCCAGCAGCTTCCACTGACAGAGAATATGGTATAGCAAAGGGTGACACAGGTCCTTGCACCAGCAGTAGAATATAGCAGGCAAATTTCTCTGCCCCAGCTACTGCATCAAAAAGTAAATAAAAAAATACACTTCCTGCCACCCACATGCCCAGGGTTCAAATTAAGGAAGCTTGTAGGGAAAATCTATTTAAATGTTATTTTATTTCTTTATAAATGTCAGTTTTGCTGCAGCAGGTTCTATACATGGTAAAGATGCACACATGCATTTTATACTAAGGAGACCCCCCAGGCATTATATTTAAAGAAATTTTGCATTTTTATTGTTTTACATTAAAGAGTTGTAAAGGAAAAAAAAAAAATTCGGCTGAAATTACTGTTTACAGGGTATAGAGACATAGGCCGGATTCACAAAGCACTTACGCCGACGTAAATCACTTTACGCCAACGTAGTGCAAATGTGCGTCCGGCGTATGTGTGCACCAGAGTCACAAACCAAACGTCCAAAAACAGGCCATCCTACCCCGACGTGTCTTGCTTACGCCGGCGTAGCGTGGACGCAAATATGGTTTGGACGCATGTTGCTTCTCCAATTGATTAGGCATTCAAATATGCAAATGAGAGAAATACAGCGATTCACGAACGTACGTGTGCCCGACGCATCTATGCGATGTTTGCATAAGTTGTACGTCCGGCGTAAAGTTATTCCCCATAGATGAGGCGCAACCCAGCAATAGACATGCAAAGGTCTGCCCCAGAGAACACAGGCCGGCGTATTGGGCGTACGTTACATTCACGGCATACGTAGTGATTCGGCGTAGCTTAGGCAGTTGTGCCGGCATAATTGTGAGCATGCACGTAAGGGTGCAGTTTTATGCGTCCACGTCACGACTACGTCATGGCGCATGCACGTTCGTGATACGCCAGGCGTAAAACACTGCACCATGCTCAGACCATCATTTGCATGGGGTCACTTCCACTTACGCTAGCCTGTGCCTTCGAAAATACGCTGACGTATCTTGGTGAACAATAGCTTGCTGAATACAGTGCATGCCTCTCCGCGCTGCGCCAGCGTAGCATATGTGTGTGCGCTACGCTGGCGTAAATGTGCGCCCACTCTCTGTGAATCCATAATAGTTAACTGATTCCTTTTAAAAATTATTAAAAATAGATAAAAAATCAATCATATAATGTACCTGAAGTTTCAGTTTCGTTTTTGCATGTTGTTTCCTGCCTCTGTGATGTACAGAGCCACAGAGCCAATACAGGGCAGTGATGGTTTGGAAAACGAAAGTGATTGGTGCTGAGGGGTTTTAGACAAACAGTAATCACACCTCCTTGAAGTTAGTGACCACAGAGAGAAAGGAAGACAGACAACCAGGAAGTGTAGAGATCAGAGAAGAATTACAGAGAGCAACTTGAGAGCAAAACGAACAATGAGGACATAAAACAGCACTGCATTAAGGTAAAGGAAGCTATTGAGATAAAAAAAAATCCTTTACAAACCCTTTAAAGGTCTTCGCACAGTAGCAGAATGGTAGGGACTGGCCTTATCTTGTCTTTGCTCTGCACAATGAGAATACCCCTGAAAAGGTTTTCAGGCACAAGGCTCCAGCATTCATTGACCAGGATCCTGAGCCCATAAAGCACCATAGCTAACTGAATGTAATCTTTCATATGCCAAGGCAAGTTCTCACACAGGATCCAGTGCCCGAAGCAATGTCACAGTTTGGCACTGCATCTTCTTACAGGCAGGGTCTGGGTACAGTCCCCAAGGGCTTAGTCAAGGAGTCAACACACCTGAAAAGCTGCAAAGAGGAAACTGCAGTGGCACAGCTCGGAAAATGATAGAAAAATCTTGAGAAAAGACCTCAGCTTAAATGATGTTAGCTTCTCTCAGTAGAGATAAGGGGCCAGATTCTCGTACATTTGCCGCTGGCGTAGCGTAAGCCATTTACACTACGCCGCCACAATTTAACAGAGCAAGTGCCGTATTCCCAAAGCACTTGCTCCGTAAGTTGCGGCGGCGTAGTGTATATGGCTCTGAGTATCCCCGCGTAATTCAAAGGGGGCAGCTTGTATTTAAATTAAGCGTGCCCCCGCGTTGATCGAACTGCGCATGCGCCGGCCTCAAAAATAGCCCAGTGAGCATGCTCCAGCTCACGTCGGAAAAAATGAATGACGCCGGCGTGAGCGTCGTTTACGTAAATCCCTATTCGCGAACGACTTAGTAAAACAACGTAACCGACGGAAAAAGACGACGCTGACCCGACGCTATACTTAACATGGCAACGACGGAACTTCGTAAACCTACCCCTCATATAGCAGGGGAAGGTTTACGCTTATGGAAACAACGTTAATGACGACGGGGCGGCGTAAAAACGTTCGGGAATCGTCGGATTAGGCTCATTTGCATAGGCATTACATCTACGATCCGACGGTGTAATTGTTTTACACCTGTCGGATCTTCACTGTATCTATGCGTAAGTGATTCTAGGAATCACACGCATAGATACTCAGGAAAAAAAACAGAGATACGCTGGTGTTTCCTACGAAACACCGGCGTATCTCTTTTGAGAATCTGGCCCAAGGTGTTCATCATCCAAGGATACTAGCAAAAAACGTAGGTTTGCTGGGAGTTGGAGGGAATAAACAGGATGTTCCTGCATCTTTTTGTGTCAGTGACCAGTCACCTGACAGTAACTGCCTATAACTCTTGATTAGGAATAAAGATCCTCTGTCCTGTACTGTGTAATTAAAGAAATTTGTACTAGCCAGGCATAAGGGCGAGGTGGTATTTTATAGACATTTTAACTTGACATGCGCCGTTAAATGGGAACTTCACCCTCATCGTAAGAGTTATGCCAAAAACACTGATTATAAATGTTTAGCAATGACAATCTACAAATAGATGCAGACTTTTTATACTTTGCAGGCTATATATTTTTCCCCTCCTCATTTTTACGGTGGCCATTTTCACTAAGGGCAGACAAATCTATCTCCTTTTACTTCCTGGAATTCTGCATGGAATTTTAAGTCTGCCACCTGGAACATGTGACAGGAACTTCCCAGGATGCATCTGTGAGACCCTGGTCACCAGCGCTTCAGCGCTTCACTTAACCAGAAAGTAGAAAAATAGTAATTTTAAGTGTAGCACTACCCCCGAAGGAGCTGCTTGTTTGTTTTGGGTGGCATGTTACCTCTGTATCTCCGCTGTCTAGGGTACTTGATGAGAGTTGTAGTAAAGGGAATGAATGTTCACACAGCAGGTGTTTTTTCTGTGCTTTTATTACCCAGCCAGGTAAAAACTATCAAACAGTAGAAAGGTGAAGGGATAGCAAATAGGAGACAGCAGATTTAGGTGGAACTGCATACGGTGAAACAGTCCTGCTTCCAATAACACTTTACTTCGCCACTCCAGCCGGAGTGGGTGTAGCGCACCTGGACAGGCCTCTCTGACCAACCTGGCAGCCAGAGTGTCACTCAAACTTTGGATCAAGTCTCTGCCACAGACCCTCCCAAAAGAATGGAGACAATTATGGTCCATAATCCTCTCTCAGTAGATTCAGCACCCGGATCTCCTTCAGGTAGTTTTGCAAATTAGCGACTGACAGGCGACCAACATCCAGCCTGTCAGATCCCAGGGAGTCCCCCGATGAATGGACAGGCCCCTCCTGGAACACCAGCATCGTGCTTGGTATCCTTCGGACAGACTCCTCATCGGTCAGCTTCCTCCAATTGAACGAACAGCTCAGGACCCCCTCCAGTCGATCACTGGGCCCGCACAGCAGATCAATTGCTCCGGGCCAATGTGGTCCTGGAACCAGGAACACTGCTACCCACACACACCCCAGCCAGCAGGGCCATATGGGTGTCGTGAAATGGCTATCCCAATGGTGGGCGCCACACGAGGAAGAACCTCGAGGCAATGGCGTCTGCCCCTATACCCCTCCCCAACATGCACAGCGAGGCGGCCAACCCCTGACTGGCTGCTAAGGAGTGGTACTCAGACTCACTTGACCCCACTGCTGCCACCTGCCATCCGGGGGTTATAGGAATCCCTGAACAAAAGGTTAGCCAACAGCACGGCCAAGCTAGAGCATAGACCCAAATCTAAACAGTCAAACTAATTCAGAGCTAACTACTTCTCTGAATTCTCCCCTAAATTTAACATAGCACTGGCTCTGAAAGTAGCCAGGCGCTACATAAGTAAAATAAAAAAAATAGTTTAACTAATGAATTTAAAATGATTCCATATCAGCATTCAGAGTAGAATGGAAAAGAAAAACGAAGTGGTCTCACACTGGAACCGAAATATGCTTGACCCCATTCACACCTGAGCGTTTTGTAGCTTGAAGCCTGAAGCTACAAAACGCTGGAGGGGAAAAAATCAATTATTCTCTATGGAGATGATTCACATCACCACTCCAAAACGCCAGAGGCTCTAAAATGCCTGAAGCTCAAACAAGTTCTGGGACTTTTTTTTAGGCAGATTTGGGCGTTTTTCTGCTTTTTACATTGGTGACCTTTTGACCTGTATAAAAACGCGGTAAAAATGCGGTAAAAAACGCTGCTATGCTCAGGTGTGAATGGGGCCTTATTGTCAGAAGCCAGACAAGGTACAGGAACTACAGTTTCACATGAATGTACCGTGCTTGTTCTGAACGCGTGTCAACTGTAATTCCTGTACATTGTCTGCCTTTTGACAATAAAGGTTTCATCAAAGCAGTTCTGGTGTGTGACCACTTAGTTTTTCTTTCCTATTCACTGTGGACGGTGGTGAGCTGGGATCTGCACCTGGAATCTATTTTCCCCGTAGCTTGCCTGGACACTCTTTAACCACTTAAGGACCTTGGCTGTTTTTCAGATTTCGCGTTTACAAGACTAAAACATTTTTTTTTGCTAGAAAATTACCTAAAACCCCCAAACATTATATATATATATATTTCTAACACCCTAGAGAATAATATAGCGGTCATTGCAATAATTTTTGTCACACCGTATTTGCACAGCGGTATTACAAGCACACTTTTTTTGGGAAAAAAACACTTTTTTAACCACTTGAGATCCGCGCTATAGACAAAAGACGTCCACAGCGCGGCTCTCAAGTGCCGAGTGGACGTCTTTGGACGTCCTGTTGTTTACATTCCCTATGCGCGCCGCTGGGGGGCGCGCAGCGGGGAAACACTGTGCCTGGCGCATCGCTGGGTAGCCGATGCGTGTGCCTGGCGGCCACGATGTCCGCCGGGTACACGCGATCGGCATTAACAGCAGGGACGTGGAGCTCTGTGTGTAAACACAGAGCTCCACGTCCTGTCAGGGAGAGAGGAGATCGATCTGTGTCTCTTGTACCCCCCTCACCCCCTAGTGTTAACACCTTCCCTGCCAGTCACATTTATACAGTAATTAGTGCATTTTTATAGCACTAATCGCTGTATAAATGTGAATGGTCCCAAATTTTTGTCAAAAGTGTCCGATATGTCAGCCGCAATATCGCAGGCCTGGCAAAAAAATCGCAGATCGCCGCCATTACTAGTAAAAAATAAAAAAATAAATCATAAATCTATCCCCTATTTTGTAGGCGCTATAACTTTTGCGCAAACCAATCAATATACGCTTATTGCGATTTTTTTAACAAAAATATGTAGAAGAATACATATTGGCCTAAACCGAGGAAAAAAATATATTTAAAAAAAAAAAAAATCTTGGCATATTATTATAACAAAAAGTTAAAAATATTGGGGCAGATTCACGTAGATCGGCGCATTATCATTCCGGCGTAGCGCACCACTTTTCCGTTAGACTTGCGCAATCTAGCCGCGTAATCCGGCGATTCACGTAGCTTTTACGCAAGAGCTTGCGCAAACGTAAGGTTTTTTCCTGAGGCGTAAGGAGGAGTAATACAAATTGGGAAGGACGTGGGCGTGTTACATTGAAATGAGCCGTGACCCCATGCAAATGAAGGGCCGGCCGACTCGCGCATGCGCGCGTGAAGGAAACCATGTCAGCTCCGTTGTGCGCATGCTCACAACTCGGGAGCGGCGCAATCAGTGAAATTGGAAATGGACTAGGGCAACTTTATGAACTACGCAGACAGCATAAATAGACAGACACAAATGCACTTCCTTTGCAAAAGTACATCCCTTTGTATCCCTCCCTATACAGCAAGGTGCTTTTGTTTGTTTGTGACGTGTCTTTGAGATATTTGGGGACTGTTTTGCAGAGTGATTTTTGTCTTTTATGTCTTTGTTGTTATTTTGTTTAAATTATATTTTTGCTGGGCATTTTTTATTTTTGCTCGTCATTTATTTAATTTTTTTGGTTCTGTTTGTGTATGATTTTGGAATGTGGGGGTGATATTCCTGCGGGAAAAGGGGTGTCACCCTCATTTGTGGTGGAGAAGTGATCGCCAGGTCTGTGTGAATGGTGTATGAATGTACAGTGACATAATTGGAGCCGTGGCATGGCGTTGCAGCTCACAAGTCCTGCATGGTGGACTGGTGCCAATCCAATGTGATGAGGATGTGGGGTGTGTGTGCTAGGGACCACAGTGGTGTGCATGCATGCATTCTCATTGTGCCATGATTAATGTGTGTGTTTAACGTGCAAAGATGCATAATGTGAGCTGGCATGAGATGGGGTCATGAGATGGGGTACCAGTGCATATGCAGAGTCACCTTGAAGGGAAAAGACAGGAGGATGTTAGTCATGCATGTGCCACTTGTGAGGTGTGCATCACGGGAGGGGATAGTCATGCCTGCCACCCATGTCACTCACCAACCAGCCAGCTGTCCCCATACATGTTCTGTTGGAAATCTGTGGGGATGGGGCTCTGATTGTATATGTAGCTGTCATGGGTGTCATGGGTGGTGCCATGTGTTGGGCTGGTGATGTCCTCCTGCAGGGTTGTGGTAATTCCATGATGGCATGAGGGGTGAATCTGAAGATGCGAGACACCTCAGAATCACTCATGCCATAGATGTCTATGCGTGTGTGATATATCAAGTGAAGAGTGAGGGGCTTGTATCAGATAAGAATATTGTATTAGATTAATTTAAATTGTAAATTTTATATAAGCAAATAAAAAAATTAAAAAAAACATCTCCCGTGCCCTCCTTAGTGCCATCCTCCGTGCCCTCCTCCTTCTTTGTTCATCTAAAGTCAGTAGTATAGCTATGCGCGACGATGCCCCTGGCATGTTGGCATACAGATTGTTGGGCAACACGTGTGACTGCTGAACTCCTCACTAATAGTGTTGCTTTATCTGACAATTAGACTTTTTTTCAAAATTTAGACCAGCTTTTAGGTCCTCTAACTTTAGACAGAACATTTTGCTGTTGCGCACATCGCGTAGCCTGCGCAGCAACTGCGTTTTTTTGTGGATCCCCGTAACTCCCTCATTAGCATATTTGACTAGCAAATCAATGGTGTGTCTAGCGCAGTTTTGCACGAAGGGAAGCGAATGTCTAATTCAATTACGCCGGACCAAAAAACGTAGATTTCTGGCGTATATTGTTTTGTGAATCGCGTCCAACTATACGCACGCGCACATTTAGACTTACGCACGCGCAACAGCAGTTGCGCAGGCGTAATCGCTCTGTGAATCTGGGCCATTGTGTTTTTTTTTTTTTTTCAAATTTTCTGTCTCTTTTTGTTTATAGTGCAACAAAAAAAAATCGCAGAGATGATCAAATACCCCCAAAAGAAAGCTCTATTTGTGGGAAAAAAATGATAAAAATAAAATTTGGGTACAGTGTTGTATGCCCGCGTAATTGTCATTCAAAATGCGTTAGTGCTGAAAGCTGAAAATTGGTCTGGGCATGAAGGGGGTTTAAGTGCCCAGTAATGAAGTGGTTAATTAAAAAATAAGACAACAGTAAAGTTAGCCCAATTTGTTTATATATTGTGAAAGATAATGTTACGCCGACATGTCACACTTCAAAATTGCGCCCGCTCGTGGAATGGCGTCAAACTTTTACTCTTAAAAATCTCTATAGGCAACTTTAAAAAAATTCTATAGGTTGCATCTTTTGAGCTACAGAGGAGGTCTATGGCTAGAATTATTGCTCTTGCTCTAATGATCGCGGTGATACCTCACTGTGTGGTTTGAACACCGTTTTCATATGCGGGCGCTACTCACGTATGCATTCGCTTCTGCGTGCGAGCTCGTCGGGACGGGGCGCTTTAAAAAAAATTTTTTTTGGTTTTCTTATTTATTTTTATTTATTTTATTATTTTTTACACTGAAAAAAAAATGGATCACTTTTATTCCTATTACAAGGAATGTAAACATCTTTTGTAATAGAAAAAAGCATGACAGGTCCTCTTAAATATGATATCTGGGGACAAAAAGACCTAAGATCTCAAATTTAGACTTAAATGCAAAAAAATAATAAAACAAATAATAAAAAAATATAGAAAATATTGCTTTAAGAAGCATGGGCGGAAGTGACGTTTTGACGTCACTTCCGCCCTGCTATGCTATGGGGACGGGTGGGGGCCATCTTGCCCTCACTCATATCCCAGCCGAGCAGGGGACAGGACCCGATCGCCTCCACCGCTACCGACGGCTCCGGTAAGAGGCGGAGGGCGTGTGAGAGCGGCGGGGGGGGCCCCTCTCCCGCTGCCGATAACGGTGATCTTAAGGCGAACGCAAGGACAAAAAATTATATATTATAGTTTATCAGACTGTGGTGACTGCCTTAATTTTGTTTTTCAAGCTAAGTACACTTTTCGCAGGCTTAGAAGTACCTGTTTATTTTGCCAAAATCCAATTGTCTTTGTATCTTTCTGTGAGCAGAACTAAAAAACTCTTTTTAGCTTCCCTAGATATCTTTTGTAAACAACAAAGGAATGCCTCCCTATTTAACGGCACTGGGGAAACTAAGGGGTGTGTAACCCAAATCAGGAAAGCACACTAGCATAGGAAGTGCGATACTGGCAGGACCACCAGGTGAAAGTATATGAAAAAAAGAGACATCACAGCCACCAAATTTGAGGAGTAATAAGGTGCTATATATTCAATATTGTTTTGGGGTTTAGATATTCTAAAGAGTTGGTAAGCTTCAATAAATATAATAATTCACAGTTAGGCCTCATGCACACTGGGCGTTAACTAGGGTTGTCCCGATACCGATACCAGTATCGGTATCGGGAGCGATACCGAGTATTTGCAAATGCCCCCGATGCCTGGCCGAATACTGGTCCCCTCACCGCCGCCACAACACGCCACCGCCGCATACCGCAAAGCCGCTGCCGTGTTAATCAGCGCGCAGGGAACATTACAGCATTCGTTTGAATAGCTGTGTTCCCCGCCGCGCCGCGTATAGACACTTCCCCTTGCTTGGTATTGGACGGGTGATCTGTCCAATCCCGAGCAAGGGGGAGTGTCTATACACGGCGCGGCGGGGAACACAGCTATTCAAACGAATGCTGTAATGTTCCCCGCACGCTGATTAACATGGTGGCGGCAGCGGCATCATCATCATCATCTAGGTATGGGGGACATGGCTGCATATATGGGGGGGACATGGCTGTATATATGGGGGGGACATGGCTGTATATATGGGGGACATGGCTGGATATATGTGGGGGACATGGCTGGATATATGGGGGGGACATGGCTGGATATATGTGGGGGACATGGCTGGATATATGGGGGGGACATGGCTGCATATATGTGGGGGACATGGCTGGATATATGTGGGGACGTGGCTGGATATATGGGGGGACATGGCTGGATATATGTGGGGGACATGGCTTCATATATGGGGGGGACATGGCTGCATATATGGGGGGGGACATGGCTGCATATATGGGGGACATGGCTGGATATATGTGGGGGACATGGCTGGATATATGTGGGGGACATGGCTGGATATATGTGGTGGACATGGCTGGATATATGGGGGGGACATGGCTGGAAATATGGGGGGACATGGCTGGATATATGTGGGGAACATGGCTGCATATATGTGGGGGACATGGCTGGATATATGTGGGGACATGGCTGGATATATGGGGGGACATGGCTGGATATATGGGGGGACATGGTTGCAATATGTGGGGGGACATGGCTGCAATATGTGGGGGGACATGGCTGCATATGTGGGGGGACATGGCTGCAATATGTGGGGGGACATGGCTGCAATATGTGGGGGGACATGGCTGCATATGTGGGGGGACATGGCTGCATATGTGGGGGGACATTGCTGCATTTGGGGACACATTTAAAAAAAAGTATCGGTATTCAGTATCGGCGAGTACATGAAAAAAAGTATCGGTACTTGTACTCGGTCCTAAAAAAATGGTATCGGGACAACCCTAGCGTTAACAATGCCACTTCTAGGAGCATTTGACAGTTTTTTTTTCTGGGTCTAAATGACCCTTAATGTTAGTGTATGTGTCCATGCACACATTACAGTCATTTAGAGGCAGGGACGTTTAGAAGTAGAGAAAAGGAGACTGCCAGCACATTCAGAAGCAGCAGCATTTTGGCAGAAAAAAAAAAAGATTTTCTTTGGATCCCCTTTAAATGAACCTAGTCAGATCCCAGCTAGGAACTACCACTCCACCTAGGTGCCCTACAAGAGTATCCCAGAGCAAGGGATTACAGAACAGAATTAAAGCACTGTCCCAGGGAGAACTGTCTGGGTATGGCACCTAGCAGCCCTTGTAGGCCCTGAGGGTGTGAGGTACTCACACTGTCCTTGTCTTGTAGCTAGCTGTAGGTGAAATTTCTTTAAGGCCTTTCACTGGGCTAGTTTCCTTCCTGGCTAACAGGCTGTCCTTCCCGGACAGTGGAAATCCCTCTTTCAGCTTCCTTCCTTCTTGCAGCCTTCAGCCTTCAGCCTTCAGCCTTAGAGCAGACTCCCTCCAGGGCCACACCGCAGCACTTTAGCACTCCATCTTCCACCTGACTCGCCTGCTGGCCAGGCGCTCTCATATTTAAGTGCAGATTTAACCACCTTGCAAGGCCTCCTGCCTGGGGATTGGCCAGATTTCCATAAATATTCAGATCATGCCTCTTTGTCTCCACCCACCAGCTTCCAGAAGTTTCCGGGAAACCTCCACAACCAGGGAAAGGCAATAGAGGACTGGTCTGTAGGGCCTTCTAGCCTGACCTGAATCTGAACCCTGAGACTCATACAACTACTATGAGTCAAGTAAATTTTCCTACACTTATTTTAGCACTAGAGGCTACACATGTAAAAAAAATTATAACGTTAGGTGCATTTATCGCTAGAGCGTTAATTCACTTCAATGCCAAGAATAAATGATTATTCTGGTCAATGAGATGAATTAATGCCCAAGCGTTTGATGTGCCTAAACATGGCTAAATGCAACTAAATGTGTTTACAAAAATGTGGGTTTAGGTGTGTTTTACCCGGTGTGCATGGGGCCTTATCCATATGGCCCCCACATTTGATTTAGCTTATATAAACTAAACTATGGATGATGTGTGAAAATGTAATAAATAGATATACACCAAAGATGTGTTAAGATACTAAAACAAAAACTGTTTAAAATCTCAGAAATGCAACTCACATACTTCTTCAATGTCACTCATCTGTAAGACTAATGCTTCACTTCAGAGAGATGCCTAGAACATGCATCAATAATTCACATATCCTTATTCGGTTGTATCACCTTCTGAGAGGAGTATTGCCTTACTTTAGTTGTTAGCTCTTCTTGATTTTCAGAGACTGTCCCAAGTTTTGATCCAGATCATCTCTTGTCCTGTATTCCCTATTATTATTATTATTATTATTATTATATTACAGGATTTATGTAGCGCCAGCAGTTTGCGCAGCACTTTACAATATTAGTAGGGTGACCAGACATTCCCAGTTTCATGGGACAGTCCCTGGATTGAGGATACTGTCCCCGGACCAAGTATGTCCCCAGTTTTGTCCCCAGATTGAATTTAAACAGAGGCTGGGGCAATTTTAAGAACAGTCAGTGCAGAATTAATAAAAAAAAAAAAAACAGAATTATACCCCCCTGCTTAGCCACTCCTACTAGCATAGGGGGTGTATTTTTTTCCATTATCTGTGCCCCCTTCTGATGATCATGTGCTGGTCGGAGCGGAGGGAATGTTTCTTCAGTTTCGGGCACATGCCCATTTAGCTTCGCTCGCATGTTCTTCTGCCTTGGCTCACGTCCTGGCCAGCCGCCTGCCTTCTTATCTCCTTGCATTCCCTGGTGGAGTGATCTTTCTCCGCTCCCCAACCAGTAGTAGCCGGGGGCCCGGAGAGTAAGACTTGACAGGCTGTGGTGCGGGCGGTGGCGATGGGCAGAGATTTGCTTATTGCTGCCATTACTAGTAAAAAAAAAATATATATGTCCCCGGATTTCATTTTAAAAATCTGGTCACCTTAATATTAGGCCAAACAGTACAGTTAGGGCTCTTTCACACAGATCGCCCGTTCAGGTCCGCCTGACAGTTTTTTTTGCGAACCTGAACGGGCGCTCTGTGATCCTCTATGGAGCCGCCGATGTCAGCGGTGACATGTCCGCAGACATCCGACCCGCTCCGATCCACCAAAGTATGACGGAGGAAAAAACTACTTTTCCATCCGTCTGGCGGATTGGATCGGATGAACACCGACACACGGTCCATGTTCATCCGACCCCCCCTTAGGGAGAGCGGAGAAAAGACAAGGGCGATCCCTGCACAGTGTGCGGGGACCGCCCTGTCATCCGCCGGCTCAGCGGGGATCAACGGAGCGATCCCTGCTGACTGCTGAGCAAACGGAGGTGCACGGGGCGGATCATTACTGATCCGCCCGTGTGAAAGAGCCCTAACTATATAATCCAATACAGGAGGAATCAGAGGGTACTGCTCTCTAGAGCTTATATTTTGGGTATTTGGATGCAAGTTTTTGTTTTATCCCATACATTCATAAAGTATATCAAAAGTCGAAAGTATTGTTTCTTACACTTTGGATAAAATAGGGAATTTTTTTTTTTTAATCATCTGTGCCCCATTGAGTATATTTCCCTTCATTTGCTCCCAGCAGTGTTTGCAAGGAAAATAGAGAAAGAGCAAACCTTCCTAACAGTAAGAAATACAGAAATACTGTATAAATCCGACAAAGGTTCGAAGGCTAGCTATAGACGTTACTTTTGTAAAACAGTCCTAAATAATGTGGATAGAGGAATCTGACCTGCCAGCCACTGTATTCTGACAACCACTCTTCCTGAGTCCTTTGGCTGTCAGAATACCCAAACAGTGACTCAATTGATTGTCTGAAGTCACTGAGTAAGTGTGCGGCTGAGCATTTTCCATCTGACTCCTTCAAAGTCTGTTGAACCAAGTGGTGGTCAACATGTGGGTGGGTGCAACATGGTGCAGTGGCAGAAAAACACTTGGGTTGATTTACTAAAGGCAAATCTGCAAGTGCAGTTGCTCCGGAGATTAGTAACTGAAGGTTGCCAATACAGAACAGGCCCAGTGGGAAGGCAACCCAACCAGAAGCATGAAACAGCAATGTGCCGGTAGATTTAGGCCTCAGGTATGCCCACAACTTCTGTCACAAGGGGTAGAATGAGGCCTGGCTAGTGGAGAGGCTTCCAGATAGGATGGTGTGTAATTGCACTTTGCCAACTCCTCAGGAACCTCTTCCTGATGTCAAGCACTTTCCCTGCCAGACACATGACCTTTCCCTACTCTAGCCACACACTAAATGCATGCCAAGCCTGGGAGCCAAGGTCTTAAATAGACTCTGTCAAACCCAAGGCCTCCAAGAGTCACATGGGGCATCCCCTGTGACTCAGGAAACCATAGAGGAATTAAGTTCCTCTAGACTTCATCTCCCTTTGCAATGCCGCTGCGGTTGAGTGCCACCTGCAGTGGAGAAAGCAGACTGCATCTGCCTAAAGGCATAACCATTTTCCACCAAACTAAACAAAACATTTTGGCTTTAGATACATGTAAAGTCAACCTAAAAGTGTTTAGATATACATATACATCAAAAGAAATGTAAATTTGCAAAATAAGTACCAATATTTAGCAAGCTTAGACATTCACAAAGTGATCATACACAACCAGATATAATCAAGTTAAATGCCCCCAATCAATGGGGCATTTACGGCATTTGTGTTGACCTGGTCATATAGGGGTTCACTTCCAAGAGCTAACTGCAGTTCCAAGCTTGAGATGCATTTATTCTTACAGAGTTTCCCAGCACTGAAAAATATTCATGAAACTGATTGTCAGTTTTTCTCATTCTTATGGAAAAAAGAGAAATATAGATATACACCAAAGACGTGTTAAGATACTAAGAACAAAAACTGCTTAAAATCTCAGAAATGCAACTCACATACCTGCTTTCAAACCCCGCTGCAACAGCAGATTACAGCGTTGGGTGGGAGGGGTAGGATAGGGGAAGATTTCTACTAGAAGAATCAGCACGAGGAGCACATCATGCTGACTGTAAGTCATGTCCCTTGTGCTGATATTTCTGTTTTTATTTTTAGATTAACTTAGGCCGCGTACACACGATCGAACATGTTCGCTGAAACTGGTCCGCAGACCAGTTTCAGCGGACATAACTGATCGTGTGTACGGCCTAGCGGACAGGTTTCCAGCGGACAAAAGTTTTAAAACATGCTTTAAAACTTGTCCGCTGGAAAACCTGTTCGTCGGACATGTCCGCTGGTTAGTACGCCTAATATATTCGACGCATGCGTGGAAGCATTTTATTTCCTTGTTTGCGGACGTCGCGGCGTCAACGTCACTGCCACGTCACCGCGCCTTCTGTCCACTGGGATTTTGGTCTGATCGTGTGTACACACATCAGACCAAAATATCCCAGGAGACATCTCAGATGAAAACGGTCCGTGGACCGTTTTCATCGGACATGTCTCCTCGTGTGTAGGCGGCCTTAGACTTTAATTTTTTCTAAATTATTGAGCTAAGTTTTATTTGTGTCCGTAGCAGAAAAAATAAAGCATATTTTGCAGGTAAAGCTATTGCGGGAAATGTGTGGCGGAACCTTTGAAATAACTTTTAGGTCTTAGGGAACCCCTGGCACCAATTATTAAATACTCATGCCTGGGCACCTTACTGTGGTAGTCAGTGGGAACAATGCCCCTTAATTTGGTGGTCAGTGGAAAGAATGTTTTTTTCATTGATGGTCATTGGAAAAAATGCGCTTTACATTGGTGGTCAGTGGGAAAATGCTTCTTTCGTTGGTGGTCATTGGAAAGAACACCCCTTACATTGATGGTCTGTGGGAAGAATATGTCATATCATGTTTGAGATGGGGAAATTGCTCATTGGTCAAGGAACCCTTATGAACCTCTGTAGAAACCCTAGTTAAATATACATAGTTACATAATAGGTGAGATTGAATAAAGACCATAGTCCATCCAGTTCAACCTGTGTAGATGCACATGTGTCAGTGTCTATAATTATTTCCCATATTCCTGTAGGTTGTGTTTAGGGTTGTCCCGATACCACTTTTTTAGGACCGAGTACGAGTACCGATACTTTTTTTCATGTACTCGCCGATACCGAATACCGATACTTTTTTTAAATGTCATGTGACAGTTTTCAAACCACAATACAGACTGAAGCCCCATACACACTATCAGTTTTCCTGACGGTTTTCTCTTCAGGTTTACCAAAACCATGTAGTACAAGGGCCTGCCTGATTGCATACAAATTGAAACTCTTGAGGTTTGACCTCATATTAGATGGTTTTGGTAAACCTGAAGAGAAAACCATCAGGAAAACTGATAGTGTGTATGGGGCTTAAGGATATTTTCTTTAGAATTATGAAGAACTCTAACGCAAGACATTATAAAAGAATAAAAATAAGTAAAAATGAATAAAAATGTTTTATTTGCTTGTCACGCAGTAGTAAAAAAACTCAAAGAATTTTCACAGAACATGTTGATAAATACAAAAAAAGTATTCTATTTAGGTATCGGGAGCATTTGTGCGAGTACAAGTACTCCCGCAAATACTTGGTATCGGTCCCAATACCGATACCGATACTAGTATCTGGACAACCCTAGTTGTGTTCTTTAAGATGCACATCCAAGAGTCTTTAAAAACATTCAGGCTGCATTCACACCTAAGCGTAGGCGATTTGAGGCATTTTTTACTGCGATTTGCTGCGACAAATTGCGGTGCTTTTTAACCTGATTTGCCGCGACAAAACGCTGCGTTTTTTACTGCGATTTTGTACAGGTCATTGTCACCAATGTAAAACGCCCAAGCTGTCTGATTCACGCGAAAAAAAGGGTTCCGGGACTTGTTTGAGCTTCAGGCGTTCGGCGTTTTGGAGTGGAGATGTGAACCATCTCCATAGAGAATAATGTTTTTTTTCCCCCTCTAGCGTTTTTGAGCATCGCGCTTCAGGCGACAAAACTCTCAGGTGTGAATGCAGCCTCATACTCCACGCAGCCACCACCAATTGTGGAAGAGTGTTCCACATCCTTATAGCCCTGACAGTGAAAAACCCCCAGCGCAGTTTAAAGGGGTGTTCCAGCCCAAAATTGTGTTTATTAAAAGTCAGCAGCTACAAAAAGTGTAGCTGCTGGCTTTTAATAAACACTCACTTACCTGCTCCTGCATTCCAGCGACGCGCCGACCGGGGCCCCGCTCCTCTCCCCCCCTCCCCAGCCGGTGTCTTCATCCCGACTGTGGGCACCCAGCCGTGACAGCCTTCGGCTTCACGGCCGGGCACCCACTGCGCATGCACGAGCCGCACTGCGCATGCGCGCGCGGCTCGCCGCTGATTGTAGAGGCGATCGCATGGGACCTGTCATGTGTCCCATGTGATCGCCTACAGGGAGAGGCTGGTGTAGGCGATTAAGGCTTCATCGCCTAACCAGCCCCTCGGCGGAAGCAGGAAGTGGGACAGGAAGTCCCACTCCTACTGAAGCCCCCACTCCCCCCCAAAAAAAATTACATGCCAAATGTGGCATGTAAGGGGGAGGGGATTAAAGAAAAGTGAATTTCTAGGGTGGAACTCCTCTTTAAGGTTAAACCGCTTCTCCTCCAATCTCATTGTGTGTCCCCGTGTGCTCTTACACTCATTTTTTTACACTTGTTGTCACTTATAATTAATTGGTACTAGTCACTTAGTACTGCACTGCCAGCGCTGTTCCCCTATTTGATTACTTTGTTTCCGATTTGTCCTTGCATTCACCCCAGTATTAGAAGTTACAGCTGTATTATCACTACTGACTCCACTATTACCCTCTGTCCTATGCTCACTGCCGCTATTGCTTTCTCTGAACCATTCCCCCCACCCCCCCCCCAATAACTAGTTTAAAAGCCCCTCCAACTTTGTAGCCATCTTTCTTTCCAATAAGGCTGTATCATCCCCATTCTGGTCCTTACCAAAGAGTCGGTAACTGATTAAGAAGTCAGCCCAAACCCCTCTTTCCTACACCAATTCCTCAGCTACCGGTTCTGTTCCCTAAGATGCTGCTGCCTCTCTGGTGTAGCTAGAGGTACAGGTAGTAGTTCAGAGAAAACAACCACAAAGGTCCTTTTCCTCAATCTATTCCCTAAGTCCCTGAAATAATTTTTTAGGACACTCCACTCACTTTGTCATTGGTGCCAACATGTAGCATGACCGCTGGGTTCTCCCCAGCCCCTCCCAATAATCTGTCCACCCGATCCTGAGTGCCTGGTAAACAACATACTGTTCGGAGACCAGGGTCTTTCTGACAGATTGACCTCTCTGTCCTCCTAATAATTGAGTCCTCTACCACCAGCACTTGTCTAGCCTTTCCTGCATCTCTGCCCCCTCCTTGCTAGAGCAGTCACTCCTCTGACAGCTAGGGGAGGTCATCTGCTCCAGCACTGCCACCCAAACTTATATCCCCAGCATCATGCAACCTGGCATATTTGTTGGGGTGTACCAGTAGGGTTGCAATCTGTCCAGGATTCACCTGGACAGTTTGGGTTTGGAATCATGAGTCCGGGTTTCAGATTGCCTGAAACCCGGACACATATTCAGAATGGACTATGGCTTCCCACCAGGGTTGCTGGCTGCAGTTCTCTAAGCTATGAGTGTTTGTAACACTCCTTCACACTGCCCAAAGCCAGCATCCCCCACATACAGATGGGAGAGGAGAGAGGGTTTGATCTGCTCCTCTTACTCCCACCCCTACCCCTACCTCCATACTCCAATCTCCAGTGCTGTGCCTTTAGAAATGGAAAGTTGGGGCCAGAAATTTGAAGACCAGCAGCCTCAGATACATCTGGATGAGAGGTGCTGACTGTCAAGGGGTGAGTGGTCTCACCATCCATCCCTGTTTGTGACTGAAGTCTCCCCCTTCTCTCTTCTGGCTCTAAGTAAATCAGGGTTCCCAAAGCACCCCTTATATCACAGCTCCCCTTTACACCAGAGGGCACAGTGTTTCCCCTTACATCTAAGTCTTCTCCGTACATCAGAGTTCTCAGTGTTCCCCCTTAACTCAGGGTTTCCAGAGCATCCCTTATGTCAGAGTCCACAGAATTCTCCCTTACATCAGAGTCTGCAGAGTCCCCGCTTACAGTGAAAGTGAACTCTGTGATTTTAAAAGTAAAAGGGGAACTCTGATGTAATGGGGGACGCTTGTTATTAACTTCATATGATTAGAAATGCGCCGTTAAAGTTTTTGGGTTTGACTTGAAGAAAAGGTGGCAACCCTATGAACCAACTCTGGACTGGCCTCCCTAGTGCTCTTCGCCCCCTACCCCTCTTTCTAGTTGTCACCTAGCTACCTACCTCTGGCTCCTGTGCCTCCATGTCTCCAACCTCCTAGTCACTGGCCACTGCCAGTACATATACAAGCTCCTTTCCAGGTTTTTCAGTTTTCTGACTGTCCTATGAGACTGAAAGAGCCCCGACCCTCTGTCAGCACAGTGCTGATTGGCCCAGTGCTGATCACATGCACTCTCCCAAAGAAAAATAAAACCTCTCTAGCAATACACACCAGACTGATCATGTGCAGCCAGGATAGGATCTGTGCATACAGGATTAAACAGCCTTTTTACACAATGCGGAAGATTAACCCCTTAGGTTCCACAGTGAGTATAACAAGCATGCTTCACTGCATATACAGACGGATTTTACTGTTGTGCTTTTAGCAACACTTTAAGCTAGCCATGTTAGGGAGCCCCAGGTCTTTCACAATCCTAGCAAAGCCCCTACCTCCACCAATATGCAAACTTTTGTGAAAACAATATGATAAGTGGTGGTGACTTACAGCAAATCCCTTGCTGTGTTTATCAGCTTAACATGGTAACATAATGAGAGTGAAATACTCCCAACCTCCATCTTGATGTAGTAAGGCATATATTACTGTATATATGGGTCTAAATTGAAAGGATAAAGTGGATATTAACAGCTTTGATTATTTATAAGAAGGTTTTGGCTATTCCCTACTTATTTTGCACCAAATTTCAACAGTACATAATGTAAATTTGTGTGGCAGGTGGATTTTACCAATTCTTCTAAATGTTCACAAAAATTGTCTGAAAATGACACATATAATTGACAAAACCCTAGACATTACATAATCCATTCTTTACAATGATTTTTTTTTTTATTGGGTCACATTAAAGAGGAAGTTAACCCTATCTTAAAAAAGAAATAAAAAAAAAACCTGCAAGACAAAGGCATAATGAGCTAGTATGCATACTAGCCCATTATGAATTACTTATCTGAGAATGAAGCCCCCGCAGCGGTCCTTGGACACCTTCTCTGTCGCCGTCATGATACCCGGAGTGACTGCCGGGTATTGCTGCTCCAGGTGACTGTCCGGAGCAGCGATGATGCCTTCATAAGCGGTGCGCATGCGCCCTAGACATCGGTGCCGCCCTTCTTGCAAATATCTCCTTAACCATGTAGGTTAAGGGGATATTTCTTGCACCTACAGGTAAGCCTTAATCTAGGCCTACCTGCAGGTCAAAGTGGTCTGTAAGGGTTTACAACCACTTTAATTCTGTTTGCCACTGTGTCACATTTAATCTTTTTGTTAAAGCTGCACGCCAGCTTCATATTCCAGGAGCTCACTTTGGGGTTGATTTACTAAAACTGTGGAGTGAAAAATCTGGTGCAGCTCTGCATTAGGGATGAGCTGAACACCCCCCTGTTCGGTTCGCACCAGAACATGCGAACAGGCAAAAAATTTGTTCGCACACGCAAACACTGTTAAAGTCTATGGGACACGAACATGAAAAATCAAAAGTAGTAATTTTAAATGTTAATATGCAAGTTATTGTCATAAAACATGTTTGGGGACCCGGGTCCTGCCCCAGGGGACATTTATCAATGCAAAACAACGTTTTTTCGGGAGCAGTGATTTTAATAATGCTTAAAGTGAAACAATAAAAGTGAAATATTCCTTTAAATTTTGTACCTGGGCAGTGTGTATGTGTATAGTATGCTTATAAAGTAGCGCATGTTTCCCAAGTTTAGAACTGTCCCTGCACAAAATGTAATTTCTAAAAGAAAACAAGTCATTTAAAACTACTCGGGTCCTGGCAATACAGATCGAAGTCATTGAAAAAAACGGCAGGGGTCCCCCCCAGTCCATTACCAGGCCCTTTGGGTCTCGTGTGAATATTAAGGGGAACCCCGAACCAAAAACAAAACGTGGAGGTCCCCCAAATTTCATATAAATTATTTTGTAAAAAACATACAGACACAGTTGCACAAGTCCTTTATTTAAAAAATAAAATAAAAATTCGGCGATGTAATCCCGTCCATGTCCAACGATGATCCCTTTTCCAGTGACGCTGCAGTCTCCACTCTCCAGCAGGAACGAAACACCCATGACACGTAAGAGGGAGGGGGTCACCTGTCCTTACCATAGGGAACCCCGCGCTCTCTCGTCCCCCCTCTTTTCTTGTGGCCTGCCAGGTTGCGTGCTTGGATAAGGGTCTGGTATGGATTTTTGGGGGGACCCCACGCCATTTTTTTTTAATTTGGTGCAGGGTTCCCCTTAATTTCCATACCAAACCTGAAGGGCCTGATATGGAATTTGGGGGTCCCCCAAATTTTTTTTTGGTATGGGGTTCCCCTTAATATTCATACCAGACTCAAAGGGCCTGGTAATGGAATTGCAATTTTTTTCAATGACATTGATCTGTATTGCTGGAACACGACAATTCATGAATAGCCGCAACTCGCGAGTAGTTTTATATGACTTTTTTTCCTTTTAGAAATTACATTTTGTGCAGGGAAAGTTCTAAACATGGGAAACATGCGCTACTTTACAGGCATACTATACACACCCCCAGGTATGAAATTTAAAGGAATATTTCACTTTTATTGTTTTACTTTAAGCATTATTAAAATCACTGCTTTTTTTGACAATAACTTGCATATTAACCTTTAAAATTAGCACTTTTGATTTCACCCATAGACTTTTAATGGTGTTCCGCGGCTTTTAGAATTCGGCGCGAACACCCCAAATTGTTCGCTGTTCGACTCGAACATAAAGCTCATCCCTACTCTGCATAGAAACCAACCAGCTTCCATTTTTTTTTTTTGTCAAAGTTTATCTGAGCAAGCTGAAGTTGGAAGCTGATTGGTCACTCACCATGCACAGTTGCACCAGATTTAACACACTCCAGTTTTAGTAAATCAACCCCTTTTTATGTTCAGGAGTTGTGAAGGGTGAACATCAAAAGTGCTCTTAATGGGAAATGGAAAATAAAGGTGGAAGTAATTTTGTTGATGGATATCCTAAGTGGAAGCCCAAAGGAAATCCCTGATTCTGTGGGTCACTGTTAACGAGCATTCCCAGACATTTTATGAATGATACTGATCTACATTAACTTCTTCCGTGCCTGTAGCATTCTACTGGCTACAGTCACAAAAACATGTTATGAGTCAGAGTAATGACCTCTGACCGGGACTCTGCATGGTGTCATCAGTGGTACCTCAGCAGCCCTAAATAGCTTGTTCGTCTTTCTTACTGAAGAAAAGTTATGGAGAGAACATGCTGGAAACTACTTAAGTACAGTGACGGGATGGATGACACACACCCTACTCCTGCATTCACAAGTTGTTGTTTTTCCTCCAGAATGACAGGACGGATTTGTGTGGTGACAAGACAATGTGCTTCACAGGGTATTACAGGCAAGGGGTGCCCCACATCGGAATCATATTACTATTTATCCATAATGGAGCTATTTGCTGTAATATTCTGCCTGAGGTGATTGTAGCCATTTTAGTACACTTACAATAACACAGCTGAGTATTGTTTGTGATACTTTATTTGCACTAACGGTTACATTTTCAGGACAAGCTTTCAGGGGAATCCTTCTTTCTTCTAAGGTCCAAGCAGTACTTCTAAACCCAAAGAACTGGATATTCCCTCAAAAGCTTGTCCTGAAAATGCAACTCATCTGTGCTGTTATATTCTGTTGTGTTTTATTAAAAACTGACATCAGAACACGGTTTCTGTACACTGAACACACCAGCCTCATGTTTCTTTAAAGCGGAGATCCAGGCTTTTTTTGATTATTAAAAGTCAGCAGCTACAAAAAGTTTAGCTGCTGACTCTAATAAACAGACACTTACCTGCCCCACGGTCCAGCAATGTGGCCGCATCCCCCTCCTCACCGCCAGCGCCGTCATAGCCACTGTGGGTGCCCGCCAATGACAGCTTTCGGCTTTACGGCCGGGCACGCACTGCGCATCCGTGAGTCGCGCTGCGCGTTCCCAGTGGACAGACAATCTTGTGGGACCTGTCATGTGCCCCAGAAGATTGCTGAGAGGGAGGGGCCGCCTAGGAGGAGGTAAGGAGTCGCCCGTGGGAGGAAGGAGGAAGTGGGACAGGAAGGCCCCTTCAAAAGTACCCACCCACTCCACCCTCCCAAAAAGATTACATGCCGAGGAGTACTTAAAGCGGAAGTAAACCCATCGATCTAACAGTTTCAAAAAGCAGTTATATTTCCGGCATGCCGGAATTTCCAACTGTCACATTGGTTGTGCGCTCAACCAAACTGTCAAACCATCCAATGGTTGGTGTCATAACTGATCACATGTGCAGCATCATGGCAGTTGAAGATTAAACATAGGCCAAGATGGCAGCTTCCTTGCCAGAAAATGATAGGTGGGTTTACTTACACTTTAAAGGGGTTGTAAAGGATTTTTTCCCCCTAAATAGCTTCCTTTACCTTAGTGCAGTCCTCCTTCACTTACCTCATCCTTCGATTTTGCTTTTAAAAATCCTCACTTCCTGTTTTTCTGTCTGTAACTCCACACAGTAATGCGGGGCTTTCTTCCTGGTGTGGAGTGTCGTGCTCGCCCCCTCCCTTTAGGGGGGAGGGGGCGAGCAGGAGAGTCAGGACGCCCACTAACACACAGCTCCTTTTTCTATCTGCAACGTAGAGAGCGTCCTGACTCTCCTGCTTGCCCCCTCCCCCCTCAAGGGAGGGGGCGAGCACGACACTCTACACCAGGGAGAACGGCTCGCATTACTGTGTGGAGTTACAGACAGAAGAACAGGAAGTGAGGATTTCTCAGAAGAAATAAGGACATTTAAAAGCAAAATCGAAAGATGAGGTAAGTGAAGGAGGACTGCATTGAGGTAAAGGAAGCTATTTAGGGAAAAACATTTTTACCTTTACAACCCCTTTATTGCTTGCAGCACTGATGAATGAATAAGATGAAAAGGTGCTTGTCAGCTGTCTACGTGAGTTTTCTGCCTCTAGAATAAATAGCAAGTACTGACTAGCATGACCATTTTCATATTAAATTTATTCAAATGTTTTCATTACCCCATGCCAACCAGCCGCTGAAGTTGCACTGTGGAAGGTTGGCTCGACTGCGCAAATCGTCGGTCCCTTTAGCAGCTACAGCAGGCGAGGCAGCATCGCTTCTCTAGAGCCTATGCATGCGGCCGGCAGCCGCGATGTCTGCCAGCTACCCGCGATGTCTGCCGGCTACCCGCGATGTCTGCCGGCTACCCGTGATCGCTCCACATAGAGCCAGAATGGTAGTCTGTCAACCTTAATGCGTCCATTTTTTTAAAGGTCGCGGCTTCCTCCTGGCGTTCCGTTCCGTGATAGGCATTTGACACTGTGTTCCGCCTATCACAGAGGTCCTCTCATCCTCGGACTCAGTTTCTCAGCAGACACTGTGTTCAGTGTTCCGCCAATCGCGGACGTCCTTTTGTCTGAGGATGAAAGAATGTCTGTGATTGGCAGAACACTGAACACAGTGTCTGCTGGGAAACTGAGTCCGAGGATCAGCGGTCCTCCGTGATAGGCGAAACACAGTGTCAAATTCCTATCACGGAATAGAAACGCCAGGAGGAAGCCGCGACTTTTAAAAAATGTATGCCTGTTAAGAATGCAGGTACTCGGGCACAGTCTCCGTGATAGGCGGAACACAGTGTAAAATTCCTATCACGGAACGGAACGCCAGGGGGAAGCCATGACTTTTAAAAAATGGACGCCTTTCAAGAATGCATGTACTCGGCATAGTGAGACTGTAATGGGCACAGTAAGGTATGGCACAGTGAGACTGGAATGGGCACAGTGAGATATGGCACAGTGAGACTGCAATGGGCACAGTGAGGTATGGTACAGTGAGACTGCAATGGGCACAGTGAGGTATGGTACAGTGAGACTGCAATGGGCACAGTGAGACTGCAATGGGCACAGTGAGGTATGGCACAGTGAGGCTGCAATGGGCACAGTGAGGTATGGCACAGTGAGACTGCAATGGGCACAGTGAGGTATGGCACAGTGAGACTGCAATGGGCACAGTGAGGTATGGTATAGTGAGACTGCAATGGGCACAGTGAGGTATGGTACAGTGAGACTGCAATGGGCACAGTGAGGTATGGCACAGTGAGGTTGCAATGGCCACAGTGAGGTATGGCACAGTGAGACTGCAATGGGCACAGTGAGGTATGGCACAGTGAGACTGCAAAGGGCACAGTGAGGTAAGGCGTAAGGCGCAGTGAGGTTGCAATGGCCACAGTGAGGTATGGCACAGTGAGACTGCAAAGGGCACAGTGAGGTTACAATGGGCACAGTGAGGCGTGCAAATGGGCATTGTTGACCCTCTTTTTCGGCTTACAGTGGCTGCTGCATTCTCACCCTCAGCTTATACTCGAATCAATATGTTTTCTCATTTTTTTTAGGTAAAATTAGGTCCTGGGCTTATACTCGGGTCAATGCGTTTTCCTGTTTTTTTTTTGTGGTAACATTAGGTCCTCGGCTTATACTCGGGTCGGCTTATACTCGGGTCAATGCGTTTTCCTATTTTTTGTGGTAACATTAGGTCCTCGGCTTATACTCGGGTCAATACGTTTTCCTAGTTTTTTTGTGGTAACATTAGGTCCTCGGCTTATACCCGGGTCAATAAGTTTTCCTAGTTTTTTTGTGGTAAAATTAGGTCCTCCGCTTACGTTTTCCCATTTTTTTTGTGGTAACATTAGGTCCTCGGCTTATACTCGGGTCAATAAGTTTTCCTATTATTTGTGGTAACATTAGGTCCTCGGCTTATACTCGGGTCAATAAAGTTTCCTATTATTTGTGGTAACCATAGGTCCTCGGCTTATACTCTGGTCAATACGTTTTCCTAGTTTTTTTGTGGTAACATTAGGTCCTCGGCTTATACTCGGGTCAATAAGTTTTCCTATTATTTGTGGTAACCATAGGTCCTCGGCTTATACTCGGGTCAATAAGTTTTCCTATTATTTGTGGTAACATTAGGTCCTTGGCTTATACTCTGGTCAATACGTTTTCCTCGTTTTTTTGTGGTAACATTAAGTCCTCGGCTTATACTCGAGTATATACAGTATTTAGAAAATAAAAAACAAATCTTTACAACCCCTTTAAGGTATCACATGGGCATGTGGTGTTACTACTAACATCAACACTCACCAATGCTGATGGTTAATTTTGTTTGTGTGCATCGTCGCATGACCGCGCAATTGTCAATTAAAGCGACACAGTGGCGTATCGCAAAAAATGGCCTGGTCGATTAAGATGGTAAATCCTTCTGTGGCTGAAGTGGTTAAAACACGTCCTAAACCCTTATGGTTGCATCTAATTGTTGTTTCATGTTGAAGTCATTCCTGTTCTGATTGCGTTATATGACGGTGGGAGTCCTGCTGTGGGCGATAGCCGCTGGACTGACTCCTTACCCCAATGCACTTTTGACTGTTTTTGGATGGTGTCTTCTCCTGTTGTTTGTTCCATTTGCTAAAATACCAATAAACATATTTTCAACTCTAAAACGCGTCCTAAAATAAAGTGCTTTAAGGTTCACAGAATTAAAAATGTAAACTGACCTAGCAGATTAAATATAGTTAGGTTGTTATGTCCTATACTGAAATACATAGCTTATATAGGGATGACAGTATGTTTTTGGGAGGTGATTAATAGAAGAGGGGGGGTGGGGGTGGTGGGGGTCTCCTTTGCATTACATCTGCTGCTTTTGTTAACTTGTGTTGTAAGATCCCCTTCCCTCTGCCCCCCCCCCCCCTTCTCCCTTTCCAGACAGACCTCCCTGACATGGGGTGTCTAAAAATACTGAGATGTTACAAGTCGTTGAAGCATGGTGAATGTAAACCAATCGCAGGCCACGCTATGCATAGCACCCAATCCGGCTCTTGCTCACTATCACACTGGGGATTAGAAAATACTCATCTTAGTTGTATATGGTCATGGCTAAGGCATTCCTGGGAGTCCATGCCTCTGACGTTGGGGGGAGGGAAGAGGAGAGCAGAACAAGGAGGGAGGGGGATCAGTTTTTCTTTAAAACCAACACCATCCTGGTCTCCACACTTTCAAACAAGTTTGCTAGAAGCCCAGCTGCCTCTCCATTTACTTTCCTCCTTTTCTCTGGGACTTGTACATCTCTGGATCAGCACTTCTTCTATATTATCTGAAGCTTTTTTTTTTCCTAACTGTTCTCTGGCAAAGCTGCTGTATTTATCTGTGCACCTCTACAAAGCAAGGATTGACTGAAAGGAAACAGAAGACAGGAAGAGTAAGAGAAAGGTGGAAGTGGATTACACTGGGATAACCCACACACCCCTCCCGCTTCTCTCCAAAGAGTTAACCGCAACTTGCCAAGAAACATCTCACAGTTTCCAACAAGAGGACAAATAATAAGGGAACTAATTTGATTGTTGAGGTCTGCTTCAGCAGCTTGAACTCAATTTCACAGTGTGGGTTTGGATCCAGCCTTCCCTACACCCCCTATTTTTTTTTGTTCTCCTCCCTTTTTTCCCCCCCATCTCCTTGATCCTCTTATAAAAAGCAGAAAGCTCCAAATCTAAAGTCATCATGAGCACTAACGACTACTACGACCAACACCAGTTTCACCAAGGCGAGGAAGCGGACGAGATGCCAGCTACAGAAAAGGACCTGGCAGAAGATGCCCCCTGGAAAAAAATCCAGCAGAACACATTCACCAGGTGGTGCAATGAGCATCTCAAATGTATGAACAAACACATAGGGGACCTGCAGAAAGACCTGACCGATGGCCTCAAGCTCATAGGCCTGTTAGAGGTGCTGAGTCAGAAGAAGATGTACAGAAAGTACCACTCCAGACCCAACTTCAGGCAGATGAAGCTGGAGAATGTGTCTGTGGCGCTGGAGTTCTTGGACAGAGAACACATCAAGCTGGTGTCCATAGGTACATACCTTCACACTTTTTATTTCATAATATTATCAAAATATAATAACATTTTATCATGTGTTTCTAAAAACAATATTGATTTTTGCAGGGCTTTTTTTCAGGGGGAACTTGGTGGAACTCAGTTCCACCACCTCTGGCTCAGACCCTTGGGGGGGGCTGCTCACCACAATCACTTGTAAAAGTCCGGTTTCTGTGTTTACAAGTGACAGATCTGCACTGTGTGTACCCCCCCCCCCCCCAAACTCTGCACTGTATGCAATGCAACCCTGGTATTTAATGTCCCTTTAAGACCCTACTACTGTTCGGAAAATTTGACTGACCACAGCCACTATTTAATGTGATTTGGAACGTGTGTGTGGCGGAGGGGTTTGGGGGGGGGGGGGCATGGTTGAGTTCCAGCACCTATTGTTTGAGAAAAAAAGCCCTGGATTTTTGGGTAAAAGGATGGCTAAATACATACAGTAATGCCGCGTACACACCATCACTTTATGTGATGGAAAAAAAACGACGTTTTTAAAAACGTCAATTTAAATGACTGTGTGTGGGGGAAAACGTTGTTTTATGTCTTGTGAAAAACGACAAAAAAAAAATTGAAACATGCTTCAATTTTTTGTGTCGTTTTTCAAAACGTTGTTTTTTGTTTCACAAAAAATCACAGTGTGTAAGAAAAAACGACGTTTAAAACAAAGTTTTTCAACCCGCGCATGCCCAGAAGCTAGTTATGAAGCGAGCTTCAATGGAAAAGAGTGGTGAACAGGGGCGGACTGACAACTCATGGGGCCCCCGGGCAATAGAAGATTATGGGGCCCCCGGGCTTACAGATGGCCACTACGCCAGGAGGCAGTGCAGAGGCAGGGCAGCTAAAATCTCAGGATTTTCACATCAGAAGCATGTTGGTTTCAGACATATCAGGGACAGATTGTAAAAATCCTATGTTTTTTTCACTACTGTCCCTGGTTTTACTGAGCCTGGCAACCCTAATGGGGCCCCCTAGTGACATGGGACCCTCGGGCAGTGCCCGAGTGACTCAATGGTCAGTCCGCCCCTGGGTGGTGAACGTAACCTCGCTTTGCTAGAGCATTGTGAAAAAACGATGGTGTGTAGGCAACATCGTTTTTGAAAATTGAAGTTTCAAAAACGTTGTTTTTTACTTCACAAAAAATGTCGTTTTTTTTTCATCACATAAAGTGATGGTGTGTACGCGGCATAAGAGTCGGTTCACACTGGGGCGGAACGACTTTGGGGGCGACTCTGCAAGGCGACCTGAAGACAACTTCAGAGGTGACTTGCAATATGATTTCTGTATAGAAGTCAATGCAAGTCGCCCCCTCAAAGTCGTACACGAACCTTTTTCTAAGTCGGAGCGGCTTGCGTCGCTCCTATTAGAACGGTTCTATTGAAAAGAACGGGACGTGACTAAGTTGCCTGACGAGTCGCCCCAGTGTGAACCTACTCTAAAACCTTGGATTGTGAGCATAATTTGTTCCAGAAACATGCTTGTAATCCAAAGCACTTGTATATCAAAGCATGTTTTTTACAGGGTATAAAAGAGAAGAAAGGCACCTCTAAGTGTAGCAATAAGTTGCTAAATGTTGTACCTTCATTAAATGTAACCATATTGCTACACTTAGAGGCTCCTCTCTTCTTTTTTATACTCAGTTGTGACATGACGCTACTATTATATCAAGACATCGCTTGTATATCAAGGCATGTTTTTACAGGGTATAAAGAGGCACCTCTAAGGCCCCTTTCACACTGGGGCGTTTTTCAAGCGTTATTCAAGCGAAGCCTCATCTGCAAGCCCTTTCACACTGCCAGCGCCCAAAAAACGCTGGTAAAGCACCGCTAAGACCCTAACGTTTTAGGGCGTTTTTGCAGTGCCTCAGTGTGAAAGGGCAAGGTGTTTTTACAGCGCTTTCAATTCATTTCAATGGAGAGGGGCGTTTTTGCAGCGGTTTTTTTCAGCGCCCAAAAGCTGCTTCTTGCAGGACTCAGTGTGAAAGGGTCCATTGAAATGCATGGAGAGCATTTTATGAGCGTTTTAATAGCGCTATTTTTAACGCTAAAGCGCTGTAAAAACGCTTCAGTGTGAAAGGGGTCTAAGTGTTGCTAAACGTTGTACCTTCATTAAAGCGGTATTTCACCCTAAATATAAGATCTCCCATGTGATCCAGCATACTGGCGTCAGCGCCAGTATGCTGTTTTTTTTTTTTTTTAATCCCACACTTACTGTATTATGCAGGAATTTCTTTTTTTCCCCCCGCGGTGGACGGCTCTAGTATTGCTCGTCACATCTTCCTAAAATACCCGATATGGACTCGGGTAATCTCGTCGAAAATGCGGCGCCTGCGCACAGACCTAGGAGCTGACTGCGCAGGCGCCGTATTTCTCCGAGTCCTACGGCTATGGCGCGTCACGCCCTCCGAAATAGGACTCGGAGAAATACGGCGCCTGCGCAGTCAGCTCCTAGGTCTGTGCGCAGGCGCCGCATTTTCGCCGAGATTACCCGAGTCCATATCGGGTATTTTAGGAAGATGTGACGAGCAATACTAGAGCCGTCCACCGCGGGGGGAAAAAAAGAAATTCCTGCATAATACAGTAAGTGTGGGATTAAAAAAAAAAAAAAACAGCATACTGGCGCTGACGCCAGTATGCTGGATCACATGGGAGATCTTATATTTAGGGTGAACCTCCGCTTTAAATGTAACCATATTGCTACACTTAGAGGCTCCTCTCTTCTTTTTTATACTCAGTTGTGACATGACGCTACTCTTATATCAAGACATCGCTTGTATATCAAACCAAAATTTATTAAAACATTTTGCTTGTCTTGCAAAACGCTCTCAAACCAAGGTTTTACTGTACTTGTATGCACATAGTACACAAAATACACATACCTACAGATGAAGCAGATACACGCACACAGATGCACACATACATGACACACAGAGCACATAAACACCTACACAATCAGTGATCAAAGTACATACACGACACACAAGTTACGAGCAGTAGTAACTTCACTATCTGTAACCTACCTAGATACACGTAGAGCCTGTAGAAAGACTAAAATTAGGAGAGAGATTGGAAATATAAGAGGCAGTACCTGAGATTTCTATAAGGCGGCGTACACACGACAGAGGTTCTCGCTGGAAGCTGCATTCCAGCGAGAACCTCGGCCGTGTGTACGCTCCTGGCTCGCCCCGCCCGTCGGGAATCCCGTCGAGCGAATAGAGAGCAGGCTCTCTATTTGCTCGACGGCCCGCCGACGGGTGGGTCGTCGAATCTGACGGCCGGCAGAGAACCTCGACGGGCGGAACGATGTGTTCTGCCCGTCGAGGTTCTCTGCCGTGTGTACGCGGCTTCACTGTGATCACCGGCTGAAGTTCATAAGTGGGCTTGTTTTCCCACAATGGGAATATTTTGTGAAAGTAAAGATTAATTCTAGCCTTACTTATCTTTCATTGAACAGTTACATTGGGTGTCTATATCTATACATGTTGGAAGCAGCAATTATTACGCCCTGCTGCAAATCAATGACAACGCAAAGGGAGGAACGCCCACTTTCGTCTCCTCTATATATATTACTCCATAGAAAAAGTTGCAGCACACTTCTATAGTTTATTCATTCCAGGAAAGTAACAGGCAGGCAACAGTTGTTACCTTTTTATTATTATTATTATTATTATTATTTAAGAAAACTCACAACCACACGTTTATTGCAAAGCTTTGAATGTTCATATCACTTTTTCTGCAACTGAATGTACTACTAGAGTATTCCCATAGGTGTGCGCAGCCTATGGCATTAGGGTGAGCACCCCAAAGCTCAAACACACATGCGTGTGTATAAATATATAGGGCAATGGACAGCGTCGGTAGAGCAGTGGACGATGTCAGTAGAGCAGAGGTTGATGTCAGTAGTTTATTTTATTTTTATTTATTTTTTAATTATTATATCTTTACAATTGCATTCTTTTTTATATTATGTTTATACACTCATTTTTATTTTTGTTTGTTTTTTACCATTTTTTTGGTGCCCAATTGGGGGCTTTGGTGAAATATCTGGGGTCTAAACAGGCCCCTGATGTCTCACTTTTGAGACAAAGAAAGGGACTGGGGACAGAGATTCCCCAGTCCCTTTCTCGCAACCAAGCAGCAGAGGGAATCTGCCCAGCACAGGGTGATTAGGGTGTGCCCAGGCACACCTGGCACACCCTGTGCGCACACCTAAGAGTATTAGTTTCTGAAGAAAGGATGGAGTTGTAAAATAATGATTTAAAAGTCTCTTATATGTTTAATTCTGCCCGAACTCTTTATGTGGAAATTCATGTGTGGATCAGATTGTGGGTATGTATCGGTATAGGGCAAACTTGTTGCAGTTATAGAACTTTAGTATCGCACTTGTATATCCCAAACTTGTAACTAATGGCGTAATACAGTTTAGTTACTAAAAAAGTGGCAATTATTAGCGGAGTGATAGTGAATAAATATAATGACAAGCCAAGCAAATACAATATTATAAAGGTATAATATAATGTACATCATAGTCCTGTAATATTTTGCTATTATATTGCATAGTGTATTATAGGTGTGCGCACAGGGTGTGCCTGGGCACACCCTAATCACCCTGTGCAGCGCAGATTCCCCCTACTGCCCTGGCTACTCTCACCCCCCTCCCCCCACAGCGCTGCCAGCTTCTCTCCCACCAGCTGCTGCTGCAGGCACACACAGAGGGGGATGTTTTAGGATGAGTGGGGGAAGAGGCCAGTAAATATGTAATTTATTGGCCCCTTCCTTTTCTGAATGAACACAGTGATTGATTAGTACCGTGTGTTTGATCTTTGGAGTGCACACCCTAATGCAATAGGCTGCGCACACTTATGTAATATATAATGAGACAGCAATGACTGGTAAGGTGCTATGGTTGACGGTTTATGCTGTAGGTAGGCAAAGGATCAAAGAAAAAAGGAAATATGTGGGACTTTGAATGAGACGCAACAGGGAATATTGCGCCTCCATCCCTGGTTGCTTTGCCTAAGTAGGCAAAGGAAGCCAGTTTTGGTTACCTATGATTTCCCTGTGGAAAACATACTCAATGACTTTAATTGAAGTTGGTGGTTAGTGAATAATCTATCAGTGATGCCTAAACAGTCCAAATGTCAAAAGGTGTCACATCCTTACGATAAGTCAAAGAAAAGTCAAAGAAAAGGAAAGTGAGGGGGGAGGGGGGGCGGGGGGGGACTTGCACACACACATAGGCAGTCAGCTCACCTTGCTCAACCTTACCAAACAGTCCTAAACCCAGAGTGTCCATGTGGGCATTGTGGCCTCACTGCTGCTTCCTTCCATGGGTACCGCCTTAGCCAATCACCTAATGTCTCATAGAAGGAGTGGCTCTGGATACAAGTGGCAGATAACAAAGGAAAACAGAGCCTGTGCTGCCAGGAGAGCGGGCATTAAAGCATGGACAATACACAAGTTTGTTTTAAAAGAGAAGTTTGGGATATTTTTTTTTTTAAAAGAATCAAACTAACTTAGGTGGATGTGGCATCAGTCCAATGCTGCATCTTCCTCCCGCGGGCTCTAAAGGCCCATACACACGGTAGGACATCCAACAAAATTTCCCTTGGATTTTTGTCCTAATTGATTTGTCCGGTCACACCCATAGCATACACACAGACTTTTCTGCAAACCTTTCTAAAACTTTCCCATCATCACATGGTTTTTCTGCTCTTTTCTGCTCTTTACCGCCACCCTTTGGTTAACTTCTGCTATTGTTGGTTGATTTTAACATTGGTTCTGAGCATGCGTATTTGCACTTTGCACAAAAGTTGGTTGGATTGCTGTACACACGGTCACACAAGGCACCATCGGACTTTTGTTGCTGAAAAGTTGGTCCGTTCGCAGACCCAACTTTTTGTCGGATGAAACCTGAAAAAGTTGGTCCGATGGAGCGTACACACGATCAGACAAATTTGAAAAGTTGCAGATTTTGAAGTTGGTTGGCCAAAAGTCTGACCGTGTGTATGGGGCTTAAAGGCCCATACACACGGTAGGACATCCAAAAAAATTTCCCTTGGATTTTTGTCCTAATTGATTTGTCCGGTCACACCCATAGCATACACACAGTCAGACTTTTCTGCAAACTTTTCTAAAACTTTCCCATCATCACGTGGTTTTTCTGCTCTTTTCTGCTCTTTACCGCCACCCTTTGGTTAACTTCTGCTATTGTTGGTTGATTTTAACATTGGTTCTGAGCATGCCCATTTGTAATTTGTCCAAAAGTCCGATGGCTTGCTGTACACATGATCGGATTTTGCACCATCGGACTTTTGTTGCCTGAAAGTTGGTCCGTTCGCAGACCCAACTTTTTGTCCGATGAAAGCCAAAAAAGTTGGTCCGATGGAACGTACACACGGTCGGACAAATGCGAAAAGTGTCGGATTTTGACGTTGGTTGGGCAAAAGTCCGACCGTGTGTACGGGGCTTTAGACTGAGAACCGAGCAATTAAACACTGCTGATCACTCAGTTCTCAGAACTCCATGAGCAGAGAGCTGGTGACTATCAGTCACTGCTGTCTGCTCTGCCCACCCCGCACTCACTGGATCGCTGGGCTGTGGAGGAGGTGGGAGCTGCTGGCCCAGGCTCTCAGTGGCTGGCCCAGGCTCTCAGTGGCTGAGCCAGGTGCTGGTCCAGGGTTCTGGGTGTTTCCCAACCATATGGTCACAATCTTTTCCCAGCCTGTACCGGCTCTGTTACATCGGCCAACAGCAGATTTCAAATGGGTCACAGAAGGAACGAACTACACTCCTGTGATCCACAGAAGTACAGCCTAACGAGCCTTGACTGTACTTCTTTAAAAATGACTTTTTTAATACTGCACTCAGCTTTATTGAGTTATAGTTTTGTAATGAGGTACTAACTGAAGGATATGTTTTATTTTTTTAATTGACATTCTTGTTTAATAGCAAGGGGTAGAACAATACGTCAGAAAAACACTGACTGACATCCATTGCTTGGAGTACAACAGGTGTAGAACAGGGTTTTATGGCCCAGTCAGTACATGCCACATTCATACAATATTAAAGTAGATAATATGTGAGGGTGATGTCATCATAATGAGGTAATTGATGGATCTAATAGAAGACTAACACTAATATACAACTAAGTATAATCATTCTGGTATAGTTTGCAACATCTGGTTGAGTTATGTTTGCATGCTTTCCTTATGATTATATAACCATGGTATTAATAAACATTGTGTAAACACTCAGTGACAATTTTTCATTCTTATTATGAGTTAAAATGGACATTCTACCTGGGTATATATATAGGTTGCCATTGCTGACCTCCTCATTTGAAAATGCTAGTTGTCTGAATGTCATGTTTATCCAATGGCTTCAATACTTCCTCAGTTACTGACCAAGGAAAACAAGTGTCACAATTACTGAATTCACTCAGGAAGGTCAATAGCTTAGGAGGCCAGAGTCAGAAAAACAACTAGAACTTTCAAAATAATACTAAAAAAAAAATGGGTTACTAATGACTTACTATATGTAGGTTTAAAGCTGAACTGGGTAAAAACATAAAAAAAAAAAAAACACTATTGCAATGGAGCCCTCCAACTAATCTGGGGGATGGAAAGAGGGAAAGGATTGTCAGGGGTTACTCCAAAACGCTACCCCACGACACCTAATAATGTGGAAGACTATCTCAGTACCCAGGGATTAGGACAAGGTTTTTATAAAAATATACAATTTATTAATTTATTAAGATAAGACATATTTCGCATGTGTGAAAGAGCCCTTAGGGTGAAACTATGGGGCAAAACAAAAAAATATACAGTCTGTCACCAGAACTCTGTCATCAGCACTGACACAACTGTCAGGGTGACAATGCTCTTCTTTCTGCAGTAAAAAAAACAAAAAGACACATATATATGCAGGGCTTTTTTTCAGGGGAAACTTGGGGGAACTCAGTTCCATTACCTCTGGCTTAGACCCTTTGGTGCCTGCTCAACACAATCACTTGTAAACACAGAAGTCTGGTTTATGTGTTTACAAGTGACAGCTCTGCACTGTGTGTGTAACCCCCTGAACTCTACACTCTGGGCCAGATTCACATACATTGGCCGCCCGCGCGGCGTGTCTACCTTTTATGCTACGCCGCTGTAAGTCACAGCGGCATTCTCCTTATCCTCAAAGAAATGCCGCTGTAACTTACGGCGGCGTAGCGTAAATGGGCCGGCGTTCGCAGGTGTAATTCAAATTTACTAGGGGGGGGGGGGCATGCTGGCCCGACGTCCATACTCAACATTGCGTACACCTCCATATAGCAGGGGTAGCTTTACGCCGGAGATACGCGTACGCAAACAACGTAAAGGGAACGCACCGGCCGCTCGTACGTTTGTGGATTAGCGTAACTCGCTAATTTGCATATTCAACGCGGAAATCCGACAGGAGCACCCCTAGCGTCCAGCGTAAGACTACAACTAAGATACGACGGTGTAATATACTTACGCCAGTCGTCTCTTAGCGTTATTCCGGCGTATTATGTTTTGTGGATACAAAACAATGGTACGCCGGCGGGAAATTAGAGTTATGCCGGTGTATCTGTAGATACACCGGTGTAATTCTTTGTGGATTTGGCCCTCTGTATGTAATGCAATTCTGGTATTTAATGCCCCTTTAAGACCCTTCTACCCTTTGTGAAATCTGAACGGGTCATATTTGAGTTCCTGCACCTGTTTTCTGAGAAAAAAAGCTCTGCATATATGTATAATAGAAGGATTTAAGATCCAAGCCTTTTCACGTGATTTTTCTTTAACCTCTTCAGGTCCGCGCTATTAACAAAATACGTGAACAGCGCGGACCTGAGGCACCGGGGTCACGTCTTTGGACGTGATTTGCTTGTAATTCCCCGCGGCGCGCGGCGGGGAAAAACAGTCCCGACGCATCACCGAGGATCCGATGCGTGTACCCGGCGGCCGCGATGTCCGTCAGGTACACGCGATCGTCGGTGAGAGAGCAGGGACGTGGAGCTCTGAGTGTAAACACAGAGCTTCACGTCCTGTCAGTGAGGTGACAGATGCTGTTTCTCTTGTACATAGGGAGACAGCATCGATCACCTCCCCCAGTCACCCCCCTCCCCCCACACAGTTAGAACACACCCAGGCAATACATTTAACCCCTTCCTCACCCCCTAGTGTTAACCCCTTCAATGCCAGTGACATTTATACAGTAATTAGTGCATTTTTATAGCACTGGTCGCTGTATAAATGTGAATGGCGCCAAAAATTTGTCAAAAGTGTCCGATGTGTTCGTCGCAATATCGCAGTCCCAATAAAAATCGCAGATCGCCGCCATTACTAGTAAAAAAAAAAATATAAAAAAAAAATCATAATTATGTCCCCTATTTTGTAGGTGCTATAACTTTTTTTACAAAAATACGTAGAAGAATACGTATCGGCCTTAACTGAGAAAAAAAAATATAAAAAAAAAATGGGATATTTATTATAGCAACAAGTAAAAAATATATATATATTTTTAAATTGTCGCTCTTTTTTTCATTATAACGCAAAAAATAAAAACCGCACGGGCGATCAAATACCACCAAAAGAAAGCTCTATTTGTGGGGAAAAAAGGGACGCCAATTTTGTTTGGGTGCCACGTCGCACGACCGCGCAATTGTCAGTTAAAGCGACGCAGTGCTGGAAGCTGAAATTTCGCCTGGGCACGAAGGGGGTTTATGTGCCCAGTAAGCAAGTGGTTAAAAAGGTTTGTTTATCTGTTGTCTTAGAAACATTTCAGATGTAAAGAGCAGCTATAAGTTTTTGGTTAATTTTCTGAATTGAAGTAGAATTTGCTGTAATTTCAGATAATTTTAAAGTTATTGTAGCCACATGGGGAGAACATGATGCAAATGAGCAACATGCATTTCACATTATTTTTAAGGCAGAAATCTGGGCTAAACAAATATGGTCTAAATAGAAGAGGCATGTGTATTATTATTTGAATCTTGGTCACCCTTGGTGAATTTCTTCTAGATCTGTGCATTCATCCAGCATGAAACAATTCCTGTATTTTGCCTCTGTGCAGTTTACTGTCATTGTTGCTCTCTCCCTGCGGGGTGTATAGTCTTGTATCTGCCCCCTCCTGTCGTTTTTTGCAGGCAGCCTGTAGTGGGTGGAGCCAGGGCCGCCATCAGGGTGGTACAGGCATTATACCTGTAAGGGGTCTGATGGTCCCAAAGGCCCTGTCTCCCCCCCCCCCTTTTATTTTTCGGTTGAACCCCCCACCTTTAGAAACTTGCGGCAGGGGCCCAACCCCCTTCCCCGTTTAAAAAAAATGTATTTATTTATTTATTTTCGTCTGACTTTAGCAACTCGCAGCAGGAGAGCGAAGAGAAGACCAGACTTGACATTGTTTTGTTTGTCAGCACCAACCCCCCCGTCCTGCTTATCATCTCTTCTTTTGGCTGCACTTAGGCTCCAACGGATAAAGCATGCGTACACTTTAAATACAGTCAACTTAGGTTTGGAGATCTCCAAAGAAAAAATAGAAGACAAAATAAGTTAAGATATCAGCCATAGATAGCAACAAATCAGATGTTTCATTTCTGATCTGCACCAGAAATATTACAATAAAAATTGGACTGTATGCTTTGAGAAAGACATTTAGCTCCTGTTCCCACTGGTGCGACTTGTCCTGTGATTTGACAGGCCCAAATCACATGGCAAGTAGCACCCTATTGTTGGCAACAGAGCCGTTCAAATAGGTGCGATGATGACGACTTTTTCGGTGCCGCACCTATTTGAAAAAAGTTTCCTTCATTTCAGGGGAGATTTGCATAGACATCTGTGCACGAATTAGCCAAATCACACCTAAAGTCGCACTGACCTGCGGCTTTAAAATCGTGCAACTTCAAGTGAAATCATTTCAAAGTTGGATTCGGTGTGACCGGGGTCTTAAAGAAGTTTGGGGTTTACGGAAAAACTCTATGCTGCAGCATTCCCACAGCGGCTTTAAGCCAGAGAACTGAGTAACCACATGATCGCTGGTCACTCAGTTCTGGTAGAAGCAGTCACCTCTCTCTGCTCTTTCATCAATCACTGGAGTGCTGGGCTGGGGAGCGAGTGGGTGGGAGCTGGAGGGATGGTCTGCGGCTCTCAGCCATGCACTGAGAGGTGCATCCATTTATCAGTCAATGCCAGGAACAGCTCTGCCAAGTCAACTGATAGCAAGCAGTTGCCCCCAATCGCCTGATTCTGGGTTTGAAGGAGAGCAAAAGTAAGTGCACTCCTGTGAGCCACGAGAGATGTATGGCCAAAAAAGCATACTTTTTCATTTAATTTCCTTGAAGAAATACATTGTAACTTGCTGTCACCTTTAGCTATGTTTAAACTAGTATATAATACATGTAAAAAGCAAGCTATGTGCATTGCGTAGACCAAGATCATTGCTTAGAACAGTTCTTCCATACAAAGTATATAAAACTACATAGTTAGAATGTTTCACTTATGTGTAATTACTTAGCTCCTGGGACCTGGAAAGTAACAAAGTGAAAGTATACCGGAGAAGCAATGAGCTTAACTGCCATTGACATTTTATAACAATCTGTCCAGTTACTATATTTTACAGTTAATCCAGGTGATTGGCTGCTATCTGTTGCTGCCAATAAGTTGATAATTTC
The DNA here is from genome assembly GCA_029574335.1 of Rana kukunoris. NCBI lineage: Eukaryota > Metazoa > Chordata > Amphibia > Anura > Ranidae > Rana > Rana kukunoris. The sequence continues at coordinate 117,263,328 of CM056051.1, read as the reverse complement.
CAGTAAAATAATCAGAAAAAAATGCTATAAACAGCAACAGCATACAATGACCTTTGTATATCACAAAGTGACACTGGGCTGGCCAAAAGTCAGTAATGGTAAATTAACATTAATCACATTTCTTTTTTTATGCCTGGGGCAACATAATCCTTTCTGATGCCATGGTTGTTGCTTATTTATCCAGCAATGCCAGTTGGTAAAAGATTCCTAAAATTCCACCCTTGTGGAGAGTATGTCGGGGGGAAGTATCCACATACCACGTCTCCTATCCCTGCAGGCTTTGCTCTTAGGAATATTAGCAGCAGCGAAAAATATAGGCCTGTAAGTATATTATGGTAGTCAGATCCAAACGTCAAATGGTTATTCATGCAAAATCATTCATACTTGTTTTAGCCACCTGTGCATTTTATTGCAATGTGCAGACCTGGCCTGGTGGTCAAGTGAGGAATCCAGTAGTCTAATTAATATTTCACCCTAAGATCAGTTGGAAAGGACATATATAAAAAGGTCTGCGAGTATTCATAGGATACACGATCATCTACTGGTTTGATTTTATACATTCACTTCAGGCAATGGTCACCTATAGACTATATGCACTCTCATGGGTTTATGTTGAAGAAATATTTGATTAGCTTTCCTCTAGATCAGGGGTGTCAAACTCAATTTCATTATGGGCCGCATCAGCATTGTGATTGCCCTCAAAAGGGCCGGTTGTATCTGTAGGATTAGATGTCCAGCGCATCCCCTCCCCTTACATTAGATGTCAAGAGCCCCCCCACCATCAGAAGTTGAGTCCCCCACTCTCCCTTACATCACAGTGCACCCCCTTTCCTTATGCTGCTGCTTGGAAGAAGTTGGATGCATTGCTTGAAAGCAGAAAGTAGGGGTCTGCACTTGGACCAGAGGAGGGCTGGAGCTCTCCTGCAGCTGTAGGAGAGGTGCGAGGGCAACATGGAATGGCCTGGAGGGCCAGATTCGGCCCGCAAGCCTTGTGTTTGACACCTGTGCTCTAGATCATGGGTCGCCAAACTTTCCAAACAAAGTACCAGTTTAGGCTGGGCTCACACCTAATACTAATGCGGCCCCCAACAGGGCTCCTGTGCATCCCTGTTCACCGTTTAAAGTCCGATTCCAGCCCGAATGTTTGGCTGAATTTGTACCTGAAACAGACAAAAGACGCACAGGACTCCTGTGCAAATTCGCAGCAGAGATATGTGAACGGGCTCCAGAGAGTCGAAATCTCCTGCTATTGTGGAGAATCTGCATCCAATTTGCAATGGTGTGAACCCAGCCTCAAGCTTTATGGGGCCCTGACTATGGCCACTGGGATCAGAAAATGCCCCAGCACAAATGGGTTTAAAAAATGCCCTGTCTTTGGTGTCAGCGAGAGAAATTTTGCCCCATCATTTGTCATTGGGAAGGACTGTTCCCCTTCGTTGGTGTCATTGGGCCCCATTGTTGGTGTCATTGGGGGGGATTGTGCCCCGTCATTGGGGTCATTGGGGTCATTGGGAGGAATAGTGTACCTTTGTTGGTCTTAGATGGGGGGGATTGTGCTCCATTGTTTGTGCCAGTGGATAAAATGGGGCCACAAGGGCTGGATAAAAGTAAGCAAAGGGCCACAGTTTGGAGACCACTGCTCTAGATCCATGGTATTTATTAGCTTCCTACAATAAGGCCTCTTACATACGACCGTTTTCCTCGACAAAATCCATCAAGAAACTTAATGGTGGCAGAGCTTTTTTGCCAAGGAAAACGGTCGTGTATAGGTTTTTTCGTCAAGAAAACTGTTGTGGATCTCAACGAGAAAAAAAGAGAACAAGTTCTCTTTTTTCTCGTCGGGAGTCTCAATTTCCTCGTCGTGTTTCTCGTCCGGCTGGTTTACGATGAGAAACACCTTCGTGTGTATGCTTAGAAACCCGCGCCTGCTCAAAATAAAGTATGAGACGGAAGCGCACCTTCGGTAAAAGTAGCGTTCGTAATGGAGATAGCACATTTGTCACGATTTAACAGACTGAAAAGCGTGAATCGTCTCTCACCAAACTTTTACCTAACACGCGGTAACATGAGATTAGTAAAAGTAGCCCCAAGGGTGACACCGGTGGAATCGAACTTCCCCTTTATAGTGCCGTCGTACGTGTTGTATGTCACTGCGTTTGAGAACGACGAGATTCTCGACAAGCCTGACAAGGAACTCGACGAGGAAAACGATGTTTCTTTGACAAAGAGTTCCTCGGTCGTGTGTACGAGGCCTCACACATACTTTTTAAGTCCTCCCTATGGTGAGAGAGTAATAAAGGGCTAGTACATTTGCACGGGAAAGATGTCTATGGGCCACATTCCTGTAGAATTGCCGCTGGCGTAGCGTAAGCCATTTACACTACGCCGCCGCAATTTAACAGAGCAAGTGCCGTATTCCCAAAGCACTTGCTCCGTAAGTTGCGTCGGCGTAGTGTAAATGGCTCTGCGTATCCCCGCGTAATTCAAAGGGGGCGGCTTGTATTTAAATTAAGCACGCCCCTGCGTCAATTGAACTGCGCATGCGCCGGCCTCAAAATAGCCCAGTGCGCATGCTCCAGCTCACGTCGGAAAAAGTGAATGAAACCGACGTGAGCGTTGCTTACGTAAATCCCTATTTGCGAACGACTTAGTAAAACGACGTAACCGACGGAAAAAGAAGACACTGACCCGACGCCATACTTAACATAGCAACGACGGAACTTCGTAAGGTTACCCCTCATATAGCAGGGGCAACCTTAGGCGTACGGAAACGACGTAAACTACGACGGGGTGGCGTAAAAACGTTTGGGAATCGTCAGATTAGGCTCATTTGCATAGGCAAATGAGAAAACAACGTACAGGCCACCTAGCGGCCGGCGATGTCATTACATCTACGATCCGCCAGTGTAATGGTTTTACACATGTCGGATCTTCACTGTATCAATGCGTAAGTGATTCTAGGAATCACACGCATAGATACCCAGTAAAAAAAACATAGATACGACGGTGTTTCCTACGAAACGCCGGCGTATCTCTTTTGAGAATCTGGCCCTATGTGTGTTTACACAAGCTCAGCACTCAAGGGGGTATTTGTGGGTATTCCAAAGGCAAGAGATAGCTCGAGGCAAAGCTTATTCCAACCCTTATGTCCTTCAGAATTTTGAACTTTGAAAAAAAAAATGTTTTGGTGAGCAATTTTGCTATGGCTATTTATGCTTATTTCAGTGGTAAAGGACATTTCTTTACAGGTTTCAAATTGAAGTGTAGTATTTGTGGGAGTAAGCTTTCTCATATGTAGGCATTTAAAACAAATAAACGTTAGTTTAAATTGGAAGTTGCTATCTAACAATTAGCTGTGAATGTTTGTGTGTGCATGGTGCAGAGCAGATAAGCTGTGAAGAGACATGACAGGTGTGGGTGACATTGAGCAGGGCTCTCATCACTGATACAACTTATATGTTGTGTGGGGGTAAATGGTCATGACAAGGGATGGTAGTTTGTATACCCACAGTATATAATCCCTTGTACATGTCTGCTAATATATCTGTAGTTTTCAAAATGCAAACCTGAAAACAAGCTATACATAATACTGTAAACTGGGATGGTTGTGCTTAACATTAAAGAACATCTAAAGCCCACATTTCTCATATTGACTATAAGAGAGGGGACTGCTGTCAATGACAAAAAAGAAAGAAAACTGCTTGTCATTTTTCTTTCTTTTTTTTTTTTACATCTGTGTCTCATTAGGGAGATTTCCCTCCTTCCTATCCCGTAGACTCAACTCAAGAGGGAGAATGTTTTTCCAATGTGAGGAAAATCCAATGTCCCCATTGGAAGATTTCCCCTCTATTGCTGTTTTGGTGGATATTATAATTTTAAACTTACCCTCGCGTATTATTCCTGGTAACATTGGTGATAAGGACAATAAGAGAGCATGGGCTAGATTCAGGTATAATTGCATAATTTTGTGTTGGCGTAGCGTATGCTGTTTACACTACGCCGCCGCAATTTTTACGGGCAAGTGCTGTATTCACAAAGCACTTGCCTGTAAAGTTGCGGCGGCGTAGTGTAAATGGCCCGTCTTAAGTTAAATTGGGTGGGTAGGGGGAGTGTATTATTTAAATAACGCGCAATCCCGCGCCGAACGTACTGCGCATGGGCCGGCCGTGAATTTATCCCAGTGCGCATGCTCCAAATCACGACATCAATACGCAATGTAACTGACGTGAACTTCACTTACGCAAAGCCCTATTCACGAACATTTGACATAAACGACGGGAAAAAAAACACTGGCTCGCCGTCCATAGTTAACATTGGCTGCGCCTCATACAGCAGGGGTAACATTATGACGGACCTACGCTAACGCAAACGACGTAAAAAAAATGTGTACGTTCGGGAATTGGCATATAGGCTCATTTGCATTTTTTAGACGGGAACGCCACCTAGCATCCAGCCTAAACATGAAATAAAGTAATAAGATACAACACCGTAAGAGACTTATGCAAGTCGGATCTAATGGAAATCTATGCGTAACTGATTCTATGAATCAGTCGCATAGATAGGAGATAAGCCGTTGTATCTCTTTCCTGAATCTGGCCCCAAATGTCCCTATTAGGGACACAGACAGCAATACAAACCTGATACTAGTTTTACCCCCTCACCACTCACCTTTAAAAAAAATTGATAGTTTACCATTAGTTATACTTTAACCCTTGGCTAAATAATTTTTTGAATTTTTTACTTAAGCTAACTGCCAGGGGTGGATTACCTGTACTTGATGTAAAGGCTACCACTCAGGTGATATGATGCAGGATGTTTCCATTTGGTTTCCCCCATTATTGGTAGCCCTCATCATGTTCCTCCCATAATAGCAGCATGATTATAGTAGTAGGTATATTTGGGGCCTACAATACTAAAATAATTATTGCATAGGCCCATGGGCGCCCCCGCAACGTAGCCAAGACTGTAAAAGATTATGCAAAAACATCTAACAAAAAATTAGATCCCCATCACTGATCACAGGATGCCTAGGTAGCTTGCAGCCTTTAAAATGCATGATTCTCTCATCACCTAATTTGTCTATCCCTACTTCCTTGCTTTACAGGAAACAAGCTTTCATTAAAACTATGCTTCCCCCCGACTCGACTTTCCCCATAATGTTTAGTGTCATTTTAAATTATACCACTTCATGCTAATGGAAAAATAAACACTGAAGCCAAATAAGCCCTCAGATCATCAAGCTTAAAGTGGATGTAAACCCCCAAAAATAATGTTTTTGATGTCACAATGTAGAGTATAAGATTTTCTATCATCTGTGCCCAGTCTTGCCACGCAGAGTTAATCCAGCTCTGAGCAATACTCTTTTATACTCTTTTATAATAATAATATAATAATAAGTCAGTTTCTCTCTTCTTGCTTGGACATGTTTAACATATGTTATGTTATGTTATGTTTATCATAATATGAGGTGATCCAAAGTATAAAAAGTGAGACATCCACCCCCCCCCCCCCCCCCACATAACACCATCTGGTAATATACAATGAACTTTGGATCACCTCATATTTTGATAAACATAACATAACATATGATAAACATTTCCAAGCTAGATATGTAAATAACCTGCCACTCAAAGCAAGAAGAGAGAAACAGACTTTTTATTTAGACATGTTTTTATCTGGAATTCTGTTAATTTTCACTGAACAATAAAAGAGATTGATCAGAGCTGGATTAACTCTGTGTGGCAAGACTGGGCACAGATGATAGGAAATCTTATACTCTACATTGTGACATCAACTTTAAAGAATCAACAGATTCAGGGGGCCAATGGAAACAAATCTTAACCAGTTCTTGACTGTGCTATAGCGGAAAGACAGCTACATAGTGGTCATCTAATTCCGGGAAAGCATCCATTGGCATCCTCTCAGAACCAGACACCCTAAACGCTCGACTTTGTGGCATTCTGATCCCAGATTGGGGTAAAGGGCTGATCACAGAGGCCCTATAACATGGCCAATCATAGCTGATCATCACAATGTAAACAAGCTGTGTGACAGGGGACATCTACACTAATAACCAGGGCACTGACCATTAGTGTCAATGTCCTGATTATCAGTACAGCCCCAACAGTGCCAATCAGTGCCCATCAGTGCTGCTAATAAGGGCCCATCAGTGCAGCCTATCAGTGCCTCCTCATCAGTGTCACCTATCAGTGCCCATCAGTGCCAGCTATCAGTGCCGCATATCAGTGCAGCCTCATCAGTGCTGCCTCATTATTGCTGCCTCATCAGTGCAGCCTCATCAGTGCAGCCTCTCAGTGTGTAACGCTTTTAACCGCCTTTACCCGCATCAAGCATTTGGGCATTAATTAATTTCATTGACCACAAATACTTTATTCTGGCCATTGAAATTAAAGCGCTAAACGTGCCTAGTGTAGACGCATTTACAAGTGTCAAGCAATTTTCTCTGCTGCTCCTGGATGCATTGGCAGGGGGATTTTTTTTCCTGCCTCTAAACTTTGCTGCCATGAAACGCTGCTAAAAGTGTGCATGGGCATGGAGAGTTTAGAAGTAGAAAAAAAAAACGCCAGATGCCCCTAGAAGCAGCTGTAAAAATGTTCAGTGTGCATGAGGCCTAAGGTTTATAAATGGACTTCGTTTTCCCCACTGCATGAAATGTTATGTATCCATTTACAAAAACTACACCCCTGGCATTTATATCGACAACTGTATATTTATACACAACGCACCAACTGAAAAGTTTATTTATACTCGTTAAACATACTTTATACAAAGAATGCATTCCATTCCAACTTTAAAGACAGATGGCAATATGTTATATATATATAGAGAGAAATTGCTGAAAGAACATGCATAGGAAGACTTGATATTTGCGATATATAGAAGTCAATCTATCAAGCAGTAAAAAATATCAGCAGATAAAAAGAAACATATGGTCCTTAAAAGGGAAGTGCTTTTTATTCCAAAATGATATGCTTACCATTTATTAAAAACAGCTTTCTTGGCACATGATTTAAGTGGACCAAGACTTAATTTTTTCTCTATAATCCCAAAGATTTCAAATATATTATAAATACATTCCCTACAATGGGCTTCATAAATAGGAGTATCATAAATAGAAGAGCTGTCACCCCAAATAAGGGCTGCAGTATATCATAATTTTGTTCTTAGGTATAGACACTCTTTAATAACCTGCATTATCAGCATAAAAGGAAGAAGTAGCTTCATACACTTGTATATATGATACTTAGTTGCCACAAATTAAAGATATTTTAATTAATTAATTTTTTGAAAAAAAATTAATATTTTTTTTCTAAAAGTGCCATTTGGGTTTCCTAAAAGATGACGGAAATTTCTGGTATTTTGAAGCTTGCTGGGCCTTTGCATTGCCTGTGCCATGGTCTGTAACACATAAGGAGGATGGCTGATGAGTTGCCAACAGTCTATCAATTTTCTCTAACCCTTGGACGGAATGGTGTACCGATTAGTCTCAGCCGCTTCGGGGAGTGATATGGGAAATTAAAGCATCTGCTGCTTAGGGAGTGCTGGTGGGGGAGTGGAGCTCGTTCTGGCTCCTGTGGGGGCTGGAGAGAGAGAGAAGAGGAAGTCCCTGATGCCACACATACATGTAGGTGTTCAGTAGTGCAATGACAAGCCTTGCGGGAGTCCAGCCTGAGGTTGTCATTTTACTACAGAACACCTACGTGGATGTACATAGGGTGACCAAATTTTTAAACGACCATTCCAAAAAATCAGCTTGTGTTGTAACAAATCACAGCACAGTGGTTGGACACAAGAGGCGGGATTTATGATTTCTCCAATCACAAGCAGGGGGCGGGATTGTGCTCCTCCAGGCATTCCCGACCAGGACAAGTACTGTCAGTGAGTAAAGCAGTAATGTGGCGGCCTTTTTTGGAGGCATCAGATTGGCCCGGGGGTTGGCTGTGTCAGTTTCATTCTGGGACACTGTATTGTCTTGGAATGAATGTGCCCGGGACAGACCTGCAAAATGCGGGACTGTCCCGGGCAATCTGGGACACATGGTCATCCTAGATGTACAGCTCCTGGATTTCCTTGTATCTCTATCAATTTTCTATAGCTTAGGCAGGCCATACATGGATTGTTTTTGTTTTTGATCGGCCACACAAGAAAGGTGGATGGAGGAATCCTTCCTGCTGTGCTAATTATTCCGACAGCGGGAAATCCTTCAATTGGCTGCGGGTGCTGATCAAATGAATGTTTTACTACAATCCTCTTTGGAAGAAGTAAATCATTAGGTCAACTTCTGTTTTGCATGAATGGCCATAGATGGATCAAAATGTTTCTACTTTCTGCTAAACTGGCCAAATTACTATCCATCTATGGCCAGCATAAATTACATAAAATATAAATGTTTGTTCATACCCAAGGACCAGTGATATACCACTATAGGTAACATTCACTGTACGGCACCTATGACCACATATCTTTCTGTCCACAAAGTTCTTGAGAGAAAACCTGAAATGTCCAAAGTGTGCTTATTCCAGCAATGTTAGCCCCATAGAGCAGTTGTCAGGCTTGGAGATGTTCTGCTTGGATGACCAGTGCTGTAATATGGAAAGGTGTCACAAGATAGGGCGGCATAGTGGTGTAGTGGATAGCACTTTCGCATAGGAGTAAAAAGGGTTGCTGGTTTAAATCCCAACCACGACACTACCTGCCTGGAGTCTGCATGTTCTGCCTGTGTCTGTCTGGCTTTCCTTTGGGTACTCCGGTTTCCTCCCACACTTTAAAGACACGCTGGTAGGTTAATTGGATGCTTTCTAAATTACCCCTAGTATAGGGTAAACAGACATCCCCAGTTTCAGGGGACAGTCCCCTGATTGAGGACACTGTCCCCGGACCAAGTTTGTCCCTGGTTTTGTCCCCAGATTGGATTTAATAGGGTGCAGGGGCAATTTCAAAGACAATCGGTTCAGAATTAAAATAAAAAAAATTGAATTACACACCCCCGCTCCACCGTGCCTACTAGCATAGGGGGGGTTACATTTTTCCCATTAACTGTGCCACTTTCTGATGATCATGTGCTGGTCGGAGTGGAGGGAATATTTCTTCAGTTTTGGGCGCATGCCCATTCAGCTTCGCTCGCATGTTCTTCTGCCTTGGCTCAAATCCTGGCCAGCCACCTGCCTATTTCCTTGCCTTCCCTGGCGGAGTGATCTTCCTCCACTCCCCATTCAGTAGTAGCCTGGGCTTGACAGGCTGTGAGGCGGGCGGCGACGGGCAGAGAGTCGCTGATTGTTGCCATCACTAGTAAAGAAAAAATATGTCCCCGGATTTCATTTTAAAAATCTGATCACCTTACACTAGTATGTGTGTGTTTGAATGTAAGCTCCCTGATTGTAGGGACTGATTACAATGTATATATAAAGCACTGTGTAAATTGACAGTGCTATATAAGTACCTGAAATAAAATAAAAAAAAATATGTCCTACTACCTGGATAAACAGCATATTTCTCAGGACTTTGGTGGGAGATTAGGGTATCAGGAGAGAACAAATAAAGTGAGTACAGACAACGTATAGTGCAAACCTGTTGCTTTGACTAGTATAAGAATAGTACAGGTTCACTTTAAAGCAGCATGTTAAATAGTTGGAATGCTCATGGCAGGATTCACAGTTTATGTTTGCTGTGATAAAGCAAGTTTTAATTATCCACATTATGAGCAACATATGTCGATTTTGGCAAACTCTGATAACAGTATTACGAACGTCATTGTTTTAATCAGGCAAAACTGTAACCTGAGAACAACTCTCACACTATAATATCCTGGTTCATGCAAGCTTTTTTATGTCTTTGCAAAAAATACCAATCATGTACAAGGAAAAAAAAAATCAATTTTCCCTTGCACATGATTGGATGATGGAAGTCAGCAAAGCTTTGCCTCATTCATTAAGCTCTAGGGCACATTCACTTGCAAAGTGGAGAGTCTAGGCTCTAGGGGGTTGATTTAATAGAGGCAAATAGACTCTGCAAGTGCAGTTGCTCTACAGCTTAGTAAATGAGCAGAAGCTCTGCTGATTTCCATCATCCAATCATGTGCAAGCAATGCATTTTTCTTGCACCTGATTGGGTACTCTTTGCAAAGTGAAGCCCTACCTCATTTACTAAGCTCTGGAGCAATTGCACTTGCAGAGTGCACAGTCTTGTGCACCAGTTTGCCTTTAGTAAATCAACCCCTATTTGCCTTCAGTAAATCAACCCCAATGTATGAATATTTTTGGAAATTGTGGTATGTGATATACCCTATCTACAGACAGTTTAGATTGCAGAGGGTAGACAGCATAGTTGTTATTATATTATAACCATAATAATATCTGTTCTTTGCTGGGTTCTGAAATATTAAGGTGACTTTGATTACCTTATTATTTTGTGCCAACAGTGACATCATTTCAATGAAAATTGGGTGTCCACAGCCTTTTCTCATACTGAGAGTAATGAAAAAGAAAGCGAGTCATATTTCTGACACCATCCAGCATGATAACTCTGTGGTATTGGTAAATACCCTAGTTCATAGCAAGTAAATATACTTGTCTATTGCATAAGAACATAGAAATATTACAGATCATTGCATGATTCAATGTTTTATAAAATAATATATTTTGTAAATATATATATACAAGTGTTCCTCAAAACTTGTTCACACTTTTTTTTAACTCTTTTTATTAAGAATTTCAAAAATCACTTAAATCACTTTTCTACATGGTCCCCTTCCTTTGCTGCATTTTTCCCAGTGTTGTACCAACTTTATAATGCTATCAGCAAAACTCCTCCCTCCCTCACAGTTTCCAATGAAAATATAAAAGTGCAACAACTTTTTGAAGAATATATATATATATATATATATATATATATATATATATATATATATATATATATATATATATATACAGTATATTACTAAGGAGAAAATTACAGTTATTGCACCTATAATAGGGAAGTTTAAAGGCCACTGGAAATAAGCCACCAGTCTCCCAAACCCACCAATACCAAAATGTCATTATAATACACTACTGACTCTTGCTTTGCAGCTCAACGGTAGATAACTACAAAAACATATAAAAAAATTCAAAAATAAATGAATTAAAAATAAAATAAAAATTGTGCTCCTAAAAAAACGGCAAACTTCATGATAAGTATACTATTTACATAAAACCATGGGGTCCACAATTGTTAACAATCACAATTTAAAAAATATAAGTTGATTTTGATGTATGAAGTGCAGTGCCAAAAACACAGTTTTGTCATATCTTTTTGATTATATTAGCTTTTTTTTTTTTACTGTTGTCAAGAAATAATAATTATCAAATAAAATCTATGACTAAGTAAGAAGGTGTAAGGTTGCAGATTTCTCACCACGTGGTGGTAGGAGGTTTAGTAGACTACTTTTGGCACTGATTCCTTCTTCCGTACTGGCATCCTGGGACACAGCTGTCACTGCTTTCTCCTGTCCTGCTCACGAGGCTGCCGTTGGGGACAGAAAAAGTCTCTGTCAGTGACACAGCAAATAGTAGAGATCGTTCCAGAAAGTCAGACTCAGAAAGATCCTCAACACAAATGTCCTGGATACAGAATTGATAACTGATAACGCCATTTTGTTTATTTATTATTACTTATTTATTACAGGTATTTACATAGCACCTACAATATAGCAATGCTTTACTGAACTATATTGAATATGAGTAACCAAATGGGTTTTTTTTTTATTTAAATGATTAAGAAGAGATCATTAGGAAAAGTTTCCTTTTTTAGTTTGATTTACTCCTGTCAACCAGTTTATTTGGTTTGGATTGGCCTTTTTTTTTGTTTAAATTTTGCTGTTTTTCCTCATTAAACCAACCACCTAAACATACCTGCTATTAGCTAAACCTTACTGGGTGGGTAATGCACCTTTGGCTGATATCAGACAAGTGACTGCTTCAAGAGTTGCGGCTGCTGGTGATTGTTGAAATTGTTTGTGGCAGGATCGCTAAGAGCAGGGCCGATCTTAGGGTCACAGGCGCCTCGGTGCAGAAATAATTCTGGCGCCCCCACATGGGTGTCGTCATTTTACTAACGCCTCCCCTTTACAAATGTTTCTATGGCAATGACTCAACCACAGAGATGCTCCCCCATGAAGTCTTTATTAACCTGGGATTCTTACATTTCTTAACAATAAACAAAATACAGGAAGAGAAGCAGAGTACTTTATTGGGATCTGGAGGGGGTTCTCTGTGATGGACACAGAGAGGGCTTCTGTTAAAGAGTCTGTTAGATGTTCGGAACCCCCACCTCTGCAGGCACCTGGGTGCAATGCACCCTGTGCACCCTGCCTAGGATCGGCCCTGGCTAAGAGGACGCCTATTTGCCTTGTTATCGCTCCCTCTGTAGCTGAAGCAGCCAGATGATCACTAGCGACTGTGATTCAACGAAATCTCACAGCAACTGTCTATAAGGGGAGCGATTTTATAAGGACAGACAGGCGGCCTCTTTAATCATCCTGCCACTGGCGATTTGTGTCTAGCAGCAGAATTGCCCATTTGACATCAGCTTTAAGCTGGCTGAAGACAGTTATTTATTTATTTTTTCACCCAGTGGGCTGAAAGAAATAAAAACAAACAGTTTCCTCCAACCACGTAAACAGGGTGGATGGAGGCATTCTGATGGCGGCACCCGCTGCTATCAGAATACATTGATTGGCCACAGCCCCTTATTAAGAGAGGTTTTCAAACATGTCCTTTTGACAGAAGCTAATCAAACAATCAACGTGTGTCGATTAGGGATGGCCACACATTGATTGAAATTCCCAGTTGAACCATAAAAATTTCAATCAGTGTATGGCTAGCTGTACTCCAAACAATGATGTATATGTCTTTAAAGATCCTGGTGCTGGTGATTAGTCTTAAGCAGCATAATTCCCCATCTGACATCAGTCTTACTCCTAACCATGATGTAGATGAACATATACTGAAGATATATAGATGATGTTTTCGTGGTCCATTCAATTTTCTGCACATGCTGCCATCTTTCTCTTTCTGACTGTGTCCCTGGGTTGCCCCAGAGAGAATAAATATAACTAGAAAACTCAGCTGCCAAGCACAGGGTAGGCTGACAGCTGTCATTACTGGACAGTGACAGGTTCATCGTCTGTCCAAACAGTCTTTTTCCATGCACAGAGAAATATCACCTGTGCATTTCTGAAACAAAGAAGATCATTAGCAGGAGGTTATTCTGAAGTTTCCATCAAAAATAGCTCTGATACTCTAGTACAAGAATAAGAATTTCCATTTTTAGTTCCTCTTTATGAGCATATATTATCTTTGCCATATTGGAACTGATAGAGTTTTTTGGTGTCAAACTGTAGCCATCTTCCCGAAAATTGACCAAAATGAATACCAAATTTATATTAAAAAAATATATTTTTATTATACAAAAATATAAAACCAGATACTGCAAAAGTATAAAGTGTAGCACATAAGTTTATCATACAACACCATGCCATTGATTGATAACATATACCATATGCAACCTTAAAGGTGTTGTGAAGGTTTGTTTTTTATTTTCTAAATAGGTTCCTTTAAGCTAGTGCATTGTTGGTTCACTTACCTTTTCCTTCGATTTCCCTTCTAAATGTTTTTTTTCTTCTAAGGAAAAGGTAAGTGAACCAACAATGCACTAGCCTAAAGGAACCCTTTAGAAAATAAAAAACAAACCTTTACAACCCCTTTAATCCTAAAATCAGTTGTTTCCAAAAATAACTAAACCGCTAGAGCATAATACACTAAATTGCTGAATTTACCACCCTACCGCTCCACCTCATCCAATCACAGAACACAAAGCATCTTCTGAATGGTGTCTGTGCCAAGCAGTCGACAGCAAGTGTTCAGAATGCACGGGACCCAGAAGTAATAGCAGATAACTGAATTGTGGTGTCTGCTTCAGTGATTTCCAATTCCTGGGGCATTAGCCAATTATGGTATACAGTCATACAGTAGTTACATTGGTCCAAGTTTCACCAATGAAACTATGCATAAAATATCCATACCTGGAATCCATTTTTAAGGTCTGCCTAAAAGTAATATTGGTATTCCAAAAATATGTCCTATTCATTTGTAGATTGGAAAAAAGTCCGTAACTGTCAGGTAATTTTGCTGTCTGTGACTTAATTGGAGATATTTCTCATCACTTCCTATCCTAGAGGCAAAACAGGAAGGGAATAAAAATGTCTCCAGTGTAAAGTGAATTCCCAGACATTTCCATTGGAAGATATACCCTGCACTCTCGATTTAACGTAAAAAAAAAATCATAAAAAGTTTTTGATGAAGTTCCACTTTAGGTTGTATTTATGGATGGTGATGGAGATGTAACTATAGTTACCTTTGATGCCCTGCTCTCTTTAGGCCGATTTTTGTTGAGTTCCTCTAGTGAAGGGTTTCTCTACCTTTTTTCAGTCAAGGCACCCTTTAAGATTCTGCAAAATCACTAGGCACCCCCATTCTAAAGTAAAATGTAAAAAACAAAAACAATAGATCACATTAATATCCACACATGTAGAACACCCAACGTTAGAGGTGACTTATTGTTCCAAAGCAAAACACACATTTGCAGACTGGTGATTTTCTTTTCCCTCACTCAGCTAATGTGAACCCAGTACTGATGGAGTGGGATAGTGGAGTACATGTGCCCAATGCCCTCCTTATCATCTGATGATGCCTTTGGTTGTTAGGACACCAGTGGCTGGAGATTTCCACCCACTGGCTTGTTGACAATTTTTGGGCAATTTGGGGCAATTTCTAGGAATTTTGCCAAGGCACCACTGAAGTAACATTAGGACACCCCAGGGTGCCTTGGCACCCTGGTTGAAAAAGGCTACTTTAGTGTAATATTGCACTACTGCAGCATGCAGCATGCAAGAAATTGCTCTCAGCCCACTTAGCTGTAGGCAATGGATCAAGACCACTGAAGAAACTTTGTGCGATCAAAGTGATAGGTCTGTAGAAATAAGTATTGTTTAATACTCAGCCTTCACTTAATGAAGTCCGTTGTTTCAAATAAACGTCTTTTTTAATATTTTTTGTCATAAAGGGAATATCCTTAACATCTTCCACTATGTTCTGTGATTGCCAGGAGTATTAACCCACCCTGCACTGGTGACAAATTCCCTGCATTGTTGTAGTATGCTTTGTCTATGGTATGGTTTGCTAACTGGAAGGCAGATGGGAAAGGCATTGCGGCCTCTAAGGGAGTTAGAATAGAGCGTTGCTGGTTTGGGGCAGGTGGTGGTTTGCTGGCTCAGTGACAGGTGTCACACACTTGGTCCAACCGCTTGAGCAGTTGGTCCTGATCCTCCAGGAGGAAACAGCTGAAAACACCAAAGCCTGAATGATCTGGAGTCACAACAGCATTCTTGAACATGACAGCTGTCTCCACATTACTACTGACCATCTATTACCTCTCCCACTACTAAGGATACTAAGAAATCCTAGAATTTGCTCCTGCCCCTTTGGTTTTAGTGGTGTCTACCAGTGTTCTGAACATTGCAGCTTTGCATGATATTAAATTAGACATTTTTTGGTGGAGGAAGACAAAAAACTGTAATGTTGCAAAATTATGAATTTGATTACTCAAAAAAATGATATATACATAGACTTTTTTTTACCACAGTTTACCACACCTAAAGCTGAACCCCAGGAATCATATGTATAGAATACTATAGTGATAGCCGTAATCTTCTAGATCCTACTCTGCACACTGACTACAGGGGCTTGCTTGCTTGGCACCCTACCCCCGCCATTTATAGAACAGGTAGATTTTCTTATTAAAGGATAAGTTCACCTTTACAAAAAAAAAAAAATGCACAATTTTTTTGCAAGTATTAAAACATGCATTTTTTTTTATTTTGTTAGGGAACTGTAAAGCATTGTAGAATAATTAAATTTTTGATCCTCACAGAGTGGAACTGTGGATCAAATGAGGTATATATATGCCACGTCCCGAAATTCATTTTAGATAGTTGGATATACACCATGTAACCATACACGAGTGTATAGTAAAATACGGACTTTCTAGGCGTAGTACAGTTAAAAATGAATTATTTATTACATACAAAAAAGGGGAAAACAAAGTATATATTAATTAAAACATGAGCTGTCACAAAAAGTGGCAGTTGATTAGCATATGTCAGAGTGAGACAGACCACAAGAAAGTATTTGTACATATATATACACAAGGTAACCAAAACGTAGATGTTTCACATCTATTATAGTTATGTAGAATTTTGGGAACCGATACAGTTTCTATAGGTGGGGTGTCGCACGATGGTTAGCCCAACAAGGTTTCGCGTTTTTGACGCTTCTTCTGGAGCTTTTAAACACAGATATTGAGTGAGTAGTGGTGTATATATATAAAAAAATATTTAAAAAAAAGTAATAATAATATATATATAACCAAGGAGGATTTATTTTTCTCCCCAGGGGCAGAGGTCAGGGAAAGGATGTACGTATTCTTTCACAGCAAGTTCAAGACAAAATGGTTATAGTCAGCTTCTTAGTCCATACTGCATTATCGCATTGGCGGTCCAGAGTGACTGTTAAAGGCAGCCTAAAATTTGCTTTACAGGGTAGATCCACCCGAACGGATCACAAATAAACAGGGATCAGCCAAATCTCCCAGGGAAATTCACCACTGTAGGAGAATAATCTTGCTGGAGGTACCCTAACGTAAGACCTCTGCCCGTAGTGACATGGGGAGTGAATAAACAGCCGCACCTGTAAAAAACTGTAATGTTGCAAAATTATGAATTTGATTACTCAAAAAAATGATATATACATAGACTTTTTTTTTACCACAGTTTACCACACCTAAAGCTGAACCCCAGGAATCATATGTATAGAATACTATAGTGATAGCCGTAATCTTCTAGATCCTACTCTGCACACTGACTACAGGGGCTTGCTTGCTTGGCACCCTACCCCCGCCATTTATAGAACAGGTAGATTTTCTTATTAAAGGATAAGTTTACCTTTACAAAAAAAAAAATGCACAATTATTTTGCAAGTATTAAAACATGCATTTTTTTTAATTTTGTTAGGGAACTGTAAAGCATTGTACCCACGACCTGCTGATCTTGGGTGTAATGCCACTGTCCTGCAGACTATCTGTGTATATGTCTGCTCGTACCTCTTGGCAAACAGTTACATTGGGGGTGATTTACTAAAACTGGTGCAAAAGCTGGTGCATCTTTGCATAGAAACCAATCAGTATCCAGTTTTTCTGTCAAAGTTTAATTGAACAAGCTAAAGTTAGAAGCTGATTGGCTACTACACACAGGTGCACCAGATTTTGCACTCTCTGGTTTTAGTAAATCAACTTCACTGTGAAAGGAAGTTCAATGAACTACCAGAGCGCTCAACAGGGCCATGGAAGTTCATTGAGAACAACAAGCTGACAGCCGTAAATGCTGTCGGCCCTTGCAGTTTTCCTGTTCACAGAACATAATTGACACAGCGGGTTGATCGGGGGGGGAGCAGGGGGACGGTGCATATGTAACATGTTACAAAAGGTGAACTTATCCTTTAGATACAAGGCCTTCTCTAATTGGACAAGTGGAGAGGGGGGCTGTGATGTCATAATCTCTACCTTATCCAATCAGAGAAAACACTGTGTATTCATTGAAGAAAATGCAAGGCATTCCATGAATTGTGGCAATGTTGAATAAGAGAATCCCTGTGGTCAGTGCACAGTAATGCCCCTCACACACAATCAGGCTTTTGCCCGAATTCCATCGGAGTAAAATAGAACATGTTCTATATTTAAACCGATGGGGCACACACGCGGTAGGAATTTCCGATGGAAAAAGTCTGTCTGACTTTTTCCATCGGAAATTCCAATTGTGTGTACAAGGCATAAGGCAACTACTCTTATAGAACTTGAGCAGAACCCGGAAGACATACCTCCCAACTTTTTGAGATGGGAACGAGAGACACCTATTAGCAAAAGTATGTAGTCATAGGACACACACCCTGCCATTCCCCCTTAAAGGTGAATTATACAAAAAAGAATGACTAGTTAAACCCACAAGTGCATTTTTTTTTACCACTACTATTCTTCTATACTGGCATTTAAAATGTATACATGCAGTAATTTAAAATCAGATAAAAGGTTTAGTACTGGGAAACACTTTTTGAAAGATAAAAAGTGCATTTTATATACAACTATATAGATCAGACCAAAATGAGGGACACATGAAGATGAATGAGGGACAGAGTGACTTTACTCCAAACCAGGGACAGTCGCTCAAAATCAGGGACACTCGTAGCTATGAAGATTGCAATGATCACTATAGTATAGTAGCACCGACTACTATAATGATTTTCAGCTTCCTCAGTGGTCCTTTAAGTCTAAGGCCTCGTACACACGACCGAGAATCTCATCGTAAAAGAAACATAGTTTTTCTCAACGAGGTTCTTGTCAGGCTTGTCGAGATTCTTGTCAAGCTTTCTTTGCATACACACTGTCAAGACAAAATCTTGTTTTTCTCAAACGTGGTGACGTACAACACGTACGACGGCACTATAAAGGGGAAGTTCGATTCCACTGGCACAACCCTTGGGGCTGCATTTGCTAATCTCATGTTACTGTGTGTTAAGTAAAAGTTTGGTGAGAGACGATTTGCGTTTTTCAGTCTGTTACAGCGTGACGAATGTGCTATCTTTATTACGAACGCTACTTTTACCGAAGGTGCGCTCCCGTCTCATACTATATTCTGAGCATGCGCCGGTTTCTTAGCATACACACAAATGTGTTTCTCGTCGTAAACCAGCCCAACGAGAAACATGACGAGGAAATTGAGACTCCCGGTGAGAAAAAAGAGAACATGTTCTCTTTTTTTCCCCGTCATGATCCACAACAGTTTTCTCGACGAAAAACATGCACACGACTGTGAAAACAGTCATGTGTACGAGTCCTCAGATATGTATACTGTTCCAAGCTGGACAAATGTAAGTATTTAATTCAAATAATTCCTAGATTTCAGCTTTAAGGTATTATAACATTTGCTCTAGCTGAACAGTAAACAGAAAATCCACAAGCCCTTGTCACTACATATTCAGTATATCATTCACAGGCACTTACATTAATAACAGATAATTGTAACTTATAGCCAGAACAGGTTCCATTTTTCATGACAGAGAGAGAGGAAAAAATTAAGGGTGTGAAGTAGCAGAGCCAGAGAATAAGGCAAAGGAATTTGTGATCACATTATCTCAGCTGTCATTTGTGCCGCCAGTCTTGTAATTCCCCTTCTGTATCACACCCTCCTTCCAGATGACTGCAGGGTGTACTGCCTCCAACACCCCCCACATCCCCGTCCCCACCCTGATATTCCTGGACATTCTCTCTCCGCTTTTGTTCTTTGGTTTTATGGAAAGATTGAGAAGATATTGGAACGCAGAGGATGCATGACTCATGTGGTGCTTGTGGTAGTATGTTTTGTGTATGAATGTGAGGTGCTTGCAGGACAGTGGAGGAGATTTACTAAAACTAGTGCAGCTGTGTCTGGTAGCCAATTAGCTTCTAACTTCAGTTTGTTCAATTAAGCTTTGACAATAAGGGCCCTTTCACACTAGCGGACCGTTCGTCCGCTCATTACAAGTCCGTTTACGGACTTGTAATGGGCCCCTATGGGAGCGGATCCGTTAGCGGATGATGCATCCGCTAACGTCCGCTAGATCCGCATCCGTTTTTGTGGATGGAAGAATGTCCTATTTTTCTTCCGTCCGGCCAAACGGATCGGATGCAAACGGACAGACGGTCCGTTTCCATCCGACTCCCCATAGGGGAGAGCGGAGGAGAGACGGGGCGGTCCCTGCACAGTGTGTGGGGACCGCCCGTCCGCCGACAGCTGAGCGGAGACCCCCCCGCTGAGCTGACGGGCACACGGAGCGGACCGAAAAACGGTCCGCTCCGTGTGAAAGGACCCTAAAACCTAGCAGCTGATTGGTCTCTATGGACAGCTGCACCAGTTTTTGCACATTCCAGTTAAAAGTAAATCTCCCCCAGTGTCTCTTACATGAAACAGGAATACCTGCTATTGCCAACCTTCTTCTAAAAATGCAATTTTTCTGGCTGTCTCTGGCCTCAGTACTTTGAATCACTGACCTGGAACACACATGCAGTTATCAACTGCATACCTTTCTTAGAGAGTACTTACTTAAGTGCAAACGTACAGCACGGCAACCAGACGACTAAGCATGTTTTGCTGCAGTGAACTACATACACAATAGAACTTTTATGCTTGTTGTAATGTGCAAAGGAAAGCCATTGGCAAGAGATAAAAAACGCAGGGATGATCACCAAACACCAAAAGAACGCTCTATTTGTAGGGGGAAAAATCCATACATTTGATCTGAAAACATGTTTTATAAGGTTTTGCCTCTGGATCAACTGTAAGGCCTCGTACACACGATGAGATATGTCCGCTCAAACTTGTCCGACGGACAGTTTAGAGCGGACATGTCTCATCGGATTTTGTTCCGATGGCGTGTACACACCATCGGATCAAAATCCCCGCCAAAATCCCCGCCGGCGGTGACGTTGACGCCGCCACGTCACCGCTACGTCACCGCACCAGGAAGTAAACACTTCCGCGCGCATGCGTCGGATCCATTCACAGGATACGACGCATGTGCGGGAAGATATGTCCGCTGGTTTGCCGTACTAACCAGCGGACATATCTGACGGACAGGTTTGTAGTGGACAAATTTCAAAGCATGCTTTGAAATTTGTCCAATGGACAAACCTGTCCGCTAGCCCGTACACACGATCGGATTTGTCTGCTGAAACGGTCCATCGGACCGTTTTCAGCAGACAAATTTGATCATGTGTACGCGGCCTAAGTATAGGGTTCTGTGTATGGAGGTTTTCTATTTATTCATTCATTTTTCAATTGGTTTAATTAGATGGACTTGTATCTTTTATCAACCTGACTGTGTAACTAGAAGGGCCTCCATGTTAATTGTTAGGCCGCGTACACACGAGGAGACATATCCGATGAAAACGATCCGACGGACCGTTTTCATCGGACATGTCTCCTGGGAGATTTTGGTCTGAAGTGTGTACACACGATCAAACCAAAATCCCCGTGGACAGACATGACATGGCGGTAATGTTGACGCCGCCACATCAGCAAACCAGGAAGTAAAATGCTTCCACGCATGCGTCTAATCCATTCGGGAGATTTCGGTCCGCTGGTTAGGCGTACTAACCAGCGGACATGTCCGACGAACAGGTTTCCAGCGGACAAGTTTTAAAGCATGCTTTAAAACTTTTGTCCGCTGGAAACCTGTCTGCTAGGCCGTACACACGATCGGATATGTCCGCTGGAACTGGAACTGGTTCGATCGTGTGTACGCGGCCTCAGGGTCATGGGAAGGATTAGGGATAGGTTTCATGTCTTGGGCACATATTTTAATTACTTGAGGTTTTTGGTACCAAAAGTCCCCCACAGAAGATAACAGTGTTGGGCTCCTGGCACTAAAAAGTGGAATGCTGCGTACACATGGTCGTTTTTTTGCGATGAAAAAAAACGACATTTTCTGTGAAGTAAAAAACGACGTTTTTGAAACGTCACTTTTCAAAGACAATTTTGCATACACACCATCGTTTTTTCACAAAAAGCGAGGTTACGTTCACCACTCTTTTCCATTGAAGCTCGCTTCATAACTAGCTTCTGGGCATGCGCGGGTTGAAAAACGTCGTTTTGAACGACGTTTTTGCTACACACGGTGACTTTTTGTGAAACAAAAAACAACGTTTTGAAAAACGACACAAAAAATTCAAGCATGTTGGAATTTTTTTTTGGTCGTTTTTTTTAAGACAAAAAACGACGTTTTGCCCACACACGATCAATTTAAATGACGTTTTAAAAAACGTCGTTTTTTTTCATCGCAAAAAACGACCGTGTGTACGCGGCAGAAGTCCTTTAGGATCAGTCATAGAAAAGTTCCTGCAACTTTGAAATCATATTGGGAGTTAAACTTGCAGTCTTTGCTATGATAGCTCAGAAAGACATAATATCTTTAATTGCATATAAAAAATATTGAACGGTGCTAGACTGGGTTCATTCATTTTCAGAGCAAGCCTATTCACTCTAACTGTACTCCCTTTATCTGGTGAAGGGCACACTTGCTCAGAGTTTGAATGGAAAATGTTTGCTGCCAGACCATTGCTCTGAACACCTTTATAATCTAGCAGACATTGTGCTATAATGGAAATGGTATGCATTACTGTCTGATCCTCAGTGTGAGAATAAACATTCATAGCTCCCAACTGTCCCTGATTTAGAGGGACAGTCCCTGATTTGGAACAAAGTCCCTCTTTCCCCCTCATGCGTCCTTAATTTTTGTTTGATCTATACAGATTTATATAAATTTAAACTTTTATTCGTTTTTATCTTTCAAAAAGTGTTTCCCAGTGCTAAATGTTTCATCCGATTTCTAAAGTTTCAAAAGCCAGTATAAAGGAATAATAGTGGTAAAAAAATTGAAAAAGGGGCACTCACATTGCCACATGCGTTAAATTTAGAGAAAAAACACGAAAAACGGTGTTCAGAGAGTCACCATTAGGCTGGACTTTAGAGGCATGGAAAACAATGGAGAGGTAAAAAAAAATTAAAATGTTATTGAAAAAAAGACATGGTATAGTCAAAAAGTATTCAAAATCGATAAAAATCATATAAAATTATACAATTTGTACAGTGAGCCCTTGTGCATCAACACGTTTCACCGTTGGGCTTCTTCAGGATACGATCAAGGTTCAAAGAAGTAACAAAAAGAGAGAACAAGTCTCACATGAGCTTCTTATATAGCATCAGGTGCAGGGCCATATCAAAGGATCCAAGATCAAAGGGAGAACAGCCAAACTGAGCTCCTAAATGCTGATATGGTATTGTATAGCCCAGCTGCACACTATATCCATATGGGAAAGATATCAGTAATCAGACGAACGGCTGTGCCTCTGGGAGACAGCCTGTGGTTAAAAAAAAAAAAATCATTTGTGGGTTTAACTAATCATTTTTTTGTATAATTCTCCTTTAATGGGGTGTGGCAGGTGGTGTGTCCTATGCTTACATACTTTTGCTAGTAAGTGTCCCATCTTAAAAGTTGGGAGGTATGAACATTCTATAACCTCACCTGGAATAAAACCTTTTTACATCTACAGACACAACTAAAGAACACTGTCATACATAGAACCTTATCAAAGTAAAATGCAGCAACCCATAGCAACCAATAAAATATATTTATAGATACAGTACATAGTTAGTCAGGATGAAAAAATACACAAGTTCATATAGTTTAACCAATGGGAAAAAAATACAACACCAAGTTCACTATATGGACCCCTTATGTATTTATACATGTTGATCATATCCACCCTGAGCCCAGGTTCACACTGAGTACGATTTGCTTCGATTTGAGATGCGATTTCACATGTGAAATCGCATCTCAAATCGGCGGCATTTGCCAGCAATTGTCGGCAATGACACCGTCCTAATCGGTGCGACGCTGCATCTGCGGCGGTTTCAAAAAGTAGTTCCTGTACTACTTTTTGCGATTTCAGGTTGCGATTTACATTGACATCTGTGCAGAAACCCGCACAGATGTCAATTAAATCGCGGCCGAAATCGGGACTGCCAGCGGGAGTGAAATCGTGCGATTTCAACTGAACTCGCACGGCTTCACTCCCGCAGCCCAGTGTGAACCAGGGCTGAATCTGCTTTTCTCAAGAGAGAATAAATTCAGTTCCTCTAATCTTTCCTCATAGCGGAGCTCCTCCATGCCTCTTATCAGTTTGGTTGCCCTTCTCTGTACTTTCTCCAGTTCCTGATATCCTTTTTGAGAACTGGTGCCCAAAACTGAACTGCATATTCCAGATGAGGCCTTACTAAGGATTTGAATATATGTATTATATACTCTTAAATACAGTACATACTATATACAATTTTCACACATAAAGTGCTGTTCTCTCTACCATTGTTACTGGTCAGGTCCTTTATTCATCTCACCATAAGAGTACATATTCCTAGCCTACAGTCTAAGCTCAGACTGTAAGCGCTCAGATTCTAGTTAGTTCCAGGCTACTTTTATCTGCTCATGAAGCTGCCAGCCTTCCATTCATAGCAGCGGCTATGGAGAGTGCTGCTGAATGTTTCCTTAAATAGTTTGTCATTTCTGTTGTACGATTAAAGCCCTCAGTGCTATATATCTACAGCTGGTCTGATGTCAGAAAAGGATTTGTATGTGAATCTTTTCATATTTTACATGCAGCTAGGATTAGTGTGTGCAGATCGGTGTTATTTGTGTCTGTATTTCTGTAAGAATAAACATTTGGGTAAGAATGTGAGACAAAATAAACCCCATTATTAGATCTTTGTTCGCTTGTCTGTGCCAGGGACTGAAAATGAGATTGTATACTAAAGTGTGAGGTCATCTCTCTGTACTGTGCTACATAAATCATCTACCTGCTAATGAAATATTATTAATATTCTTAATATAATATATTAATATTAAGATATTAATTAATGAAATATTATAACGGCAGTATCTGCAGTTGGGTTTCATCTGTTTGCTTTTAAATGATTTTGTTTATATAATGCAACATACTTCCGGTGTTAATTGTGGCAGCTAGTTTTAGGACTAAATTCACATTTTAGTTTTAGTCCCATTTTAGCAGTGGCAGCTGATTTTTGTTTTAGTTTGTGGGTGCGGCAAACAGACACCCCCCCCCCCCCGGTTGGTTGGCAGCAGCAACCCCCCCCCCCCAGAGGACAGTCAGGACATCAAAGCCCCGCTCTTATCCCATCCAGGAAGCGGGCAGCGTGTCTGGCGGATTTCTTCCTCCTCTTGTGGTGAGGATCACGGCAGCTTCTGCCATGCATCCCCTTCCTCCTTCTCCTAGGCATCCAATAGGATTTCCTGACCTTTTAGCCAATCGGGAAACGGGTATCAGACCCACGCTTTCTGATTGGCAGAGAGGACATTCAGTTATAGGAAAGTATTTCTAACACATCTGAGTGGTCTCCGAGTGCAATGCTCCGCGCCACGAGCCCACTCTATTTTAAAGCCTATTAGAGCTTATGGCACAGTTCCCTGGATGCCAGTGGTCAGAGGAGGCCTGTAATGCACACACAGTGCTCCGGACGGTGGTCTGTAATTGTAATGTACTTCACACACACGGTCTTCCCTGCTCTCTGCTCTGGACATGGGCACCTGGCAGTCATCTTGTGAGTCGGGACATGGGAGTGGGACAGTCTCGTCGGGACTCAGAGTGGGACAGTCTCATCAGGAGTGGGAAAGTCTCATCGGGACTCGGGAGTGGCACAGTCTCGTCGGGACTCGGGAGTGGGACAGTCTCATCAGGAGTGGGAAAGTCTCGTCAGGACTCGGGAGTGGGAAAGTCTCATCGGGACTCGGGAGTGGGACAGTCTCATCGGGACTCGGGAGTGGGACAGTCTCATCAGGAGTGGGAGAGTCTCGTCGGGACTCGGGAGTGGGACAGTCTCGTCGGGACTCGGGAGTGGGACAGTCTCATCAGGAGTGGGAAAGTCTCGTCAGGACTCGGGAGTGGGAAAGTCTCATCGGGACCCGGGAGTGGGACAGTCTCATCGGGACTCGGGAGTGGGACAGTCTCATCAGGAGTGGGAGAGTCTCGTCGGGACTTGGGAGTGGGACAGTCTCGTTGGGACTCAGGAGGACTGACTGTAATGCACAGACAGTGCTACTCTGGTCTCTGGCAACTCACTTGCTTGCTGGGAGCGTAAACTATTTTCCTCATAGTTTTTGACAGTGGACGAAAATGTGCTGTACTTTTCGTTTCGTTTTCATCACTGTAAAAATGCTGCTGACGAAAACTTAGACGAAAACGTTTTTGTTGGTGAAATTAAACTGCATACGTTATATATTCTTTTTCAAATGCTGATTTATGCAATGACAGAGATCTCAGACTGTTTAAACAGTTTGGCCACTTGCTGACTCAACATAATCCAGAGACAGCTTAACTCTTTAATAAGAGTAGTACTGTACAGAGAATGTTTTTCCAGTCTTTGACATGTAAAAATATAAAACTGACAAGTGCAAAATCTGGTGCAGCTCTGCACTGAAGCCAATTAGTTTT
The DNA here is from genome assembly GCA_029574335.1 of Rana kukunoris. Classification (NCBI taxonomy): domain Eukaryota; kingdom Metazoa; phylum Chordata; class Amphibia; order Anura; family Ranidae; genus Rana; species Rana kukunoris. Next base: position 117,237,123 of record CM056051.1, on the reverse strand, counting down.
TGAGTTTATTTATTTATTATAGGTACTTATATCATGCCATCAATTTACGCAGTGCTTAACATTTATTTATATTTATATATATATATATATATATATATATATATATATATAATACCTGCTATTCAAAGGAGTTAACAATCCAGGGTCCCTAACTCACACACATACATACATACATACATACATACATACATATACCTCCAAACTGTTTTAGACATTATTGAGTGTCCCCTATTAGGAAAATAGGGGACTTATTAAAAAAAAAAAGATTAATTAAACCCACAAGTGTTTTTTTTTTTTTACCACTACTATTCCTTTATACTGGCTTTTGAAATTTCCAAATGCAACCATTTAGAAATTGGATGAAAGGTTTAGCAGTATGAAACCCTATTTGAAAGATAAATAGTAAATGAGGAGGAAAGCGGGACTTTGTTCTAAATTAGGGACAGTCCCTCAAAATCAGGGACAGTTGGGATCTATGCATACACATACTAGGGCCAATTTGGACAGGATCCTATTAACCCACTAACGTTCGTTTGAAGGCATGCTCAGGGACACAGAAAACATGCAAACTCCAAGCAGGTAGTCTTGTGATTCAAACCAACGACCCTAGTGCTGCTAGGCAGAAGTGCTATCCACTTAGCCATGGTACTGCTCATAAGTAGCTGATTAACCACCATGCACAGCTGCACCAGATTTTGCACTCTCCAGTTTCAGTAAATTAACCCCAATGACTTACTAATAAGCCCTATCTATGATGAAACTAAGGCCTCTTTCACACAGAGCGGTCCGTTTTTCGTGTGTGTCCGTCAGCTCAGCGGGGGTCCCGCTGAGCTGTCGGCAGACAGGGGGGTCCCCGCACACTGTGCAGGGACCGCCCTGTCTCTCCTCTATCCCCTATGGGGAATCGGATGAAAACGGACCGTCTGTCCGCTTGCATCCGATCCGGCGGACAGAAGAAAAATAGGATGCGGATCTTGCGGACGTTAGCGGATGCATCATCCGCTAACGGACGCGATCCCATAGGGGCCCATTACAAGTCCGTAAACGGACTTGTAATAAGCGGACAAACGGTCCGCCCATGTGAAAAGGGCCTAAAACTAACTGAGAAACTACGAGATAGCAAGGATCTAGCTAAGCCTGTGCTAACTAGAATTAAAGAGGGGGAATAAAGTAACATACCATGGCGCTGTGACACCATAATAGCACTAAATGTCAGTAGATATCACTATGCAATAATATAATGCAATAAATTGCAACAACAATAAAACACACGTGGGACACAGCATTGTGACTTGTGGTAAGTATCTATTGACCTGACCTAAAAATGTAAAAAAACAAAATACAGAGCATATACAGTTAAAATAAATGTTCTAGATGTGATTGTTCAAACGGTTATTTGTGCACATAGCAAATCAAAAGGTCATAAACATTTTAGGCTTATGAGAAATCAAACAGTGTAGGTAGTGACTCACCTGACAGCAGACCTACACCCATAAACATAATAATTTAAAGATCTAGCTGTACCTAGGACAACTTATGTAGCCGTGTTACATAATAGTATCAAGCCGAAAAAGATGAGCAATTTGGTATTTACTGTCAAAATGTAAGATTATTGACAGATTGGTTGGTAAAGAGGGTGTTAAACAGATTACAAAATAGCAGATGGAGTAAATCCACATAAAGTAACAGATTAGAGACATAGTTCTTGTACTTGGCCACTAGGTGGCAGTAAAAAATAACAGGTTAGCACATACCATCAAGTAAAGTGATTACTGTATAAAGGCATAATGTTTTTTTGTTTTATTAAAAAAATAAAAAATAACAATCATGTCATAGAGCAGCCCCGATCCTCCACTTCTCAGTACACCATCGGCGCTCAAGGCCTCTCCCCCTTGCCACTTGCTATGGGGGTGCTTGTGCTTGCTCGCTCCAGAGAAGGCTCTGTGCGTCCATTATCACATAGAGTGCAGCTGCCCCCCCCTCCACAATGCTCTCTCCTTATTGGCTGTGATTGACATCAAAAGGAGCTAATGGCTCCTACTGCTTCCTCTCTGTCCATCTTAAGCCTCATACACACAATAAGAATATCAGACGAACGATCGTCCATTTATTTTGTATGTCTCATATCGAAAACGAATAGGTTACTAAAGTTCCTGAATACAACTTCAGAAGTGATGTAATGTATTATATTAAATTGTAATGTATCCTTTAGTTTCCGAGCATGCGTGGTCTTGGTCACTCGATTTTTTTCTTAAAAATACCACACTAATTATATGAAAATCATTCATTCTGTAATCTTACGAGAACATTTTTCGTGCTTGTCCCTTTGGATATTTTTAAGGCTGTACTATGAATAATGAATAAATTATCGAACGATTGCTCCGAATGCGTTTTTTTTTTCCACCCAATTTTCTCATGGTATGTACTAGACATTAGCTTTTTAGGGACGAAAACTATTACAATAGCTAATTAGCCAGGAAAATCCTTCTTGGCTGATTCATTTTAATTTAATTGATTAATGATCAGCCAGACAGTTAGTGTTGAATCCCTCTTTCTGAGCCTTTGTGTTCTCCCGGCGGGGGGGGGGGGGGGGGGCGGGGGAAGAAGTCCCTGCCGGAAGAACACAGTGATTATTGCTAGCTGCTAAAACAGCCACTAGCAGTAAGTTAATGTAAAATCCAGTAAGCTGGTTGTACTCAAGTGGATTGATCGATCAACTTGGGAACATTTAGCCTGCCCATACATGATTCAGATCTTGGCTGGTTCCTGCTGAACATCTATGGCCGGCTTTAGCCTGGGAAAAAAAATTGTACTGGGGAATACAAACACATCAATGTTTTCTAATGTCAGTATGTTTTTCACCAAGAATTCCAAGCTTGTTTACAATGCCAGTTGTAGATTACACTTGACATTATCCATTGTTAATGCAGATACTACTAAGAAAAATGTTATCAGTGTGACAGCAGTGTTTGATAAGCTCCAGGAGCCAAAGTATCTAAAGTTAGTTGGTACCTATAGCCGGCCATAGACAGTTTGAATCTCTGCCGATTTAGCAGGAACTGGGTAGGTTGAATATACCAAAGTGGATTGATCAATCCACTTGGGTACAACCAGCCTACTGGATTTTACATGCAATTATTGGTAGTGGCTGTTATAGCCCCACCCCTTCCCCCGTCAGGAGAAAACAATGGCTCAGCTGGAGGGATTACACCAAGGATCCTCAAACTACGGCCCTCCAGCTTTTGCAGAACTACACATCCCATGAAGTATTGTAAAACTCTGACATTCACAGACTTGACTAGGCATGATGGGAATTGTAGTTCCTGAACAACTGGAGGGCCGTAGTTTGAAGACCCCTGGATTACACTGTCAACACTGTCTGTGGTTGCAGGAAAGAAAATCCGCTCTGTCTATGGCCAGCTTTACACTTTTGTGCATATCTTGAAAAAGGTAATGAACAACCTTTTGTTATCTTATCCCATGGTACGCTGTTCTGATGTATGCAGTGAAATTCTGGCACACTGCTTTCTAGGTTAAAGTGGATGAGTTTCCTTTCCTGCTAGAGCGGCGGAACCACCAAGCTTCATACTTACATGCTCAATTGCACATGTTCGTCATTTTAAATAATGCAAAAATTATTTCAATAATTGAATAGATTTTTTAACCAATATGTACAATGATTCTTTATTTGCAGATTCAAAAGCCATTGTGGATGGAAACCTTAAGCTGATCCTGGGTCTGATCTGGACTCTCATTCTACACTACTCTATTTCTATGCCTATGTGGGAAGATGAGGATGAAGAAGATGCAAAAAAGCAAACTCCCAAGCAAAGACTTCTGGGATGGATCCAGAACAAGATTCCACAGCTTCCTATCACTAACTTTCACCGGGACTGGCAAGATGGCAAAGCATTGGGTGCCCTGGTTGACAACTGTGCTCCAGGTATGTCAGTTTTATGAGGGTCAACAAGGAAGTTACATCAGGTTGGGTGGCAAGGTTAGAGCAGAGGTCTTCAAACTGGGGTCCCACAAGCCAAATGTGACCCTTTACTTGCCTTTATCCAGGCCACAGGTCACTATTCCTCCCACTGACACCATCAATAGGGTACTATTCCTCCCACTGACACCAGAGACAGGAATTAGTTCTCCCACTGACACCAGTGATAGGGCACTATTCCTCACACTGACAGCAGAGATGGGGAACTAGTTCTCCCACTGACACCATTAATGGGGCACTATTCCTCACACTGACAGCAGAGATGGGGAACTAGTTCTCCCACTGACACCATTGATGGGCACCATTCCTCACACTGACACCAGAAATGGGGAACTAGTTTTCCCACTGACACCAATGATAGGGCACTATTCCTCACAATGACACCACTGACCACCAAAGCTATGGCTTTGTCTTCAATGTATTTGTATTGGTATTTTTCTTAAATACAAAAAGGTTTTAATTTTAAACAAGATTCTATCAGGTTATGTATTTGTTCCCACTCATTATTCAATATGCAGAATCTTGATACATTTTCATAATTCACATTATCTTTAAAACAACATTTCCTACAACATATACCTACATATATTCAACTATCTTCCATTCCCTTTCATCCTCACATCCATTCATCCAAGAGAAAAAAAAACATAATCCCCCTATTCTCTCCTTTTCCATGTGCTCATTTTATATTTCATTTATATTTCCCCTTGGTATTTTTCCTTACTTTTCATTTATAAATATTCTTTCATTCTTTTTGAGAGCTGAAATTCATCCCATTTTTGCCATGTTTCTGGCATTTGACTATTTATATGTCCTTCTTCTCTTATCTGTTTTTCCATATATTGTATTTCATTCATTTCACATGTCCATTCTACTATATTTGGGCTTATATTTTCTCTACATTTGCAAGCTTTTATTGTTCTAGCTGCTAATGTCATATGATGAAAAATATCATTCTTAATACTCTTTATTAAATCTGGCCAAAACTATGGCTTTGTTTACTCCCAGCAATGCCATGACATTTTCTACATCCACAGTCCAGCCCTTCTAAAGTTTGAAAGGGCAGTAAACCAGCCCTTTGTGTCAAAAGTTTGGCGACCCCTGGGTTAGACAGACACCCTTAAACACATATTATGCTGGCAAAGGACACACCCCATCCCAGCCGGTTATGTGGCCCATGAAGAATTATTAAGCAAAAATGATTTAAAACAATAATCTGATAATAAAAAGTTTTGAGACATTGCATTTATTATATAGGCCTACACATCTGTCCAAAATGAGAGACAACTGAGAAGGAAAGAGGGACAGAGGGATTTGGTTCCAAAAGAGGGACAGTCCCTCCAAATAAGGAACAGTGGAGAGATATGGAAAATGCGTATACAGTATGCTGATAGATCTTTGTTCGACTAAAAACCATTGTCAAAGGGATTTTATTTGCTTTAAATGGGTTTTGAATTCTTTTACTAGTCTATAAGGATGCAAAAGCGTTTTTATGTAAGTGAAATGCGGCTTCCTATTCTTCCTATTTTTTGGCTAACTTTGAATACATTTTTAGCAAAGTTATAACCTAGATGTTTTTATAGCTTCCCTTTCTACTAGTCTAGTTAAGTTTTAATAAGCAACTTGAAGGGCCCATATTGAATGGCAAACTCATTACAAGAAAAGACTGATTTGACCTGCTTTGCCTGCAGTTATAAAGCACCTCAGTAGGACATGACACATTTAAAGAAATGCAGCATGATGCAAAGGAGATCATAAGTGGCCTCAAAACGGCAAAGTGTACCGCTTAATTAAAGACAATGGAATTTTAATAACCTGTGTTTGATGTGTTTTAGAACATTCCCCATCAGTCCTTCAGTGGTTGTATATATATATATATATATATATATATATATACTGAATGTATAAATGTATCATACTGCATATAGATATATCTATATATATATATATATCAAACATTTTAATCATATCTGGGGGGATCCTTTAGCACTTAAGGAGTTAAAAAGTATAATATAAAGAGCATATTCCAACCCACGGGTGATGTCGATGTCTGTGATTAATGTCCAAGTATTAGGTCATAGACGGAAATATTCCTAGATATCCCTGGGACATTTCCCCCCTTCCCATGCTTTGGAAAAGCAAACACTGGGCAGCCCTAAGGCTGCTGCTGGTTTTGCTCAATATCTGCCTTGCTTAGAAGCATATACAGTAGCATGCTAAAGCTGAACTCTGGGCACAAAACTAGTTTATATATATATTTCTTAATAGAGACATAGGGCCAGATTCACAGAGCCCTTACTCCTGTCTAACTCGCGTTAGACTGGAATACTTTCAAATTGTGCGCGTTTTTCCACTACTCTGAAACCTCAAACCATGAAAATACGGCTGCGGGCTTCAATTCGACTGGCTTACGTGTTCGTACGCCTTCGGATCTACGCTGCAATAAATTTGCGGCTGCTGGGTTGGGTCGTTTTCCGCGTCGGGGTATGCAAATGAGCTTTTGCCGACGATCCACAAAGTTACGAACGTCAATTGCAATCTCTTACGGCATCTTTAGTCATCTTTTTGCTGCGTAAAGTTATACCAGCTTTTTGCTGCTCTAATATTAGACAGCCCATGTTAAGTATGGCCGTCGTTCCCGTGTCGAATTTCAACGTTTTCCGACGTGTTTTTTTTACGTAAGTCGTCCGGGAATAGGAATGTCCGTAAACGACGCTACTCAAACAAAAAATGACGTAACGACGTTATTTCGCGCAATGCACGGCGGGAAATTTCTGAACGGAGCATACGCAGTTCGATCGCCGCGGGGACGCGCCTAATTTAAATGCTTCACGCCCCCTAACCGCGTATTTGGATTACGCGGCGAGAAATACACTACGCCGTAGTAACGTACGGGACAAAATCTACCAGAATTTGGCGTATAGCCTCGGAAAATACGGCGGCGTAGTGTATCTCTGATACTCTGCGCCAATGTAATTGTATCTGAATCTGGCCCACAGTGTATAAATCCACTTTTTCTGCACCAAATGCCTTTGGAAATGAAAATATTAGCCTGTAAATGTAAGAGTGATATCAGTACTGTGCTGCAAACAGTCTGTGCAGAGATCAAAGCCGTGGGGGGGATTTGGTAGTGGGGCCATCAGGTCCATCCAGTACAGGCTACCAATTTAAAACTACAGGAGGGGTGGATACAAGACCAGTCACCCTGCACAAGGAGAAAAAGCAGCAGTGACTGGTCTTTATTACAGGAAGCTCCTGAATTGAGGTAAAGTTTCATACGGGAGATTACTGTACAGATCTGTTAGAAATAAACAAAGTAGAAGATTCAAGTAAGAATACACATGCCTCTTGTGTCTGGACAATATACTCTTAGTCTGGAGTCCAGCTTTAAAATGTGTACTCAAACAGTCCAATATGTGACTCTGTGAGTAGCACTGTTGTAGCACCACACCCCATAAATTTCTGTTGTATGGACTCTACAAAGAGACTACATATTATGATACTGTATATTAATATGTAACTCAATTTTCACAAATCTCTTCTTGTTAGTTAATACATAGCAAGGAGATTAGCAAACCCTATTTTAGGACATAGGCATGCCTGGACACACCCTCATTTCTATGTGTAGTGCAGATTTCCCCTACTGCCACAGATTCCCCCTGTGTTGGCTGCTGGCTTACCTTATCTTCTCCTGGCTGCTGCGGGGGGATGTTTCAGGATGGAGAGCAGGGGAAGGGGCTATTAAATATGTAATTTACAGTCCCCTTCCTTTTCTAAATAAACACAGTGAACCCACTCACGTACTGTGTTTATTCCTAACTGAAGCATAATAAACTGTGTTTACTATGCCTTGTTTGTGAATGAACAGGAAGCTGTTTAGCACAGCACACTTCCCATTAATTCACTGACCAGTGCAGCTGAGGCTGCAGAGAAAGGCACATTTGTTTGAGCTTTAGGGTACACACCTTAATGCAATAGGCTGTGTACACCTATGTTTTAGAAGCATATCTTCTGCTGTTTAGTTAGAAACTCACACGTGCATTCCACTTACTTCTCGTTTCCTGTGTGCAGACTGAGAAGGCAGCTATGGTCACATGACTATTCTCACTACTATAATATGAAAGTCAATAAGTCAATTTCTGGAGGTTATCTGTACACATATATCATACAGAACACCCCAGCTGCTATTGATTCAAAAAGGCTATTTAATATTTTTAAGCTGTAATGGATCAGCAAGATAAAGTTGGTCAGAGAAAGTCTCAAAGGCACCCCTTCCCAAAGTAATACAAAACAGGACACTTGGGAATGCTCTTATATAAGAGCTGGGATTTTTTAGGTGCCAATACCTAAAGTCATAATTACATACTGTAATAAAATTCAATCAGTGTATTAAACTGTATCTCATATTAAAAAAATATATATATAAAAAAAATAGACATATTATAAACATAATAGACACAATTTATGTTTGATATTCTGAATTCATTGCAGTTGCTTATCATGGTAAAGCAATCCCGACATGTTTCACTGTTTGATCAGGTTTCATCAGGAGATGTATGCTACCACTCCAAAGTAGGCAATTGTTTGCATTAACACTGAAAACAAGGGTTAAAATACAAATTTTACACCAAGGAAGAGGACATGGTATCCCTTCCTGCTGCAGGAGGGATAATCAGACAAGCAGTATAGCTATTAATATGGACTACTCACCGACCAAACAGAAGACCAAAGCATTGAGATACCTTTCAATTGGAGAGTCCCAACCACCGGATACCTCCAAGGGGAATAGAGCAGCTTGCAATAATATACATCAATATTACAAACTCCACTAGCCAAGAACCTGCCTGCCACCGAACAACTGTTTTAGGAAGGATCATTTCTGATAGCAATAAATGACATAATACCCTGTGTAGCATTTATTTATCTTATACAAACTGTTATTTAACAAAAGCCAAGTTGCCCTTTATAACCCTATAATAAATCTATCACGAAAGAAGTGTAGAGCCTGCCATTGCTGACCTCACCTTTGGAGAATGTTAATTCCCTGGCTGTCATGCTGATGCTTTGGCTTCTAGGTATTCTGAATCACTCACCTGGAACAAATATAGAGTTGGGTCATTCCAACACTTTTCTCACACATTTATAGTAGAATTGTTTTAGGCAGTGACTCAGAAGCAGCCAAGGGAACTAACATTTTCATCAGGGGGTCAGCAACGGCAGTACCCATATTTCTTTTATGACAGATGCACTTTAATCCTCCAATTTCTTTGGAACGTCAAGTGATATTTGCAGCAAACACAGGCTTGGTTACATATGACTTCTTTTGTACATTGACACATCCTGCCTGTAAAAAGGCATATTGCTGGATTAGTAATAGTTCAGATATACATCAAAGCATAAGTTTAGTTTAAAAAAAAATCAGCACAAGGGATATTACTTACCATCACTATGATTGCTGGCTCTTGGATTTCTTCCTCCTCTGATGCCTCATCCACCACCTCCATAGTCTTCTGATGTAGAAGGGGTTAATAGAACTCTCATCAAGAATGCCCGACTAGGCTCGCACTTTTTTCATACTCCTACCCAACTTTTTTAGATGGGAACGAGAAACACCTATTGGCAAAAGTGTGTACACCCCCTGCCATGTCCTCTTAAATGAGAACTACCAGTATACAAAAATATATTTTATATTATTAAACCCATTATATTAGTTAAACCCACAAGTGTTTTTTTTTACCACTACTATTCCATTATATTGGCCAATTAAATTTACAAATGCAGCAATTTAGAAATCGGATAAAAGGTTTAGCACCGGGAAACACTTTTTAAAAGATAACAAATGCATTTTTTATACAACTATATAGATCAGACCAAAATTAGGGACAGATGGACTTTGTTCCAAATTTCGTCCAGCTTTTCCATTCATAGAAGTGATACTGTAGTTTTAATGAAGGACACATGACTTATGAATGGAGGATGGGCGAATTACTGAAAGGTCCACCCCCTCCATTCATAGAGCACTTTTTTTTTAAATCTAAACCGAAGCTTTAACTGGGCATGCATTTTCTAATCTATCTTATTTTAATGGACTACTACTGGGTGCCCATTTTATGCTGTTCACAAAGCTTGCCATATTGTTTCAGTCATTAAGCTATTATGTTGTTATACGGTATTTTCTGTAGACAGTTACTGTATCTTTCTGTACTTTTCTACAACCACCTTCTTTCTGCCAACATTATGGTGTTGGCAGAAAGAAGGTGGTTGTAGAAAAGTGCAGAAAGATAATTAAACCAATGGAAAGAATATATTCATCTGTCCATCCAGCGTGTCATACAGAATAATTCATCAATAATATCATACAGAATAATTCATCAATAATATCATACAGAATAATTCAGAAAATGTATTATATGTCGTGGAGAAAAGCTTATTAACATTTTTTTTTTCTCCGCTGGCATTTTCTGTTATAGCAGCATGCTGGCATTTTATGTATGCTCATTTTCAGATGAGACTGCTTGATAATATTGTAGAAAAACCTTAGTACAATCAATTAAACTACTTGTCTACCTGGGCAATGTTTTTATTTTTTACACACATGTTAAAATTTGCATTTTTTTTTCCTAGAAATTACTGTAAACTATAGAGACCCTGGAGAATAAAATGGTGGTAGTTGCATTGTAATTGCATTGCATTGCATTGAGTAAATAGATGTCAAACGTGTCAAGACTTAAAATTGTGCACACCTATGGAATTAAAAAAAAAAAACGATGGTACCTGCAATTCTCCATAGGCGATACTTTAAAAGCCTTTACAGCTCATCAGTTTAGAGTTAACCATGAACTATGGCCCTAGAGTTATTTCTCTCACTCTGATGGTTGCGATGATACTTCACATGTTTCACGCAATTAATGTTACATATATATGCTTGTCTTATGCTCTGCTTTTTTATGGAGTATATGCGGGTGTGACAGAGGTGCTTAAAAATTGTTATTTATTATTTTTTCACTTTTTTATTTTTGTTTACTTTATTGCCATCACATGTGATAGCATGGGCAGGTGACAGGCCCCCAAACGAGTGTGGGTGCTGCCGGCACTGTCGGCAGGGAGGCGTCCCTTTGAGAACCCCCGTAAAAAAAGTGATCGGTAGGCTCTAGATCTCTTTTAATTGAAAGCCCTTCCTGCTCTCCAATGCAACTATTCCAACACAAATACTGCTGGAGTAGCTGCATCCTTGGCTATCCTTGGCTATACTAGGATGACAGCTGTGTCCCCGGAAGTGACAAAATACACATTTCTTCAGGGGTCATTAGACACAGGAGTAATCAGGGAAACAGATGTTCCCCAGGTTCCACCTGCTTTATCTGGGGAAGTTGTTTCTTGTGGTCCCAGGCTCCCCTGAGAAAAGGGAGAGCCCACAAACGACGGTGGGTGCTGTCGACATTTTCGGCAGGGAGGCGTTCTATTGAGAACGCCATAAAAAAAGTGATCGTAGGCTCTAGATCTCTTTTAATGGAAAGTGCTTCCTGGCTCTTAAAATCGGTATTAAGCTAACTGCTGCAAGAGCAGCTGTGGGCTTGATTTAACCACTTGTCTACCATGATTTTTATAACCGTGCCTTGATAGATAAGTGTTTAAGTTGCTATTTGTGGTAAGACATTACTTCTTTTTCAACTGGACTGGCCAACTAAAGTCCTCAGGGAAAGCCTATAGGCTTGGATTTGTGGCAAGCTGTGTCATTTTCTTTTTTGAATAGATCTTAATGACTGTAAATTAGAAAATACCCCAAAATGTCAGAGGACTCCACCCCTTGAGAACTGACTTAATACCCTTACGGGACAAGAATAGGGACAGAGTAAGTCATGCACAGTCCGTTCTGGTAGTCTGCTGGCGGTCATAAAGAAATACTATAGTATAGTATATATTTTACAACAATCCTAATGTATTTCTTTATGACTGCCAGCAGACTACCAGAACTGAATGTGCATGACTTACTCTGTCCCTATTCTTGTCCTGTAAGGGTATTAATAGTATTTGAAAGGGACATGTCATGTTTTTGGAGGAGGGATCTAATGTCCATTTATATGTAGGCATGAAACAATTTTCAGTGTAACAGTATGCTTTTGCTCGTTCCCTTCCATGACAAGTGAGAAATGCGGTTGTAACATTATCCAGTATAGCTGTCTGTCTGCCTGCCAGAGAATGAGAGGGTGGGGAGAGATGTGTGTAATCTCATATAAGGCAAGAGGCAGAGAGCAAGCTTGCACAATCGCATCATGCAACATCAAATAAAACAGAACAATGACACAAGCACACAGATAGACCTCAGTTTAGTCATTCTTTTTGGTAATATATTAGGTGATAAGTTTTATTTGCAAGCTTAGAGGATTAGATCTGGTCTCTAGGAATATTGTGATTTATTGTGTTAATCATATAGAACTTATTTATTTCAGTCTAGCAGGCTTAAGAGGTGCTCTACTTTTCTTTGAAAAAATTTGACTAAACTGATAAAACACTTGTGTGAAAGAACCTTTAGGGCCCTTTAACAGGGTCTGTATAATCCGGTCCGCCTGCTTTTCAGGCGGACCTTATCTGACCCTCCTTTCGCCCCTATGGAGCGGTGGATGTCAGCAGTGACATATCCGCTGACATCTGCCCCGATCCGATCTGATGGTGGGTGGTCCTATTTTCTATCCGTCTGTTGAATCGGATATGATTGGATGAAAACAGACAGGTGGTCCATTTTCACTTGATCTCCCCATAGGGGAGAGCAGGACTGTGTCCGTCTCCGTTCTGCACAGTGAGCAGAGATGGACCTGTCATCCGACTGTTCAGTGGGGATCAGTGGAGCGATCCCCGCTGAGCAAACGCATTCCGTCCCATGGAGGTGCCCGTTTGAAAGGGGCCTTAGGCATATATCCAGTCACGCGTCTGATCTGTCATGTTACCTTACTCTATCACAGCTCAGTTGGTTGCTCAGAAAATTTCAGTTATTATAATGATATTTCCCCACACATTTTTTACTATTGGTAATACTTGATCATTCAGTGAATGTGTTTTTTTAGGTGCTCAATTGAGTTTTATAAAAATCTGAAGAAAAGAGAATATAAAAAAAAACTTTCCATATTTATTAATACAATTTTACACATCTATCTTTGCAAATAATATTGCATAATACATATAAAAATAATCTTATATACAATCCTTTCCCTAATGGAGATTATCAAATGAGCACTTTGTCTTTCTTACACAAAGTATAGTGCTTAATCCAAAAAAGAATAGGGTTCATTAGGTTATCGCAGATATCACCTGCCTCAACGTGTTTTATCAGGAGAACAGGGAGATGTTTATATGTAACATCAACAATTGTACTATAATAATTTTTTGGGATTTTGCACTATATTTCCCATTTTCTTGGTATTTTGGTTAAACGTAATTGAACACCTAAAAAGCCATGGTCAGCCTATAATGCATCACTAGTTGGTCTGTGTCAATAAGGGGGGTGGTGCTATACCAAATCTTTTGATGCCATATTAGAACTTCTGATGTAACTTGATCATTGCTAGCAATGGTTGGTGTGAATTCAGATGCCATTGATTTCAGGACTACATGCAGTCTAACTCTAGACAGCTGAAAAGTTAATTATTTTTTAATGCACAAACATAAATTATTCTGTCACCCTTCATTTCAAGATTGGGTGGATTTTGTAGTCACTATGGAGATTGCATGTATGTATGTATTATGGCCTGATTAATGGAATGAGCCACTTACATACACTTTCATCATGTAGCTGTCAATGTATTTTAATAGCTCTACATAGACTGGTAACAAAGGATAATGCTTTGTGTCGCTATAGGTCTGTGTCCGGATTGGGAGGCCTGGGACCCCAACCAGCCTGTGGAGAATGCAAGAGAGGCAATGCAACAAGCTGATGACTGGCTAGGTGTGCCACAGGTAAGTGAACATGGCAGCTATGGGCATATGAAGTTTTCTGCAAATACATCATTACCATAACTGATAGCCACATCTAATTGTTAAATGGTGACTATGTAGACAGACAGATCTTAAAGTATAGCTAAAGCCAAAACTTTTTGGATAAAATGAAGGATTGCAGTTTAAACAATTTCATCTGAACATTTGGTAGAAATCCATGGCCAAGAGGAAAATAAATGAAAATTGTACTAGTTCTGCATTCTTTAACCCATGTTTTAATGGAATAAAAAAAAAAGTGCATCATGATGATTTTTGTCTGTGTGGCTCATAGACCATAAATCTAAAATGTACAATATTAAACAGAGCTAGCGTCTTCAACTGGACATTAATGGAATAGTCTGGTTATGAGCTCACTGCCTTCCATATACACAACAGCATATTAAACTCCTGACATTATTTTTATGTCATTGCTTCTGAACTATAAACTTCACTGTCTGCAGCAAGTCATCTGCTAAGCCCGTTTTTATAGTCCACCAAATGGCTGGCTATAAAAAAAAAACAGCTTTCATGTAGCCTGATATTTCCCATCTTGTATTTCTGATCTTGTATGTTTGATGTCCAACCACATATCAATTATTGCAATGCGCAACAATAAGTTGTACCAAACCTTAATTATTTAGTCTTATGTGCATGTGGCATAGATGCTGGTTTTAATACAGTAACTAACCTATGAATTCTCTCATCCTTGCTTGTAGGTCATTGCTCCTGAAGAAATTGTTGATCCCAATGTAGATGAACATTCAGTCATGACCTACCTTTCCCAGTTCCCCAAGGCCAAGCTGAAGCCCGGTGCTCCTCTAATATCAAAGCAGCTGCATCCCAAGAAAGCCATTGCCTATGGGCCAGGTATGAGAAATTTCAGCCCTGCTAATACAACTCCACAAAAACATTAAACTTTTTTTTTGTGTTCATAGAAGTTTCAAAATATATAGTTTTTTGTTTATATATGGCTCTCATCTCTAGATGTCCATATACTGTCCATGATGCTGTGTCATAGGACCGTAGCTATGGGTGTGTCACAGAGATTGCACAGAAGTGTGCTTGGCCTTATTGGCTTTCTGTGAGATCTGTGATCAAATGAAATAGGTTTGGAGAGGAAGGACAACACTAAAGACGTTTTTGTATTTTCTGTGTGCTAGTCTTATATCGAAAAGGAAGAGGTTACTCAATTCACGAAAATTCTCGTATGACAGAATACAACTTCGGAAATGATGTAATGTACGCTATTGTAATGTATTCTTTAATTTCTGAGCATAAGTCTTGCTCTTCCGATTACCAAAAATCATATGATCTGGTATCGTACTAGAAAATAAATAGTTTTTGTCCCTTTGGAGAATTTCAGATGAACTGTTTTGATTGGCTCTCGAAATTTGTGTACCAATGATCAGATTATCATATGATCGCTTTGAAAGCAGTGTTTTTTATCAGATTTTCTGATCGTGTGTACTATACTTTAGTTACTTTTTTTGCTTATTCATGTGATATAGCAGAGAGGCCGACTGCTGTGTTTGAGCACTGCTAAAGAAAAGATTGATATTGGCACATTGACATGTTCCAATGCGAATTTTTCAATGATTCATAAAATCAAATACAGAAGAGGTGAGCAGAGGCTTCTAACATGTTTCACATACACTAAGCACCTGTGTGCATGAAATATGTTACCTCTGCAAAGAAAATTATGAAAAAAAGAAAACATCTGAGCTGAAATTCATTCAATCAAAGGCACCTTAAATGATGCCTATGCATTAAATTTAAGTATTTATTAGTCAATTAAATATCATAAAGGGAAATGCAAAGTGCTTTGACTAATAGCAATCAATTATTATTCACTTCATTGAAACTGGACCAGTTCAAGATTGATTCTGATTATATACTACTGTCCTTTGTGCTTAGATAATACTGTTTTATTGAATAGGCCTGTATGATTTTTCTAATTAACTCTCTTGGGTTGGTAGTAGAGGGTTAAAGTGGGAGACCAGGTAGCCCCCGCAGTTCCCTTCCTGCTGGCTCTGTCAGTGTAACACGATGTCTGGGTGAGCTCATGCTCTCAATCCGCCGTGCTCCATCCCTACTTGGCAGCATCAGGATTGTTACAATATGTTGATCCGAAGCAGTTAGATCATCTGCTGCCAAAACTCCCAAATGTGGACAATTAAGAAACAGCCAGAACCAAAACACACACTTTAGTGGGGCCTTATACATTCCCATCAGCCTTGGACATATCTTGAGATGCAGCAGTGAGAACACCAACACAGCCAAATCTGCAGTGTGTCCTCTTTTTACAGCTTCTGAATTGTTCTCATGATAAAGGGAATATGAATTTAGAGATAGTATGTCTTCCACTAGATTGTGGTGACTGGTGGCTGTAGTATTTTAGTCCATATGTACGTGTATGCATTTTTTACCTGTCATGTAAGAAATTTGAAAAATATGTTGCAGGGTATGAAACAATATTTTACATAGGACTCTACAAACGCTATTGATACATTATATAAAAGTGTGGTTTTCACTAATACTATGGGATTGATTTACCAAAACTGGAGAGTGCAACATCTGGTGCAGCTGTGCATGGAAGCCAATTATCTTTTAGATTCAGCTTGTTCAATTAAGCTTTGAAATTAAAACCTGGAAGCTGATTGGTTTCTATGCCGAGCTGCACTAGATTTTGCACTCCCCAGTTTTATACATAAAATCCAGCTTCTTATTTATTTTATTTTTTTATGAAATAATACATTTTAACATTAAGGCTTTTTTCACACCTGGGCAAAGCATATTACTGTTGATTTTGAAGCTTTTTTTTCAGCCATCTTATAGGCGTTTTATGGGCGTTTTCAAAAGTTTTGTGTTTTTGCACATGTTTCAAGCTTCAGGTATTTGTTTCCTGGGCAGGGCAATGGGGGGG
Source organism: Rana kukunoris (assembly GCA_029574335.1). Taxonomy (NCBI): domain Eukaryota; kingdom Metazoa; phylum Chordata; class Amphibia; order Anura; family Ranidae; genus Rana; species Rana kukunoris. The sequence goes on along the minus strand of CM056051.1, from coordinate 117,220,234 downwards.
AGAGATGATTGAAAGGAAAATAAGTGTTCACCAGGCCACAAAACACACACATTTTTTTAAAGACACTCCCACTGAAATCTACAGGGTAAAAAATGCCTAAATATGCTAAAGAAAAGTCATGTACTTTTTGAAGCATAGAGCGCAAGGCAACAATTAGAAAGAATGGTATTCTGCATGTTGCATGAAGTCAGGCATAGGGAAGATGGAAAAAAATAAAGTGTAATTGGGGGCATCTAGACACATATATATATATACTGTATATATAACTATTATTATTTTTTTGTATTTTAGATATACCGGTATAGATATTGTTTGGATTGGATTGGTATTGATATCTGTTTGCTATCGTTTCAGGAATTGAGCCTCAGGGAAACACAGTTTTGAAACCCGCCTTCTTCACAGTAGAAACTATTGAGGCTGGACTGGGAGAAGTGCTGGTTTTCATAGAAGATCCCGAAGGACATACTGAGGAGGTAAAAAATTACATGCAATAAAGTTAACAAAATATAAGTATATATTATTTAACCACTTAAGACCCGGACCAAAATGCAGGTAAAGGACCTTGCCCCTTTTTGCGATTCGGCACTGCGTCGTTTTAACTGACAATTGCGCGGTCGTGCGACGTGGCTCCCAAACAAAATTGGCGTCCTTTTTTCCCCACAAATAGAGCTTTCTTTTGGTGGTATTTGATCACCTCTGCGGTTTTTATTTTTTGCGCTATAAACAAAAAAAGAGCGACAATTTTAAAAAAAATGCAATATTTTTTACTTTTTGCTATAATAAATATCCCCCAAAAATATATAAAGAAACTTTTTTTTTCCTCAGTTTAGGCCGATACGTATTCTTCTACGTATTTTTGGTAAAAAAATTCGCAATAATCGTTTATCGGTTGGTTAGCAAAATTTATAGCGTTTAGAAAATAAGGGATAGTTTTATTGCATTTTTATTAATTTTTTTTTTTTTACTACTAATAGCGGCGATTTTTTCGTGACTGCGACAATATGGCGGACACTTCGGACAATTTTGACACATTTTTGGGACAATTGTCATTTCCACAGCAAAAAATGCATTTAAATTGCATTGTTTACTGTGGAAATGACAGTTGCAGTTTGGGAGTTAACCACAGGTGGCGCTGTAGGGGATGTGTGATCTAATGTGTGTGTTTACAACTGTAGGGGGGTGTGGCTGTAGGTGTGACGTCATCGATCGTGTCCCCCTATTACAGGGATGACGCGATCGATGCTACAGCCACAGAGAAGCACGGGGAAGCCGTGTGTACACGCGGCTCTCCCCGTTCTTCCGCTCCAGGGACGGATCGCCGCACTCCAGCAGCGATCGGGTCCGCGAATCCCGCGGTCCCGGTCCTGGAGCTTCGGACCGGGTCGCGGACGCGGGCCCGCGGGCGCGCGCCCGCGACCCACGGCTGGGTACTAAAATCAACGTATATATACGTTGATGTGCCCAGCCGTGCCATTCTGCCGACGTAAATGTGCAGTAGGCGGTCCTTAAGTGGATATATTATAAAATATACACCATTAACAACATGGACCACTATTCAACCCAGGCAAACAGACATGATCAGCCTGTTATGGTAGAGTTCAATATCAGTCTGTTATTATTCTAAACTCCCAAATGATGGCTTTCTTCAGGATTTAGTTGTATAAATAGAATACCTAGTAACGGGAATTCTAGGACCTGCTCGTGTAACCATGAACTCTCTGATTTAGCCAAATATGATTACAATGTTACAAAATAAATAACTGGATCAACACATAAATATATTATAAATACAAGCAGAGACAACTTTATTTATCATTGAATATAAGTTGACTAAATGAATACTAAATATTGCTTATAATTTGAAAATGTAGAATTATTACATTTTAAGGACATTTTTTCATTTAATTTATTTTGATGTTGAGTTTGGGCTAAGTCACCTACACAATATTTCTTTTGAAGGCAAAGGTTATTCCCAACAATGACAAGAAAAGAACCTACTCAGTCAGCTATGTGCCAAAGGTGGCAGGTCTTCACAAGGTAAGAAATATAAATGTGTTTACTTTTCTTGTTCTGAACAAAATCAATGAAAATGCCACATGCAAAAATAGTCAAGCTTTTGGTCATTACAACCTTCCTTTAGTGTGGCATATTTTTTTCTGAGAATGATGTGTGGAGAGTTACCTGCCCATTCTCAAATGAGTCATCTTAGCAAAAAGACCTGCTTTTATTATTGTCTTACAATGACAACTTCATATGCATACATACAATCCAATGGGCACACCAAACAAATGTCCAAGAGTCTATGATAATTTAATGATAATAATAATCCAAAGCAGAATCCGCTGCGACCCTTGGACATTTGTTTGGTGCTGTCATTGGGTTGTATGTAAAGTATATGATTTCCTAACTCTGGGTCCTTTCCCTACTCCTGGAGATGCTCCCCGTTTTGTTGAATGTTGCTGAACCCTAGCCAGTGTGCCCAGGGACAATTTCAGGGACCCATAGAAAATCTTAATTGATTACCCTGCTTGGTCTTAGGTTTTAACCTCATATGCATAGTACTTTGATCCTTTGCTGTGATGATTGTTTCTGGCCATCAGAGGATAGATAGATAGATAGATAGATAGATAGATAGATAGATAGATAGATAGATAGATAGATAGATAGATAGATAGATAGATAGATAGATAGATAGATTTACAATTATTCCATTCTATATGAAAGAGAAGATTTTTTTTTAAACAGAAGAGTGTTTACTTGATTGATAGTGTATTATACATTATTTTTATTTGTATGAGTAAAAATAGAAATATGCATGCATTTGAAATATGCTCACATCTTATGTGTCATGAAACAAGACTCCTACCAGGATTAAAAGTTATAACCTTTATTTGAACTTGTTCTCATGTAGGTCACAGTTTTATTTGCTGGACAGAACATCAACAAAAGTCCATTTGATGTCAATGTTTCAATGGCACTTGGAGATGCCAACAAAGTGACAGCAAGGGGACCGGGTCTTGAACCAGTAGGGAATGTTGCAAACAAGCCAACCTACTTTGATATCTACACTGCAGGTGAATTTACCTTAACATTTTGATGAAATTATAGAGAGAATGTGCATTCAAAACTTTCCAAAACATTAATATAAACCAACATATTATCAGTTTAAAGGGTATAACCCATTTGTACTGTGCTATCCATAGCTGATGATCTAACATTTGGTGATTCACAACCTGAAAAATATTTGTCTGCAATATGTCCATAGGTGCTGGTTCAGGTGATGTTGGGGTGGTCATAGTTGATCCTCAGAATCGTCAAGACACAGTGGAGGTAATCTTGGAAGACAAAGGTGATAGCATCTATCGCTGCACATACAGACCCAACATGGAGGGACCTCACAAGATCTACATTACCTTTGCTGGCGCCCAGATTCCAAAGTGTCCTTATGTTGTTAATATCTCAGAAGGTAGGAATTCCAGAGTTAATATGAATCCAAGTCCATTGCATTTACACATTACTTCTATTTTTTAGTCTTCATATTTCGCTTTTATCTTATCATGTTTTTAACCTGCTTCTGTCATTACCCATTCTATATTTTTGTCCATGGTGTTTTGTTCTCTCACAAGAAGCCATTGGTTTCTCATTATGGTGAAATATTGTACAATCTTTAAAAAAAAAAAAACTTAAGCCATTGTACATTATTTTTCTTCTCTGGGATTAACATTTATATATATTAATTAAATATTATATATAGTTCTATTTTTTTTTTAATTTCAACATATTATTGGATATTTTCTTTTTTTTTGTAAACCAACCCTAGTGTGTGTAAAGATACTTCAACTATACTAAATAGAGGAAATTTGGGGACCATAAAGCTGTTTTACATCCATCAATAACAATCTTGTTAGCTAAATTGAATTTGAAGTATAAGTATAATTGAATGATGATTAGAAACACAGAATGCTCTTAAAATTAACCTTATTTTTGATTTGGTTTAATTGTATAAGTAAATGAAGATTAAAAACTACAAACCTATACAAACTAAACATTTTTTTTTTTACCGAAGCTAAATTATAAATTTAGAGGTGACTTGGAATCTGGAATCAGGTCATCATGTTAAAGGGGTAGTTCCCCCAAAAACCTTTTTTTTAACATTGATTGAGGCTCGTTATGTCAAGGGGAATCGGGTGTTTTTTTTTTAGAAATGAAGCAGTACTTACCGTTTTAGAGATGCATCGTCTCCGACGCTTCCGGGTATGGTCTCCGACTATAGGCGTTCCTATTTGATTGACAGGCTTCCGAGGTCGCATACATCGCGTCACGATTTTCCGAAAGTAGCCGAACGACGGTGAGCAGGCGCAGTATAGAGCCGCACCGTCGCTCGGCTTCTTTCGGCTACTCGTGACGCGATGTATGCGACCGTCGGAAGCCTGTCAATCAAATAGGCACGCCCAGACCAGACGATCATACCCGGAAGCGACGGAGACGATGCATCTGTAAAACGGTAAGTACTGCTTCGTTTCTAATAAAAAACCACCCGATTCCCCTTGACATAACGAGCCTCAATCAATGTTAAAAAAAGGTTTTTGGGGGAATTACCCCTTTAAGTAATGCACTCCCTCAAATTAGTATTATGCTTGTTTAGGAATGATTTTGGTCAGAATGGCCAAATATTAAGTAACCTTTGGTAGATATCCATGGTCATAAGGAAAATAAATCAAAACTACAATGGCTCTACATTCCTTAAGATATTTATTAATGGAACAAAAAATGCATTCACACCTCTTATAACTTGAACAGTAAAACAGAACTATAAGGCCAAGACCAAGGTAACTTTGGGTTACACTGGTAATTCATTGTATATAAGATTGTTATATTTGTTTTCTAAAAGTTATTTAGTAGGTAGAATTATAAATAGTATCACTAAAGCTTCATAAAGTGATCTTGTTTCATTGTATTGGCTAGTTAGGGCATCTTCTCATTTTTGTTAGGAAGAAAAAAAGACAGAATAGTGTTTGCATTGCCTGTGGCAATCAGTAACTCTTTGGCTAAAATGTGAAAAGTAGACTCCAATATATCACTCGATACTCTAGACCACTTTTACATAGTCAGTGGTCTACAGACCACTCTGACACTTTGATTCAATTTTTAATGAATCATATTCACAGACTCAATATTTTTTTCTACGAGTTTATTTTTTCTTCTGCATGGTTTACTGCATGAAAAAAAATGAAGAGGTGTTAAATTCATTGTCTGTCACTGTGTGAATGTGTATGTCTTCTTGTGCTTGTGAGTTGCCACTTTGTATGATTGTCCACATGTATAACGTCTTTGCTGAACTTCTCTCCCCATGTTTTTTTGCATTCCCCATAGCTATTGCCTTGGCTCCCAGCACCCCTCCCCTGCAAGTCACCCCTCAGGCCATTTCTACCCCACCTGCTGAAAAAGCAAAGAAAGTGGCTCCCCCACCTCCACCTAAACCTAAGCCACGCAAAGCAAGTTAGTATGGCCTGAGCATGGCCTGACAAGTGTGAGAGAACACAGCCTCGGGATGGCTTGCCCATGTAGGGTAGACTCAGCCTGTGCATGGCCGTATTTTTGTGAACAGACTTTGTAATGATATATGACTGTTTCACATGTATAAACCTGCACGCTCTAAGCATGGCCTGTCCTCTGACAATGCCTTGCATATGTTTTTATAAACGGCAGTACTTTTTTAACTAGTAATTTGTAGAACCCGTTGAGCAGATATCTGTTTATATGATCAATGTTCCCTATTGCATGTACCATTGCAAATCCATAGCTACTTACTTTGAGAAAAAAAGTGTTTGTGTTTAGTCCCCCAGGATGAATAATGATTATTCAATTTTCTTCTCTTTATAAACAATCATTATTCATTTATTTTTGCTGTGGCATTTTTCTGTACTACAAACCTTGTATTTGTCTTAGCACCTTCCTTGCGTGCTATGCCTGGTTGTCCTTGGCCTTTTACATGGGAACCACTTACATTTTTCCTATGCCTGGACCTTGCCTGTTAAATACATGACCACTTTTAAGATATCCAATTTTCTAGAATTTTTTTCTTTTAGTAAAGAGTTACATTTATTAAGTTTTAATTATACAATTATTTGCTATTAAAGCAATATTTGTTAAAACAATATGCCCTATTTTGCATTGATGGGGACAGGGTTGATCCTATGCTAGAGTTGTTTACCTTTGCCAAAAAGAGGTTCCTGATAGATCACCGTTATACTGTGTCATCTGTCCCTTCATTGTTTCTGTGGGAATATTTGGGAACTCAATCAGAGACAATTGACTAAAAACTGAACAAGTTCTGTCTTGGCCACAACATCAATAACAATATCTTCTGAAACCCCTAACCTTCGCCAGTGTAACCAAAACAGCTGTTTATTAAAGTGGAATATGAATGTCCGGTAAATGCACTGCTTAGAGTACATTTTCCAAACTGAAGACTAATCTTATCATTAATAAACAATGCTCAAGCATGGGTTCTCTTATATAAAATCTTGAAATATTGCAAGGCATAACAATAAATTGTTACTGCATTCTTGTCAGAATAGCAAAATTGTATGCATGATCAACAAACACTGCAATACTGTGTGGAGTGCTGCTTGAGAATTTAATAAGGATAGAAGCACTGGATCATTTTGTAAACTGTATTTCATTTTAGGAATTGTAAATCTAATCACAAAAACAACCACCCTTTTAAAAACATTAGACACTACTATTTTAACATGCTATACATAGGTAAAATTGGCTATATTCTAGAAACTTGCTAAATACTATCTCTGATAAATGGAATGTTAAAAGATTATAATCAGTGGGATAATTTTCCTGATGTCAGTGCAGATATCATAGCTACACTAGGGCATTTTGCTGAGTACCAAGGAATTCAAGACATGGCAATCCCATTAACAGTGTATGAGAAGAATTATAGGCAGTGCAGGTAGCTTAGTAGTACCGAGGCCTAGAGAAAAAAAGGGATCCCCTATACCACATGTGACTGGGAAGGAGGGACTTAATCTTATCTTTCCACTAAAGCAGGGGTCTCAAACTCAAATTACCTGAGGGCCGCAAGACAAGTTTTTATATCCCATGGGGGGCCTCATGCAAACTTTCAAACTTCAAAAACAATACTGGTGTCAGCGAACATATTATTAACCCCCAGCTCTGTGTCAGCGGACGCATTATTAACCCCCACCACTGGTGTCAGCGGACACATTATTAACCCCCAGCACTGGTGTCAGTGGACACATTATTAACCCCCACCACTGGTGTCAGTGGACACAATATTAACCCCCAGCACTGGTGTCAGCGGACACATTATTAACCCCCACCACTGGTGTCAGCGGACACATTATTAACCCCCAGCACTGGTGTCAGCGGACACATTATTAAACCCTAGTATTTGTGTCAGCAAACGCATTATTAACCCTGACCACTGCACTGCACACAGACCACTACACACGGACCACTGCACACAGACCACTGCACACGGACCACAGCACACGGACCACTGCACACAGACCACTGCACTGCACACGGACCACTGCACTGCACACTCACCACTACACTGCACACTGCCGACAGACCACTACACTGCCGACAGACCACTACACTACACACTGACAACTCACCATCATGGCACAGCACATCAAGGCTCAGAGCCCAGAAAATTAGGGCACAGCACATCAGGGCACAGCACATCAGGGTACAGGGCACAGCACATCAGGGTACAGCACATCAAGGCACAGAGCCCAGAAAATAATTGCACATGGCACAGCACATGAGGGCACAGGGCACAGCACATCAGGGTACAGGGTACAGGGCACAGCGCAAATGAAGGCACAGCGCACATGAGGGCACAGCGCACATGAGGGCACAGCGCACATGAGGGCACAGCACACATCAGGGTACAGGGCACAGCACATCAGGGTACAGGGCACAGCACATCAGAGCACAACAGGGTACAGGGCACATCAGAGCACAGCACATAGGGGTACAGCACAACAGGCCACATCAGGGTACAGAGCACGGCACATCAGGACAGGACATATCAGGACAAGGCACATGGCACATCAGGGTACAGGACATGGCACATCAGGGTACAGGGCACATGAAACAGCACATCAGGGTACAAAGAACAGCAAATCAGTGTACATGACACACATCAGGGCACATGGGGCATATCAGGGCACATGAGAGCACATCAGGCACAGGTACTTTGAGACCCCTGCACTAAAGCCTTCTACTGTGGTTGTCCTCCATTGCTATTATTCTTCTAAATCTTGTAAATTCCTCATCAGAGATTTTCATTTACTAATGTTTTAATAATGCTTTCACTAAGTACTAAGTATATTCACCTTTTTAAAGAATTATCACATAAAAGATTTTGTTCAACATCATAATAAGCCCATGTTTTTGAAGTGCATTTGAAAATGAAGAAAAATAAAAAATTTAGGATTTTCCTACAAATGCATCTGGTGTATCCATCCTTAGGACATACAAGGAGAGGTGTGTGCACAATTTGTATGTCTGTTTGTTCATGCATGTTGCTTCTAGTCTTGAGAAAAACTGAAGCAAATACCTGTGACATGGCATTTGGATGGTAAGTGATAAGTTTTTGATGAAAATCAACTTGCAGTCCTGTGTTCTATCAGTGGGTGCATTGTGTTATTTATGGCTCAGTCTATGTCCGTTCCTTTTCTCATTGTATTTTCTTATGACTATAACATGTTATGTCTTTTTTCAGCTTGTAACCCCAATGCCTGCAGAGCTTCTGGCCGAGGACTGCAGCCTAAAGGAATACGTGTTAAGGAAGTGGCTGACTTCAAAGTGTTCACCAAGGGTGCAGGAAGTGGAGAACTGAAAGTCACTGTTAAAGGGCCCAGTAAGTAGCCATTAAAACTGTACCACTTTGCATCAGTATAAAGGTACACTATTCTATGAAACTAGATGTATTATTAATGACTACCGCCAAGAGATTATTGCAAAGTGTTAATTGGGTCCTAAAGTATAACTCCAGGCACCATTCCTATCCAGCATATCATGAATACACTGCCCATTCTTTTTAAAATATGACCTGGTAGAGAATATTACTTAACTCAGTAGCCAATCTTTAGTACTTTTCTCACACACAAAGGAGAACCATCAGTGGCTTGTATTGTGTGTGATGATGATGTCTGATGTGTGTGATGATGTCTATGAGTGGGGTGGCAAGATAGAGATTTTGTGGACAGGTCACCTCAAACCAAACTGGTGTGGAGAAAGATAATACATAGTCACATATAAAAAATGAGCACTATATTCTTCATCTGTTAGGGGGAAGGCCATTTTATGTTTTAGATTGGCCTGCAGGTAAAACTTAATAGGCATCTAAGAATGTGGGTACAGATAAAAAGGTATAAAGCAGGTTTCTCTGCTCTTTGCCTATACAAAAGCTAACATTATAGCTAACAACAGAATAAACGTTCAACACATAGCTAATACATCGCCTCAAAGGCATGCTCACTAATTTAGTAATGACTCCTGTATTCACTCTCCCTTACCATAATATCTTTACCAATGTGCTGGAGTAGTCAAGACCCAGCAGAAAATGGAAAATTAAAAAAAAGAAAAAAAGCAGCTTTAAAGAGTGCATATCATAAAAAAACTATCCCAATTTTGTAAGTGTCTAATATAAAAGAAGGATAAAATCCCCATGTACACCTTTACACTAGGCAATTTAAAATATGGACAACATTTTAAAGGAATTAACAATTTCTCACTAAAGGTAAAAAAGCTACATAAAATAAGAGTAAAGTTCATGACAATCTCAAAACTATTTTTCTGACCACCAGAGGGTACAGAGGAGCCAGTCAAAATCCGAGATGTTGGAGACGGAGTTTATGAGTGTGATTATTACCCAATACTGCCAGGAAAATATGTTGTGACCATCACTTGGGGTGGAATTGCCATTCCTAGAAGGTGAGCATGAAAACTGAATATGTGCTCTACTTATGTACCATCCTTAAGACAAAACTCAAGGATTTGAAATTATAGATCAAGTATTAAAAAAAAAAAATGGTCTGTAATTTACTACCAGCCTTCAACGATCTTTACCTTATTATTACACGTAGCACACATTTGAATACTTAGTTATACATTTCATTAAATATTGACCCGAGATCTACTTTTCTTCGACTTGACATAAATAAATAAAGTCAGTTATATCCACAATGCATTTCTACAAACAAATACTTTTTCTTTGTCTTTTAATATATTTGTCTCTGTTTTTGTTTATATACAGCCCATTCGAGGTTATTGTCAGTCCTGAGGTCGGAATACAGAAAGTTAGAGCATGGGGTCCTGGCCTGGAGACTGGCATGGTGGGCAAATCTGCTGATTTTGTGGTGGAAGCCATAGGCACAGAGGTTGGAACACTTGGTAAGAGATACCATAGACAACACTAACAGAAAGACTCTAAATGTACCTTTTGAAAACTGTTTTCATTTTCTGTGCAATGCCATTGTTGCAAACACTGTCTTTAATGTTATCTCTAGGTTTCTCTATTGAGGGCCCCTCACAGGCAAAGATCGAGTGTGATGACAAGGGAGATGGCTCATGTGATGTGCGCTACTGGCCCACTGAGCCTGGCGAGTATGCTGTGCATGTAATCTGTGATGATGAGGACATCAAGGACAGCCCTTTCATTGCTCATATTCTACCTGCCAGCATCAAAGGCTTCCCAGAGAAGGTAAAAAGAAAATAATGGACTGTTTTATGCAGCGGTTTACATTTTATTCAGTTAGGAAGGATCACGTGGGGCCACCCCAAGACAAACTTTAGGTTGGGTAAAGTTGATGTATGTCTGTTCAAAAGTTCCTATAGCAAATGCAGGCCTTAGGGATATAACATACTAACTTTTCTGTTAAACGGTGCATTCAATAGTTTACTTATAATTTTATACAGGATTTATTTAGAGCCAGCAGTTTGCACAGCTCTTTCCAAGGTCAAGAGAGACAATACAGCTACAATACAATTTATTACAAGAGAACCAGGAGGATCCTGCTTCTGAGAGAATAGGTATTTTAGCATCTTAGCCTCAGGGTGCCCCTAAATCAGGATATATGATATTAAAATACTTCTACGTAACAGATAGAATCAATAAACATATAATATAAACCATTGTGAGCATACGTACCCACAAATTTAAGCTACCAACACATTTAAGAGATACTTTTAAAAGAGGATGAGGCCATGTAAATGCTGTTTCTGTTTCAGCTCTTAGTCAACCTCCCCCTTTCCCTCCCCTGTCTACCACCTGTTATTTTACAAGTTCAAGAGGGAGGGTTGGGGATGTGCATTTGTCTAACTGGGATCTGACCTTTGCAGGCTCATCTTCTAATCCCCCCCCCCCCCCCAACACCACCACCTCCTTCTAAACATAATTTATATGACTGGGAAACTATTACTAGCATCAAAGGCAGAGAAACCTCTCTTGTTCAAGACTTGTGACCATGGGCTTAGTGGAAGGGGGTTCTATTAGAGGGAGAGAGAGATAGTCCTACACTGGGTTATTGAGGACTAAAAAAAATATTGAATACACAGGAGTCTGCATCAAAGTAATTGTGAAGTATAAGACCAATTAAAATATGTTATTATGTCAAACAAATTAAATAAATAAATACATAAATAAAGACAGCAGTTCAACTAAAAACAAAATAACTAAAAATGTATAACCCTGTACTAGTGATGGTGCTTATATTGGCTATTTCTTATCCATTTTCAGGTTAAGGCATATGGTCCAGGTCTGGAACCTACTGGCTGCATAGTAGAACACCCTGCTGAATTTACTATCGATGCCCGTGCGGCTGGCACAGCTGAACTGAAGATCTATGCACAGGTACGTGAATACTGGATAGATTTTTAGCTGAATTGTACTAAGATATGAGTTATCATTGTTCCCCTTTGTCATTATTGAATTGGTTTTGAGTTTGGATGTTCATAACGTCATTTAACATAAAAGTATATGAAACCTGTATAATGCTTCAGCATTGACAAGTTTTACTGTATATTAATACACTTGTCTTTAATTGTATTCTATGCTTTCTTTCAGGATGCAGAGGGAACGCCAATTGACATCAAGATTAAAGACAATGGAGATAATACTTATGTGTGTGTTTATGTACCAATGAAAGCAATCAAACACACTATCATCATCTCATGGGGAGGAGTTAATATCCCCAATAGCCCTTACCGGGTGAGTTACAATTTAAATCAACAGAATGCTGAGCTAGTGGTGCTGCTCACATTTTCTATAGGAACAGTATTGACTGACTACCAAATGCTGGCATACATTTTTATGTAGCATGCTATATGTATTTTGATGTATAATTCATTATATGAGCATATGTTCTAAAGGAATGTGTAGATGCATTTATATTGCTTATTACTGATTTTAGGTGTCAGTGGGCGAGGGTAGTCACCCTAACAAAGTTAAAGTTTATGGACCTGGAGTAGAAAAGACAGGCCTAAAAGCTAATGAGCCAACTTACTTCACAGTGGATTGCAGTGAGGCAGGACAAGGTAAGACTGACTTCTTGGAAAATTGTATTTCTTGAAATCAGTATTGACATTATTCAGACTGTTTAATCTACTTTTTTTCACAGGTGATGTCAGCATCGGCATTAAGTGTGCACCTGGTGTGGTGGGACCAGCTGAAGCAGATATTGACTTTGACATAATCAAAAATGATAATGACACTTTCACTGTGAAATACACACCCCCTGGAGCTGGGAGATATACCATAATGGTCTTATTCGCTGACCAGGTACGAAATACTTTTAATATTGCTTGTTTATCTACTAGGTGTACTGACTGCATCAGTCACTATGGGGGGATTTAACAAAACTGGAGCACACAGAATCTGGTGCAGCTGTGCATAGTAACCAATCAACTTCTAGGTTTTATTTTCAAAGCTTAATTGAACAAATTGAAGTTAGAAGCTGTTAATTGGTTAATTGGCACAGCTACACTAGATTCTCCAGTTTTAGTAAATCGCCCCTTATGCATTTCAAGAACCTTCCCATATAAACAGATACTGTATGCATGAATGCTTTCCCCTATGAACGCAAATGTATGAAGATAAATGTTCTCTTCCTCCTGAAAATTATGTTATTTATTTATTACATTTATTATAAATACCCTTGTTCTTTCTTTTTAATAGGAAATACCAATCAGTCCCTTCCGGGTAAAGGTTGATCCATCTCATGATGCCAGCAAGGTACGAGCAGAAGGCCCTGGACTCAATCGCACAGGTGAGACTGCTGTGATTCCCACCAAATTAGTCAATTGAAAAGATTGTTGGGAAACCAGGTGTAAATATATGCCTAGCAAACTGTATTTTATAAATTTGTATCATTTTGCCACTGCCATTTTTTCTTGCTTGTTTTTGATTTAATTGTTAAGCCATTAATGTGTTCATTTTGTTTCACATAATAAGAACGTTTAAAACATGAAAATGATCAATTCGGGTGGTCTCAGCCCGGCTCCCGGTGGGTGTGCTATGCAAGGTACACCTGTGCTTAGTACGCCCACCCCCCCCCCACAAAAACCACCACACTTGCACGCACACGAAATTGGTTTAAAACACATGCACTTTGGCCATGCGGTCTCCTAAAATAAAGAGAGGCGAAGGACCTACGGGGCTGGCTGGGTGGGCTAGGCCCCCTCACTCCCTCATAGGGGGAGTCCCTCTGCCCCATTGGGGTCCAGTTGGGCCCCAGTTGGGCTCCCAAGAGGAGCAGGTAGGGCGGGGTGAGTGGGAGGCCCCCCTTCACACCCGCCATTGCCACCAGGGGCATGGAGAAGGATGGCGATTGCCTCCGGGGGGAGGGTCTGCCTACTCCCAACTCCTGCAGTCCGGCTCCTCTCTCTCGAGTTCACGCACAAAAATACACTTTAGAAAAAAAAAAATGATCAATTCATATTTTTATGTTTTAAAAACAATGTCAGCTCAGGCATTATAATTCCGTTAAGGTATTTTTGAGGTAAACTGCTTAGTTAGTCATATATCATTTGTAAAAAAAGCAGTGACTACTATTAACTATTACCTTCATTTGATATTATACAGGTGTGGAAGTTGGAAAGCCCACACACTTCACTGTATATACTAAAGGTGCTGGAAAAGCAAAGCTGGATGTTCAGTTTAGTGGGACCATAAAGGGTGAAGTTGTTCAAGACTTTGAAATTATTGATAACCATGACTATTCATACACTGTGAAGTATACAGCTGTGCAACAGGTATGTTTATCATATATCATTTAAATTCTTATGGTACCCAGGTTTCCTGCATTACCTGTTATGTGTTGTTTAGTCAACAGTATGCTTATTTTACGTATGTTGCACGTCTTAAACTCTGGAAAGCACATTTAAGTTCTATAACATTTATTGTCTAACAGGGTAATATAACTGTATCAGTCACCTATGGAGGAGATCCCATCCCTAAGAGTCCATTTATTGTTACTGTGGCACCTCCTCTGGACCTGGGCAAAGTTAAAGTGCAAGGGCTCAACAACAGTGAGTAGCCGCATATTTTGCAGTTCATATCTTGTTAAATCTGTGGGCTATTGATAATATCTTGATTCATTCCTGTGAAAGTGTTGTCAATTTGTTAAGTTTTAATGTCATTTGCCTACCTGTTTCCTGAACATTAAATATATTGTCTTATGCAGAGGTGGATGTTGGGAAGGACCAAGAGTTCACCATTAATACCAGTGGAGCAGGAGGTCAAGGAAAGGTTGACGTGAAAATCACATCTCCATCACGGCGTCCAATTCCTTGCAAGGTGGAAACTGGTGTCACAAGTGAGATTCACACCGTGAAATACATGCCTCCTGAGGAGGGACCATACAAGGTGGACATTAGCTATGATGGCCATCCTGTGCCAGGAAGCCCATTCACAGTGGAAGCTGTCATGCCTCCCGATCCTTCCAAAGTAAGTAATGAACAGAAATTCTTCACTCGTATGCTTTGTTCCTTTATTATCTTTTATTGTTTTCTTTTTCAATGATTTTTATTGAAAAGAGATTAAGACCCCTTTCACACTGAGCCGCTCATAGCGTCGGCGGTAAAACTCCACTATTTTTACCGCCGACGGTATGGGCGGATTTGTGGCACATTTCAGGCAGCGCTGCAGCAGCGCATTGCCAGTGGTATAGCCGCGCTGTCCCATTGGGCAGCAACAGTGAAGGAGCGGTAAACACACCGCTCATTCCCTGCTCCAAAGATGCGGCTAGCGGGACTTTTGTGCCGTCCTGCTAGTGCAACGCTCCAGTGTGAAAGCCCTCGGTGGTTTAAGGGCAGATTGCAGGCGCTATTTTTAATGCTATGGTGTCTGCAATACGTTCCAGTGTGAAAGGGGTCTTAGACAAACAGTGAAGTACTAACAATTGTCAAACAACTGTGATGCAATGGGGATTATCCACAGCCATCATATTCCAATCATACCAACTAAACAATATTGACTGTTCACAAACTTCTCCACCCAGAAGGGCAAGATGGAGACATGCAAACAGGATGAAGTGCAGTGGTTTAGATGGTCTATTCACTATAGACATAATGATAATACTAGCACATACAGTATGTTGATTCAGGACTATCATTCCTGTATGGATTCAAGATAAAAATAAAATAAAAAAGGGAGAGAGAATATCATAAAAGACTGCTGTGAGACTGAACTAGAGTAGCCAATGCTAAACCCAAAGAACATCGCGTTTCCACTATTGCTTTCTTTCATTCTTACATGTTTAAACCAATTATGTGTAATTTTTACAATGTAATCAAAGCATTGATTTTCTATTTCTTAGTTTATTTCAGTTCTGCTCTTTTTCACATTATATCTGTTTTTTTCGCCTTTACATCTTTGCATTACCTAAGAGCATTATTCAGATTCTGTCTGTATTCCTCTACCCCTGTTCTATGTCTTCTTTAGACCTGGCACACCAGTGATTTTCATCCATGTGTTTCTCATTGTTGTTTGAGCAGGATGAGGGGTTAATGTCAGGCCAGAGCAGTCGGAGAGGAGGGGGATACGTATCCCTGTTTACATAAGCCTATAGCTTAAAGTTGCAAACAGGGCAGGGAGGAAAAAAATGCATTAAGCAATAAAGGATATACATCTCAGCATATCGCATTCACAGCTTTTTTATATATATATATGATGCATTTTGGCAGAACAGTGAGAATGAGCAACACAGCAGAATTGGGACAACTGCCAAGTGTCAGTTGCTGTGGGACGGGAGTGAGCTGTCCAGTCCTACTAATGCACAGGTGACCTCACTGATCTATGTGGGAAGTTAACAGGAGTAAGATGCTATAATACAATCTGATGTTCACAGACATCCCTTATCATTTAGAAGTGGAATGGAAAATCTAAAGTTATTTTCCCTCTAACAATAGAAACAATAAAAGAGGTAAAGTCTTTAAGAAATATGATGCACATGATGCATTGCTGACTTTTGTCAAAAAAAAAATACACATGACTTGAAGCAGGAATCAGTCTGTTTTATTAGCTTACCATACAGTAAGTATTTTTGTATGTCTGGGAAGTTTCATTGCCTTAAGTGAAGAGAGTGGAAAGGGGGTAACGATATCAGCAACATATCCCTTTTAGTCTTACTATTATTTTTAAGATGTGGCTGCTATATTAATGATGCTCGCAGGTTTGCATTTTGGAAGCCAGAATGTACATGTTTGCTAATTTATTCAACTTATGCCCACATTATGGACATTTAAAATATTTCTGTATTAGTTACAGAACATTTACAGAATCCTGTGAATATTTACAAAAATACGTTTTGTAACATATTTCTTTAATTTCTAATCACGCACCAAATTAAAAAAAAATACTGTAATCTCCGCAAAGGTCATACTAGTTAGAATGATGTATAGCACTGCTAAATGTAGTGCTTTTAATAACATTTTAAAGGTTTATTGTTATGTAAAATGTATGTTATGTCTTTCACAGGTCCGTGCCTATGGCCCAGGCCTTAAAGGTGGGTTCGTGGGCAAGCCAGCACCATTTGCAATTGACACCAAAGGAGCTGGTACTGGAGGTCTAGGTCTTACAGTTGAAGGACCATGTGAAGCCAAGATTGAGTGCCAAGATAATGGAGATGGTTCCTGTTCAGTATCCTACCTCCCTACAGAACCAGGGGAATATTCCATCAATATTTTGTTTGCAGATGCCCACATTCCTGGTTCTCCTTTCAAAGCCGACATTCGACCTGTGTTTGATCCTAGCAAAGTGACAGCCAGTGGACCAGGTTTAGAAAAAGGGAAAGCAGGAGAAGTGGCCACCTTCACTGTCGACTGCTCAAAAGCTGGTGAGGCTGAGCTCACCATTGAGATTCTTTCAGATTCAGGTGCAAAAGCTGAAGTGCTGATCCAAAACAACAGCGATGGAACCTATAGTATCACCTACATCCCATCATGCCCTGGGGCTTATACAATCACCATTAAATATGGAGGACATGCAGTACCTAAATTCCCTGTCCGTGTAAATGTTGAACCAGCAGTGGACACCAGTGGAGTAAAGGTGTTTGGTCCAGGAGTAGAACCCAGAGGTAAGTGATTAGAAAAAAGATTAACAGTAAATAGTATTTTTTAGTAAAGGGTTGTATGCTGATCTTCCCTAAACATTAGCGTTTGCTGTATTCATTGTGAGCTGCAGCTTTCAAGAACATAACACTTATGGGTTTGTCAAGGATTTCCTTGAAAGCTCTGTGACCTAGCACAATTTTTACATTCCAACCAGTATCAATACACAGTTAAAACACTGGAAACTATAGTAAATGTATATGTTCCACTTCTATATACTGTATATACTATTAATAGAATTAGGGATGGTTTGACTACTGTTTAACTACTTATAACTAATTTTAGGTATTTATCCCTTTTAAGCCTAGCAAATCCTGATCAAACAAACTTTAAACATATAGTAATGTGAACAGTAGTCTTAAATTTCTACAAGATGTATACATATAAATATAATATCATTTTAATCCCTTCCCCTGTTTTAGGTGTTCTGCGTGAAGTCGTCACAGAATTTACTGTTGATGCTCGTTCTCTAACCAAAACAGGTGGCAGCCATGTCACCACCCGTATCATTAGTCCTTCAAATGCTGTCACTGAAAGCTTTATAACAGACAAAGGAGATGGAACTTATCATGTGCAGTATACAGCGTATGAGGATGGTAAGATCCAAGCAAATTTATTACTAGCTTTGTAATGCTAGACAAAACATCATCCTGAGCCCAACTTTTATATAGTTACAAATAAGGCACTAAGATCATTCCATTGTGAATACTGTTTACAAATTTAAAGTGGATGTAAACCCTCCATACACCCAGTGAAGTGAACAGCCTCAGATGGTACACAGGGATGAAACAAATCTCCCTACTTACGTTTTACATCTATATCTGCTGTCTTTAGCTTTATATACTGTTTAGAAAGTTCCGATCGTGTAAGGAAATTTTCTCTTCCTGTTTAACAGGGAATGTGATGTCTGGGCATACAGCCAGGATAGCTAAAACAGCTGATTGGAGGAAAGGCACACACCCTCTCTCTACATAGGCAGAGACTTTCAGAGGTGTTTTGTAACAGGGTCAGCTCTCTGCTAATCTGTTTATAGCAACCTTCCCCGACAGAAATTTTAGGCTGCTTTTATCTGATGTGTCAGAGAATTTGTCAGGCTGATAACAGAGGAACGGGTCAGGAGACAGCTATGGGACTTTTTGAAGAGAAATAACAAAACACTGCAGATATATGTACCAAGATTAAATTTCATGACTTGGGTTTACATCCACTTTAAGACCCCTTTCACACTGGGGGCGCTTTGCAGGCACTATAGCGCTAAAAATAGCACCTGCAAAGCGCCCTGAAAGAGCCGCTGCTGTGACTCAGTGTGAAAGCCCCGAGGCTAGCAGCATCTTTGGAGTGGTGAAGGAGTGGTGTGTATACCGTTCCTCCACGCTCATGCCCATTGGAACAAATGGGTACTGCGCTTTACCGCCACCAACACCCCAGTGTGAAAGGAGCCTAACTTTCAATTTCATGTGTTATGCATACTTCAGTGAAAAAATAAGTTATATTCCTTAACCTCCCTGGCGGTATGATTCTTTCAGATTTTAGGTGCTAAAAGCGGTACCATTATTTGCAAGGGAATTTGGCGTTTTATACTGTAGGCTTGTAATTCTTAGGAATAACTCACTGAAATCTATCCAAACAAGAGTCTAATAGGCATCCTGGGTATGATTTTTTTTTTTTTTCTTATTAAAAATTATAATATAATAAATAATTATAAAAAATTATAACAAATAATAATATAATTATAGTAAAAATTATTCAATAATGTAATCAAATCAAAATCACTGAAATTTGCTCAGTTGCAGAATTTTTGCTGTCATTATTTTTTTTTTGTTATGACGAATTTCCCCATAAATCGCTATCGCTAAATTCTGCAAGTGATTCTGATTTATTATCGCTGTTTTTTAGCTGCTCTAAAACAATTTTTGCCATAAAGGGACACTTTTGGTTGCTATGGGCAATCTACAGTTTGCAGGGAGAAAGAACAGTTTTTATTATATAAAATAACATGTAGTGTACAGGGCAGACCACTAGGGACATGGGGGGTGTGTATTTTTTACATACAGTACTGTAATCTATAAGATTACAGTGTACTGTATGTATAGTGTTTGTTTACTTTTTTAAATTTGGCGCCGTTCCCCCCCCTACGTCGCGACGCTCGCAGGGAAGGGAATCCGTGGAACACACAGCATCAGGCGGACATCCGCCCGCCGTGTACTGCGGAGATTCATCGCTGGATCGCAGAGAAAAGGTAAGTAAACTTTTTTCTGCATCCAGCGAGGCAAGCCCGTGTGTGGCACGGGGTTACCGATCGTAGCTTTAAAATCTCACCCCGTGCCACACACGGGAAGACCGCCAGGGAGGTTAATTACATATTTTTTTGTGGTTTGGGTTGTTTCTATTAAACGGTAGCGATAGAAGACAAATTAATGATGTAGTTTATTAACTGTTGATAATAAATGTATAGTAAACACAGATCCTTTAGCATATTGGAGGTAAACTGGGATCAAGCCAAAATGTCTGTTTATGTTGCTGCAAATTATTTACTACACTTTATATCTCTGGCCTCCCTTAGTAAATGCTGAAGATGTGCATGCATAGTGTTGAAACCATGAATGTGTTTTTCATTAAAGTCCTATCAGTTTTCCTAAATGGGCATTTTCTTACAGTCTTCTTTTTTTATGACAGGGATTCATTTGGTTGAAGTTCTGTATGATGATGTTCCCGTGCCTAAAAGCCCATTCCGTGTTGGTGTCACGGAGGGTTGTGATCCAACCCGTGTACGAGCATATGGCCCAGGGCTAGAAGGTGGACTGCTTAACAAATCCAATCGTTTCACAGTTGAGACCAGGTGAGATTATAACATTTTCAATTACACTGTGAAATGGATGTTTTCATAAAATTTTCCCTTCATTTTGACTTATTTTCTGTAGACTTCCCAGTTAAATATACTTTTCTTGATTTTTTAGGGGTGCTGGCACTGGTGGTCTTGGCCTTGCAATTGAAGGTCCATCTGAAGCAAAAATGTCATGTAAGGATAATAAGGATGGTAGCTGTAGTGTAGAGTACATCCCTTTCACACCTGGAGAGTATGATGTCAACATTACATTTGGTGGGCGCCCAATCCCAGGTACTGTAATATGCTTGCTTCTATTACATACATTTGTAGCTTGTCATTCGTATGAACACACAGATGGCACAATATGGACTTAAGTAATTGTTAGACTTTTGACCCTTGCAGGAAGCCCATTCCGTGTTCCTGTGAAAGAAGTTGTTGATCCTAGCAAAGTGAAGTGTTCAGGTCCCGGTTTGGGGGCTGGTGTGAGAGCACTTGTCCCACAGACCTTCACTGTAGACTGTAGCAAGGCTGGTCTTGCACCATTGGAGGTGTTGGTACAAGGACCGTCAGGTAAATAAAAAAAAAATGAAAAGTGCAAAAGTAATAAAATAGGTTTTTGCAGACACAAAATATTAATTCATCTCTCTTGTTGTAGGTCTTGCAGAGCCAGTTGATGTAAGAGATAATGGCGATGGAACTCACACAGTAAAATACACACCAGCTACAGATGGACCATACACTGTATCTGTTAGATATGCAGACCAGGAAGTACCAAGGAGGTAAGATTGGCGTAGTTCCTGAGCATAGCCTGTGGTTATTAATACTGTAAATAAAATAGTGCAAGAGCTACAAATAAATCCATTGCAATTTATAGCCCCTTTAAGATCAAAGTGCTGCCAACCCATGATGCAAGCAAAGTACGTGCTAGCGGCCCAGGTCTCAACTCAGCTGGTATACCAGCCAGCTTGCCTGTGGAATTTACCATTGATGCCCGGGATGCAGGCGAGGGGCTACTTACTGTTCAGATTCTGGTAAGCACATCTTACTTCTTTGTATACAACACTTCCTAAATGCATAACATGATTTCTTTACCAAAAGGGATTTTCCACTTGCCAAAACTATAAAGTAATGTATGCTTGCAGATCATTACCTATTTACACTTTTCCACGAACAGGTTACAGTAAAAGCTTTGCTTATCTAGAAACTTTAGCTGTGTCCTTATGGTATAT
Source organism: Rana kukunoris (assembly GCA_029574335.1). NCBI lineage: Eukaryota > Metazoa > Chordata > Amphibia > Anura > Ranidae > Rana > Rana kukunoris. Next base: position 117,198,517 of record CM056051.1, on the reverse strand, counting down.
TTATAAAAACAAGCGACCCCTAGTATGCTGAAAGATTTGTACATCCCGTTTGAATGAGCTCATTCATATTTAGAGTTTGTTGAGAACTAGAAGAAAATCACCATCTAGTGGTAGAATGGAGACATTGGGTTGGGTTTACTAAAGGCAAATAGACTGTTCACTTTGCGAGGGAAGTTTCACTTAGAAAATAGATTTTCCCCAGAGCTTAGTGAATAACTTCTGACTTCCATCATCCAATTATATGTAGGCTAATATGCAGGTTTTAAAAAAAAATTAAATTATTGTTTTCCTTGCACATCATTGGTTACGCTTTGTGAAATGAAATTTCTCCACATTACCTAAGCTCTGGGGAAAATTCCCATTCAAAGTGCAACTTCCCTTGCACAGTGAACAGTGAACTATTTGACTTTAGAAAACCAACCCTATTGTTCACTGAATTATGTAAAAGTATCAATTTAACCACTTTGCAACCGCCCTATGCCGAAAGTACGGCTCTAGGACGGTTGCTGTATTCTAACTGGCCGTTAATTAACGGCCTGTCAGAATCGCGCTCCCGCGCGCCTCCTGAGGCGCGCACACGGGAACATCCGTGACCGCCGGGTCCAGAGGACCCGGCGGGTCACGGATCACGGTAAATCGCCGCTGATAGCGGCGGTTTACCACGTGATCGCGCCGTCCAATGACGGCGCGATCAGATGTAAACAGACCGGCGTCATTTGATGACGCCGGTTCCTCCCTCCTCTCTCTGTACCGATCGGTACAGTGTGAGAGGAGAAGGGAGGGAGCGGATGGCAGCGCCAGTGCTGCGGGCTGGATCTGTGACAAATGCAGTCACAGATCCATCCATCCCTCCCTCCCTGCTCAGCCATCCCTGCTGCATATACTCTGCAATACTCACCTGGGCATACTCTGCAATACTCAGGCATACTCTGGCAATACTCTGGGCATACTCTGCAATACTCAGGCATACTCTGGGCATACTCTGCAATACTCAGGCATACTCTGCAATACTCAGGCATACTCTGCAATACTCGGGCATACTCTGGGCATACTCTGCAATACTCAGGCATACTCTGGGCATACTCTGGGCAATACTCTGGCAATACTCTGGCAATACTCTGGCAATACTCTGGCAATACTCTGGCAATACTCTGCAATACTCTGGGCATACTCCGCAATACTCTGGGCATACTCTGCATACTCCGCAATACTCTGGCAATACTCTGGGCATACTCTGCAATACTCTGGGCATACTCTGCAATACTCTGGGCATACTCTGCAATACTCTGGGCATACTCCGCAATACCCTGGGCATACTCTGCATACTCCGCAATACTCTGGCAATACTCTGGGCATACTCTGCAATACTCTGGGCATACTCTGGGCATACTCTGGGCAATACTCTGGGCAATACTCTGGGCAATACTCTGGGCAATACTCTGGGCATACTCCGCAATACTCTGGGCATACTTAGCAATACTCTGGGCATACAGCAGCCCCTGTCCCCGCGAGCTCGCATGCAGAAGCGAACGCATACGCAAGTCCCGCCCACATATAAAAACGGTGTTCAAACCACATGTGAGGTATCTTTATATCATGTTTTGGGGTTTTATGTATTTTTCTAGCAAATAAATGATGATTTTTACATGTAGGAGAGAAATGTCAGAATTGGCCTGGGTGCTCCCTGCATGTTGGGCCTCTGTATGTGGCCGCACTGTGTAAAAGTCTCACACATGGGGTATCGCCATACTCGGGAGGAATAGCAGAATGTGTTTTGGGGTGTAATTTGTGGTATGCATATGCTGTGTGTGAAAAATAACCTAATAATATGAAAATTTGATGAAAAAAAAATAAATCTTGATTTTGCAAAGAATTGTGGGAAAAAATTACAACTTTAAAAAACTCACCAGGCCTCTTTCTAAATACCTTGGAATGTCTTCTTTCCAAAAATGGGTCATTTGGGGGGTATTTGTACTTTTCTGGCATGTTAGGGTCTCAAGAAATGAGAGAGGCTGTCAGTACTTCAGGTGTGATGAAATTGATCAATTTTCAGGATTTGGTACCATAGCTTGTAGACCCCATAACTTTCACCCAGACTAAATAATATCCAACATTTTTTATTTTTTTTACCAAAGATATGTAGCAGTATACATTTTAGGCCAAATTTATGAAGAAAAATTACTTTTTTGCAAAATTTTATAATAGAAATGAAGAAAAATTATTATTTTTTGCAAAATTTTGTTCTTTTTTCATTTATAGCAAAAAAAATAAAAACCGCAGAGGTGATGAAACACCACCAAAAGAAAGCTCTATTTGTGGGAAAAAAAGGACAAAAATTTCATTTGGTTATAGTGTTGTATGACTGAGTTATTGTCATTCAAAATGTGAGAGCACCGAAAGCTGAAAATTGGTCTGGTTATTAAGGGTGTTTAAGTGCCCAGTGGTCAAGTGGTTAAACTCACATACTGTAGATGTAAAATAAATCTACAATAATTGTTATTTTATTAGACAATGTAATATATTTTAGTCATATCCATCAGAGTATGTAAAATGCAAAGGTCACTCTGGATGCAGCCATGCAAAATACATTTCTCCATCATTAGGCAAAGAAAAGCAATAATACTGTAACGTAATACCGCTTCAAAAAAGCAGGCATTTTGAAAGGATTTGTTGATGTCATATCTGATATACACAAGTAAATCAGAGAAATACTGATAGCTTAAATTAAATGAAATAGGAGGGGATGTAATGGAGAAGTTGGAACTCAGTATAAGCATTAATCCTCAGCAAACTGTCACCATCTGGCAGGGGTAAAATATTCACACAGACATTAATGAGTCACACAGCTCTGTCATATGATATTCCACTGACAGAAAGCGTACCTTTCCATCTTTAGGACATGACTGGAAAAGTTAGACAGCCATTGACTTTTTTTTTTTTAGTAAGACAAAGAGCAACGAGCAAATTGCGGTAACCCAGAACAACCAAACAGCAATATGCTTTTATTTAATTAATTTCTCTAAACTGGAACCTGGTGCTTGCAATTGGTAACTGCACTCCATATGGTACCTTTGCCATTCATGCTACTTTGCTGAATAAGCCAGTAACAGTTCTAATAACTTTGGTTGGTAAAGTTAAGATTTATTTAATGTAAAAAGATAACTGATACATTAAAACGTTGGTACTATTCAATTTAGTTTTATTAGTGCTGTTGCAAACTTTATGCACTTGTTAGATTTTTACTGGGCGTTTTTTGAAGAATAAGATAAAGCGTGGAACTGCTAATCAAGACTCTATGGGGTTGATTTACTAAGGGCTAATAGACTGTGCACAAAGTGCAGTTGCCCTCTGCAAGTACAATTGCTCCAGAGCTTAGTAAATGAGGTAGGGCTTCACTTTGCAAAGAATACCCAATCACATGCAAGGAAAATAAAAAATAAAAATGCATTTTTGCTTGCATACGATGATAGAAATCAGCAGTAGATAGAAATGGCAGTCAGCAGAGCGTCTGCTCATTTACTTAGCTCTGGAGAAACTGTACTTGCAGAGTGCAACTGCGCTTAACAAAGTGCACAGTCTATCTAACTTTAGTAAATCAACTTTAAATTCACTTTTAAAGAAATAATAAAATAAATATTTCATGGCTGCAATTTACAATGGTACTATTCCCCTGCATCAGAAATTAGCTATATAAAGACCAGTAAGGGTATATACAGGCATACCCCACTTTTAAGTACACCTTGGGGTTTATGTACTAAAGCTGAAAAGCACAAAATCAGGCTCACTTCTGCATAGAAACCAATGAGCTTCTAACCCCAGTTTGTTCAAATAATGCTGGCAATAAAACATGGAAGCTTATTGGTTTCTGTGCAGAAGTGAGCCTGATTTTGCGCTTTCCAACTTTAGTAAATAAACCCTTAAAAGTGGGGTATGCCTGTAAATCAAATATTTTTCAGAAAATATGTCCAGCTTTGACCACAGTAATATCATGACCCATACTATTTCTTTTAGGACCCAGAAGGAAAGCCAAAGAAAGCCAATATTCGTGGAAATGGTGATGGTACCTACACAGTATCTTATGTACCAGACATGGCAGGAAGATACACTATTACAATTAAGTATGGCGGAGATGAAATCCCCTATTCTCCTTTCCGTATTCTTGCAGTACCCACTGGAGATGCCAGCAAGTGTTTAGTGACAGGTAAGTGGTGGTACAGCTTTTGTTTTAGTTTTTACAGTTTTGAGAACTTAGTATTTATTTTATTCATTTGCAATGTCTAATGTAATTGTTGCATTCTCTCTTTTTTTACAGTGTCTATTGGAGGACATGGATCAGGTGAGCCATGAGTGTTTGATAACTCTGATAATATCTATAACCTAAGTAATAGCCATATTTAATTTATTTGTTTTCTTAAAAGCAGTCTGAAGGTTTGATAATGTTGCATATGAACAGTTCAGTAGTTACCTGACTTGCAAATAACACCCCTCCTCCTGGTCATTAGGAGCCTGTCTTGGACCCACCATTCAGATCGGGGAAGAAACTGTGATTACAGTAGATGCTAAAGCTGCAGGAAAGGGAAAAGTGACCTGCAAGGTGTCCACACCTGATGGGGCAGAGCTTGACGTGGATGTAGTAGAAAACCAAGATGGCACTTTTGATATCTACTACACAGCACCTGAACCTGGGAAATATGTCATTACCATCCGCTTTGGTGGGGAACAGATTCCCAACAGTCCCTTCCATGTGGTGGTAAGTTTCCAATATAAAGCGAGAAACATTCTGTGATACAGCGCTCCCCATGTAATAATCAGGCATTTACCTTTCATGTATTTAATGTCTTCCCTCCCTTCTGCCAGGCTTGTGATACCATTCCAATCATAGAGGAACCATGTGACACTGTGCAGCTACAACAGCCCTATGCTGCACACCTTCCTGGCTATCCAACTCACTGGGTATAAAACAGAGATATCCCTGCAATTATACTGCCCTGTCACTCTAGAACTCTAAAATCTTCTTTTTATTTCATTTCTTCTATGCAGCTCATCTCACTGCTTATTCCTCTGCCCTATTTAAACCCAGAATTCCTATATTTCATACATTTAGCCTCTGTATAGAATAAACATCTAAGAAATTATAAAAGAAACATAGTTCTCGTAAAAGTTTACCTTTTTTCACAACAATGCAAAATTAGCCCAAAATTCAAAGCACAGTTGGCTGAACCATCTGCAGTTTTATTTGCCTAATCCTGTTTAGTACAGGGAGCTTATTATATCACCAACCTGTTTAGCACTGGATGTCCCATACCAATGATCTAGGGGGATTAGGACACAGGAAGGGATGTAAGTCCCTAATGTAATATGAAGTTTACAGACAGCATTACTTTTCATTGATCTTTTACTAATCTTTTTATGTTCATTATCAGAATGCTGCTGACTTTTATGATTCAGTCTTTTTTCCCAGCATTTGTTTTCCTCTGTCGAGATTAACTAATTGCTATGAAATTAGTTATCTTTATTATCCTTTTGCATTCACTCACGCCTTTATACGTTGGCATTGCTTCACTTTTGTGTTTTTATTGTTTTGGCTTAATTCTAGTATTTTTCTGATCTCTGTAGGCTACCGAAGAGCCGGTTGTTCCAGTAGATAATTTGGACACCATGCTTAGGCCATTTAACCTGGTCATTCCTTTCACTGTGCAGAAAGGAGAAATTACAGGTACAGTCCTATCACTACAGCACATACTGGACCGTTTTACACCAACCGTTTTCTCAACTGTTAGTAAATTTATACTACTACTTACATTTAGCAATGGGTTCTTCACAACTAACCTTTGGTGCCATGGTGCATGCAATAGTGTGCTTTTAAACCCATATACTGTATACAGCATTAGGCCTCGTACACACGACCGAGGAATTGGTCGTAAATGAAACATTGTTTTCCTCAACGAGTTCCTTGTCAGGCTTGTCGAGAAACTTGACAAGCTTTCTTTGCGTACACACTGTCAAGACAAAATCTCATCGTTCTCAAACGTAAAACACATACGACGGCACTATAAAGGGGACGTTTGATTCCACTGGTGCCACCCTTCTGAGCATGTGCGGGTTTCTAAGCATACACACGAACATGTTTCTCATCGAAAACCAGCCCGACGAGAAACACGACGAGGAAATTGAGACTTTTCTTATCGAGTTCCACAACAGTTTTCTCGATGAAAAACATACACATGACCGTTTTTCTCTGCAAAAAAGCTCTGCCACCAAGTTTCTTGATGGATTCTGTTGAGGAAAACAGTCATGTGTACAAGGCTTTATACTCTCACATGTGGTGTAGCTTCACCACACTAAAACTGCACATTGAAAATTGCATATCTTTTAGACCTGGAGAATTAATCACAAAAAAAGCCCACACTCACATGTCTCTTAAAAGTTACGCATGAAACAACATTTACATTTTTTTTTCAAACAAACAGTTTGTAGATGATGAAATTATGGTTGAACTTGTGAATTTTAATGCAGCCAAACTGCCTACTGTATTATGTTTAAATTAGCACAAAAGTAATTTTTTTTTATACAGCTTATGTCAGAAGGTACCTACATACTCTGGTCTCTTTTCTACACATCACATATCAGTTGTTCTTATGCCCCGTACACATGGTCGGACTTTTGACCAGCCAAAATCACATCGGAATTCCAACGGAATTTCATCGGAGTAAAAGAGAACATGTTCTCTATCTAAACTCCGACAGAATTCCTTGGAATTTCCGATGAAAAAAGTCAGATGGGGCATACACACGTAATTTTGATTGTGTGTATGGGACATTAGGTGTTATTTGTTCTACTATACTAATTGCTTGTCTTCCTTTGCTTTCTGAATATAGGGGAAGTCCGTATGCCTTCTGGCAAGACTGCTCGTCCCAATATTACTGATAACAAGGATGGAACCGTTACTGTTAAGTTTGCTCCAGTGGAAAAGGGATTACATGAGATGGACATAAAGTATGATGGAAATCACATTCCAGGTAACCTATTTTATGTATAGGCAGTAGAGTATCTCTGTGACCCTGAGTTACAGATGAAAGGAAATGTTTAATCGTTTTTAAGTTGAGATGTTTTAGATGGTAAGTTAATCATAATAGGGTTCTCATTTTTAGTCATGTATTTGTATATTTTGTGATAAAGCTTCTGTATGTTCTCACTCTCTTTGATACTGCAGAAATTCACTTTAACTATCCAATTATTTGCTGATGAAATAAGTAAACAGAAATAAGCTTTATATGTGATTTGATGAATAAAGTGAATATGCACACAATTTATTGTTTGAAGATTCTCAACTCATTAGCTGTGCATGGTAGCCAATCAGCTTCTAACTTCAGAGTGTTCAATTAAGCTTTGACAAAAAAAAATTGAAAGCTGATTGGTTTCTATGCACCAGATTTCACATTCTCCAGTTTTAGTAAATTAACTCCTTTTTGTCGAACTGGGTATGATAGTGATGTTATAAACAAAAACTGTCATTCTGCTTTCAGGCAGCCCACTGCAGTTTTATGTAGATGCCATTAACAGCAGACATGTGAGTGCCTATGGACCAGGGCTTAGTCATGGAATGGTAAACAAGCCAGCCACTTTCACGATCATCACCAAGGATGCTGGAGAAGGTATATTTGTATATTAGTGTCTGCTATTTTTTTTCTTGAATTTAGTGAACTCATAGGATTTGAAGTATAAAAAAATAATTAAAAATCTTTTAACACAGGTGGCTTATCACTGGCTGTGGAGGGTCCCTCAAAGGCTGAAATCACCTGCAAAGACAATAAGGATGGTACCTGCACTGTGTCTTACTTGCCCACAGCTCCTGGAGACTACAACATAATTGTACGCTTTGATGACAAGCATATTGCAGGCAGTCCTTTCACAGCTAAGATAACCGGTGAGTTTAATAATGATATTGGTGATTTTTTTTAAAAGATTGTAGGCATTAGAGAAAAGCGTATTCAAAACTATTTGTAACATGGCAAAAATAAAAGTCAAATCCTTATCATTTTTTGTTTTAACGTTTTTAGTTTTTAACAACATAAAATGTAGTATATCAGTAGACACAGAGTGGTTAGTGGGGAGTTCCTAGATATTTCAGAAAACATTCTGACCCTTTTCTTTCTTACCAGGTGATGATTCCATGAGGACTTCTCAACTCAATGTGGGGACTTCAACAGATGTGTCCCTCAAAATCACAGAGTCGGATCTGAGCCAGCTGACTGCCAGTATCAGGGCTCCATCTGGAATGGAAGAGCCCTGTTTACTTAAGAGGCTGCCAAACAGGCACATTGGTAAGTGACCATGAAGGGAAATTGAGACGCAAATTTCAGTTCTGTTATTAAGGAATTGCATTTGTTCCACTGGACTCACACATTGGCCTTGCCTTGTTCTTTGAAACCACAAAGAAATATTTTAAGTAACTTAAAAAAATCATCATAGTGCGTTTTATGTATCAGGTAATCCCCTTTAACTACTGTTTCTCTCATACTACAGGAATCTCCTTCACTCCAAAAGAAGTGGGAGAACATGTGGTGAGTGTGAAGAAAAATGGAAAACATGTCACTAACAGCCCATTCAAGATAATGGTTGGACAATCTGAGATTGGAGATGCAAGTAGAGTGAAAGTGTCAGGAAAAGGATTGCTGGAGGGTATCACTTTTGAGGTGTCTGAGTTCATAGTGGACACCAGGAATGCAGGTACACATATATTTGTATAAATACTTTTTTTTTTTACTACCTCATTTCTATTATTCATTTGCTTCTGTTGACTGCACGTGACTCTTATTCCTAGGATATGGAGGATTAGGGTTATCCATTGAAGGTCCAAGCAAAGTTGATATAAACTGTGAGGACGTGGAAGATGGAACATGTAAAGTGTCTTATTGTCCAACTGAGCCTGGCACATATATTATAAATATCAAGTTTGCAGAGAAGCATGTACCAGGTGAGTACGCAGTGGTATATACATTTGTCATATAATTTTATTTATCTCAGTAACATTTTAAACTGAAGCCAAATCCCTCCTTGCCCTAAATGTGAACATGCACTACACAACATAATTTCATTAATAATGCTTCACATGTTATGTAAAATCAGGATATAAATCCCTTATACATTTACTATAAAAAAAGGTGGGGGGGAACAAACAGCTTTTTAAAAGGGGCCAAGCTGCCACGAGTCCTACAGTAGTTTAATGTTTCTGTTAAATTTTAGAACTGCCATGCCTGCTAAAAAAACATAATTAAATAGAACTCCCACATACCTAGACTATGCAAACACAAAAATATATTTGTTTTTTCTCAAAAATAGAAGGGTCAGTTAACTAAAGGTTTTAATATTTTACTATTATGTATCCTATTATCAAAAATAACTTTTCAGTTAATTCATGGTTTTATCACACTAATCAGATGAATTACTGCAGACATGTTATATTATCTTTTTTGTAGTAATCTAAACAGTCAATTGACAAAGATTTTTGCACAAGTTTTGACACCCTTAAAATACTTATTTTTGGCTGATATTATTTTGAGGTTCATGAGTTGCATAAAAAGTAGCGATTTCATTCAAGAAATAAAGACTTGTAGTGGTAAATTAACTATGCCAATTGTTATAACAGCAAATACCCCACACGTAGTCTATATTTTAGTAGATTTATAATTTTGATAAGAAAATTAGCATATCATAAAATAAGTAAGGTAAGTAAAATAATCCAAACAGTAAACTGTCCCTACTGTGTAAAATATTTTTTTTTATAAGGGGCATCTAGTCCTAAAGTCTTTTTATATAATATATATATAAAATATATGCACTTACACTGGATTTTTGTGTGATTTACAGGAAGCCCATTTATGGTAAAGGTTACAGGGGAAGGACGTATAAAAGAAAGTATTACAAGAAGACGCCAGGCCCCATCCATTGCAAGCATTGGCAGCACATGTGACCTCAATTTGAAGATTCCAGGTATATAGACATGGAACCCATGAAACCTGTTACCAGTAGGGCAGATCTCATTTGCTGCATGCCTCTAAACTCTTTGACTATATATGTGATGTAGCACATATATGTGATGTAGTACATATGTGATGTAGCACATAAACAGTTAAAAAGGATCATGCTAATTCAAATTGCAATTTATACTTAAAAGCAAATTAATAAAGTGTGTTCATATATATTAATCTGCAGTAAATGGATTATTTGTTAATTGATAACTCTTTCTAAAGGCAACTGGTTCCAGATGGTCTCAGCCCAAGAACGCCTTACTCGAACATTTACCCGCAGCAGTCACACATACACACGCACTGAACGTACAGAGATCAGTAAGACCCGTGGAGGTGAAACAAAGAGAGAAGTACGTGTGGAGGAGTCTACACAGGTTGGCGGTGATCCTTTTCACAATGTCTTTGGTGACTTCCTGGGCCGGGAAAGTCTGGGTTCTTTTGGAAGCATTACACGACAAGAAGGTGAAATCAGCATTCTCTACAACACTCTTCTTTTAACTATTATTAAAGAAGGACTTCTTAATTAAATTGTATATTCTCTTCCAGGTGAACCAGGAGCCCAGGAAATGACAGCACAAGTGACTAGTCCTTCTGGAAAGACAACAGATGCAGAGATTATTGATGGTGAAGATACCACATACAGTGTGCGTTTTGTCCCACAGGAGATGGGAGCTCACACTGTTAGCGTCAAGTATAGAGGCCAGCATGTCCCAGGCAGTCCCTTCCAGTTTACAGTTGGACCCATGGGTGAAGGTGGTGCCCACAAGGTCAGGGCTGGAGGCATTGGTTTGGAAAGGGGAGTCGCAGGTGTTCCAGGTAAGAAGTAATGATAATTAACATAATAAACTAAGCTCTCAAATATTTTGCATGTTTCTGGTGATTTAACACTTTTAATCCCCACAGCTGAATTCAGCATATGGACTCGAGAAGCTGGTGCTGGTGGTTTGTCAATTGCAGTAGAAGGTCCAAGTAAAGCAGAAATCTCTTTTGAAGATCGCAAAGATGGATCTTGTGGCGTGTCCTACATTGTGCAGGAAGCTGGTGAGTGCATTCATTTTAGTATTAAATTGAGTAAATTTAAGGTTATGGTATTGTATAAGCATTTACTAACTACATTGTGGGAGAAATGTCCCTTTAAACCTGGCAAAATGTGTAATTTTTTTTAGTTTCTTGCAATGGTTGTATTTAGAACTGCAAATTCCATACGCAATAAAGGTACATGCTATAATTGACTATTATTCCTTACATGGTTGCCCAGGTGACTACGAGGTGTGCATTAAATTTAATGATGAACACATCCCTGACAGCCCCTTTGTGGTACCAGTGGCCTCACGTTCTGATGATGCTCGCAGATTGACTGTCACCAGTCTACAGGTAAAAAGCTCAAACCACACTTTGTTTGTGGATGTTAATTTACACGGTTAATTTTTTGTGCAATATTTATTTTTAAAATAATAATTTTAGTTCAAATTTTTATTACTTGCCTTTGATAACATAGTATCTTTGATAGAAAAGCTGTCCTGTAACGTTCTATTAAAAAGCTAGAATTACTTGAAAAATTCACTGTATATATTGAAATATTTGAACTGTGCTTCACATATTCCTCTAGATTAAATAAACTGTGTTATCCTACAGGAGACAGGACTGAAGGTAAACCAACCAGCTTCATTTGCAGTGCAGTTAAATGGAGCTCGTGGAGTGATTGAAGGCAAAGTGCACACACCATCTGGGGTGGTGGAAGAGTGCTATGTGTCTGAAGTGGATAGTGGTGAGTAAAGAAACTCAAAAATACAATAGTAACTGTTTAAAATATTTTGAATTGTATGACCACAATGTGTCTTCTGTTCTGCCTTAGATAAATACTCAATTCGTTTCATTCCTCATGAAAATGGGGTGCACTCTATTGATGTAAAATTTAATGGCCGCCATATACCTGGCAGTCCTTTTAAGATCCGTGTAGGAGAACAGAGTCAGGCTGGTGATCCAGGTCTAGTTACAGCATATGGACCAGGCCTTGAAGGTGGAGTCACAGGTGAGAGCCACAAGTCCATCTATAAAACTAACTCTTGTTCAACTCTTTTGTGTGTGTAAAAACCATGGCTTATTCATCCAAATCACAAAGTCATTCAATTTTCTGCTAAATAGGAAATGATGCTAAAGATGTAACATGCATTTTTGTAGCTGCGCTCTAACAAGCAAGCCTCTTCATTTCTGTGCCAACTCTGCCTTATAACTTTCATGTGTAGATTAGTAGCTAACAAAAAGCCCTCTTATAACCCTCCCCTTTAACAACCTTGAAAGCTACACATCATAACACCATGCATTCAATGACAAATATAACATAAGTGGTGAATGAGACACCATAATATGTTCTTTGCTGCCAATACAGACAGGAGCCCTAACCATGTCTTCCCTACCTTACACAGGGAGACCCTCTGAATTTGTAGTCAGCACCCTGAACGCTGGGGCTGGCTCTTTGTCAATGACAATTGATGGGCCTTCCAAGGTGAAGTTGGATTGCCAAGATTCTCCTGAGGGCTATAAAGTCTCATATACTCCCATGGCACCTGGAAACTACCTAATCTCCATCAAGTATGGAGGACCCCAACATATAGTGGGAAGTCCTTTCAAGGCCAGGGTGACTGGTGAGTTAGAGAACACCAAAGTACAATGTTATGAAATACAATTCAAATAAAATTGGTTCATGCAAGTTTAGATGGAAAGTTTCTTTAAATGAAGACATGTAGCTTTTTCTAAGTCTCTCAGTGTTTAATCTAACATTTCATCTTTCCTTCAACAGGTACTCGGCTATCAGGTGGTCACAGTCTTCATGAAACATCTACAGTGCAGGTGGAAACCGTCACCAAGTCCTCAGCTTCTGTAGGAAGTTATGGAATGGCAGTGCCTAAATTTACATCTGATGCCTCTAAAGTTGTGTCCCGGGGCCCTGGACTTTCAAAGGCATTTGTAGGTCAGAAGAACACTTTTACTGTAGACTGCAGTACAGCAGGTAAGGGAGAAACACAATTCAATTGTGGATAAAATGTTCTTTATAATCATATTACTTGAGCGTATATGTATGTTTCTTCTTTTGCAATGCAAAAAGTTACTTTTATCAAACCGGTAAACACTGAAATGAACATTTTCATCTAAAAATGAATGTTATTTTAAAATATACACTTTTTACTATTTTGGGATATAACGTATTAAACATTTTTATTTCTTAAAAGCTCATTTATTTTGGCCTGCAGTTTCTCCACATTATGTTCACAGTTTCTAAAGAATCTATAACTGTCAATGTTATAAATTATCTGTAATTTAGCTGTGTGTCACAATAATGGATCCTATTCCAAAACAGGCAAGGTTGGGCATAGTACAGATAATAATGAAGAAGAGTAATAGGTTTTATGACAGTGGACTGTATGTTCAGAAGTGTGCAGAGAGTATGACTACAGGCTAAATATACAGGAGAGGTGTACATAGGTGATAATGGCAGGCTGTATGTACAGGAGAGGCAACTAGAGGGTATGACAGTGGGCAATATATGTATAAGAGGTGGTATGGAGGGTATGACAGGGGTTACATATATAGGAGAGAAGTGTTTAGGATAAGACATTGGGTAAAGTGTGCAGAATAGGAATAGGAAGGGTATGACAGTGTACAATATATACATAAGATATGGTACGGAGGATATGATAGAGGGCTATATATATATATATATATATATATATATATATATATATATATGTGTGTGTGTATAGGAGAGAAGTGTTGAGAATATGACATTGGGCAGTATGTGCAGAAGAGGAATATGGAGGGTATGTCAGTGGACAATATATCAGTGGCGGTGCTTCCATAGTGGGCACAGGAGTGCCGCCCCCTCTCTCCTGAACTGTCACTCAACAATACATAGATTTCCTGCATTGCATGAATCTATGTATAGTCGCCGCTGCCGCCCACTATTCAGGTAGCCGGCCCCCTATGGAGCGCCGGCCATCTGAATAACAGCGATGGGTGTGCTTTGGAAGTGTCTATCAGAGCCAGTGGCTCCGATAGGCTTCCTGATTACAGCCTGTGGGCTCTAATCGGCTCCCAAATGGTTGACCAAAGGGCGCACAGGGTGACACACGTCTCAGCCAATCAGGTTCACCGGGTCTGGTTCCTGGCCACCTGATTGGCTGCAGCGACATTGAGGGCAGGAGAAGACATCGAGGGAACGTAGAGGAGGATGGCTGACCCGAGAAAGGTAAGTGCCAGGCATGGGGGGGGGGCGCAAACTGGCGGCATTTGAGGGGGCAAGCTGGCGGCATTTAAGGGGGCAATCTGGTGGTATTTGAGGGGGCACACTGGCGGAATTTTATAGGGCAAACTGACGGCAATTGATGGGCACAGTGGCGACAGTTAATGGCACAGTGGCGACAATTGATGGCACAGTGGCTGCGTTTGATGTACACAGTGGTTGCGTTTGATGGCATAGTGGCAACAATTGTTGGCACAGTGGCTGCGTTTGATGGCACAGTGGCAACAATTGATTGATGGTACAGTGCCTGCGTTTGATGGCATAGTGGCGACAATTAATGGGCACAGTGAGACTGCAATTCTTTGTCATTTGTTTGCCCCCCAAAAAAATTTGAGCACCAGTACCACTTCAATATATGCATAAGAGATCGTACAGAGGGTATGACAGGGGGCTATATATATATATATAGGAGCAAAGTGTTGAGGATATGACATTGGGCAGTATATGTAGAAGACTAGTGTGGAAGGTATGACAGTGGACAGAATGTGCAGGAGAGGCGTGTCGGAGAGTATGATAGCAATTTACTTTTTGATTGTATTGGGGCACTCTCACATAGTGGAATGTTTTCCTAAAATGTTTATTATTGATATCACACAGGTACCAACATGCTGATGGTTGGTGTCCATGGGCCAAAGACACCATGCGAGGAAGTTTATGTGAAGCACATGGGAAATCGATTGTACAATGTGACATATACAGTAAAGGACAAAGGAGACTACATCCTCATTGTCAAGTGGGGAGACCAGAATGTTCCAGGAAGTCCTTTCCAAGTTTCAGTCCCTTGAGAGACTGCACTACAACCTATTACCCTAAATGCCTCTCAGGAGGTCTAATTATTTGCCAATGAAGGACAGACTTTCCCCTTTTTATGCAAATGCACTGATTAAAAAAAACAAACTGTTATAGCATAAATTCACTAAGTGCCTTTTGTCTGTCCAAATTAAGGACTTTCCCATAAAATGATGACACAAAAAACGCTGGGTGTAGGGAGAAGGGATGCGAGTGTGCACATCAGCCACCATGTCCTTTCTGCCTTTTACATATTGTTCCTTTATATTATGGTTGGTGTTTTATTTTCTAAAGTTGCTACCTGTTGTGTTTTATATGCGCTTTAATAGTTTTGTATTTTTATTTTTAGGGGAGGGGGATTTCAGGGGTGAGAGGAATCAGAGGTCATGGGGTCGGTGTACAGAAGCTATAGGATCAGTGTACGGTGACTACTGCTGTATGTATTGGTATTTTCTGCAGTACATTTATTAGTCTTTTCTGTTATACTATCATTACATTTATGGGTCAGTTCTTCACTTCACCACCAATTTAGTTTTTCTAATCATGCAATCATTTTTAATCATAATTTCCAATCTACTTTAGTTTGCATCCAAACGTATCCCCAACTTAAAAGGAATATGATTCTTTTAGGGGTGTGCCTTACAACATATCAACATTAGATATTCAGATTAGGGGGGATATAACGAATGTTCCCCTGCAGAATCACACATGCGCTAATACAAGCTTCTCTTGAACACCGTTTTTACCAAAGAATTCGGAAAACCCACAAATGTTTATTTATTATGTCCACATTTGTTGTGGGTAAGTACCCTTGATATACTCAAGACCAAGATGCCCTTTGTAGATTTAAATTAAAACAGCTGGTATCACTAAATCGTCAGTCCCCTGAAGTCAATGTGGAATCTTTAAAACTATTTCCGCTTACGGTAAGTTGAAAGTTATGAAGTTATGAAACTCTTTTTCTTCTGCACATTTCGACTCTTTGACCTCTGACCTGTCCAGTCTCTAAAGAATATGACTGGTTGTCATAGCACTGTTATAAGGGCGGAGCCAATATCACATGGTGCTTTGCCATGTGACTGCATTTTATAGATATTTTATATGCATCAAATTTACTATTAAAAAGTTTGTTTGTTACAAATGTTCCAACTGGTGCGTATAAAGAAAATAAAGATGTATTGCTAAAGTGGTTATGTGTACAGTGACTTATTCCCTTAGTGAAGAGTTATGTATTTTTATGTTGGGTTTTATTAGAACTAATCTGTTACAAAAAAGACAATAATAAATTGTTGAAGAGCCAATAGAAACCATGCAGAAAATCAATTTTACATTTTAAATCTACACTGCTCTTGTAATCAGTCTGGTTATTATTATACAGGATTTACAGTGGGTATAGAAAAAAATCACCCCCTTTAAATAATCACATTTTGTTGCTTTACAGCCTGAAATGAAGACAGACACATTTTTTGTTTATCCAGCTATATTTACTCAGTGCAATGTATAATATGTAGCGTTGCCCCCTATAGGGCCGCTGGATAAATTTTCGGGTCCTGCCGTTACCCCACTTTTCAGCGTCCCAGTACTAAGAGTCTATGTTGCGAAAATGTCAGATATGGGTCAGTCACTTCAATCTTTTCCAATGCTTTATTAAACAACTTGCAATAAAAAGGATACAGGGTAAAGCACACACGGGCCAGAATCTCATCAGGAAAAAACCCTCGTCTTTCCAGACGAGATTCTTGGCAAGAATGTACAGACTCTCCTTTCAAAAGAACCGCGGTTCTCTTGAAAGGCAAGAACGCGGTGACATCATCGCGTATGATGAGCATTCGCTCGTCACATTCGATCCCGTCACTGCCATCTTGCTGCACCCTACTTATGCCTAGGAAGCTACCACGCATGCGTCAAAGTCATTTCGAGCATGAGCGGGTTTCCAAGGCGACAGGTAAGTATACACACTCTCGGGTTTCTCGGCAGGAAAACTGACGAGAATCTCACGGCGAGAAAATAGAGAACACGTTCTCTATTTTTCTCGTCTAGATTCTGGTCAATTTTCTTGTCGAGAAACCTGAAAGCCTCGTACACACACTCGGTATACTCGGCAAGAAAGCTCTGCCAGCAGTTTTCTTGCTGGTTCTTGCCGAGTAACCGAGCGTGTGTACAAGGCTTTAGGAGAAGTTCAGATACCTTGTTTGCAGATCGCTGAAGAATTTATTGGATCCAGATGACAACAGCTTTCTGTCACTGGATCTTTGCAAAAACCGGACAGGCCTCTCACACCGACCAAGCAGCCGGTACGATGCACAAACAAAGTCTCTGCCACAGACTTAGCAATATGTGGAAACTCCGGGATAATCCTCTGCCACAGGTTTATATAACCAGCAGTCAGTTAGTTGTAGGCAGGGGCGGACTGACCATTGAGTCACTCAGGCACTGCCCGAGGGCCCCATGCCACTAGGGGGCCCTATCAGGGTTGCCAGGCTCAGTAAAACCAGGCACAGTATGTAAAAATCTGTGTTTTTTTTACATCTGTTCCTAATATGTCTGAAACTGACATGCTTTTGATGTGAAAATCCAGAGATTTTAGCTGCCCCGTCTCCTGGCGTCGTGGCCATCTGTAAGCCCGGGGGCACCATAATCTTCTATTGCCCGGGGGCCCCATGAGTTGTTAGTCCGCCCCTGGTTGTAGGTCAGCTGCACAGTACCAGAACCTTTAAGCCATCTGGCAGTACTGTGAGGTAGGTTAACATGGGTGCATCCTCCAAACGAGTCACCAGGCCCTTCCTGAGAAACCAGCCTTCCGCTCGGTTCTCTCCAGCAAGGTCCTCCCCTGGAATCTTCTCTGTTTGAGTGGCTTCTTTCGCGCAGGCAAGACAGCACAGGACCACCTTCAGTTAAGTAGGCTCCAGACAAACTTCCGGGCCTACTTGTAGTAACTCAGCCTCGAGCCAGCAGGGCCCGAGGTAGGAGAGAGCAGTTGTCACATACCTTAGGCCAGGAGGGTCATAGAGTTGCCACCTGTCCAGAATTCACCCGGACAGTCAGGGTTTTAAATCATGTGTCCAGGTTTCAGTCCACCTGAAACCCGGACACAATATTTAGACAGGAATGTGGCTTGGAACAGGGCTTGACAGGAGGGTGAGGGGGCACTATGTGCACCGCATTACTATTCGCTTTGTAGTGCCCAAATGTGTCTCAGGTCTGTTACAATCCTGTAGTGCAGGGGTCTCCAAACTTTTAAAACAAAGGGCCAGTCTACTGTCCTTCAGACTTTAGGAGGGCCGGATTGTAGTCAGTGGGGTTAGAAAATGTCCAGAGCACCACATCAGTGAGAATAAATATGGCCTCAAGGTTAGTAGTCAGTATGAGAAGAAAGGCCCCATCATTCGTATTAGTAGGAGGAATAGTATGCCATCATTGGTACCAGTGGAAAACATAGTGCCCCATTGCTGGAGTCTCACAGCATTTGAAGGAATAGTGCCCCAAGGCCCAGATGTGGCCCACAAAGGGCCACATCTGGCCCTTGGGCCACAGTTTGGAGACCCCTGCTATAGTGCATACTAAATAAAATAAAAATGTACTGTGCACGGATAAAGTGTTCGGGTTTGGCTTGAAGAAAAAGTGGCAACCCTAGAGGGTCATGAGGTCAGAGAGAGAGCGAGATAGCACAGCCTCTGGCCAGGAGGGCGACGAGGGAAGAGAGACCGAAAAAATGGCATTTGTTCCTAAATATCCTCACAGAATGCACAGTAGTAAAACACTAACACTGGGCTGTTTCTGGGGAAAGAATAGTCAAATATATAAGGTCCACTTATCAGATTCCTCACCCCCAATGCACTTCAGCTTGCTATATTTCTCACACTGGCCTGTGGTGCCAGTGACACCTACTGGCAACAGTGAGAAATGCACACAACACACCAAAATAAGAACAGAAGCCAAACTTGAATTTACACAATATCTGAACTATTTACAATTCAGATAACCAACTAAATTTACATTATAGCGCCTATTCTTTGGGAACCGGCGCTGCAAATATAAGTAAAATATATAAAACCAATGTGTCAGAAATGTTTTAAAAAAGAAAAAAAAAATCAAAAGCAGAATCACTGAGTTGGGAAAAGGATCACCCACTTGTGTCAGTATTTTGCTGAACCACCTTTTGCTTTAATTACAGCCTTTAGTATGTTGGGATTTGTCTCTACTAACTTTGCACATTAAGACTTTGCAATATTTGGAGCATTAGAGGAAGTGACATGAGAGTAGGGGGCAGGAGGCCTTGGAAGGAATGAAAAAAAACTCCTTGGTTGGAATTTTGAGGCAAGGTTGGTTATTTTACATATTGACACCATAGCAGAACGCTGCACAGAGTTGGGAGTCTTAAACCGTGCCTTTGGGTCTAGACACTGCAGATAACTATTTAACACAGCTACCCTCAGAATTAACTTTTTATTTATAAATTTGCACCCAACAGACTGAGCTATATCATATTACTTTAATTAATGTATTCCTGAAAATTGCACAAGGAGTCTAAAGCCTCATGATGGCAGGGTTTTTCCGACCGTTTGTATGCTCCATCGGACAATTGTTGTCAGATTTTCCGACAACAAATGTTTTATAGCACACTTTAAAACTGTCCGACAACAAATGTGTCTTGTCGGATTATCCGATCCTGTGTACACAAGTCTGTCGGAAAAAAATCAAAAGTACAAACACGCATGCTCTGAACCAATACTAACAATAGCACAACATTAGCAGAAGTTGCCCAAAGGGTGGTGCTAAAGAGCTGAAAAAAACACGTAGTGTCATGTATGTTGGCTGAAAATGTTCTGCCGTCTGTATGCATACCAAGTTCACGGACAAAATTCCACGTATTTGTCCGATGGAAATCCCATCATGTGTACAAGGCTTAAGTGTAAATTGATTTTATATATAGGTTCATTGAATATATACTGCCATTCCAATGAACCTAAAGCCACAACAGTAAAAAAAAAAAAAAAAAAAATGGAGACTTCAATTCATGATTTTCTTTATGTCCATGTATTCTGAATTTGATACAGATTCATTCCAGTCAAAAAAAAAAACCTTCAACATTTGCCCCCAAAAAACACCAGTGCTTTCATTTTACACTGTGTTGGCTCATACACATTGCTGATTAAGGCCATACACAGTCTAGATCAATGTATTTCTGTGGCGGGTGCAGTCCGGTGTTTCTGATCTCTTGTAAGAATTAATGACTGGCCAATACTGTCTGCAGCTGTTCCCATGTAATTACACATGGAGTGATTACCTGCAGTTAGGGACAGATGTGCTCCTCTGGATGCAGACAGTTCATGCTCAGGGGAGAACATCTGTCAATAAGTCAAGGTAATTGTTTGCAATGAAATTACAATGCAATTACCTGTGAACAGCATCAGGCAGAATCAGCCTGTCATTGATTTGAATAGGCTTCCTGTCCACATGTAAATAGAAACATCTGGCTGTACCCTCTGCAAAAAAATGCTAATCTGGGCTTCGCATGGCTCTAATCAGACCTGGCCACAAACCCAAAAAGCTGCATGGACTCTAGTAATGTTGGTCTATACAATTCAAGTCTGACATGTCCATATTCGACTTATAGTAAAATTGCACCTTGGTGACCTATACAGTAGTGAAGGGAGAACACCCAAGGGACTTGCCAGAGCTCTGTAGCTGTCATAGTTACTATATTAAGGTGACTATTTGCATATTGAGCAAAGTTTGGGGGCTACCAGGAAGAGGGGCACATTTATAGGAAGAAAGCGGAGCTTCCATCTGTCCTTCCTTTGGACCTCAAGCCCTTTGTCCACTTTCCTCTTGACAGAGTCATAAATATTTTTTTTTTCTTGGGTGGTTAATTTTTGTAGAATAATAAAGTGGTACACACAGCGCACCATGCAGTGGCGTAACCAGAGTTACGGGCGCCCGGGGCGGAATTTTTTTTTCGCCCCCCCCCCTTTATATAAACATCCACGTATATATGTGCGTAAACGTGGGGGACTTAAACATTTGAGCTTTTTTTTTAAACTTTTTTATATTTACTTATTTTGTTTTCACTCTTTTTATGTTTTTTTACACTTTATGTCATTGCTATTACATAGGGGGATAAAAATCCCCCTATATAATAGCACAGGTACACTGACAGGTCCTCTTTATGGAGACATTAAGGGTCTCTAGGACCCCTAATGTCACCTGGGGACCCCAAAAGAAGCTGATGAAGCACAGATCCGCTTCTTCTCTCTGGCTATAGCAGCCAGGTGACTGACAGGTGAATGCGGATGTAATCCACATCACTTCTGCATTCACAGCCTGGAGGGAGATCAGCAAGGAGGAAGATGCTGGTCTCCCTCCCATGTTACCTCCTGACACCCTCTCGAGCCGGTCCTGGGCCGCAGATGGGGCAGCGGATCCCGGGATTGAAGGTGAGGGGTCAGGAGGGGGGGCGGCGGCAGTACTGGAGGGGGTAGGGGGGCACGCAGCCAGCACATATACACACTTGGCAGGCTATAGAGCCGCCGATCGTGTATATGTGAAAGTTCAACCGGTAATGGCACTGACCCTGACCCCTACACTGACCCCTACACTGACACTGACCCCTACACTGACACTGACCCCTACACTGACACTGACACTGACCCCTACACTGACACTGACCCCTACACTGACACTGACCCCTACACTGACACTGACACTGACCCCTACACTGACACTGACCCCTACACTGACACTGACCCCTACACTGACACTGACCCCTACACTGACACTGACCCCTACACTGACACTGACCCCTACACTGACACTGACCCCTACACTGACACTGACCCCTACGCTGACCCCTATGCTGACACTGACCCCTACGCTGACACTGACCCCTACACTGACACTGACCCCTACACTGACACTGACCCCTACACTGACACTGACCCCTACGCTGACACTGACCCCTACACTGACACTGACCCCTACACTGACACTGACCCCTACACTGACACTGACACTGACCCCTACACTGACACTGACCCCTACACTGACACTGACCCCTACACTGACACTGACCCCTACACTGACACTGACACTGACCCCTACACTGACACTGACAGCAATACTCGCACCCCCCTCCCCCCAGCTTGGTGAAAATCCATCCTCCGAGTCCTCCTTACCTCTGTCTGCTCTTCTCCAGAGACTCCAGGACTCTCCTCAGGACAGACAGGACCCCAGCACTGGATGTGCAGAACTGCTTTGGAGTCCCGACTTCCGTCCCCGCCAGCGCCATCCACCCGCAGCCCGCTCCATGTCTGGTGTCAGATGCTGCAACTCCCTCCATGCTCCCATCTCCACACAGCGCCGTTACGCCGTACCACAGAGCGGAGGGGAAGACAGCGGCCACGGCAGCTCACACTTCCAGTGCCTGTCTCCCGCCGTTATGTTCAGAGTTTCCCGGCGCACTGTGATTGGGCGTATAGCGTCATGTGCGGAGGCGGGACTTCCAGCCCCACGCCTCACATGACCCCCATATGCCCAATCACGGAGCGCTGGACATCAAACATGGTGGCTGCCTGGCCGGTCTGCACATCCGCGTCGGTGACACGGAAAATGAAAAATAAGGAGGTGGCACGGAAAGTCGCCCCCCCTAAATGTCGCGCCCGGTGCAACAGCACCCCCTGCCCCCCCCCTTGCTACGCCAGTGGCACCATGGGTGTGACAAAACACAATAGGGTGGGCTTATAAATTTAGCTTACTCTTTGGGGTCTATTTACAAAAATATGCTGCGTCAGCAATCTACACAGCGGGTATTATTATTATTATACAGGATTTATATAGCGCCAACAGTTTACGCAGCGCTTTACAATATAATATAAGTTGCAAGTGATGACATCAGCACCATCTAGTGGCAATGATTCTGTATTTTCCTGTAATGCCACAATCAGGAAAATACTGCATTATGGCCACTAGCTGCAAATATAGGAAACAAACCGAAAATTCAGTTTCACACATATTAGGTGGGTTATGGGGATTATTTGCGAATGCCAAGACATTCATACAGTGATTTTTTTTTTTTTCAGATGGGATACAAAAGAAGGGAAAAAGATTGTAACCTAATGAGATTGAGATAATAGATAAGTTAATGAGATAATACCAAAGTAACAAAGCAATGAGGCAAATGTGTTTGTTATTTACATAAAAAAGCCACCTTAGAAATGAAAACAACAGAATATCCCAATCAATAGGGATATAATTTTTTATGAAAAACATGCATTGTGTCATATAGTGTGTGATGTATACATTCAGAGAGTTTAATCATTTCCATTCTAGCCAGCAGTGTTAATTTTGTTGACAAAAAAAATGTTGTCATTATTTTCATTAGCGTTATATTTCCAGTGATAAGCAAAACTAAAATTACTCCACATTTTCGTCAACTGGTGAAAACTATGATGAAAATGAATTCCATTTTTGTCAACAAACAATAATGGAAAGGAAAATGTGAGGGAGGAACATTTACCCTTGTGAACTTCCGGTCTCCTTGGAGCTCTGCCTGTAAAGCCTGTGAGTGCTTCCCTTCCCAGTAAGCAAGGTAGCCACCGTAGCCTTGAGCATATTTACAAATTGCCCGAACCCCACTCTTGGACCAAATTCAACATTAAAACAGTGATCCAAGTAATCTCAATCTCTGGCCCCACTCCCCAAATTCATTTTCGATTTCAACATCTTGCAGAGCCATTTTTTTTTAAGATATCTACAACATTCCCATGCCTTTGGTCGCCAATTCTCCGGTTCTCCCCTCCAGATTGTCCACATTAGAGGACCTCCTCAGGTCCGGATGTGCAGATAAGCCCACCTCGCGACTGTACTCTCATTTAATAATGATCTCTCTCCCTACTCGTGAAAAACTCAGAAACAAATGGCTATACGACATTCCCAACTTGACGATTAGGATGACATATGGGACTTCAAATCCCTGTTCTCCCTTAGAGACCGACTAATACAGTTTAAGATGGTCCATCACGCATATTTTACCCCACACAGGTTACACAAAATGAACTCCACCTCCCCCCAGGATGCTGGCGATGTGAAACAATACCGGGTGACTTTACCCATATTTTTTGGACCTGCCCAGCCATTGTCGAATACTGGAAAGAGATACTAAAGGTCATCACATACAGTTGGTCACTACCATATCGCTCCAACCCTCCATAGCAATATGTATATTGGGACTAATAGAACAATTATCCCCACTGTGGCAAGTTGCACCCTGTTTGGGTAACTTCTCTTTTACGCAAAGCCATAGCCCTATCTCCCTGTGGAAACAATTGGTCAACAATAGCCTGCCTCTTTACAAAGATTGTTATGCTAATAGGGTTTGCCCTCAAAAATATGATAAGGTTTGGTCCAAATGGCTGACCGATTACTCCACAGCCTGAGGCCCCGTATACACGACCGAGTTTCTCGGCAGAATCCAGCGAGAAGCTCGCTGGGAGACATATTCTGCCGAGCAAATCGATTGTGTGTACACTTTCGGCGGGCATCCCGTCGGGAAGCTCGTCGAGCCAAAATAGAGAGCATGCGCTATTTTTCCTCGTTGTTCAATGAGGAAATTTGGCTTGACGACCTTTTCGACCGCTCATCGGGAACCTCGTAAGGCGGAACGATGGGTTTAGCCTGACGAGGTTCTCGGACGTGTGTACGCGGCCTCAGACTCACATCCTACTTAACCCTCTATCCTCTGCCGATGAATAGGAATCTGCAACTATGAATGTAACATATGTCTCTGAGATACACGTTTTAGCCCCGAGCTCTCCTCCTACCCATGGATGCCAGCCTGCTGAGATCATTGTGATGCCTTGAGCTCCCTACCGTGTTTCTTGTACCTGTTTGCCTTATATCATATTTCTGTACATACCAAAGTCAACTCTTGTCATGACCAATGTATGTCATTTTTCTGTTGAATGAAAACTCTGTTATAAACAGATCTAGAACAAAAAAAAAGAAACTTTGTCATTGTGCCATTTTAGTCAAAAGGCTATGACTTAGACCCCTTTCACACTGAGGAGTTTTTCAGGCGGTACAGCGCTAAAAATAGCGCTGCGCTACCGCCTGAAAAACTCCTTCACTGCATACTCAATGTGAAAGCCCGAGGGCTTTCACAATGAGGCGATGCGCTGGCGGGAGAGAAAAAATCTCCTGTCAGCAGCATCTTTGGAGCGGTGTGTATACAATGTGAAACCGCGGAAATACCACCCGCAATGCGCCTCTAGAGGTGCATTGCGGGCGGTATTAACCCTTTATCTTCTGCTAGCGGGGGGTTATACCGCACCGCTAGCGGCCGATTCCCGCGGCGAATCTGACGGTATAGCACCGCTATTTTTAGCAGCGCTATACCGCCACCGCGGCTCCCGCCCCAGTCTGAAAGGGGCCTTAGGCTCCATTTACACTTGTGCGACTTGTCATCCAACTTTGGACATCAAAGTTGCATGACAAGTTGTTCCCCATGTTTTCCAATAATAATCATTCGTGTATGTGCCACTTAGATTTGCAGCGACTTCATAATAGTTCATGCACTGCTTTGGTCCGACTTTCATGCAACCTGAGGGCCATAGACTTCAATGTTATCCCTCAAAGGATGCATGAAAGTTGTACCTGAATGTTATCCAGTTGTGCAATAGTCGTCCATTATCACCAGTCAAAGCCAAAGTTGTATCCAAGTTGCACCTATCCAAAGTTGCACCCGAGTTGCATCAAAGTTGCGCTCCAAAGCCGTTGTAACTTTGAGGTCGTACAAGTGTGAATGGAGCCTAAATCTAAATTTGACGCCAAAATTAACACTGCTAGCCAGAACTTGAGACCAAGGAGCAGAATGGGAATGCCCATTATAGGCTATAACCCAGTGATGGCGAACCTCGGCACCCCAGATGTTTTGAAACTACATTTCCCATAATTCTCATGCACTCTGCAGTGTAGCTGAGCATCATGGGAAATGTAGTTCCAAAACATCTGGGGTGCCAAGGTTCGCCATCACTGCTATAACCCATTGAATGGAGCTAAAAAGAGGGGCAGGGAAAGTCAGGGATAGAAGTATAAAAAAGACACATCTGCATGGTTAAAGAGATACTCCAATCTGCTATTTTAGTTGATTTTGGTTGATAAATAACATTGAATTCCTTTATGGCAGATTCCCAGTTTAGGTCCTTTACACAGCTTTAATCAGAATTGAATCTGCATAATGCAGAGGTATTTGGATATATGCAAACCAGACACTTCTTTCACTATCATTATTCCATAAGGCCCCTTTCACACTGAGGAGTTTTGCGCTAAAAATAGCACCTAAATACCGCCTAGAAAAAATCCTGCCCAGCATTCTCAATGTGACCGCCACCACACCTCCCGCCCAAGTGTGAAAGGGGCCTAACACTTCTGAAACCTTTTCCATAGTTCGAACAAATTTGTAACTCCTCATCTAGAGGTATGGGATTGAATCAAATCTTAAAATGGAACTTAAAGGGGTAAAAACACCTTGCAGTCACCGCCCCCCCCCCCATGCCCCCGTTTTACTTACCTGAGCCCCGAATCTCCGTGGGCACGATCCCGAGTTGCTTTCCCCCAGGTCTTGTCGGCTCTTCATTGGATGATTGATAGCAGCGCATGCCATTGGCTCCCGCTGCTGTCAATCACATCCAATGACGCGGCCGCTGAGGGAGTCTATGGATGCCGATTGTATGGCACGGGAGCACGCCTGCAAGCTAACCCCCTTGGGAGAGTGCTTCCCAGAAGGGGTTAGCTCTTGCGGGGAGGAGCCGCAAGAGCTCCAGTGGGACCCCAGAAAAGGACGATCGGGGCCACTCTGTGCAAAATTAACTGCACAGTGGAGGTAAAGTATGACATGTTTGTTTGTTTTTTTAATAATCTGCAAACCTTTACAACTCTTTTAAGTGAGGAGAAATATTCCAACAGGGACACGTGTACTGGGAATAACTGCCTTAAAAGGGATCTCCCCTTACTATAGAGAGAATATCTCTCACTTTTTGTTGTGTACCCGGACAGAAAGTGAAGGAAAATCTCCCAAATGAGAACAAATAAACATACAAAGTTCTAACCATTTCTTAAGCAGGCCATACAAGGATCTATATTCGGCTAGTTCAGCAGGAGCAAACCAAGATTCAATCCATATATGGACAGGCTGATTACTCCCAAGTCGAACCATCGATCATCTTGGGTACAACCAGCCTGTTGGATTTTTGGAATTTGATTGCTGCCGTCGCTGATAGCCACTAGCAG
This sequence comes from Rana kukunoris, assembly GCA_029574335.1. Taxonomy (NCBI): domain Eukaryota; kingdom Metazoa; phylum Chordata; class Amphibia; order Anura; family Ranidae; genus Rana; species Rana kukunoris. The sequence continues at coordinate 117,171,112 of CM056051.1, read as the reverse complement.
TAATCATTATGTTCTTTCGGCCAGGAAGGCTCCCTATGCCCCCCCCCCCACCTCACCGGCAGAACACAATAGCACTGGAGTAGCGGAAGGAAAGAAAAGCAAGTCATCTATGGGTTGCTTTACTTTATCTAAAACTTCATCTTTTTTTTCAAAAAAACAAAAATGTAATCATAATACCGCTAACACCAATGAAGAATAAAATTGTCCATTGAAATATTTTTACCTTGTTCTTTTTCCCCTTCTATTGTATATGGCCAGAAATGTCAACCACAGGCTTGTGAAGTGCGTTCAGCCTTTCCAGCTCTATGTTTGTGTAATAACACAAGTTGAATGTTTACAGTAAATGTGGGAAATAAGGAAAAGTTTGTTGTTTTCTAAACTTTTCTAAAAAGAAATGTTTTTTTTTAGAAAAAATGACAAAGTCCTTCAGCAATATAAACAAAGCTCTGATGATATCTAAACAGACCTAAGAAGACATCAGTAGATCATCTTATACCGCGTACACGCGATCGGATTTTCCATCGGAAAAATCTTGAATGGTTTTTCCGACTGAATTCCTGCTTAAGCTTTGCTTGCATACACACGGTCACACAAAAGTTCTCTGAACTTTCAACCGTCAAGAACGCGGTGACGTACAACACTACGACGAGCCAAGAAAATGAAGTTCAATGCTTTCGAGCATGCAACAAATTATTTATGAGGATGCGTCGGAATTTTGCACGTCGGAATTGCTACAGACGATCGGAATTTCCGGAAAAATAGAGAACCTACTCTTAATCTTTTGTTGGCAGAAATTCCAACAGCAAAAGTCCGATGGAGCCTACACACGGTCGGAATTTCCAACCAAAAGCTTACATCGGACATTTGCTGGTGGAATTTCCGACCATGTGTACGTGGCATTAGGCTCCTTTCACATATGGCAACCTAAAAGTCGTGGCACTTTGACGTGATCTTTTGCTACAACTTTGACGCAATTTTGATGTAACTTAAAGCAATGCCTGTGTCTATGGACCTCAAGTCGCATCAAAGTCAGACCAAAGTAGTGCAGGGACTACTTTAAAGTCGCTGCGACTTGAAGTTGCACAGACATGATTGGTGCTCATTGGAAATCATGGGGTACGACTCGTCATGCGACTTTGAAGTCCCAAGTCGCAGGACTAGTCGCACTAGTGCGAAAGGGGCCGTAGGAATGTCGGTCACTTTAAACATGATATCTGTCAAATGACATAAGCATCGCACGATGTGAAACATGTCAGCCTTTTTCCCTTGTCCACTTCTTCCTTTTTGACTGCATGAACTTTGGTTGTTTTTCCAATTGAATTTTTGTTTTTTATGTTCTGAATAAAGACATCGTTTTTTGAGGAGTGCGGCGGTCCAGGATTTTTCTTTCATCCCATGTCAAATGACAAAGGGGGAAATTAATCAAAAATGGAGCAGACAGAATCTGGGGCAACCAATCAGCTTCTATCTTCAGCTTGTTTAGTTAACTACTTGATCTCCGGAAGGTTTTACCCCCCCTTCATGACCAGGCCATTTTGTGCTATTCAGCACTGCACTACTTTAACCACTTAGTAAGCACCCAACGTACATCTACTGTAGCAGTATGTATCTGGTACGTGATCAGGCTTAGGTTACTGTGCGCCCGTCACCCCGGCTGTGCTGTGAGGTGTTACAGCCCAAGTTGATCAGTGGGTTCCGGCCATTTATTGATTGCGGGGACCTGCTGATCTGCTCGGTCATTCAAGGATGAGAGCTCTGTGTTGTAAACAACACAGAGCTCTGAACACTGCCAGGTGTTTTTTTTTTTATTCCCTGCAAAGCAAGGTTAATAAGAAAGATCCTTAGTAAAAGCAGCACATATTGCACACATTAAACATTGTTGGGCACTCATTTAACCCCTTGATCACCTCTAAATGTTAACACCTTCCCAGCCAGTGTCATTAGTATAGTATGTATACATATAGTATGTATACTGTATGTAGTATAAGCACTGATCACAGTATTAGTGTCACTACTGATGTCAGTGTCAGTTAGTGTAACCCCCCAGCCAGTGTCAGCTAGTGTCAGATTTCCCATCACACTATCACATTCACTTTATGAGTTGCTGAGAACCACCATTTTTTTTTTTTTTACCAAAGACATGTAGCAGAATACACTTTGGTCTAAATTCATGAAGAAATTAGATTTTTTTACATTTTTTTTTTTATTGGATATGTTTCATAGCAGAAAGTAAAAAATTGTTCTGAGGAGTTTTAGACACACAGCTTAGACCACAGTGAAAATCTGCCATGAGTTATTTCATAAGGAGCCAGACAACCAGGAAGAGTGGAGATCAGAGAAGTATTACAGCAACTTCAAAGCAAAAACGAACAATGAGAACATGAAAACAGCACTGCATTAAGGTAAAGAAAGCTATTTAGCTAAAAAAAAAAATTCCTTTAGTGATCCTTTAAGTCACAACAATAGACAATTACAGTCTAACAACACACAAATAATTAAATGTGTCCATGTTTTTATTGAACACACCATGTAAACATTCACATTGCAGGTGTAAAAAGTATGTGAACCCTTGGATTTATTAACTGGCTGAACCTCCTTTGGCAGCAATAACTTCAACCAAACATTTCCTGTAGTTGCAGATCAGACGTGCACAACGGTCAGGAGTAATTTTTGACCATTCCTCTTTACAGAACTCTTTCAGTTCAGCAATAGTCTTGGGATGTCTGGTGTGAATTGCGGATTGAGGTCAGGACTCTGACTGTGCCACTCCAGAAGGTGTATTTTCTTCTGTTTAAGTAATTCTGTTGTTGATTTACTCCTATGCTTTGGGTCATTGTCCTGTTGCAACACCCATCTTCTGTTGAGCTTCAGCTGGGTGGACAGATGGCCTTAAAGCGGAGTTCCACCCAAAATTGGAACTTCCGCTAATCCCACTCCTCACCCCCTTACATGCCACATTTGGCATGTAATTTTTTTTGAGGGGGGAGTGGGGGCTTTAGGAGGAGTGGGACTTCCTGTCCCACTTCCTCCTTCAGCCGAGGGGCTGGTTAGGCGATTATGCTTAATCGCCTACAGCAGCCCCTCCCTGTAGGTGATCGCATGGGACACATGACAGGTCCCAATGCGATCGCCTGTCCAATAGGAGAGCGCAGTGCGGCTCGCGCATGCGCAGTGGGTCCCCGGCCATGAAGCCGAAGGCTGTCACGGTCGGGTGCCCACACTTAGGATTAAGATGCTGGATCGTGGAGCAGGTGAGTGTGTGTTTATTAAAAGCCAGCAGCTACACTTTTTGTAGCTGCTGACTTTTAATAAACACTGGGTTTGTCTGGAACACGCCTTTAAGTTCTCCTGCAAAATGTCTTAATAAACGTGGGAATTCATTTTTCCTTTGATGATAGCAATTCGTCCAGGCCCTGACGCAGCAAAGCAGCCCCAAACCATGATGCCCCCACCACCATACTTCACAGTTGGGATGAGGTTTTGATGTTGGTGTGCTGTGCCTCTTTTTCTCCACACATAGTGTTGTGTGTTTCTTCTAAACAACTCAACTTTGGTTTTATCTGTCCACAGGATATTGCCAGTACTGCTGTGAAACATCCAGGAGCTCTTGTGCAAACTGTAAACATGCAGCAATGTTTTTTTTGGATGGCAGTGGCTTCCTCTATCCTCCCATGAAATCCATTCTTGTTTATTGTTTTACGTATTATAGATTCGCTAACAGGGATGTTAGCAAATGCCAGAGACTTTTGTAAGTCTTTAGCTGACACGGCCGCTCCTAGGTAAAGTAGCAGCAGTGCTGAACTTTCTCCATTTATAGACAATTTGTCTTACTGTGGACTGATGAACAGCAAGGCTTTTGGAAATACGTTTATAACTCTTTCCAGCTTTATGCAAGTAAACAATTCTTAATAGTAGGTCATCTGAGAGCTCTTTTATGCGAGGCATCATTCACATCAGGCAATGCTTCTTGTGAAAAGCAAACACAGAACTGGTGTTGGTTTTTAATAGGTCAGAGCAGCTGTAACCAACACCTCCCATCTCATCTCATTGATTGGAGTGAGGTGTCAGCCAACAGGAGTCCAATTAGCTCTTGGAGATGTCGTTAGTCTAGGGATTCATATACAGTACAGACCAAAAGTTTGGACACACCTTCTCATTCCAAGAGTTTTCTTTATTTTCATGACTATGAACATTGTAGAGTCACACTGAAGGCATCAAAACTATGAATTAACACATGTGGAATTATATACATAACAAAAAAGTGTGAAACAACTGAAAATATATGTCATATTCTAGGTTCTTCAAAGTAGCCACCTTTTGCAGCAGACACATCTCTAGAACAACTATTAAGAGGAGACTGTGTGAATCAGGCCTTCATGGTAGAATATCTGCTAGGAAACCACTGCTAAAGAAAGGCAACAAGCAGAAGAGACTTGTTTGGGCTAAAGAACACAAGAAATGGACATTAGACCAGAGGAAATCTGTGCTTTGGTCTGATGAGTCCAAATTTGAGATCTTTGGTTCCAACCACCGTGTCTGTGTGCGACGCAGAAAAGGTGAACGGATGGACTCTACATGCCTGGTTCCCACCGTGAAGCATGGAGGAGGAGGTGTGATGGTGTGGGGGTGCTTTGCTGGTGACACTGTTGGGGATTTATTCAAAATTAAAGGCATACTGAACCAGCATGGCTACCACAGCATCTACTACAGCATCTTGCAGCGTCATGCTATTCCATCCGGTTTGCGTTTAGTTGGACCATCATTTATTTTTCAACAGGACAATGACCCCAAACACACCTCCAGGCTGTGTAAGGGCTATTGACTGTTGGAAGATTATTTTAGGTGACTACCTATTGAAGCTCATCAAGAGAATGCCAAGAGGTGTGCAAAGCAGTAATCAAAGCAAAAGGTGGCTATTTTGAAGAACCTAGAATATGACACTTTTTTGTTATGTATATAATCCCACATGTGTTAATTCATAGTTTTGATGCCTTCAGTGTGAATCTACAATTTTCATAGTCATGAAAATAAAGAAAACTCTTGAAAAGAGAAGGTGTGTCTTGACTTTTTCTGTTGGAAATTCCCATCATGTGTATGCAGCATTAGGCCTCGTACACACGATCGGACATATCCGATGAAAACGGTCCGTGGACCATTTCCATCGGATATGTCCGATCTGGAGTTTGATCCGATGGCGTGTACACACCATCGGATCAAATTCCCCGCCGGCGGACGGCGCGGTGACGTGGCGGTGACGCGGCAGTGACGTTGACGCCGCCACGTCACCGCACAAGGAAGTAAAAGACTTCCGCGCATGCGCCAAATCCATTCGGCGGCGGCGCGGCGGCGGTGTGGGACGACATGTCTGCTGGTAAGTGTACTAACCAGCAGACATGTCGGGCGGACAGATTCCCACCGGATAGATTTCAAAGCATGCTTTGAAATCTGTCGGGTGGACAAATCTGTCCGCTAGCCCATACACACGATCGGAGATGTCTGCTGAAACGGTCCATCGGACCGTTTTCAGCGGACATATCCCCTCGTGTGTATGAGGCCTTAGAGTTTTTTTCACAGCGTAGTTTACTGCAGCCTTGTTTTATCCCCACACCTGCCCTTGGGGGGGGGGCTTCTGACACATGCATTGTGCCTTCCTCTGGATGGTGCTGGGCTTTTTGTGACCTGGTGAGTGTTATGTTAATTTGTGTTCTATACATGTATGATAGGTATAATATTTGTATTTTTAATTAGTTTTAGTCCTCTTAAAAAAACATGTCATTCTCGTGAAACATGTTGAGGAATTGAGCAACTGCCTGCCCATGTTGGACACCTACTGAGTAACAATGAATCAAGAACTTTCTACATATAGACTATATTGCCAGTATTGGGACTTTAATTGCATCCCAGTCTAAGGCCGCGTACACACGATCGGTCAAAACCGATGAAAACAAACTGAAGGACTGTTTCATCGGTCCAAACCAATCATGTGGGGGCCCCATCGGTCAGTTATCCTTCGGTCAAAAAAAAGAGAACTTGCTTTAAAATTTGACCGATGGACACCTGACCGATGGGTCTAAAACTATTGTTAGTATGCAAAAGCATCGGTTAAAAGGCCGTGCATGCTCAGAATCAAGTCGACGCGTGCTTGTTAGCATTGGACTTCGTTTTTTTTCAGCTTGTCTTTGTGTTAAAACACGTAAACGTCACCGCGCTCTAACACGATTGGTTTTGAGTGATATGAGTCTCTGGATGTTTGCCATGTTATTTGGTATTTATATACCGATTGAGAATTGTAATACAAATGGGTGTTGCATTTTAACTGTCTTGAAAAACATCAACTTTGTACACAATAACTTAGATATTCAGTAAATTAGTCAGTGCGAGGAAAGGAGTACCAATAACAGGCTTCTGTTGACATGCATGATCAGCTGTGATTGGACACAGCTGATCATGCGCTAAAGAGCCGCCGATTATGATATGTGATCAGCAGTGTCCTCTGTACACAGCTTTCACAGAGCTTGCTGCCCGCGCCCTGCAGCGTAGTCATATAACGGCATCCCAGAACTAGCCTGCCACGCCTTAGCTGTCATTCAGCTGTAGCATGCAGAGGCGACTCTAGGGGGACTCCTGACCCCCCCCAACATTATGCCGTGCCCCACCATGTGCCCCCCCCCCAAAAAAAATATATTTTTTTTTGCTTTTTTTTTTCTTGGGCCGCCGCTGGAGTAACAGTCTCTCCTGAGAGGAAGAGCGTCCCCAGTCAGCTCTGCGAGGCATTCCTCCCCCTCCCTCTGCTCGCTGACACTGCATAATGCGAGCGTTCACACAACCACAGCCACCCGATCTTCTCCTTCCCCTGCATCCTCATTGGCATGGAGAAGAGCGAGTTGCAGAAAGGACTCCATGAGCACTGTGGGGAGGGGGGGCCCAAGCCTTCATCTCAGTTACTGAAAAAACAGACTGATTTCTCCCGTCCTTAGGACAGGAGAACCAGCCTGTAAATTCCAAGAGTGGTGACTGCAAGCTGAGCCGAGTGTCAGGCAATGACACTCTTTTACAGCCCAGCGAGTCCAGCCACATTCCCCCCCCCCCACTCTCCTCACATACGAGCAGGAAGGAATACAGCTCCTCCTCCTCCTTTCAGTCCCGCCCACACTATCTCGGTGTGCTGTATCTGAAGAGAGGGGATGTGTGTTCAGGAAATATAAAAATTAGCAGCATGTGTGTGAATGATGCCTGAGATTCTAGCCTGGACCGTGGGTAAGTGTGTGCACTGCAGACTGCAGTACACTGTAATCACTGAACTGCATTATCTCCATCCCTTCTCTCCCCCATCTGTCTCCCTCCCCTCTCCTGTTCTTTCAAGACATTCACAATTTACTTTCTGTAATGGTCACCACCGTTTACGATATTCCATTCCATCGCCCCCCGACAGCTTATCCAACAGTCCGACAGACATCAGACACGACCCAGTTAATTTCCCAGAATAACCGAGACAAAACAAGCTCTGGTACTGGTTCCAAAATGAATGAATGAATCCTTTAATGGTAACTTAGCTTTGTTATATACAGTACAAGCATGTTACAGTTAATCACAGGGACAAAGACACACTCCACCCACACATTACACAATGGGTGGCTTTGTACACATTCTTTTAGATAATGACATTCCGATGAGTTAATTACTACTCATTACCCAGACGGTCTGGCTCCGCATTTAGAGGGGTTAATTACTACAGCTTGACAAGTCACATTCCACATCTTAATAGTGTCATTAGCATACACAATGAACAGGTCTTAGGAGCAGACCTAATTAGCACAATGGACACAAAACAGTATTAGCATCACACAAAGGAATGTCTAGGAGCAGACTCAATTAACACCTCAAAAGCATGTGTCCCCACATTGAATGAAAACACTCTATTGACCTGTCGGAGTCAGACTTTAACAACTTGTAATATTTCAAGATATCCTGCAAAACATGAATTATCAGTAATTATCATCCCATGTAGTTTATCATTTCTCAGTCACCCTATGCCCAAAAGAGGCACAGGATCACCCTAGACCCAAGAGTCATTAGTGATGCTGGCACTCGAGCACCCCCCATCCTTCAAAAGTCTCTGGGTGTCACGGGCCATTCTGTTACACTTTCACTTTCAGTTAGGCAGGTAATATACAGTGCAAATTTCTTTCCTACATCCACAGATTGCAGGAAAGAAACTTGCATGATTCCCCCATCAACAGACAGTGCTGACAGGGGAATATCCCTCCTGCCCAGCAATTGTATTCTCCCGACAAACAGTGATTCTCACTAGTGGCTATACAGCAACCACTAGTGATAATCATAAGAGAATCTGCTCATTAATGGTTCAAATCTCAGCCAGTTCCTGCTGATCCAGCTGAGATTTAAACTGTCTATGGCTGGTCTTAGCTCTTAGGCAGCCCATACATTGATCACTTTTTTTCATTCAACTATTAGGTTGAATAAAAAAAAAAAAAAGAAATCCTCCCAGTGTGGACCAGTGCTGGAATAACCAGAGTTGCTGTCCTGTCCCGGCTATTCACAGCGCTGGTCTCTGTCTCCATGGCAGCGGCGGCGGCACATTGGAACACAGAGCTGGTTACTTTATGGGGCTGATGTACAGGAGGGCCAGCACAATTTGTTGTTAGAGATGGGCTGGGCATGTTCAAAATTCCACATGCCAGGGCCTGCCAGGAAGCCCACACTGCACAGCGCTAATCACAGGCAGTGAGACATTTCACGGTCCGCTGCTGCACAGATCAGGAAATGTCTCACTGCCTGTGATTAGCGCTGTGGAGTGTTGGCTTCCTGGCGGGATTGGGCATGTGGGATTTCAAACACACCCGAGCCCATCTCTATTGGTTGTAGACAATTAAGCTCCCTGCAGGTTGCTTAGCAGCAGTGGAGCCTTCTCCGACAAGCTGATCGGGATGCAATCCAGGTGATGCTCCCAGTCAAATCCTAGTGTTAAATATCAGAGATTTTATTGATCAAAGCCCACACTTTACAGGCATAGAGCCCACATGGCTGCGGAACATACGGTTGATTATATATGTGGTTGTACTCTTGATGCCAATACTGTGTTTATTAGATCTGACTGGGAGCATTACCTGGATCGCATCCCGATCAGCATTTCAACAGAGAAGGTTATACAGCATTACTGCTGCTAGGTGACCAGCTGGGGGCTCAGCTCTCTATAACCAATAGTGCCAGCATGTACCCATAATGTCACCAGCACTAGGTCCTAATAGACTGCCGCCACTGCCAAGGAGACAGATGCCAGACCAGCGCTGTCAATAGCAGGGACAGGACAGCTGGGGAACCCCACAGTGGCAGAACACCAGGGCTCGGTGGCAAGACAACCTTTGCAACCCTGAAAGTTCTCCCATTGCTTTGGACCCTTATATTTTCTTGGTGTGCTGGCGACCTATATCTCTTGCTTTCTGCCACCCTGGGGGGCCCCAGTATAGTAGGAAGGGAGCTCACTGCAGAACATGTGAAAGGGCCCGTTGTGGGATCGTAGTAAAGGCCCCAGGAGATATATATATATATATATATAATTGCATTTTATAGTTGCCCCCCCTACTTTTGTCCCTGTCCCCCCATGTGCCCCCCCTAAATATGAAAGCTGGAGACGCCACTGGTAGCATGGTTGGCAAGTGGTTAATAGCATTGTAATAAAACACAACATTTTTTAATGTGTAAATACCTGTTTTTTGTGGGTCCACTCTTCAGCCAATGCCATTCTCCTGAACAAATGTCGTAGGATCCTCTAGTCCCCTTGGTACTTGGGAAATTTTCAATGCTGTGATGGGAGAGCTGGAAGAAGGCTGGAAGATAGCTGGAGGGTGTAGATAGGCAGAGAAGGTTAGAAACCATTACTGCACATGTGCAGTGCTGTGCCACTGCATATGAGAAGGGTCTCCGCTGCTGTACCGCAGAAGCGTGGCTCCCGCTGCCACACTGCGCATGGGCACCCCATGCTGTCCATGCATCCAATTTGCCTTTACTGAGGGAAGGGATTCGGCAGTTACCAGGAAGCGAAAGGGTGATAGCTTCAGCTGCCTAAACTGAACATGGCCGCAGTGGTGGGGCTTCAGTGAGGCTTTGTGGGCTTCGGTGAGGCTTCAAGCGAGCTTTGCCATAGACTTCTTTGGAGGCTTTGAAGACGCTTTGAAGCACCACTGAAGCTACATGGGGTATCATTTTTAACCACTTCCCGCCCGGCCAATAGCCGATTTACGGCCGGGAAGTGGTTATGAAATCGTGACAGGCCGTTCTCAAACGGCCTGCACGATTTCATGCCGCACGCGCCCGTGCGGGCGCGCAGCGCGGCGATCGGTGATGCGGGGTGTCAGTCTGACACCCTGCACCTCCGATCTCGGTAACGAGTCTCCGGCGGAGCCTCGTTACCACGTGATCAGCGGTGTCCAATCACGGCTGATCACGATGTAAACAGGAAGAGCCGCCGACGGCTCTTCCTCACTCGCGTCTGACAGACGCGTGTAGAGGAGAGCCGATCAGCGGCTCTCCTGACAGGGGGGTTCGCGCTGATTGTTTATCAGCGCAGCCCCCCCTCGGATCGCCACACTAGACCACCAAGGAACTAAAAAAATACAAAAAAAAGGGCAAAAAAAAATGACAAAAAAAAAAATAAGTCAGCAAAAAAAAAAAAAAGGGGGCAGTAAAAAAAAAAGATGCCAATCAGTGCCCACACATGGGCACTGATTGGCAACATTGATCCATCAGTGCCACCCCTCAGTGATCAGTGCCACCCCAGTGTCTGTCAGTGCCACCCCACAGTGCCAATCCATGCCCAGTGCCCACCTATCAGTGCCCACCTGTGCCGCCTATCAGTGCCCACCTGTGCCGCCTATCAGTGCCCACCTGTGCCGCCTATCAGTGCCCACCTGTGCTGCCTATGAGTGCCCAGTGCTGCCTATGAGTGCCCATCAGTGCCGCCCATGAGTGCCCATCAGTGCCGCCCATGAGTGCCCCATACCAGCGCCGCCTATCAGTGCCCATCAGTGCTACCTAATCGGTGCCCATCAGAACTACCTCATTGGTGCCCATCAGTGCCACCTCATCGGTGCCCATCAGTGCCACCATATCAGTGCCCGTAATTGAAAGAGAAAACATACTCATTTACAAAAAAATTAACAGAAAAAAATAAAAACTTTTTTTTTTTTCAAAATCTTCGCTCTATTTTTAGTTGTTGCGCAAAAAAAAAAAAAACGCAGAGGTGATCAAATACCACCAAAAGAAAGCTCTATTTGTGGGGAAAAAAGGACGCCAATTTTGTTTGGGTGCAGTGTAGCATGACCGCGCAATTGTCATTCAAATTGCGACAGTGCTGAAAGCTGAAAATTGGCTTGGGCGGGAAGGTGCGTAAGTGCCTGGTATGGAAGTGGTTAAAGAAAATCAAAAGCAAGGTGTAAACGGGACTGTAAGCTAACAATTTTATTTAATGACAGGAGCTTTGACTGGCATTCTAACAAAGCCTGTCCGAAGCCTTGTTTTGAAGCAAGTGTAAACTAGCCGTTAATGTGTGTTAAAGCCAAAGCAAGTGTTAGGCTCCTTACACACGGAGCGGTCCGTTTTTCAGTCCGCTCCGTGTGACCGTCAGCTCAGCTGGGGGTCTCCGCTCAGCTGTCGGCGGACAGGGCGGTCCCCGCACACTGTGCAGGGACCGCCCTGTCTCTCCTCTGCTCTCCCATATGGGGAGTCAGATGGAAACGGACCGTCTGTCCGTTTGCATCCGATCCGTTTAGCCGGACGCAAGAAAAATAGGACATTCTTCCGTCCGCAAAAACGGATGCGGATCTAGCGGACGTTAGCGGATGCATCATCCGCTAACGGATCCGCTCCCATAGGGGTCCATTACAAGTCCGTAAACGGACTTGTAATGAGCGGACGAACGGTCCGCTAGTGTGAAAGGACCCTAAATCAGCCCTAACTGCAACCTGCATAGGTGTGATTCAGGCCTAATGCCCCATTCACATAGGGTTGCCACCTTTTCTTCACGCCATACCCGAACACTTCAGCATCGCACAGCAATTTTGTTTTTCTAGTATGCGTAAACTATGCATAGATGTTGCTATTAACCACTTGCTTACTGGGCACATATACCCCCTTCCTGCCCAGGCGAAATTTCAGCTTTCAGCGCTGCGTTGCTTTAAATTAAAATTGCGCGGTCGTGCGACGTGCCTTACAAACAAAATTGACGTCCTTTTTTTCCCCACAAATAGAGCTTTCTTTTGGTGGTATTTGATCACCTCTGCGTTTTTTTTTTTTGCGCTATAAACAAAAAAGAGCGACAATTTTGAAAACAAACACAGAATATTTTTTACTTTTTGTTATAATAAAAATCCAATTTTTTTTAAAAAAAATATATTTTTTTCTCAGTTTAGGCCGATATGTATTCTACATATTTTTGGTAAAAAAAAACAATCGCAATAAGCGTATAGTAATTGGTTTGCGCAAAGGTTATAGTGGCTAGGAAATAAGGGATAGAATTCTCACAATTTTTTTTTTACTAGTAATACGGCGATCTGCAAATTTTGTCAGGACTGTGATATTGCGGCGGACATATCGGACACTTTTGACACATTTTTGGAACCATTCACATTTATACAGCAATCAGTGCTATAAAAATGCACTAATTACTGTATAAATGTGACTGGCAGTGAAGGGGTTAACACTAGGGGGTGAGAAAGGGGTTAAATGTGAGTCCTGGGTGTGTTCTAACTGTGTGGGGGGAGGGGGGGGACTGGGGGAGGTGACCGATGCTGTCTCCCTTTGTACAAGAGAAACAGCATCTGTCCCCTCTCACTGACAGGACGTGGAGCTCTGTGTTTACACACAGAGCTCCACGTCCCTGCTCTAAAACTGCCGATCAGCGGGTACCTGGAGGACATCGCGACCGCCAGGCACGCACATCGGCATCTCGGGGACGCGCCGGGTGCGCGCTCGCGCCGCCATCGGCGCGCTTGCACCCCCCAGTGGCCGGAGAAAACAATGCCGTCAATTGACGGCAGCTTGGATATTCAGATCCCCTAAGCTGCCGTCAATTGACGATATGCGGGGCCGCAAGTGGTTAAATACAATTTCTAATCATATGAAGTTAATCACAAAAGTCCCCCTTTACATCAGAGTCCCCAGAGTTACCCCTGTGCATCAGAGTCCAAGGAGTTAACAGTTTATATCAGAGTCCACAGAGTTAACAGTTGCATCAGAGTCCACAGAGTTACCCCATTACATCTGAATCCCCAGAGTTACCCCATTACATCTGAATCCCCAGAGTTACCCCATTACATCTGAATCCCCAGAGTTACCCCATTACATCTGAATCCCCAGAGTTACCCCATTACATCTGAATCCCCAGAGTTACCCCATTACATCGGAATCCCCAGGGTTGCCCCATTACATCGGAATCCCCAGAGTTACCCCATTACATCTGAATCCCCAGAGTTACCCCATTACATCTGAATCCCCAGAGTTACCCCATTACATCTGAATCCCCAGAGTTACCCCATTACATCTGAATCCCCAGAGTTACCCCATTACATCGGAATCCCCAGGGTTACCCCATTACATCGGAATCCCCAGAGTTACCCCATTACATCGGAATCCCCAGAGTTACCCCATTACATCGGAATCCCCAGAGTTACCCCATTACATCTGAATCCCCAGAGTTACCCCATTACATCTGAATCCCCAGAGTTACCCCATTACATCGGAATCCCCAGGGTTACCCCATTACATCGGAATCCCCAGAGTTACCCCATTACATCGGAATCCCCAGGGTTACCCCATTACATCGGAATCCCCAGAGTTACCCCATTACATCTGAATCCCCAGAGTTACCCCATTACATCTGAATCCCCAGAGTTACCCCATTACATCTGAATCCCCAGAGTTACCCCATTACATCTGAATCCCCAGAGTTACCCCATTACATCTGAATCCCCAGAGTTACCCCATTACATTTGAATCCCCAGAGTTACCCCATTACATCTGAATCCCCAGAGTTACCCCATTACATCGGAATCCCCAGGGTTACCCCATTACATCGGAATCCCCAGAGTTACCCCATTACATCGGAATCCCCAGAGTTACCCCATTACATCGGAATCCCCAGAGTTACCCCATTACATCTGAATCCCCAGAGTTACCCCATTACATCTGAATCCCCAGAGTTACCCCATTACATCTGAATCCCCAGAGTTACCCCATTACATCGGAATCCCCAGGGTTACCCCATTACATCGGAATCCCCAGAGTTACCCCATTACATCTGAATCCCCAGAGTTACCCCATTACATCGGAATCCCCAGAGTTACCCCATTACATCTGAATCCCCAGAGTTACCCCATTACATCTGAATCCCCAGAGTTACCCCATTACATCTGAATCCCCAGAGTTACCCCATTACATCTGAATCCCCAGAGTTACCCCATTACATCGGAATCCTTAGGGTTACCCCATTACATCGGAATCCCCAGAGTTACCCCATTACATCGGAATCCCCAGAGTTACCCCATTACATCTGAATCCCCAGAGTTACCCCATTACATCTGAATCCCCAGAGTTACCCCATTACATCGGAATCCCCAGGGTTACCCCATTACATCGGAATCCCCAGAGTTACCCCATTACATCTGAATCCCCAGAGTTACCCCATTACATCTGAATCCCCAGAGTTACCCCATTACATCTGAATCCCCAGAGTTACCCCATTACATCGGAATCCCCAGAGTTACCCCATTACATCTGAATCCCCAGAGTTACCCCATTACATCTGAATCCCCAGAGTTACCCCATTACATCTGAATCCCCAGAGTTACCCCATTACATCGGAATCCCCAGGGTTACCCCATTACATCGGAATCCCCAGAGATACCCCATTACATCGGAATCCCCAGAGTTACCCCATTACATCGGAATCCCCAGAGTTACCCCATTACATCGGAATCCCCAGAGTTACCCCATTACATCGGAATCCCCAGAGTTACCCCATTACATCGGAATCCCCAGAGATACCCCATTACATCGGAATCCCCAGAGTTACCCCATTACATCGGAATCCCCAGAGTTACCCTTTTACTGTAAGGGAGAACTCTGCGGACTCTAACATAAGGGATGCTCTGGTGTACGGCAAGGACTCTGATGTAAGGGGGATCACTGTGGCCTATGGTGCAAATGGGGAGCTCTGATGTAATTAGTGCTCTAAGAACCCTGGTTTACCTTGGCCTACCTACTTAGAGGCAGGAGAGAGAAGAGGAGGGGGAGACAAGTCTAAATAATGTGTCCGGGTCTCAGAGAGTGTGAAACCCGGACGCATGATTCCAAACCCGAACTGTCCGGGTGAATCCCGAACAGGTGGCAACCCTACATTCACACCCAGCATAGCGGCATAATGCATTTTTTACACACTTTTCTTCTACTGGCCTAAGGATCAGACCTGGAACCACCAAGAAATGCAGGGCCATGCACCCTGTGCACAGGTCATGTATGCTCCTGACTAGAACTAAGAGCAGCTAGGTTGCTCTGTCTGTATCTACACTTTTGTTTCTGGGTTTAATACTACAGGTAGTGTTTAATTACATGTCATGTCTCTATATCGCTGTCCTCTTACTTCGTGTTACATACACAGGGAAAGGAAGTGGATAAATGTCCCCCACAGGGACACATAGAAATATCCACTAACATAGCCGGGGTCATATCTCCTCGATGTATTCAGTTACGTCATCACTTATACTGTATATGGCGGGATTTGACCTTCACACGAGTTCCCGCCCCTCACAGAGAACTCCTCCTATCCGCCCGCCCCCCCCCCCCCCCCCCCCGCTGTCAGCTGACCGGTGCGCCGAGAGTCACATGACATTCCTCAGCTCCGAGCACAGAGGCGGTCGGTGTGTATTCAGCTGACAGCAGAGTAATCATGGCGGGTATGGCCCGGGGAAAGCTGATCGCTGTGATCGGTGACGAGGACACTTGTACCGGCTTCTTACTGGGAGGCGTCGGAGAGCTGAACAAGAACCGGAAACCGAATTTCCTGGTGGTGGAGAAGGAGACGAGTGTGACGGAGATAGAGGAGACCTTCCGGTGAGTGAGGGGCCTGGACGTTTGTATGGAGGGGGGATTATTACAATGAAGACTGATCTGAGTGTCCCCTGAGTGAGCTCTATATGAGGGGCCCCTTCACCCTTTCCTTCTATCCATGGAATGGTCCCTCTGCAGACTGTCAGGACTGGGCTCTCTCCTCTATACACACCACTAGTATTATACAGTGACTGCTGTGCTCAGGAAGGATAGCGCCCCCCAGTGTTGCTAATATAATACCCCTTTCCTGGCAGTCAATCACTGACCTACAAGTATTCCAGTCTGACTGTCCAGCGTGATGATTAGGGTTGTCATTTCACCCCTTCAGCCCCCGTTCCACATGCAAAATTGAAGCCTATTGCCAGCAATGGCACTGTAGAATTTTTTGGGGGGATAACAGCACCGATTTCCCATGTGACTGTGTACCAGGCCTTAAGGGGTGCTACAAAAATGTGGGTTGCACAGTGGTTAGCACTCCTGCCTTGCAGCACTGATCTCACTGGTTTAAATCTGAGTCAGGACACGGTCTGCATGGAGTTTGATCGCCCTCCCTTTGCTTGCACAGGTTTCCTTTTTATGTTTCAGTTTCCCATCACGCTCCAAAGACATGTTGGTAGGTGTATAGGCTGCTGTCTGTATTGCCCATGGTAGCTGGATAGGCTGCTGTCTGTATTGCCCATGGTAGCTGGATAGGCTGCTGTCTGTATTGCCCATGGTAGCTGGATAGGCTGCTGTCTGTATTGCCCATAAGTAGGTGGATAGGCTGCTGTCTGTATTGCCCATAAGTAGGTGGATAGGCTGCTGTCTGTATTGCCCATAAGTAGGTGGATAGGCTGCTGTCTGTATTGCCCATAAGTAGGTGGATAGGCTGCTGTCTGTATTGCCCATAAGTAGGTGGATAGGCTGCTGTCTGTATTGCCCATGGTAGCTGGATAGGCTGTTGTCTGTATTGCCCATAGTAGCTGGATAGGCTGCTGTCTGTATTGCCCATAGTAGCTGGATAGGCTGCTGTCTGTATTGCCCATGGTAGCTGGATAGGCTGCTGTCTGTATTGCCCATGGTAGCTGGATAGGCTGCTGTCTGTATTGCCCATGGTAGCTGGATAGGCTGCTGTCTGTATTGCCCATAGTAGCTGGATAGGCTGCTGTCTGTATTGCCCATGGTAGCTGGATAGGCTGCTGTCTGTATTGCCCATGGTAGCTGGATAGGCTGCTGTCTGTATTGCCCATGGTAGCTGGATAGGCTGCTGTCTGTATTGCCCATGGTAGCTGGATAGGCTGCTGTCTGTATTGCCCATGGTAGCTGGATAGGCTGCTGTCTGTATTGCCCATGGTAGCTGGATAGGCTGCTGTCTGTATTGCCCATAGTAGGTGTATAGGCTGCTGTCTGTATTGCCCATGGTAGCTGGATAGGCTGCTGTCTGTATTGCCCATAAGTAGCTGGATAGGCTGCTGTCTGTATTGCCCATAAGTAGCTGGATAGGCTGCTGTCTGTATTGCCCATAAGTAGCTGGATAGGCTGCTGTCTGTATTGCCCATGGTAGCTGGATAGGCTGCTGTCTGTATTGCCCATAAGTAGGTGGATAGGCTGCTGTCTGTATTGCCCATAAGTAGGTGGATAGGCTGCTGTCTGTATTGCCCATAAGTAGGTGGATAGGCTGCTGTCTGTATTGCCCATAAGTAGGTGGATAGGCTGCTGTCTGTATTGCCCATAAGTAGGTGGATAGGCTGCTGTCTGTATTGCCCATAAGTAGGTGGATAGGCTGCTGTCTGTATTGCCCATAAGTAGGTGGATAGGCTGCTGTCTGTATTGCCCATAGTATGTGTGTTCAGATTGGTTATGTACAGATTGTAGTCTGCATGCCGGTCCCAAACCGAGCCATTGGGAAGTGTTGAGGAAAGATCTGGCTCCAACATTGTGGGAAAAAAACATGAACGTTGTATAGAAGAAAACTACTATATACATACACACACCGTATCTCACAAAAGTGAGTACACCCCTCACATTTTTGTAAATATTTTATTATATGTTTTCATGTGACAACACTGAAGAAATGGCACTTTGCTGCAATGTAAAGTAGTAAGAGTACAGCTGTACTGGCTGTCACTCTGATACACAGATCAATTACTGGCCTACAACAAGTATTTCCGGTCTGACTGTCCCCTTCAGCCCCCGTTCACACCGTGCATTATTTGATGTGTCAAATCGGAGCCTATTGCCGGTTTTCTAACGAGCTGATTCCTACCATCAAAACTCAGAGCGAGAACAGCTGTTCGTCAGCTGTAGGCTGCATTCACACCTATGCGCCAGCGATTTTTGGGCGTATTTTGGCGACAAAGTTTAGGCGTTTTTGTACCGGCGATTTGCGGCGACAAAACGCATGTTTTAAAAATCCCGCTCTTTGTATAGCCATTGTCGGTTATGCGGAACGCCAAAGCCGCCCGATATGCGCGTCGGAAAAGGGTCCGGGACTTTTTTCAAAATCGACGTTCTATCGGCGTTCGGCGTTAGGAGATGTGAACGATCTCCAAAGACAATAATGCAAATTCGACGATACGGCGTATTGTAGCGTCGCGCTTCAGGCGTCAAAACGCCTAGGTGTGAATGCAGCTGTAGACGCGCTCGCTCCCGATGGCTGATTATACACTCTATAGTACACTCTATAGTACACTCTGCTCTATACAGCAAGGGGCGGATGTGATATTGACCAGTGTTTTTTTGATTGGTTATCCATGCCACAGATAACCAATCAAAAAAGCACTGCTCAATATCACATCCGCCCCTTGCTGTATAGAGCGGAGTGTACTATAGAGCGCCGTGTATAAGCAGGCATCGGGAGTGAGCGCATCTAAGCTGATAACCAGCTGTTGAGCCTCTGAGATTTCCATTGCCTCCTACTGTGTCTGCGCAGTCGAGGCAGGAACCATATCGATGTAGGAACCAGCTCGACAAGACACTGGCAATGGCACCGTCCGAAACGGTGCGACTCTGAGGAGTCTTAAAAAATAGAATTGTTGCTCTGCATAAACATGGTCTAGGCCAGGGATAAGCAATTAGCGGACCTCCAGCTGTTGCAGAACTACAAGTGCCATGAGGCATAGCAAGACTCTGACAGCAACAAGCATGACACCCAAATGCAGAGGCATGATGGGATTTGTAGTTTTGGAACAGCTGGAGGTCCGCTAATTGCATATCCCTGGTCTAGGCTATAAGAAGACTGCCAAGACCCTGAAACTGATCTGCAGCACGGTGGCCAAGACCATTCAGCGGTTTAACAGGACAGGTTCCCCTCACAACAGGCCTCACCATGGTGCACCAAAGAAGTTGAATGCACATGCTCGGCGTCATATCCAGAGGTTGTCTTAGAGAAATGGATGTATGAGTGCTGCCAGCATTGCTGCAGAGGTTGAAGGGGTGGGGGGGTCAGCTTATCCGTGCTCAGACCATGTGTCACACACTGCATCAAATTGGTCTGCATGGCTGTCATCCCAGAAGGAAGCCTCTTCTAAAGATGATGCACAAGAAGAGGACTCCAGTGGCAACTTGTGAAGCTCAAGAGGGTTAAGGCAGTGCTGGAAAATAATGGAGGCCTCACAAAATATTGACACTTTGGGCCCAATTTTTACATTTTCACTTAGGGGTGTACTCACTTTTTTTTGCCAGCAGTTTAGACATTAATGGCTGTGTTGAGTTATTTTGAGGGGACAGCAAATTTACACTGTTAGACAAGCTGTACACTCACCACTTTACATTGTAGCAAAGTGTCATTTCTTCAGTGTTGTCACATAAAAAGATATAATAAAATATTTACAAAAATGTGAGGGGTGTACTCACTTTTGTGAGTTGCTGTGTGTACGCGCACACATACTCTGAATGTAGACTAAATGTCTCATATGGGGATAGGGCTGGGGAAAAAATGTATTTATTTTTTCACCAGGATCGGCGATGAAACCGCACCGGTCCTGAGGAGCTGCAGGCAGGAGGTTTTAGGCGAGGCTGTGGCTTCGGGTCTAGTCCGCAAGGCCGGACACCGCAGACTAGGCCTAAAAACTACTGCCCGCAACTTCTCAGGACTGGCGTGCTGTCCATAAAAAAAAAAAAAATTGAACCATGAATCGATTTTTTTTTTATTTTTTTTATTTTTTTTTATTCTTTTTTTTTTTTGGGAGAAAATCGGCCAGGTCTATATGGGGACCAGTCAAGCTTCATATAAAATTGACTTTAAAATGAGAGAAATAGTCTGATCACTCTTAGCAGTCCTAAGTTTATTTCCGTTTTCTTTGCACCACAATTATAAATGCACACTTATTAACTTTTTTCCTTCATTTATAGAAAGAGTTTAGCTGATTTCCAAATGTAACATATCATCACCAATGATCGATACGTTTCTACTACAACCTCTGATTAATAGGACTTCCCCCTACTTTTCCTCCTACACACTGTCACATTTTGCTGTGACCGCAGTCTTGCAGATCTTCCCCTCTTTTGAGTGTCTTGTGTTTGTGTTGATAACAGAGACTGAATGTTTACAGTAAATGTTCTGTGTCAGTGGTGATGGAAGTATCTACAGCATTCTGGATTGTACAGCTTTTATCTTGTTCACGATTGTAATCGCATAGATCTATCCTCTCCACACACAGGTCAGTCAAGGGCTTTTTTTTTTTTAAAGTGGAGCTCCGCCGTAAAAAAAATAATTAAAAGCCATCAGCTACAAATATTGCAGCTGCTGACTTTTTATAAATGGACACTTGCCTGTCCTGGAGTCCAGCGACGTCGGCAGCAGAAGACGAGCGATCGCTCATCTCGGCTGCCCCCCCCGCCATCATTGGTCAGGGAATCGGGAAGTAAAGCGTTGCGGCTTCACTGCCTGTTTCCCTACAGCGCGAGTTGTGCTGCACCATCCTCACTGGTCCCCGCTGTGTTCTGGGAGCCGTGTGTTTCCCAGAACACAAATGGGGAGGGGGGAGTGATGCACCCCCCCCCCCCCAAAAGGGGCCAAATGTGACACCAGAGGGGGGGGAGGGTTCCGATGAGTGGAAGTTTCACTTTAGGGTGGAGATCCACTTTAAACCTTTCCTGCCCTGACATTCCTTTAACCACTTCCCGCCCGGTCAATAGGAGATTGACGTCCGGGAAGTGGTTCTGAAATCTTGACTGGACGTCTATTTTCAGTCTGACACCCTGCATCTTCGATCTAGGTAACGAGTCTCCGGCGGAGGCTCGCTACCACGTGATCAGCCGTGTCCAATCACGGCTGACCACGATGTAAACAGACGTGACAGACGCGAGTACGTGACAGACGCGAGTACAGGAGCGCAGCCCCCCTCGGATGCCCACACTAGACCACCAGGGAGTGCCCACACTAGACAACAAGGGGGCAATTAAAAAAAAAAAGTCAGGATTTTTTTTTTTTAAATAAAACATGCCAGTAAAAAAAAAGAAAGATGCCAGTCAGTACCCACACATGGGCACTGACTGGCAACATAGATTCATCAGTGCCACCCCAGTGTCCATCAGTGCCAATCCATGCCCAGTGCCCATCTGTGCCACCCATGAGTGCCTATCTGTGCCACCCACCAGCGCCGCCTATCAGTGCCGCCTTATCAGTGCCCGTAATTGTTGTGCAAAAATAAAAACAGCAGAGGTGATCAAATACCACCAAAAGAAAGCTCTATTTGTGGGGAAAAAAGGTCTACAATTTTGTTGGGGTACAGTGTAGCATGACCGCGCAATTGTCATTCAAAGTGCAACAGCGCTGAAAGCTGAAAATTGGCTTGGACGGGAAGGTGCGTAAGTGCCCCCCGGTATGGAAGTGGTTAATGGCGTCTGTTCGCCCATGGTGTGGGTAGGATATGATCAGGAGCCGGTTCTGCCAGCTGCCGATCATTGGCAAAGACCAAAAGCTATCTTTGACTGCTCAGTCTCCATGCCGGGAGCATGCGGTTAGCCACGCTCAGCATAAACGTCGGCCACCCAGTGAGGTTTTCATTTTCTGTGGTCTTCCCTAATGGTATGGTTTTAGTCTGTTTATTAAATGTAATTTCTTATGTTTTCTCTTTTTGTTACCCGTGTTTAGGGGTTTTCTGCAGCGTGATGATATTGGAATCATATTGATCAATCAGTTCATCGCTGAGATGATTCGCCATGCCATCGATGCCCACAATCTCTCCATTCCAGCCGTGCTTGAAATTCCATCGAAAGAGCACCCATACGATGCCAGCAAGGACTCCATACTGCGGAGAGCTAAGGGCATGTTCACTGCTGAGGACCTGCGATAACTACTCATCGTCTGGAGGTTCCTGTTCTGGGTGTAACTCTTTCACTTCCAGAATTGCACTGTATGTCAGTGACAGGTTAATAGTGGAAGCTGTCTGTATGTGTTGTACTTTTTTTCTTTTTGCCCATATAATTTATCTCAAGAGCCTTCGCTGTATTTCATTAATGGTCTCTGTGTATAAATATTTGCTCTAATCTATGACCTGTTGTGATCATCCATGTTTCATGACAGATATTGAAAAGTTTATCCACTGCTATGATATTCTATGATGTACAGAACAGGATACATACATAGAACATCAGATTTGTAATGCTCAGCAGTGACTCTGCACTAGTGAGTGGTCTAAACATATCTTGTGCTCCTTTCCCTTCATGTGTCCTACTAATAAAGCTTTCTTTATCTATGCTAAACTCCCCTGCTGGCTGTTGTATTCAGACAGCTGGCATCTGTAGAATATACCTGAACAGTGAATGCATCTGGGTGAACAATTTTCAACCCGACTACTTTTGAAAAATCTAATTTTGTTTAGCTGGACAGTCTTGCCAAGGCCTCCCACAGCTTGAATTTTTCATCAGTTCAGCAGGAATTGTCCAAAATTTTAGCTGTGTATGTCGGGCTTTAATTTCTGGAAGAAATGTCTGTGTTATCAGTTCTAAACTAATACATTTATCTTATTCTTTGGGCAGAAAATATGTTGTCAACCTGACTTCAGGGTCTCCGCTCCGGCATCTATGTCCCTTATTCGGTGTATTCAGCTGAGGGTGCAGGTCAGGATAGGAGTCCACCCTGACTCCATGTAATCCTCAGAACAAGGAGAGAAAAAAAAATCTCAGCCAGTGCACACCGTACAAGCCCAGTCTGTAATAGGTGATAACAGCCTCGGCCTAACTCCATCCAGGCCCCAACCCCACCCCCTGACCTGGAAGTATAATGCCTAAGCCCCCTTGTGTGGGGAAAAATATATTGGGGGGGGGGGGAGACTATGGTCCAAATGGAGTTAGGCTGAGGCTGTTATCACCAGTGTTAAATGCCAGGCCTGTATGTTTCTCCTTGTTCTGTAGAAAATATATTATTTAATAAGTGCTCTGTTAGTTCAGCCCTCGGCTGTTCTTCATGTGGCAGCTCATACTGGCTGCATATGGTGGAACAGTTCACTCATGTGCTTTCCCTGCTATAGAAGGTGTCTTGGCCCTAAAAAACGTGCAATTTGTTTAAAAAAAACAAATTGCTTTTAATTTTAATCTATTCACATCACAGTTGTATTTTTTGTTTTGTGCATTAACACGCGTTAAAGGGTCCAAGTGAAAAGGAAATCGCAAAAACACTTGTATCATGGTTTTGGCATCTGCCCAATGAAACCTGCCTGTCTGTAATGCTCTTTGTATAATGCATAAATAAACATGCAACATTTACTGCTTGCTCATAGATGTGAAAAATGTGAAAAAGACCTATATATTTAAAGCTAAAACTGGTTTTGTCATCTGTACCCATTGGGAGGGGGGGGGGCGGGGGGGAGTGGAAGATTTTATCTCTAGCCCTGTTCTGGTGACAACTGACAATTCTGGATGTTCTCATATTTTTGACTTTGGTCATCAAGACACAGAAGATGTGACTGTCCCCAACATGGACACAGATCAGCGTGGGGAAGACCGTCATAACCCTACCTGAAACAAAAAAAATAAATGTTAAGCTTTAAATCTGGACGAGTACTTTTTTCTTCATTCACAAGATATGGAGTAAATGAGAAGCCAGAAAGCTGTGCGCTGTACATATTTGGTTTTAAAGATCTTTTTGCAAAATATGTATGCTGTTAAGTTATTGATAATGGATTAAGAGTTCTACATTTTTGAGCAGCTTTTTGTCATGGAAACTGTAAGCATGTTCTAAATTTGATTCATCATTGTTGGCTAATTATAAATGTTTGTGTTTTAATAAATACCCTGACAGTGGAAGTCAACGTTTTTGTTTACTTGCTAAACTGTATTGAACATGTTTTTCTATAGATGACAGATTTACCACTAATTGTTGTAATGGTCACTAAAGCGCAGGATATGTTAATAAAAAAAATATATCTATTGGCACAATTTGCTATGTTAACATTAAAGCGGATGGTTCACCTTAAATAAATATTAAAAGCCAGCAGCAACAAATACTGCAGCTGCTGACTTTTAATATTAGGACACTTACCTGTCCTGGAGTCCAGCGGCGTCCGCAGCAGAGGATGAGCGATCGCTCGTCACCCTGCTGCTCCCCCCTCCATCCACGGCGAGGGAACCAGGAAGTGAAGCGCTCCGGCTTCACTGCCCGGTTCTCTACGGCGCATGCGCGAGTCGCGCTGCGCCCGGCGATTGGCTCCCGCTGTGTGCTGGGAGCTGAGAGTTCCCAGCACACAACGGGAAAAGCCCGTCTTTTGCCCGAGACTGCGGGCCGGAAGTGGGTGCGGATACCTGTCTTTAGACAGGTATCTGCACCCCCCTCCCCCCTGAAAGGTGTCAAATGTGACGCCGGAGGGGGGGAGGGTTCCGATCAGCGGATCTTCACTTTAGGGTGGAGATCCGCTTTAATATGTTAAATTTGATATGTTAAAAAAAAAAAAAAAACATTGTCTAGTACCGCAATCATTATTTTATTTTA
The DNA here is from genome assembly GCA_029574335.1 of Rana kukunoris. Taxonomy (NCBI): domain Eukaryota; kingdom Metazoa; phylum Chordata; class Amphibia; order Anura; family Ranidae; genus Rana; species Rana kukunoris. The sequence continues at coordinate 117,146,079 of CM056051.1, read as the reverse complement.
TTTATTTTTTCATTTTTATACCAACATATTTAAGCATATTTACCACATTAAAGCCTAACACCATGTTTAACCACTTCCCAGCTGACCTGGTGCATTTATGCAGCCTCTCAGCGAGTGAGCTTTAACGCTGAGCGGCCGCAAATATGTCGGCCATAGGTAAACACTTCACTATGCTGTGAGAACAGTAACGATCAGGTACCAAGACCTCCAGATGCATACTTTCAATTGAGAGCTATCTGATCATGTTACTACCGTGTTTCCACGAAAATAAGCCCGGGTCTTATATTAATTATGCCAACAAAAGACACAGTAGGGCTTATTTTCAGGGTAGGTCTTGCCATGTAATGTGCTGTCTGCTCTCCCTCCCTGCCTGACGGGAATCCCCAGTGTGAACTAAGTTAAAAAGCTTGTAAAATCCTATAATCCTCTCTATTACAGTATTATAATGTACAATGTGTGCGTTTCTGTAATATAATTGTGCCAAATACCTTCGTTATAGCGCCATTCTGCGCTTCTGTGACCCGCCGGAGCTCTTGCCCACAATTATATTACAGAAACACACACACTGTACATTATATACTACTGTAATATAGTGGATTTTAGGATTTTACAAATATTTTTCACTAGGGCTTATATTGCTGCCCTCCTGGAAAATAACGCTAGGTCTTATTTTTCAGGATAGATCTTATTTTTGGAGAAACAGGGTACCAATCGCAATGGTCACATCGGAATGCCTCCCTCCACCTCTCTGCATTTTTATCCACTTAAAGGCCTGGGAGGCAGCTGCAGGAAGGGGTTAAGCAGGGTGGATTTGATTTAAATCGCTGGGTAAAAAGTATTGATTTTAAATAAACTTGATTTGAATCATAATTTTTAAAAGGCAACTGTTATCTCTGTCCTGCAGCGGCTCCTCTGAACTGCTATTGACTCACCGACAGTCCCATTCACTTTAATGGGATGGCTGGTGACGTGACAGTGACACAAGGTGGAGGACGTGGATGCCCGCTAACATAGTGGTCATCAACCCTCCTCAGGCCCCACCAACATGGCAGATTTTAAGTATGACCTTGGGGAGATGCAGACTAGAATACTGCAATCACTGAGCAGCAAATTATATCACCTGTGATGTATTTCAGTTATCTGGCCTGTTGGTGGCCCTGAGGACAGGGGTGATGACCACTGCGCTAACAGACGCTGCCATGATGGATCTGAAATGACAGGTGCTCTTTAAATGTAAAGACTTATTCTTGCTGGTAGTTTGAATCTTTAATATTTACAAACATAACAAAGGTGTCCTATTTAGAATAATAAGCTGTCAGTTTAGTAAAACGGTGATATCTGAACCGATTTTAACCACTTAAGCCCCGGACCAATATGCTGCTAAATGCCCAAAAGGCGTTTTTACAATTCCGCACTGTGTCGCTTTAACAGACAATTGCGTGGTCGTGCGACGTGGCACCCAAACAAAATTTACGTCCTTTTCTTCCCACAAATAGAGCTTTTTTTATGGTATTTGATCACCTCTGAGATTTAAATTTTTTGCGGTATATACAAAAATAGAGTGACAAATTTGAAAAAAAATCTATATTTTTTTTACTTTTTGTTATAAGAAAAAATCAAATAAACTAAATTTTAGTCAAACGTTTAGGCCAAAATGTATTCAGCCACATGTCTTTAGTAAAAAAAAAAAAAAAATCGCAATAATAAAAAAAAATAGCTACCTAGTGGCAACAGTGACACTAATGCAGTGAACAGAAAAATTATGGCTTAGTGACACTGTCAATAGGGGGTGAAAGGGTTAACTAGGGCGGTGATCAAGGGGTTAAAACTTTATTAGGGGGGGTACGGTGGCTACCCTGGACCTAACACTAACTGCCTGTCACACTGACACTAAATGCAGTGATAAGTAAATATATGATCACTGCATTCAGTGATCGGGGGGGTTAAATGTGCCTATGTGTCACTGGTGTCAGTGTAGTGTTGGTGCAGACTCACTTGTGAGGTCTTCTCTCCTCCGCGGCGGTTGAAAATACAGCCGAGAGGAGAAATTACATCACTTCCCCCTTCCTGTGTTTACACAGGCAGAGGGCGGGGGAGTGCGCGCATTGGCTGGGAGCGATTCCCCTCATCCCGGATCGTTAGCACTGCCACGTCTAGGCAGGGACCTACAGGTACGCCAATGTGCCTGTACGTGCCATTCTGTCAACGTATATGTACATGCGGCGGTCCTTAAGGGGTTAATAGGCTAATTACACATAGTTGGAAAACTACTCAAACTATTTTATTTAATTAAAACAATAACATTGCTAAGTGCATGTTATCTCAGCTTGCAGAGCTTGGAATCATTCATTATGTAAATATTGCCAAATATCTAGCCTCATGCTACATAACCAAGCTCCATTTCATGCTGAATAAACTCAATTATTAATGTATCTTAAATAGAAACCCATCTTTACATAGATTTTTACTCAAAGCATTTTATTAAAATAAGTTTGATAAAAACAGCTTTAGATCCAAAAAAATCTATATTTATTTCGATATTAAATCCTAATTTTTATTTTTTTATTCACCCTGCGGTTAATTGAAGTTTTAAGTAGTTTGTTTGGACCAAGCCGGTCAAAAGTACAGCACTGTATGTACAGCAACCCGTTGTAATCACTTGTAGCCTATCTAACATTATCTCTCCGGTAGTCCACTGTTTCGGAAGGGTGTAGACGTCCAAAATGCTTAATCTAGAGCAGCCTTTCTCAACCTTTTTACTGCTGGGGAACCCTAAAAATAATTTTCAGGTCTCGGGGAGCCACTGATAAAACCTATTCATTGGGCGTCCGTGAGAACAATGCCCTTTTTTTACAGTAGTGGTAAGAATGCCCCCCTTACAGAGAACTATGAAGATCATTGGTGTAATACCACTGGCTCCTCCAAGTGGCATTGGCTCAGAACTATGTAGGCACCATCAAAAAGAAGGTAAATCAGCCACAGCTTAACCACTTAAGGACCGCCTACTGCACATTTACGTCGGCAGAATGGCACGGCTGGGCACATCAACGTATATATACGTTGATTTTAGTACCCAGTCGCGGGCGCGCGCCGTGACCCGGTCCGAAGCTCCAGGACCGGGACCGTGGGATTCGCGGACCCGATCGCCGCTGCAGTGCGGCGATCCGTCCCTGGAGCGGAAGAACGGGGCTTCCCCGTGCTTCTCTGTGGCCGTAGCATCGATCGCGTCATCCCTATAATAGGGGGACGCGATCGATGACGTCACACCTACAGCCACACCCCCCTACAGTTGTAAACACAACACATAGGCACACATCCCCTACAGCGCCACCTGTGGTTAACTCCCAAACTGCAACTGTCATTTCCACAGTAAACAATGCAAATTTAAATGCATTTTTTGCTGTGAAAATGACAATTGACCCAAAAATGTGTCAAAATTGTCCGAAGTGTCCGCCATATTGTCGCAGTCACGAAAAAAATCGCTGATCGGCGCTATTAGTAGTAAAAAAAAAAAAAATAATAAAAATGCTATAAAACTATCCCTTATTTTGTAAACGCTATAAATTTTGCAAAAACCAACCGATAAAAGCTTATTGTGATTTTTTTTACCAAAAATAGGTAGAAGATTACATATCGGCCCAAACTGAGAAAAAAAAATGTTTTTTTATATATTTTTGGGGGATATTTATTATAGCAAAAAGTAAAAAATATTGCATTTTTTTTTAAATTGTCGCTCTATTTTTGTTTATAGCGCAAAAAATAAAAACCGCAGAGGTGATCAAATACCACCAAAAGAAAGCTCTATTTGTGGGGAAAAAAGGACGCCAATTTTGTTTGGGAGCCACGCCGCACGACCGCGCAATTGTCAGTTAAAGCGACGCAGTGCCGAATCGCATAAAGGGGCAAGGTCCTTTAAATGCATTTTGGTCCGGGTCTTAAGTGGTTAAGGAACCCCAACCACCTCTGGAGGAACCCTAGGGTTCCACGGAACCCTGGTTGAGAATGGCTGATCTAGAGAGTAGGGATGAGCTTCGAGTTCGAGTCGAACATTGCCCGTTCGCGGCAAATTTGAAAAGCTGCGGAACACCCTGTAAAAGTCTATGGGAGAAATCTAAAGTGCTAATTTTAAAGGGTAATATGCACGTTATTGTCCTAAAAAGTGTTTGGGGACCCAGGGTCATTTGGGGACATGTATCAATGAAAAAAAGTTTTAAAAACTGTTTTTTTTTCGAGAGCAGTAATTTTAATAATGATTAAAGTGAAACAATAAACGTGAAATATTCCTTTAAATTTCGTACCTAGGGGGTGGTGTATAGTATGCCTGTAAAGTTTCCCGTGCTTAGAACTGTCCCTGCACAAAATGTAATTTCTGAAGGAAAAAAAAGTCATTTAAAATAACTTGCGGCTATAATGAATTGTCGGCTCCCGGCAATACAGAGAAAAGTCACTGATTTAAAAAAAATGTGTGGTGTTCCCCCCAAATTCAATTACCAGGCCCTTCAGGTCTGGTATGGATTTTAAGGGGAACTCCACCCAAATTAAAAAAAAATAGCATGGAGCTCCCCCCAAAAATCCATACCAGACCCTTTATCTGAGCACACAACCTGGCAGGCTGCAGGAAAAGAGGGGGGGACGAGAGAGCACCCCCCCTCCTGAACCGTACCAGGCCACATGCCCTCAACATGGAAAGGATGCTTTGGGGGTCTGTGACCCCTCAAAGCACCATGTCCCCATGGGCCTCATGCCCACAATCCCAACAATGTGTTTTTTTTACAATTTTTTACACTTTCTTTGTGAAATGGTAGGGGTACAGGGCAAGGGTTGTGGGGATGAGGCCCTTGTCCCCATCAACATGGGGACATGGTGCTTTGAGGGGTCACAGACCCCCAAAGCATCCTCCCTATGTTGAGAGCATGTGGCCCAGTACGGTTCGGGGGAGGGGGGGTGCTCTCTCGTCCCTCCCTCATTTCCTGCTGCCTGCCAGGTTGCATGCTCGGATAAAGGGTCTGGTATGGATTTTTGGGGGGAACTCCATGCCTTTTTTTTAAATTCGGGGTGGAGTTCCCCTTAAAATCCATATCAGACCTGAAGGGCCTCCACGCATTTTTTTTTTTTCTTATCAATGACTTTTCTCTGGAGCCGACAATTCTTTTAAATTACTTTTTTTTTCCTTCAGAAATGACATTTTGTGCAGGGACAGTTCTAAGCACAGGAAACAAGCGCTACTTTACAGGCATACTATACACCTCCCCAGATACAAAATTTAAAGGAATATTTCACTTTTATTGTTTCACTTTAAGCATTATTAAAATCACTTTTACCGAAAAAACATCAGTTTTTAAAACTTTGTTTGCATTGATACATTTCCCCTGGAGCAGTACTGGGTCCCCAAACACTTTTTATGATAATAACTTGCATATAAGCCTTTAAAATTAGCATTTTTCATGTTCAAGTCCCATAGACTTTAACAGTGTTCGGATGTTCAAACAAATGTATTGCCTGTTCGCATGTTCTGATGCAAACCAAGCTGGGGGGTGTTCGGCCCATTCCTTCTAGAGAGTAATCCAATCATGCCTACTCAACATGTAATACTGTATTAAAACGGCCAGGTGCTTAATCGGGGCAAAACGCATTCAATGCAGGGTTAAAGAGAGGCTGAGGCCATTTTCATTACAGTATTCGGTATCCTCGCACCACATGAGTTGTATTTAGCTGAGACTGCAGAAAAGCAAACATCACTGTGTGCTGACAGTGGGACCTGATCTCTTAGACCCCTTTCACACTGAGGCGGTTTTCAGGCAGTTTAGTGCTGGAAATTGCCTCCAATAGCACCTGAAAATCGTTTCCCATTAATTTCAGTGTGTCTTTTCGGGACATTAGGAAAACTCCTGCAAGCGGCATCTTTGGGGCAGTTTGGGAGCACTGTATACAATGCTCCCAAAAACTCCCCTGCCCATTGTAATGAATAGGCTGTGCTTTGGAAGCGCCACAACACGGGCATTTTTAACCTATTCTTTGGGGTTAAAAGCTAGTGGCCAAAAAGCGCTGCTAGAACAAGTGGTGCCAATGCGGCCCCAGTGGGAAAGGGGTTTTAGAGCCATAATAAATGTCTGAAAATGCATGCATTTACATTAAACTAAGACTGGTGCTCCATTAATTAGTAAATGATGACCCCCACCCTGCTATATTTGAAAAGTTGAAGGTTTATTGATCCAAGGACAAATGTCCCATCAGACATGGGAGATACATCCATGGATCAATAAACCTTCAACTTTTGGAATGTAGCAGTGGTGTGGCTTATCTATTGCTCCTGTGGAGCAGGACCGATTCCCATATTAGACACTTGTCTGGAGCAGTTCTTGGACCAAAGTGCCATTTACTTATTGAAAATCAATCAAATAAAAATAACCAGCCCTCTGGGCTCATGGCCATTTGCCTATAATACAGTATGTTCATGCAGTAGGACATGGTATGTAGCCACTAGTACGTGTAGATCAAGTCTGGACCTGCCTGATAGCTGCTCATAATTTACCAAAAACCTAAACCCACTGAGATATCCGTTTTAATTTTCCTGCTTGTCAACAAAAGAACCTTGTGAAATAGGTAGGGCATACGTCATAGGTATTCTGGTGGCATGTATTTATAGGATTATATCTCAATACTTCATTTGAGACTCCTAATTAACATGCATTCATTGGATCTGTGCTTGCCAGTTTTAATTCCCCTTTTGTTTGGATCAGAATTTCCCCATTTCTAAAGCTTGGCTTGGGTAGATGTCAAGTCTGTTTTTTTCCTGTTACTTCTCTTACCTCCTTTCCACCCTCTGGAATTATAAGAATGTGTTACCATGCTGGTAATACGTATGTGTGAGTTCTTGGAGGCTTTGGATGTGGGGACAGACACACAACGAGCTTCATGCTGAAGACACTGAGATTTGAATGGTATGTTCAGACTAATGCACGGTTCTTAACTTGTTTGTCTGTTTTACTTACCTCTTTAGTTTAAAATCATTTATAAAGTGTTTATAAACCTACTCACAAAGATTTAGTATTAGTTTTTTAACATGCTAATTTAATTTCAAATGGTAATTTTCAGTGTTTCAAATGTTTTTATTCATTGTCCTTGTCTAGGTATTTCATGTATTAAGGTCAGGGCCGGCGCTAGCGCAAGGCAACATGGGAACTTGCCTTACGGCGGTGGCGCCAAAAAAAAGCTCCCTGCTCGGAAACATTAAAACCCATCCTTCGCCGCCTCCCGCACTATAGCCCCGGCGGCACAGCAATTTACTAGGGCTCCTGGTGGTCTGTCTCCCGGACTCTCTACTTGCCGCCGTGCTGTAAACACAGCATCCATCATTTCCCATACGGCCAATCACAGAGGCACAGTGCCTCCCACTACGCCGCCCGCCAATCGGGCACAAGCAAGCCTAGAAAAAAAAATTATTCACCGCCCACCCGACGGGGAAACGTTTTTTTTTCTAGGCTCGTTTGTGTGCTATTGGCGCCAAATTTGGTTTTCTCCAGCATCCAGCAGCACGGTAAGCTGGGGAGAGAGAGAAACAGTGAGCAGTGCTGAGTAGAGAGCTCTCAGCTGCTGAAGCTAAGAAAACCAGCAAGTGATTTCCCTCTATTCAGCGCTGCTCACTGTCTCTCCATCTGCATGATTAATGTAGGAAGGGACAGAGCTGGGGGGTGGTGTCCATGTAAATCTAAAGGGGTCTAGGGGTGCAGAGTGTTGCTGTGTAATGTAAAAGGGGCCCAGAGGTGCGGTGCTGTGTAATGCAAAAGGGGTCCAGAGGTGCGGTGCTGTATAATGCAAAAGGGGTCCAGAGGTGCGGTGCTGTATAATGCAAAAGGGGTTCAGAGGTGCGGTGCTGTATAATGCAAAAGAGGTCCAGAGGTGCATGTGCTGTGTAATGTAAAGGGGCCCAGAGGTGCGGTGCTGTGTAATGTAAAGGGGCCCAGAGGTGCGGTGCTGTATAATGTAAAAGGGGTCCAGAGGTGCGGTGCTGTGTAATGTAAAGGGGCCCAGAGGTACCGTGCAGTGTAATGTAAAGGGGCCCAGAGATGCGGTGCTGTATAATGTAAAAGGGGTCCAGAGGTGCCGTGCAGTGTAATGTAAAGGGGTCCAGAGGTTCCGTGCTGTGTAATGTAAAAGGGGTCCAGAGGTGCAGGGTGCTGTGTAATGCAAAAGGGGTCCAGAGGTGCAGGGTGCTGTGTAATGCAAAAGGGGTCCAGAGGTGCGGTGCTGTGTAATGTAAAAGGGGTCCAGAGGTGCAGGGTGCTGTGTAATGCAAAAGGGGTCCAGAGGTGCGGTGCTGTGTAATGTAAAATGAGGTGAGGTTTCTGTGGAGGACAAGACAGAGAGGAGACTTGCAATTAGGGGAACCCCAAAGTCAGGCAGCACAATAGCACACTGGGGCATTGCACCATCGGAGGCGCTTTACTGAGGTTTTTTCGGCACTTTGCGTGCGTGCTGGGGGGGCGGCAAAATGCACCTTCGCCTAAGTTGGCAAAAATCCTTGCACCGGCCCTGATTAAGGTGATGACTCTGTCTCCAAATTGTGTCCCTTGTCACCTTTAACCACTTGAGATCCGAGCCTGTTTTTCAGATTCGGTGTTTACGAGACTAAAACATTTTTTTTTGCTAGAAAATTACTTAAAACCCCCAAACATTATATATATTTTTTTCTAACACCCTAGAGAATAAAATGGCAGTCATTGCAATACTTTTTCTCACACCGTGTTTGCGCAGCGGTCTTACAAGCGCACTTTTTTTGGAAAAAATTCACTTTCTTGAAATAAAAAAAAAGGCAACAATAAATTTGGCCCAATTTTTTTATATATTTTGAAAGATAATGTTACGCCGAGTAAAATGATACCCAACATGTCATGCTTAAAAATTGCGCCCGCTCGTGGCATGGCATCAAACTTTTAACCTTAAAAATCTCGATAGGCGATGTTTAAAAAATTCTACAGGTTGCATTTTTTTAGCAATCGCGGCGATACCTCACTTGTGCGGATTGAACACCGTTTTCATATGCGGGCGATACTCGCATATGTGTTCGCTTCTGCGCGCGAGCTCGTCGGGACAGGGCGTTTTAATTTTTTTATTTTTTCTTATTTGTTTTAATTTATTTTTACATTTTTTACACTGAAATAATAAAAAAATAAAAATTGATCACTTTTATTCCTATTACAAGGAATGTAAACATCCCTTGTAATAGAAAAAAGCATGACAGGTCCTCTTAAATATGAGATCTGGGGTCAAAAAGACCTCAGATCTCATATTTAGACTTAAATGCAAAAGAAAAATAAATAAAGAAAGTAAAAAAGTAAATAAAAAATATGTCTCTTTAAGACGCTGTGCGGGACTGACGTTTTGACGTCACTTCCGCCCAATTTTTTTATATATTTTGAAAGATAATGTTACGCCGAGTAAAATGATACCCAACATGTCACGCTTAAAAATTGCGCCCGCTCGTGGCATGGCGTCAAACTTTTAACCTTAAAAATCTCGAAAGGCGATGTTTAAAAAATTCTACAGGTTGCATTTTTTCTAACGATCGTGGCGATACCTCACTTGTGCGGATTGAACACCGTTTTCATATGCGGGCGATACTCGCATATGCGTTCGCTTCTGCGCGCGAGCTCGTCGGGACGGGGCGTTTTAATTTTTTTTTTTTGTTTTCTTATTTGTTTTAATTTAATTTTAATTTTTTTTACACTGAAATAAAAAAAACAAAAATTGATCACTTTTATTCCTATTACAAGGAATGTAAACATCCCTTGTAATAGAAAAAAGCATGACAGGTCCTCTTAAATATGAGATCTGGGGTCAAAAAGACCTCAGATCTCATATTTAGACTTAAATGCAAAAGAAAAAAAAAATAAAGAAAGTAAAAAAGTAAATAAAAAATATGTCTCTTTAAGACGCTGTGCGGGACTGACATTTTGACGTCACTTCCGCCCAGCAGAGGTATGGGGACGGCTGAGGGACATTTTTCCCTCAGTCGCATCCCCGGACAGACGACGAGCAGACCCGATCGCCTCCGCCGCTACCGACGGCAACGGTAAGTGGCGGAGGGCGCGAGAGAGCGGCGGGAGGGGGGGGCACCGAATCCGCCTAGGAGACCGCCATTATCGTGTACAGATCCACCCCATGAAGAGATGGATATCTCGGATGTGGCAGCAGCTGCTGCCGTTACCAAAATATCCATCTTTAAAAAAATGACGTATTTTGACGATGGGGCGGATCTGAAGTGGTTAAAATGGTAATATACCTTGCAGTTTGAATGTGCACACTCAGGAGACGTTTGAGCGTGGATATGATTTCAATTTACAAATACTGTACCGGTGACCCCACAATAGGGATAAAACTTTTTTTGCGGAAGCAGGGATGGACTGGCCATTGGGACTACAGGGAGTTTCCCGGTGGGCTGATGGCTCAGTGGGCCAGCTTCAATGACAGCGGACCGCTGCCCCCCTCCACTCCTCTGTCTCTGCCTCCCCGCAGCAATCACCTCCTCTCTCCGCAGCGCTTACCTGGGGGGAACAGAGAAGCAGGGGGAGGACCAGAGGAGCAGGGGGGGGGGCAATAGAGGAGCATGGGGGAGGGGACAGACAGCTGACTCAACAGCTATGGCCTGGGAGTTTCTAACTTCTGCCTGATCTTGTCCCATAAGGGGGGGCACCAAATTGATTCTTTGCCCCACGTGAAATAATGTCTAGCTTCCCCACTGGTACTGCCTATAAGAGTACCAGTACCAGCCATTCTACTCTAATAAAGTAGAATGGCTAGTGGCTAGTGAAGGGGGAGAGGGGGCTTGGGTGGCCGGGGGGGTGCGGGAGTTGTCCGGCCACCATGGGAGAGACCTGTCAAAGTTGGCCAGTCTGGATGAAGTCCAGGGCCAAATTTTTGTCCCAGTCCAGCCCTGTGCGGAAGGGAGTTTTTAACAAGACACGTGGCCACTCATTAAAATTAGAAGAAAAGAGGTTTAACCTTAAACTACATTTACTGTAAGAGCGACAAGGATGTGGAATTCCCTTCCACAGGCGGTGGTCTCAGCGAGGAGCATCGATAGTTTCCAAACAACGATTGGATAAACGACCACAACATACAGGGATATACAATGTAATACTGACCTATAATCACACACATTTTGTCTTTTTTTCAACCTCACCTACTGTTTAACTATGTAATTTAACACTCCATACCAAAACTATGTAGTAGAAGCCCTACCTAAACATTTTTTTAAATAATCCCTTGTTTGTATCTAATCACAGATTCTATGAGAGTTGATCTCCATAAAGTGGTTGTAAACCCTTACAGACCACTTTTGACTACAGGTAAGTCTATAATAAGGCTTTCCTGTAGCTACCCCAGATATCTCCTAAACCTGCTTGGTATCAGCATGTATCGACGTCATCGGAACATGCGTTCGTGTTGTTGCTTCAGTTAGTTTTTTCCCGTTACCGGCGGCTCTAACGCGCATGCGCGGGAGTGATGTCATTGCAGCTCTGGCCAATCACAGCATCGGAACCCGCGATACCTGGAAGTAACTCTGGGAGTGGTGTGCAGGGACTGCTACGGGGACTTTGATCTAAGGTGAGTATTTCATAATGAGCTAGTATGCATAGCTCATTATGCCTTTGTCTTGCTGTGGCACTTTGAATGACAATTGCATGTCAAGCAACGCTGTATCCAAACAAATTTTTTATCATTTTTTTTAAAACATATAGAGCTTTCATTTGGTGTCATTTAACCACTTCAGCCCCGGACCATTTTGCAGCTAAATGACCAGGCCCCTTTTTGCGATTCGGCACTGCATCGTTTTAACTAATGATTGCGCGGTTGTGCGACGTGGCTCCCAAACAACATTGGCGTCCTTTTTTTCCCACAAATATAGCTTTCTATTGTTGGTATTTGATCACCTCTGCGGTTTTTATTTTTGCGCTATAAACAAAAATAGAGCGACAATTTTGAAAAAATTTTTTGCTATAATAAATATCCCCCAAAAATATATATATATAAAAAAAATATTTTTTTTCCCTCAGTTTAGACCGATACGTATTCTTCTACATATTTTTGGTCAAAAAAATCGCAATAGGTGTTTATTGATCGGTTTGCGCAAAAGTTATAGCGTCTACAAAATAGGGGATAGTTTTATGGCATTTTTATTCATAATTTTTTTTTTTACTAGTAATGGCGGCAATCAACGATTTTTATTGTGACTGTGACATTATGGCGGACACATCGGACACTTTTGGCACATTTTTGGGACCATTGTCATTTATACAGCGATCAGTGCTGGTTACTGTGAAAATGACACTGGCAGTGAAGAGGGTTAACCACTAGGCGGCACTGTAGGGGTTAAGTGTTCCCTATTGAGTGTTTCTTACTGTATGGGGGATGGGCTATGTGTCACATGACACTGATCTCCACCCTGAGTACACAGAGCGGAGATCAGTGTCATTGTCACTAGGCAGAGCAAGGGGATGCTTCTTTACACAAGCATCTCTCCGCTCCATACCTCCGCGAGACGATCGTGGGGATCCCCGCGGGCGATCGAGTCCACGGGACCCATGGTCCGACTCACGGGGAAGGCAGCAGGGTTGCAAGCACGTCACTGGCGGCGCGCGCATGACCACTCAGCGGCATCTTAAAGGCAACGTACCTGTACGTGCCTTTGCCTGTCCGTGCCATTCTGCCAACGTATATCTAAAGGGGCCAGGCCTTAAGTGGTTAATCACCACTGTTTTTTTAAATTTTTGGTAAACAAATAAATAAATAAACAATTTGAAAAAAAAAAAAGATTTACTAAGTTTCAGTTACAAAAGCTGTTGTCAATTTCCATGTTAAATCGGTGGCAATTGCTGGCAATTGTCAGCAATGGCACTACCCTAATTGGTGCGACGTTGCATCTGCGGCACTGCACCAATTTCAAAAAGTAATTTCTGTACTACTTTTTGCAATTTTGGCTCGCAATTTACATTCACATCTGTGCAGAAACCTGCAATCACGGGCAAAATCTGAACCACCATCGGGAGTGAAATCGTGTGAGTTAAAGGGTCACTAAAGGAAAAAAAAATTGGGCTAAAATGACTGTTTACAGGGTAAAGAGACATAAAAGTTAACTGATTCCTTTTAAAAATGATTAAAAATAGATAAAAATCAATCATATAAATCAACCTACAGTTCTAGTTTTGTTTTTGCTGTTATTTCCGGTCTCTCTGATGTACAGAGCCAGAGCGCCAATAGAGGGCAGTGATGGTTTGTCTAAAACCCCTCAGCACCAACCCAGTTTCAGTTTACATACAGTAATCACACCTCCTTGATTAGTGACCACAGTGAGAAAGCTCCCAGCACTGTGGTTATAAGGAAACAGACAAGCAGGAAGTGTGGAGATCAGAGCAGAATTACAGCAACATCAAAGCAAAAATGAACAATGAGGACATGAAAACAGCACTGCAGTAAGGTAAGGGAAGCTATTTAGCTAAAAAAAAAAAAATTCCTTTAGTGACCCTTTAAACTGAAATGGCACGGCTTCATTCCCGCAACCCAGTGTGAAACTGGGCTGACATAGTTTTCACCACTATGTGGGATGATGGCCCTTATCTTCCTACGGGAATGCAGGCACACATTTGGCTAATCTCCAAAAAATGAAAAGACCCCCTACACCCAGGTTCTTACTGCCGAATCTCCCCGATCAATGTGGTCATTAAAATTCTTTCTAAAATTATTGCCTCACACCTAGCTCCTTTCATCCAGCCCAATCTGGCTTTGTTCCGGGACAATCTGCGACCTTAAAGCGGAGCTCCACCCAGGAAAACAACATTTTGCCATGTTGTTTAAAAAAATTAAATAAAAAAAACCTGAAAAAAAAAAATACTCACCCGAAATAGCTGTTGCTATGCGGAAGTCCGTAATCTGCCTCTTCCACTCCGCGGTGCCTTTTCTTCTTGTCCTTCTCCTTGTGAATGGGGCGCGCTGCTTTCTGGGAACTGTGTGTGTTCTCAGAGAGCAGCGCGCCCATTCACAAGCCAGCATGAGACTCACGCAGGCGCAGTAGGAAATGGGCAGTGAAGCCGTACGGCTTCACTGCCTGTTTCCCATAGTGTGAATGGCGGCGCGGGACCCGGAGCGATCGTGGGACCGGCATCGGGGGGCCCATCAGCGCGGGTAAGTAGGACAAGGTAGGTGTCCTTATTTAAAGTCAGCAGCTACACTGTTAGTAGCTGCTGACTTAAAAAAAAAAAAAAAAATTGCGGCTGGAGCTCCGCTTTAAACATCTGTAAGGTCCTGATGGCGCTGGAATACGCTAAATCTCACCCCAGATCTGGACGTTGCCATCATCTCACTGGATGCCGAAAAAGGCATTTGATCAATTTCAGTTTGTCGTGGCTATTCAGAGTGATGGATGTAGGTGAGGGCACATTTGGTGAAAATGGCAAACATTTTAATGATCAAGGTACAGTGAAAAGTATTCAAAATTTGAGAATATTTCTGCAAACAAGAAATAATAGCACTATACAGCTTCATTTTTAATTTTTTTATTATGTTTTAAGAAATTATTGTTTTTGATGCACAGTGTGATAATTAGATAGTCACCCATTTCTAATTCAAGGATTAGCGTTGCATTATTTAGACAATTGGTATTTTTACACATTTTAAAGGGAGTAAGTTAGGGTGCCGGCAGCTAATTGTCTAAATATAAAATATGGTATACACAGAAGCTCACAAGATTGCAACACATATAAATTAATACTTTGGCAAAGAATATCTTGTCTTAATGGCAGGGATGTCATTACCTACTTAGTCCCAGTGATATATGTAAAAAATGAATTAGTGCTTAGATGGGGTTTATGATTACTTTTAGTTCCAAAAAGGTATTTTACAGATCACGAAAATAACCTCATATGAAGCATTTCTTCTGGTAGAAATATGTTGTCTTGGTGTTTTGCCAAACACGATAACCATAGTGACTGACCATCAACAAGAGTAATGACTCTTACATGGGTCTCACGTTAGTTTTCTCAGCCAGCCAAGTGTAACACTAGGGAAAGCATTGACAGGGTGTCCTTTGTACACCGGTACATAAGGAAGGGTAATGAAACAGCCCAAAGAATACTAAACCTTTCCTTGCATGGATACATGCAGAGCAGTTGATGTTGACCATCGCTTATTTTAAATATCGCTTTAAACTAGGTAGAGATCAGCCTCATTGAATCGCTCATTCTTGTCCTATTTAGTATTATTTTATATACTTTTGTGTTTTATTTTTATTTTTTATGTGGATTACTGTCTTGTGATAACCAGTTTCTCCAATGGCACGAGAGTTTAATCTAACCACCCAGAAACAAGACTTTTTGAAGGAATGTTTTCTCAAAGAAGTCCTAATGCGCGCCAGTTGGCGGCATCGCTATGGACAGAACTTACCAGGTTTTGCAAATACAAGACACAACAATTCTGTGCCAAAAATTAAGGATCATTTCAAGTTGCCGGCTATTTCTGATTCAGCCTTACGTGGCAGTATGGATAAGAAAATATCTGGGAGTAGCCATGACAACAACCAAGGCCCAAAAGATATTAACAAAATAGATGGAGGAGAGACAACTGGCTTTACTGATACAGTGATGAGACCTGCCAGTCCCAGAACGCTAAATCTTCTGTATTCTGGAACTTCTAAAGAGGAGCAAGGACGTTACCACTACATGAGAGTAAGGAATAAACTCAAACCAGAGAACAAATACATTTACCCATTAATTTCCAGCTGGGAGTATGGGTGGCAAATGGGTGAGTTGAGATGTATTGTTACCGTTATATGTTTAATTTTAAAAACTGTCTTTAACCCCAGGAAGGATTTACCCCCTTTATGACCAGACCATTTTTTGCAATATGGCTATTTGTTACTTTAACTCACAATTGCGTGAGTGTGCGACACTGTACCCAAAAAAAATTGATGTTCTTTTATTTTCCACAAATATAGCTTTTTTTTGGTGGTATTTGATCACCTCTACGGTTTTTATTGTTTGTACTGTAAACAAAAAAAGACTCCCGATTTAGAAAAAATATAAATTTACTTTCTGCTATAATACATAGCCAAAAACAAAAACAAATTCCTTCATCAATTTAGGCCAATATGTATTGTTCGACATTATTTTGGTAAAAAGTTTTAAAATAAGAATAAGCGTATATTGATTGGTTTGCGCAAAAGCTATAGGGCCAGATTCACGTAGATTCCGGCGTAGCGTAAGCCATTTACACTACACCACCGCAACTTACTAGAGCAAGTGCCGTATTCTCAAAGCACTTGCTCCTTAACTTGCGGCCGCGTAGTGTAAATGGCCCGGCGTACCCCCGAGTAAATCGAAGGGGGCGGCTTGTATTTAAATTAAGCGCGCCCCCCGCGCCGATCAAACTGCGCATGCGCCTACCGTAAAAATAGCCCAGTGCGCATGCTCCAGCTCACGACGGAAAACGTCAATGAAGCCGACGTGAGCGTCATTGACGTAAAGCCCTATTCGCGAACGACTTAGTAAAACGAGGTAAACGACGGAAAAAGACGACGCTGTCCCGACGCCATACTTAACATGGCATACGGCGGACTGACGTAAGGTTACCCCTCATATAGCAGGTGTAACCTTACGCTTACGTAAACGACGTAAACGATGACGAGGCGGCGCAAAAACTTTCGGGAATCGGCGTATTAGGCTCATTAGCATAGTCAAATGAGAAATCAACGTAAACGCCACCTAGCGGCCAGCGTAGAATTACATCTAAGATCCGACGGTGTAAATGTCTTACACCTGTCGGATCTACGCCGTATCTATGCGTTAATGATTCTAGGAATCATACGCATAGATACCCTGGGCCAAAAACAGAGATACGACGGTGTATCTTGAGATACACCATCGTATCTCCTATGGGAATCTGGCCCTATGTGTCTACAAACTACGGGATAGCTATATGTACTTTTCTTTTTTTTTTTAACTAGTAATGGCGGTGATCTGTGATTGACAGGGAACGGGTTAACAGGGCGATCAAAGGGTTAAATGTGTTCCCTTAGGGTGGAGCTCCACTTTAAGAATATGTGGCTGAATCTGATCTATATATACAGTATATAGTTACCAAATGTAGCCAGAAACAAGACTTTTTATTTGGTAATGCACATTAAACAGATTATTTATATTATGATGATTATAGTATCTGAAAAAAATATTAAAAAGGATACTATTTATCAATGTTTTCACCCAAGATTTGCACACCTTTTACCCAAGATTAACAGCTTTATAATCAAATCGTACAATGTCAAAATTGTGTGAACAGACTCCAAAGACTAAGGAATCCTATACAATGTATTGCAAAACCTTATGATGATGTTATTTGTTAATTTTATATCTGACTAGTACATTTTTTTTTTTTAGTTATTGTCAAAAATGTGGCAAGATTTGATCTTGGGATTTGCTGTTTTTACCTAGTTTTGTGCTGTTTAGGTAGTCTATATTATTTTTTGCTCTTTCCACTTAAAGAGGGCCAGCCCTTTGGGTTAGTGCTGGTGTATCATATGAGAGCCCATGTTAGTCTGTACTAACTTGACTTCCCAGCCCCAGTCTGTTTATGTTTTGAGTTTTGGCATTCTGGCGTGGTTGTTTCCTGACTTGACATTGTCATCTATCTACAGTATATTATTTTACTGAAAGGGTAGTTTATTCTTGGAATAAACTTACAGCAGAGGTAATGAGCCAGTCAACAGTAAATGCCTTTGTGACGGGAGTCACTTTGGGTGGGGGGTTTGTGCAACTCATCTTACCTTAGAGAGCTCTGGAAACTCAATGTTCAGCTTCCCCGACCCTCTTATGTGTGGTTGGGGAAGCTGGACACTGAGTTTCCATAGCTCTCCAAGGTAAGCTGAGTTGCACAAACCCCCAACCCAAATTGAGTACCGTCACAGCCTTCAAATATACTTGGGACAAAAAGTTAACGGAAAAAACAATATATATATATATATATATATATATATATATATATATATATAAACAATAAATAAATAAATGGGGAGACTTGATGGACTACTTGGTCTTTTTTTTTGCCTTTTTTTATGTTTATTTAAAGGGACCTTGAAGGAATGAAATATACTTATTTTCAAAGGGATAAGTTAGAAAGCAGACCTCTTCATCCTAATTGCAATACTTGCTAAGATATTGACCTAGGGATGCAGCCTCTGAAGTTTTAATCGTTGCCCTGCATTTTGTGTCAGTGACTCACTAAGTTGTGAAAAACAGATGCAGAGTTTCACTTTAGGTTTTGAGGGATTTATCTGCCAACCTCTATTTGCTGTATGCAGCATAGCGCACTATTAATGTGGTTCTTTTCTTCCAGGTAATGCAACTAAAAACAATAGAAGTTTGTACCGGCGTTGTCCTATTGTGAATGACACCTTCTTCAGAAAAAATGGTATACCCTGTGAACCGCACCCTAAGGATATGGCCTTGTAACTTTGTCAGACTGAAAAACTGAGGATTTTATCAATTTATGATCATTTAAATGCAAAAAAGGAATTTCATTTGTGTGACCTAATTCCACTGTTTATATAACTTTAAAAAAAAGTAGTAACCGTAATGAGTAATGAGTAGTAACCATAGAAACATATTTACGTTATCTAATTTTATTGAATTTCTTGTGCATTCTTGAGTCAAATTCTTTTAGTGCTATTACATAGTTAATCAAGTTGAAAAATTACCATCAAGTTCAACCAATAGAAAATCAAAAATAAAATGAAATAAATCATACAATCCCATATACACCATCCTTTACCCACAGTTGATCCAGAGGAAGGTGAAAAACCCCAGCAAAGCATGATCCGATTTGCTAAAGCAGAGTAAAAAATGTCTTCCTGATTTCCCGGCAGTTAATCAGATATTCCCTGGATGAACGTTGCCTATAAATGTTAATACCCAGTTATATTATGTCCAATTAGGAAACAATTCAGGCCTTAAAGCAATCTACTGAGCTGGCCAGAATCACCTCAGGAGGGAGTCTATTCCACATTTTCACAGCTTACTGTGCAGAAACCTTTCCGTATTTGGAGATGAAATCTTTTTTCTTCCAGACGTAAAGATTTCCCCTTTGTCCTCTATGATGACCTTAAATTGAATAACCCAACACCAAGTTCACTATATGGACCACTTATGTATTTGTACATGTTGATCATACCCCCCCTTATTCTCCTCTTCTCAAGAGAGAATATAGTAAATTCAGTTCTTCTAATCTTTCCTCATAGCTGAGCTCCTCCATACCTCTTATCAGTTTAAAAAAACAAACAAAAGCAAAGCCGCGCCAATAGGAGGTATATACCAAACACTGTATAAATATTAGGCAAAAAAGTGTGAACCATGCAACATATATCAACAGGTTTAGATAGTACCAACAGTCTATATTGCACATCAATTAAGATATGCTGTGTAACATAAAGGAAAGTCCATTTAATGACACCGCTGTGAATGTGAACCCAATGATGTCTCCTTCATATGTTTGCACATACATAAATGTCCATCACTCACACCACAAGGAAAAAAATTGTGTGACTGAAAGTGATCCCTTCACCAACTATGTAATGGCTGCTTACCAGAGGCAAGCTGAGTTAAAGCAGATGGCTACAGCCCAGCCACGGCCCTGGCTACCAGAGGCTCCAGTAGATTCTCACGAGTCTCACGATTCTCAGGAGTCAGTCTAGCAGTCGATTGGTATAACGCAGCTCACAGTCCGGGCGTGAAAGTAATGGAAAAGTATACCATAGTGTAATAACGTTTTAAATTTATTCATAAAAGCAAGTAAGTACTCACATATAAAAACATGTAAATCTGCATGTATAAGCCGGCCGGCAAACGGAGCGATACCTTCCCCCTACGTGGTGACGTCACTGCGTGTCCCCCAGACGCGTTTCGTCATTAACAGACGTTTTCAATGGGATTGAAAACGTCTGTTAATGAAGAAAAATTATATGTGTCCTAGTGTTATCACACGACAGCTGCAGCCTTAAAAACATCAACAGTTTTTTATATGTATATTTTTTTGAATTAGCGCAGTTTTTTGTTTATTATTGCTCTTATCAGTTTGGTTGCCCTTCTCTGCACTTTCTCCAGTTCCTGATATCCTTTTTGAGAACTGGTGCCCAAAACTGAACTGCATATTCCAGATGAGGTCTTACTAATGATTTGTACAGCGGCAAAATGATGACTCTCTGGAGTCCATACCTCTCAATACAAGAAAGGACTTTGCTCACTTTGGAAACTGCAGCTTGGCATTGCATGTTGTTATTATTAAAGTGTAAGTAAACCCCCTTATCGTTTTCAGCCAAGAAAGCTGCCATCTTTGGCTCTGTTTAATCTACGATGCTGCACATGTGATCAGTTTTGACTCCAGCCATTGGATGGGCTGACAGCTAGATTGAGAGCACAACCAATGGGAATGTTAGTTTTCCAGCACGTGTCGGAAATTAAACTGTTTTATGGATGGGTTTACTTCCACTTCTACCAAAACCCCAGATCCTTTTCCACCATGGATGCCCCCAGTTGTACCCTAGTACTATATTTATAATGCATGCTGATTCTTATCCCCCAAGTACATAACTTTAGATTTATTAACATTAAACCTCAACATTTGCCACATATTTGCCCAATTAAACAGAGCATTGAGGTCGGCTTGCAAGTTGGACACATCCTGTAAGGTCGTTCCACTGCATAGCTTGGTGGCCTCTGCAAAGACTGAAATGGTACTTTTAATCCCAGACCCAATATCATTTATAAATATATTAAAAAGTAAGGATCCCAACACTGAATCTTGGGGTACACCACTGATAACCTTAGACCAATAAGAGTATGTAGCATTAACTACTACACTCTGAATTCTGTCTTTTAGACTGTTTTCTTTCCATTGACAAACTGATCTTTCCAATCCTGTAGACTTTACAGGCTAGGAAACTGTGTCAAACGCTTTTGCAAAATCCAAGTATACTACGTCCACAGCCACCCCTCTGTTCAAGATTTTACTTACCTCTTCGTAAAAAGAAATCAGGTTTGTTTGACAACTTCTGTATTTCATGAGTTCATGAGGCTGTCTGTTGCTTAAAATATATTTTTCCAGCAAGAACTCGTCTATGTGGTTATTTATTGAACTTCCAGTGACCAGTATGAAAGAGGGAGAGCGATAACTACAAATTGAATATGCCTGCTTCCCATTCACACCTGAGACCTTGTAACACTAACGAGTCACAAGACATTGAGAAGGGAAATGGGTAACTGGGCCCAATTTGGACATTTCACTTAGGGGTGTACTCACTTTTGTTGCCAGAGTTTTAGACATTAATGGCTGTGTGTTGAGTTATTTTGGGGAGGGGGGACAGCAAATTTACACTGTTATACAAGCTGTACACTCACTATTTTACATTGTAGCAAAGTGTAATTTTTTTCAGTGTTGTCACATATAATAAAAATATATAGAAAATATATAATAAAATATTTACAAAAATGTGACAGGTGTACTCACTTTTGTGAGATACTGTATATCTATAGATAGATATATAGATAGATAGATAGATAGATAGATATACATTGTTTTGCTTATTATTTTTTAACTACTGTACATTTGGTTCTTAATGTCTGTCTATATTCAGTTTGCAAATTTTAATTCTGGATTAGTCATTCATGCCTAGATTGGGTTGCTATGACAACCAAGGCCATAATCATAGCTAAAGGGTGATTTCAGTTTATGAAATTCTGTTTTCAGGCAACACAATAGCTTTGTTAGGAAAATAAAGCTGTAAAGAGATGTAAAAGATGTACAGTGAATCACTCACTGCCCCAGGAGCCCATTTGTATTGTTCTTACAGCAGTCTTGATCCCTTAGCATGACGTTGATGGCAGAAGCTGCATAGTTTAGAAAAAAAGATTTCTCCAGGATCCAGCTGCTTGCCTGACGTGGGACATACCTAATTACAGGTAAGTTATGTCAATGAAGATGTAGGGCTAAAATAATTCTCAGCTTTAAAGGTTGGCTTGTGCCCAGAACTGCTAAACAGATTGTGCTAATTACATGTTCTAACAGGCTCTATTAACACATTTTCATTTCTTTAGCCAATATTTACTGTTCCACCTGAAGAGTAGTGGCACAGATACATTCCACAACATTTTCTGGAATTTATTTAAATTTTTATTGGCTTTGCTTTCACAGTACACACCGTGTTACAAAATAGTTGCCCTAAAGCAGGGATGCCCAACCTTTTGAAGAGCGAGGGTCACTTAAGTGACTTGGTAACCAGTCGCGAGCCACAATGAGTGGAGCAGGAGGACACAGCCCACTCTACTCTATGGGCCCTTCGATTCAGTCCACCCAGGCGGAAGGGGATGGAATCCTCTTGTGTTTTGTTTGTTATCGGATTGGAGGTAGGCGGTGCACCTGTGGATCAGTTTGAAAGCAGCCCAGTAACCACTGCAGAACAGATATGTCCATATTTGGTATCACTCCACCTGTGACAGGAGCCAGTGCTATACAGGAAGCATCGGCTTATGCGGCTCTGCTGCGCAGTCACTTGGTTTCTCTACCACCGGCTTCATTCACAAAACTGATGCTCTGGGATGACGGATGGCAATCCGCAATCTGGGTGTGCCGACCAGCCATCCGAGAGCAGGAGGTCGTGGGCCACATCAGAGGGCTTTGTGAGCCACATGTGGCCCCCGGGCCACTGGTTGGGCACCCCTGCCCTACAGCAACCATCCAGGTTTACTTTTCAGTTCTGTACTACCTTATACTAACCAATTGTCTATACATATCCCTGTTGACTTTTCTAGAGTCATTCAGATACTGTGAGCACAATAGACCATATCTACAGAGCCCCCTAGGCCAGTGTTCAGCATTGTCTATTCTTTTTTGTACCCTGTTAAAGTGTTACTAAACCCAGGACCCTGCATTTACTATATCTGGTCTCCTGCAGTACACAGAACATGGACATGCAATTATTTTAATAAATGTAAACTACTAAATAAATACCTTTTCTCATCAGCAGTATATAGCAGTCTTTTGACTTATATCAGTGTCTGGTTAAAGCTTGTAGGAGGAGTTTTCATTCTACTCTGACTGTACTATAAGGCTACAGGACACCTGACCCTCTGTCTGGACATTGCTGATTGGCCCTGTGCTGATCACATGTGCCCTCCAAAGAAGAAAAAACTCTCTAGCAATACACACCAAACTGAACTTGTGTAGAGTGCCCCCAGAGGCTCTCTTATCAGAAGATGGATTGGGAACAGTAGAAGAAGGGGAGGATCAGAGAAGACATGTTCAAGCAGCCTTTTTACACAATGTGGAGGATGGACCCCTTATGCCGCGTACACACGATCACTTTTTGTGATGAAAAAAAATGACGTTTTAAAAAACGTCATTTAAAATGATCGTGTGTGGGCAAAACGTTGTTTTATGTCTTTAAAAAAACGACCAAAAAAATATTCGAACATGCTTGAATTTTTTGTGTCGTTTTTCAAAATGTCATTTTTTGTGTCATAAAAAGTGATCGTGTGTGGGCAAAACAACGTTTAAAACTACGTTTTTAAACCCGCGCATGCTCAGAGGCAAGTTATGAGACGGAGCTTCAATGGAACAGAGTGCCGTCGAACGTGGTGTACGTCACCGCGCTTTGCTAGAGTATTTTGGAAAAACTATGGTGTGTACGCAATGTCATTTTGGAAAATTAAGTTTGAAAAAAGTCGTTTTGTTTCGTCACATAAAACGTCGTTTTTTTCCATCACAAAAAGTGATCGTGTGTACGCGGCATTAGGTTCCATAGTGAGTATAAATAAATGAATTATTCAGCGCTAGAAGGTAAACACACAATGAAAAAAACTAATGCAAGCCAGCACTGAAGGTTAATTCAAATAAAACACCCCAACAGAAATGATGAAAAAATAGTGCAGCGCAGAACAAATTAATAAATACTTTCGAAAAACATATATAAGAAAAAGCAAACAGAATGTCCATAAGTGTACAGATAATCCAAAGTGAATATGAGGAGCCAGAAACAAAATGTCCATAAGTGTACTAATATTCCAAAGTGAATATGAGGAGCCACATCCAAAACGAGAGGGGAGTTACATGCGTGACGTCACCCGCGACTGCACGCTGCACACCGTGTGTCCTAACAATTTGTTTGATGGATTCCCGGCTGTATGGCTATTTACCTAGCACTCAGGAACAAGTGTTTTTTATGTGAGTGTTTTTATTTTATATGCAATAAATTTTAAGTACGCTTCAGAGAGCACTAGATCTCTTTCTATTCTTTTTGCATAAACCATTACTGGCGTTTGAGTTTATTGATGCCGCATGAGTGATCCGCTGTTGAACTGATTGGACCATTCGGGAGATCCTTGATATCATATGCTGTTTGACCTTTTTGGTCTAGGCAATAAGGTGAGAGGCCATTCTTACCTTTCTTGGTGGAGGTTTTTCTTTTGATTTCACCATTCACGTTTTGGATGTGGCTCCTCATATTCACTTTGGAATATTAGTACACTTATGGACATTTTGTTTCTGGCTCCTCATATTCACTTTGGATTATCTGTACAATATTGGACATTCTGTTTGCTTTTTCTTATATATGTTTTTCGAAAGTATTTATTAATTTGTTCTGCGCTACACTATTTTTTCATCATTTCCATATTGAGTATAACAAGCATGCTAAGTGAATCATTGGGTATATAGGGTATGTACGTTATTTTCTATGTAAATGCTGGCTAGATTGAACTCTGAGGCTGTAGTACATAGGTGTCAAACACAAAGCCTGTGGGCCGACTCTGGCCCTCAAGGCCATTTCATGTGGCCCTCGCACCTCCAGCCCTCCTCTGGTCCTGCTCCAGACCCTTATTTTCTACTTTTAAGCAATGCATCCAGCTTCTTCCCAGCAGCAGCATAAGGAAATGGGGGTGCACTGTGATGTAAGGGAGAGTGGGGGACTCAACTTCTGATGGTGGGGTGGCTCTTGACATCTAATGTAAGAGAGGAGATGCACTGGACATCTAATCTTACAGATACAATCGACCCTGTTGAGGGCAATCATAATGCTGATGCAACCCACAATGATATTGAGTTTGACACTCACGCTGTAGTAGATAGACCTGTGTAGAACTTTATATTCTTGATTTTTCTTGGCCTCAAGCTTCTCTCTAGGCTTTACATTTTCAAATACTCCTTTTAGCAATGTACCACCCAAGTGACAGAACAACAGAGCACAGAGCCCCTGCACACACTGTTTATTTTATTTCACATAAAACCGATTGGAATAAATCACAGCATATCAAATTGTTACATCTTAAAACTCCATGCACACTGGGTTTTAAAAAATGCCAGTTCCCTTGGCAGAAAAAAACAAAAACACTCTTTTTTTTTTTGTACAAAGTTTAGACGAGTTTGCGAGAGTTTTTCATTTTTTCTGCTAGAAAGCTCCTATCAGAAATGCAAACCAGAAGGGTTTTTATTCCTGCCTAAACTCAAAATATGTCTGTAATCATCTATTTAATGTACATGGGCACATAGGATAACATTGAGCTGCTTCTACAAGCAGAACACAAAACTCCTATATATGTAAGCTCTAACGGGCAGGACCCTCTGATCCCTCCTGTATTAAATTGTATTGTGACTGTACTGTCTTCCCTGATATAAAGCGCTGCGCAAACTGTTGGCGCTATATAAATCCTGTATAATAATAATAATAATAATATAGAAGCAATGATTTTTAAGCCAATGTGCATGAAGCCATATAAATCGACATTTTACCTTGGTAAATTAAAAGAACAAAAAAAAAGAAAAAACTAAGGGTTTCTTTTTAAAGTGTCATAAATGTCATAAATGCAATGTTAAAAATGTATTTTTAGGCGGACCTCCCCTTTAAGAAACTACAGTAGTTTTTGCAGGGCCCTGGTCAAGTGGGATATTTTATCACATCCCTTCTGCACCTCTCAATTCTGATCCACTATCTTCCCTCTTATTCTTTGCCAGCACAGGGTCCAGTAGTTCTCTGAAGCTGCTCATATTCCTGTAATTAGAGAAAATGTTTTTAGAATTTGCTGTCAAGCTGCGGTGCAGTCTGTCTAATACACATTAAAGGATATGTAAGCCGCATTCGTGTTTTTTTTTAACAAACTTGGCATAATTACCTACTCTGTGCAGTTGCTTTTGCACAGAGTGGCCCCGATCCTCCTCTTCTGGGGTTCCTCAGCGGCACTTCTGGCTTTTCCTTTTCTCGAGTGCCCCATCGGAGAAGTGATCTGCCTCAGGGCACCTGTGCAGCTGTCCTCCCGTGTCCTGTGCTGTGTTTATTGACACAGACAGCAGGATTTGGCTCCTCCCCCGGCTCCCGCATCATTGGATTTATGCCAATGGCTGCGCTGCTATCAATCTATCCAATCAGGGCCCGAAACACTGGCTGAAGCGGGTGTGCTCGTCCCCGGCACAGAAACGATCGGGCTCAGGTAGGTAGAAGGGGGGCTCTGGGGGGCTGGTGCACTACAAGAGGTTTTAAAACCGTGAAGGGTTTACCCCTTTAACCTATATTAACTTATCTGTGTACCACATAGCTCAAATCAAAAAGGTACAACTCTACAGCCTATTTGGAAGGTAGTAATTTTTTCCATTTATAGCTTTTGGCTCATTGTAAAGCCAGGTACACAGTACAGTTTTTTTTTCCGGGGAGTTGCACGAAAAAAAAAGGTCAGTTGGAGCCGCTGTACTAACCATACAAGTTTAGTCCTGCAATCTCCCCTCCTGAGCTGCTGGTTTTTCAGCATGCACGTCCAACAGAACTGACATACACAGGGGCAGAATTTCGACTTGTATTTTCAGTACCGGCAAATGTCATTGTGCCCATGTGTACGGGGCTTTAGACAGAGCAGTGTAATTCCTCGTACACACGATCGGACTTTCCGATGGAAAAAGTCAGATGGAATTTTTTCATTGGATATTCTGACTGTGTGTATGCCCCATCGGACTTTTTCTATCGGAAATTCCGACAGAATTAGAGAAAGAACATGTTTTCTTTTTTTCCGATGGAAATTCCGTTCGTTTGCATGGAACTCCGACGGAGAAAAAACCATGCATGCTCAGAATCAAGTAGACGCATGCTCGGAAGCATTGAACTTAATTTTTCTCAGCTCGTCGTACATGTTGTACGTCACCGCATTTTTGACCATCGGAATTTGGTGTGATATTGTGTATGCAAGACAGTTTATAAGAGATTCCGACGGAAACTCAGATTGTGTGTATGGGGCATAAGTCAGTAATTTATATTTGCAATGCTGCAGATTTATCTAAAGGTATTTATTCTTCACAGATTTTAATTGCTGTACACATTTACCTGTCCCTCCTTGTTTGCATGATGTATGTGCGCTCTCGTTTCATCTTCTCCACTCTCTCTCGCACTGCAGACTTTTGTCGTTCTGTATCTCCCTGTGTAATCAAAATGGTCAGACTACAATGTGACAGAATCAATCATCTTAATAGTGAACTGATTGATAAATTGATTGATTAGCAAGTACAAAGAAAGCTTGTCTGCTCTTGCTAATCAACAAATAAATTGATTACATTTCTAGCATTCCACACCTGCAATCTGCCCACCCGTACGAGCAGACAGATACACTGACAGGTCTGCCGAAGTTCTACATGGTACCCACGACCTGCTGATCATGGGTGCAGTGCTTTACACGCTCCAGGTAAAAAAATAATAATAATAAATGCACACTTTTCACCTGCAAAAAATGTGCATTTATTTAAAAAAAATTAAAAGGTGAACTTATCCTTTAGCCCATGTTCACATTGGGCCGATTTGGCATGCGATTTGACATTGACGGCAATGGCACCGTCTGAATCGGTGCAATGCCTTTGCGGCGCAACACCGATTCGCAAAAGTAATTCCTGTACTACTTTTGACGAATTCAGGGGCGGTTTCAATAGACATCTGTGCATGAACCTGCACAGATGTCTGTCAAATCGCCCCTGAAGTCAGACTGTATTGCCGGTTGCTAAACTCGCACGATTTTAAACCTGCAACAGTGTGAACCTGGGCTTAAAGGAAATCTCCCAAAGCGAGGGGAATTTTCTTCTTGGGTAGTTGTCTTCACGACAGGTGTTCCCATTAGATGATTTTCCATATACCTCTTAGGCCCATGATAAGCACAAATCCACCTGTCCATTTCACAGGTGGATCCGAGACGGCCATCCATTGACTCCTAAGGGCAGTCAGATGTCAGCGGAGATGTGTTTTTCTGACACCCGTCTGCCGTCCGATCCGCTCAAGAAAGACATATGGTGATATGTCTGCCATCCGTCTTCGCGGATCGGTTTGGATAGAGATCAGCAAGAGAGATCGCTGTCATTCGCTGGCTCAGTTAACTTCCGTTTTATTTAAACCAGCAGTAATTGGAGTTCGACAAATTGGTGGTTGGACACAACTCTGGCAAATGAATAGAGTCCGATGCAGGATATTATGAGCGGAGATTCTTACTCCGCTCCGATACTAACCAAGAAATTGTCCGCCTCCGAGGTGGTGACAACTTTGTCCTCGTTGGTTGCTGTGCTGTCAAAACAGCTCAGTCTTCCTGTACCGGACTCTATTCGGTGTTGTGTCCAACCACAAATTTGTCAAAATCTCTAAGGGTTAAAATAAATTGGAAGTAACGCGGTTGGAGTTTCTGATGGGTTGGAGAAATTGACAGAACACCAGCTAAAAAAAAAATCATGAAAAAAAAATGGTGTAGGGTCCCCCCCACAGAGAGGTCTGGTATGAACCATACCAGGCCGAATGCCCTCAACATGGGCAAGTGGGTGTTTTGGGGCAGGGGGGCACTGCACCCCCCCACCCAAAGCACTTTGCCCCCATGTTGATGGGGACAAGGGCCCCTTCCCGACAACCCTGGCCATCGGTTGTCAGGGTCTGCGGGCGGGGGGGCTTATCAGAATCTGGAAACCCTCTTTAACAAGGAGATCCCTGAATCCCAGCCCCGTGGGGGTTTCCCCTTCTAACCCTAATCTGGTATGGTCTTTGGGGGGGGACCCCACACCATTTTTTTGGGGAAATTCTTCTAGATGGCAATTTTATTTTTTCTACATTCAGCTGTCAGCGGGGAAGCCCGCTGACAGCTGATGACTTATCGGTTGTTAAGGACATGGCGGCCAGCTTCCCGCTCCTTAGATCATCATCCATTTACACACTTTGTTTTATTGAGATGCATTGATGTCGGTTTTTTGTCCATCGTCCAGGGGCTTTTTTTTTAGGACAACTCTAACATTTTGGATTTAACCTCTTGGTCTTTTCTAGATGACAAGGGTCACCAGTACAAAAAGAGAGGTGAATATCTCCAATGCAGATACAGGCAGTAATACAGACTTGACAGAGGCTCTTTCCCACTTTATCCAAAAATAAAAAGAATAGGATTTGCTCAGAGATACACTTTAAGTTAAGAAAGTCACTCACCTCTGGCAATGGCTCTGGAGTCATTTGGGGAGATCTCCTCTGAGTAATATCTATAAGATCCACCTCAGATTTTCTGTTTCGAGCTATCGAAAGTCTCTCTTGAAACTGCCAGCATTAGGAAAATAACATAATGGCACCTTAATGCGGTGGGAAACATTAACTAGTAAAAACCTAAAATAATAATACAGCAAAAGGCCTTAAAGCACTAAATACCCAATGCAAGTATTTATTTTCATCAAGTAACCTAATTTCCCAACAGATTTCTCATTTCTTGTTTAAGATTCACATTCGTTTCTTTCTAATAGACTTTAAAAGTCCAACTTGTGTAAAAGGAATTAGCTAAATTAATAGTGCAATAAAACAATTTTTCAAGTCATTAAAAGAAAAGTGTAGGACTAAAAAAATAGATAAACATAGAATACTCACTTAGGTGGATGCAGCATCTGTCCCTTACCTACTCTACACCGAGAACTGCGTAATCAAAGACAGCTGATCACTCAATTTTCTGTCTTTAGTGAGCAGAGAGTCAGTGACTGACAGTCTCAGGCTCTCTGCTTTTACCCTCCAGTGCTCACTGGAGCACTTGGCTATGGCAGGGGCGGGAGCGGTTGGTTCAGGCTGTTAGTGCTGAAAGGCTGAGCCAGCTGCTGATCAGACATCTGGGAAGATCCCAACATTAAAGTCGGGATCTCCAAACCCTGGACCAGCTGAGTGACATCAGCCGGTTTAGTCCGCTGTTGACTGAATACAGGTCACAGGAGTGCAGAATGAAGTGCACGCCTGTGATGCCCAAGAGAAGAAAGGACAAAAGAGCTTTGGCCCTACTTCTTAAAGTGGTTGTAAACCTTTTTTTATTTTTTTTTGCTACAGGAAAGCCTATATTAAGGCTTACATGTAGGTAGTCTGGATATCCCCCTTTGTCTGCATGTGCCGAAGTGATCGGCACATGGGGACTGAATCAATTGCACGTCGTGCCGTTGCTTCAGTTAGCTGTGCTGTAACCAGCGGCTCCCGCCTGCATGCACAGGAATGATGTCATCTCAGTTCCGGACAATCACAGCGCCAAAGCCGCGATACCCGGAAGCAAGCTTCGGGAAAGATGTCTGCAGCCGGAGGGGTGTCAAGGATGGCTCCGGGTGCTGCGATCTAAGGTAAGTATTACATAATGAGCTAGTATGCTATGCATACTAGCTCATTATGCCTTTGTCTTGCAGGTATTTATTTATTTTTAAAATTTACGGGTTTACAACCACTTTAAAACTCACACCTGCATAACACCATGAGACTCTGTAAAAGACTGTCGATAAAAAACACTGCTCTCTTGGTGAAAGAAGCAGTCTATCTGCATTGGGTCAACCCGCTCCCTGATTAGGCAACTATCTCTGCAATCGGCATGGCACATGAGGGACAGCTACAAAAATACGAATGTTTTCACACAGAGAGCAGGGGTATTAATCTGCAGGCTGCTGTCCAGGGCTCAAAAATTTTATGCTAGTGCTAGACATTTAAAATGTGTTTTGCTGCACCCTCATTGTATAGGGTGACCAGACATCCCCAGTTTCAGGGGGCAGTCCCCTGATTGAGGACACTGTCCCCGGACCAAGTCTGTCCCTGGTTTTGTCTCCAGATTGGATTTAATAAGGGACAGGGGCAATTTCAAAGACAGTGCAGCATTAAAAAAAAAAAAAAAAAAAAAGAAATTGAATTACACACCCCTGCTCTGCCGTGCCTACTAGCATAGGGGGGTGTATTTTTCCATTATCTGTGCCCCTTTCTGATGATCATGTGCTGGTCATGCCCATTCAGCTTCCCTCTAATGTTCTTCTGCCTTGGCTCCTGGCCAGCCACCTGCCTATCTCTTTGCCTTCCCTGGCAGAGTGATCTTCCTCCGCTCCCCATCCAGTAGTAGCCGAGGGCCCGAGGAGTAAGACTTGAGAGGCTGTGAAGTGGGTGCGACGGGCAGAGAGTCGCAGATTTAAAAATCTGGTCACATTATCATTGTAGCTCATTATTTTTACAGTAAAGTGGTCTTTAACCTCCCTAAATAGCTATAGCAGGCTAAGACATCCAGTAAACATTGTATACTTCCTATGCTCTTGTTTGATGGGAGGAAACCAGAGAACATGCATGAAACCCTCACAAAAAACTTAAACACACCTGGCAGAATGTGCCGCTGCTAAGAATCAAAAATCTAAAAATAGTAACCTAAAGCAGCTTCATAGCAGAGTTTAGCACTCTGTGAACATGGTTCAACCTAAATGATTGATGTAATCCTGGGGTTCTCTTGTCTGTGTGCAAAGCAGACAGCAGGTCTCAAACTAAATGTGACTATTAGAAAAAGAGATGGTACCTAAATAAATTCACTGCTAAACTCAAACATGGAGAGATTCTTTTGCCCACCTCTGGCCCCTCAATGGTGTGTTGTGATCTCAAATTCTTACCTGACATTTCTGCAACTCATCCATGCTCAACTTAACCACTTAAGGACCAAGCTTGTTTTTCAGTTTTGGCGTTTACAAGATTAAGATATTTTTTTTTGCTAGAAAATTACTTAATACCCCTAAACATTATATATATTTTTTTCTAATACCCTAGGGAATAAAATGGCGGTTATAGCAGTACTTTTTCTCACATCGTATTTGCGCAGCGGTCTTACAAGCGCACTTTTTTTGGAAAAAATTCACTTTTTTGTATTAAAAAATAAGACAACAGTAAAGTTTGCCCAATGTTTTTATATATTGTGAAAGATAATGTTACGGCGAGTAAAATGATACCCAACATGTCACGCCTCAAAAATGCGCCCGCTCGTGGAATGGCGTCAAACTTTTACTTTTACCCTTAAAAATCTCCATAGGCGACGTTTAAAAGATTCTATAGGTTGCATCTTTTGAGCTACAGATGAGGTCTAAGGCTCCATTCACATCTAGGCGACAAAACGCCCGATGCCCAACGCTCGTGCCGCTGGAGGGGCGAATTTCCATTGATGTCTATAGAGATGGTTCACATCTCTGAAACGCCGTACGCCTGCCGCCTGAAAAAAAGTCCCGAACCCTTTTTTTCAGGCGACATTGGCATTCGGCCATAGACATCAATGGAGAGAATTTGTAAAAAAAAAAAAAATGAATCGAATCGCGGCGTTACTTGTCGCCTAGATGTGAATGCAGCCTAAGGCTACCTCACTTGTGTGGTTTGAACACCGTTTTCATATGCGGGCGCTACTCACGTATGCGTTCGCTTCTGCGCGTGAGCTCGCCTGGACGGGGGACTTTAAAAAAAGTTTTTTTTGGTTTTCTTATTTATTTATTTTTATTTCATAAAGTTTTACACTAAATAAAAAAAATGGATCACTTTTATTCCTATTACAAGGAATGTAAACATCCCTTGTAATACAAAAAAGCACGACAGGTCCTCTTAAATATGAGATCTGGGGTCAAAAAGACTAAAATGCAAAAAATAAATAAAAATAAATTGTCTTCTGAAAAAATGACAACAAGAAAATATTGCTTTAAGAAGCATGCGCGGACGTGACGTTTTGATGTTGCTTCCGCCCTGCTATGCTGTGGGGGCCATCTTGCCCTCACTCGTATCCCAGCCGAGCAGGGGAGAGGACCCGATCGCCTCCGCTGCTGCCGACGGCTCCGGTAAGCAGCGGAGGGCGCGGGAGAGCGACGGGAGGGGGGCCTTTCCCGCAACCGATAGCGGTGATCTCTTGGCAAATCCGCCGTGGAGACCATGGTTATCGTTGACAGGACCGCTCACTGAAAAGATATATATATCTCGGTTGTGGCAGCAGCTGCTGCCGTTACTGAGATATCCATCTTTAAAAAAATTACGTATATATACAGTAAGCGGTCCTTAAGTGGTTAAAACAATTCATGTTATAGATCTTACTATACTATAGATCATAGTTACTATACTAGATCATGTTACTATAGATCATAGATGTTACTGTACTGAAAATGGGATTTCTCTTCTCTGTTAATGGATGTAAAACCGAAAATGTATTTATTTATTTTTTGATCCCACAATGTACAGTATAAGATTTCCTATCATCTGTGCCCAGTCTTGCCACACAGTGTTAATCCAGCTCTAAACAATCCTCTTTTATTGTTCAACGAAATTAAACGGACTTACAGAGAAAAACCTTAGTCCGTTCCGCCCCCTTGCTGTGAGTGACAGGTTATTTACATATCTTACAAACTAGCCTGGAGACAGGCATTATTTTTTAATTCCCACCCCCACTCCTTTTCTGAAGTCATGTGGTTACTTTTCTGGATTTTGACTGGATGTTAGTGATCATAGCAGAATTTAGTGTAAAGAATACACAGGAAAAAATGCATGTTGACAAGGGGAGTGTAGAGGTGGGCGGGGAGCCTACTGACATCACTAATCCACCCACAGAGCTCCAGACAACAGACCCACCCACAGAATCTGCAGTTTTTCAGTTCTTAAAACAGACAGAGGGGAGACATTTGACAGGTAAGGATACAGGCAGGAGGCATCTATATCCTTATAGATCAGCACTATGGCAGTAGTTTAGAAAGAATAAGAGTGGGTTTACATCCACTTTAAATTAAGTTGGGAAAACATTGTGCATCATAGTTATGGTGCATCAAAGTATTGTCCTACTCACTCTTAGCATCTGTCTTCTCCTGTCACTGGTGCACTTTAATTCTGCCTCTCTTTGCAAATCCTGGAGCCGCTGCAGGGCTTCCTGCTGCTCTCTCAATGACAGGCGGATGAACACTTTCTCCCTCTGCAGTGCTGCTTGTCCAAGGGGCAGAGAGCACATGTGATGGACACTACTGTCCACTGTATAAGGCTTTAGCTATGAAATCAATGAAAAACCATGTATGATTATAGCACTTTTATAAACAAGTACAGCAATACCAAAAGTAGGATACTGGTGAAAAGACAAAAATATCAGTAGTACCGGTAGGTCCTTTATAAATTATACTTCATGTATGTCAGAAAATACCAGACATGCATGAAGTTTACTTTTTAAAGTTGTTGAAGCCAAAGAAATATGTTTTTTATTTTCAGTGCCAGTCTGTGATGATAGAGTTCAGCAATTCAACCATTTGACAACCAATAAATCTTTGTACAGAAACATTTGCTTTAAAGGGTTATCCTGGAGAAGTCCTGGAGGCAAGCATGGGAGGAGTGTGTTATAAGTGAAAAACATGCACGCTACTATGTTCTAATTTTTAAGCATATCAGCCTCCAGTGAATGTAGTGGTAACAAACTATTTTTTTTATAATATATATCTATATCTATATCTATAGATCTATAGATCTATATATATATATATATATATATATATATATATATATATATATATATATATATATATATATATATATATATATATATAGTACATGTATAGTGACTGTGAATTAGCTGCAACCACTTAGTAGTGTACTCAAAAAACTCTGCGTAATAAAAGTTATGCCTATGAGATTTTTGCCTTTATATGAACCTACTCCTATCATTGGGCTTTAGTTGGACTTTATTCACATATATTTATTTATTTTTATGTTTGGATACTCATCATATTCATTCTTTGAGTATATTACTTTATGGCACATTATTGAATAAGCACACCATTCTCATCTTTTTCTTAAGCATGGGAGGAGGTGATGAGAGATGCTAGAGGTTTTGGGAGGAATGAAGAGAAAGATATGGTTGGTATTTTGAGACAAGGTTAGTAATGCATTTGTGGGTAGCTATGTAAGTCGTTGTTAGGCCGCGTACACACGACCAAATAAATCCGATCAAATCGGTCTGACAGACCGTTTTGATCGGATTTGTCTGCTGGGCAGGGGCAGACTGGCCATTGAGTCACTCGGGCACTGCCCGAGGGCCCCATGCCACTAGGGGGCCCCATCAGGGTTGCCAGGCTCAGTAAAACCAGGGACAGTATGTAAAAATCTGTGTTTTTTTAATATCTGTCCATTATATGTCTGAGACCGACATGCTTTTGATGTAAAAATTCCAAGATTTTAGCTGCCCTGCCCCTGCACTGCCTCCTGGCGTGGTGGCCATCTGTAAGCCCAGGGGCCCCATAATCTTCTATTGCCCGGGGGCCCCATGAGTTGTCAGACCGCCCCTGCTGCTGGGGTATATTGGTTTGATCGTGTACACAAGATCAAACCAAAATCCCCGCCAGCAGACAGCGCGGTGACGTGACGGTGACGTTGACGCCGCCACATCACCGTCACCAAGAAGTAAAACACTTCCGCGCATGCGTCGAATCCATTTGACGCATGCGTGGGCAGATATGTCTGCTGGTTAGCGTACTAAACAGCAGACATGTCGGACGGACGGGTTCCCAGCAGACAGATTTTAAAGCATGCTTTAAAATCTGTCTGCTGGAAAAACCCGTCTGTCCGCCCGTACACACGATCGAATTTGTCTCCTGAAACGGTCCGTCGGACCGTTTCCAGCAGATAGATTCGATCGTGTGTACGCGGCCTTAGTGTTTTGAATTTAGATTGTTGGGTTAGCGGAAGCCAATGGAGGGATTGGAAAAGAGGGGTAGCAGACACTGACAGTTGGTCAGGTGGATTAGTCTGGCAGCGTCATTCATGATGGACCGAAACAGGGAAAGCCTATGTATAGGTATTCCAATGTGATGGAACAGATAAGATGAGAATCAATGAAGAGTACAGTCATGGAAACCAAAGAAATTGAGTTTTTGGAGGAGGATGTGGTGGTCCACTGTGTCAAAGACAGTAGAGAGGTCTAAGAGTAAGGGTAACAAAATAGCGACCATTCATTTTCTGTGTAGTGTTGCGGGAAAAATCCAAATGCAAGGCGATCAAGAAGGTTATTCTTAGTGAGGTGGTAGTTGGCAATGCATTAAAGGAGTTTGGAAGTAAAAGGGAGCAAGGAGATGGGTAATAGATGTATGGGGGCGACCAGTGCATATGTTATAGAGTTGGGGAAAATGCCAGAATTATAGCTCTCAGATGTTAGTAGACCATAACATTCCTCAGAAGCACATGGTTGAGCTTTTGACTCATTGTATTTTCTACTGAAAATAGAAATATTGTCTAAGGGGAGTACTAAACCTATGTTTTTAATAAAGGTTTCACTACAGGTTCAGCATTCCCAAGGTTTTTTTTTTTTATCTTTGTATTTGTATATTTGTTACTGTATATTATAAACTATATAATAATATAAAATAATAATAAAAAGCCCCCCACCCCGAATAAATAACCAGCCCTGCACTTGAGGTATGTGGGCTGGTATCCCTCTAGCAGGAAAGTGACAAACTACAGCTCCCCTGCTATGCTGGTACTAGCTTACATGCCCTTCATCATTGGGGTGCTTTGAGAGGGGTTCTTGGGGGTTTCTGCTCCTAAAGCACTGGTGCCCAGAAACAGTTGTCAGCAAGGAGGGCTTATGTACCCCCTAACTGAGGGTGAAATTGTGAGGTCTCCCTCTCCCTGGAGAACTAGATTTAGGTGTCTCCTGGACCAATAACCAGTTCACCAGCGCATGCAGGAAGGAAAAGTGAATAAAACCACCCACACCATTAAAAACACCTTTAGGCCTGGTTCACACCTATGTGTTTTTTAGTGCATTTTGCACTTACCATGGTTTCCTATGGAACACGTTCACATCTACTGTATGCGTTTTTCAACCACTGCGTTTTTGGAAAGGGTCAGGCACAACACGGTGCATTTTTGGTTCAATAGACTTCAATGGACATGGTGTGGAAATGCATATAGTGCATTTTTTAATCTGCCAGACAACAAAAACATCTCCCCTTTAAAAAAAAAAGCATGAAAAAACTGCGTAAAAAAATGTGTTTGAGCAAAATGCACCAAAAAAAGCACTGCAGAAACGTATCAAAAGCAAACTTCATAGGTGTGAAACAGGCCTTATTACATTTTTTTTACTAATATTTACCTTACAGATTCCATTACTCAGTGATCAAACAAAAGTTCCGCCACTGGCATGGTTTAAAGTGCCCAGGGGACTCTGGGGAGGAGTCATCACAGCCCATATTTGGCATTATTTCAAACAGAGTAATTGATGTCACAAGGAACCATTTCCCCAAAGTTGCCTCTCAATATTAACCTCAGAGATATATATAGACAAATAACAGTGTTTGTAAAAAATATGTGTTGAATTTGAAAGATAATAAGCGCAAATTACTTTTGATACACCTTGTTTTATATGTTTGCATGCACTTACAATATCTTGCAGTCTGTCTGCTCTCTCCAGCATATGTAGTGGCTGATATGTATGCACAGGACAAAGTATTTGTGCCTGGAACAAACAGAAATGTAAAAGCGTTTCTACTATTTTGTACATTGCATCCGCAGGTTCGTTTATAATATGTTTTTCTTATAAAACTCTAAAAGAAGGTTATAAGGCGCCCACACACATAAAGAGTAAGGTCATTTTTTAAATCGTCTTTCAATAATTGGTAACTAAGGCGATCGGAGCGTTCAGGTCCACCTGTCAGTTTTGACTGTGGACAGTCTTTTGACAGTTTTGACAGTTTTGACTATGGAGCGTCGGATGTCAGCGGAGACATGTCCGCTGACATCCGACCCGATCCACCAAAATCGGACAGATAGCAATACGTCCCCACCCGTCCATGGCGGATCGGTTCGGGTGAGATTTGATTAAAACAGACATGCTGTCCATTTTCATCAGATCTCCCCATAGGAGACAGCGGCACTGCACAAGCCCCTCCTTGCCTAGTGAGCAGAGAGGGACTTGTCATCCGCCGGCTCAGTGGAGATCTGCAGAGAGCAGGCGGAGTCTGCCCGTGTGGAAGAGGCCTAAGGATCTAGTTCAACACATATCTGTTCATATATCGAACTGCAAGGAATACATTTTCCATAGTTTACAAGCTGCACTGATATGTGTATGTGATTCCCAGCAACTGATATACCTGTATAGCCTACATGTATATTTCATCTGTACAGTGGAACCTTGGATTACGAGCATAATCCTTTCCAGGAAAATACTCGTAATCCAAAGCACTTCCAAATCAAAGCGAGTTCCCCCATAGAAGTCAAATGAAAGGAAAATAATTTGTTCCGCAATGACTTCTATGGCATGCAATACCGCATGTTGCCAGGGGTGGGGGGCGCCGGAGAGCCTTGGAAATACTTGGGGACAGCTCGGCTGAACTCGGAAAGCCTTGTATCGTAAAGTCTCGGGAATCTATTTCCGAGTATTTCTAAACGGCTCAGATCGGCTCTGCTTGGCTCCGATCGGCTCCGGGGCCCCCGCTCCTCTGGCCAAATGCGGTACTGCACACCACAGAGGCGTGAATCCTACTTTTTTTTGCGGGATAACACTCGCAAAAGTCAGGATTTTTTAAAAAAATGCTCGTATTGCGAAACACTTGTTAACCGCATTACTCACAACTTTATATATGTTCAACAGGAGAATATTTAGCACTCAGCTGTTAGCCTGTTTTTGCCTTTCAATTACATATCTCTGTACATTGCATACCTCATTTCTCACTAGCACCCCATTTGCTGGCACTTGTGCCATGTCATTCAAGATTTCATCACTCTGTTCAGTTTCAGCCAGGGTTTGACAGGCCTCCTCCTTAAGCTGCATCCATCGACTTTCTGCCTAGAATAGCACAGTAAGAATATACTGTATGTCCATGTTAGGATCATGCTATGAATGATTATACATTGCTGTCTGCTTGGAACTCAATTTATCTGCTTTTATTAGGACTAACTTTTTAGAATGAGTGTAAAGAAAGGCACTTCCCATGCATTGGCTTTATTTCAACATAATTCAACCAACACATCTGTTAGTGCCAATCTCCAAGTGTGAAAGAAATCTAGGAACTAATGAACCCAAATGTTAAAAAATTGAAAGAGCATTTGTATGTAGGTGTATGCAGATATAAAATATCCATATTTAGTAGACATGTGCACACTGAAATATTTTCTTTCGGAATTTCAGTTTCGTCTGAAAAATACATTTATCTAGTTACTCCTGAAATTAGTTTTTATTTATTTTGTTTCATTAAAAAATTAATTTGTCCGAAAATCGTAATGTATTAAGGTCGAATCTGTCAATTGAAGGTTTATGGTGTCCGTTGAATGTTCTAAGAAGATTCGACGAAGCAACTAAACTGTAAGACCCCGCGATCATACATTTGTGGTCAAATGCTCCGCCCACAATCTATAGTAGAATTCTAATGTTGTATGACACTAGTAATAATTATATGTATCAATTATTATTAATAGTCAAACAACATCTTCTATAGCTTATGGGCCGAGCATTTGTCGGCTCGCGGCAATCGTATTTTTTTAGCTGCTTTGTCGAATCTTCATGTCTCTATAATGTTGAATCTTTTCTCTCTATGTCGAATATCTCTCTATATCAACTAATAGAGTTTAGGTTAAGCACATTCAACCGCAGGTTCGATAGACACAGATCGCTATTGTCACGTCATGATGAATCTTCTATCTATCTATATTGAACTGTTGTCGCAACGATACAAGAATAAAGCATTTTTTATTTCAGATCTTTCGGATTTCGGATTCTGCGCATTCGTTATCGTTTTTTCAAAACAAACACGAAAATCCCAGAAGTTCAGACAAAAATGCATTCGGACAAAAACGAATGCACATGTTTAATATTTAGTAACATAATTTGTTAAAAATGCTGGAAAATGTATATATTTAGTTAGTGCCTTACTCTTTATAAGTAAAGTGAGTGAGTCTAACAAACAAAATTTGCTAATTGTGGGGAAGGGCAAAAATATAATGAGATGACTATCCAGTCACAGTCTTGACCAAATTGTATTTTATTGACTGTGATAGAGCAAAGTAAATGGTCAGTAGTTTCCCGGCTATGGTGCCTGAATTTGAAAACTGGCTAGAAAAATTCAACTTTTCGGACCGTGCACTTGGCTGCCTACACTTACACTCTAAGGGCCAGATTCTCTAAGAAATTTGCCGGCGTAGCGTAAGCCATTTACACTACGCCGCCGCATCGTACTAGAGCAAGTGCCGTATTCCCTAAGCATTTGCTCCATAGTTTGCATTGGCGTAGCGAAAATGGCCCAGCGTAAGCCCGCGTAATTCAAATGGGGCGGCTTGTATTTAAATTAAGCGCGCCCCCGCGTCGAACGAACTGCGCATTCGCCGGCCGGGGAAAAAGCCCAGTGCGCATGCCCCAGCTCACGTCGGAAAGCGCCAATGAAACCGACGTCAAAACGACGTGATCATCACTACAATGCCCTATTCGCGAACGAGTTAGTAAAACGACGTAAGCGACGGAAAAAGCCGCCGCTGACCCGACGCCATACTTAACATGGCATCCAACGGCACCCGACGGCATCCGACGGTACTTCGTAAGGTTACTCCTCTTAGAAGCAGGGGTAAACTTACGAGTTCGTAAACGACGTACGCGACGACGGGGCGGCGTAAAAGCGATCGGGAATGGGCGTAGTAGCCTCATTTGCATAGGCAAATGAGAAAACAACGTAAAGGCCACCTAGTGGCCGGAGTTGTCATTACAACTACGATCCGCAAGTGTAATGGTATTACACTTGTCGGATGTTCAAGCGTATCTATGCCAAAGTGATGATAAGCATCACTCACATAGATACGAGCCAAAAAAAACGGCGATACGACGGGGTATCTGAGATACTCCGTCGTAGCGCCGCTGAGAATCTGGCCCTATGTATACAAATATAATATATAAATGCATACTGTATATACTGTATGCGGTATATATAAAAAAAATGTATGTATGTATATATATATATATATATATATATATACAGTATGTATATATATATATATATATATATATATATATATATATATATATTTCCAAGGGTAGCCACAGCACTCTATGCTTGATGTAAATGCCCAGGTGCCCACTCGCAAAGGCACTCACAGGTCTTGAAGAGGATGAAGATCACAAACGGCAGTGTTTTTATTGTCAACTTTTTCAATGAAGCTTAGTCCATCTCGCAAGACCATCTTTCTCAGTTCATTTTTCTCAAGACTTGAGAAAGATGGACTGAGCTTCATCAAAGCATTGACGATAAAAACACTGCTGTTTTTTGTGCCAATAGTTTTTATTACTTTTCCAAGAACATTATGCTCACATATTCATCAGATGATTGTTGAAACAGGGATGCAATATACATCATGCTCAGTGGCTCTTATCACATACGTAATAACAAAACCCATTAAGAAAGGTTATATTATGGCCAGAGAGGCTTTCTTGTCTCCTAATAGCATCCTTCAAAACCAGAAAGTTCCCCCCTTCCCTCCCTCCATCATTATGGTGTAGCCGATCCAACGTCTAAAAATGATGGAGCGGAAAAAACACAAACAGAAACATAAACAAAGCCAAAAAACAAAATTAAAACCAAAACAAAAAAAATGGGAAGAATTTAGCAATTAGATTGAGTAGAACAGAGTGCGATGGGTCCCATGAGTCCCGGCCTCTCATCACAAATAACCCAGTTTTCAGGGAAACACTGCTGTTTTGGATTTTCCTCCTCTACAAGACCCATGAGTGCCTCTAAACCAGTTTTGTGTATATCTATCTATATATCTACAGTGGGGATCGAAAGTTTGGGCACCCCAGGTAAAAAATTGTATTAATGTGCATAAAGAAGCCAAGGAAAGATGGAAAAATTTCCAAAAGGCATCAAATTACAGATTAGACATTCTTATAATATGTCAAAAAAAGTTAGATTTTATTTCCATCATTTACACTTTCAAAATTACAAAAAAACAAAAAATGGCGTCTGCAAAAGTGTGGGCACCCTGCAGAATTTAAAGCATGCACTGCCCTCTTTGCAAAGCGGAGACCTGCAAGTGTCATGAATTGTTCTCAATCATTGTCTGGGAAGACCAGGTGATGTCAATCTCAAAGGTTTAAATGCCCAGACTCATCTGACCTTGCCCCAACAATCAGCACCATGGGTTCTTCTAAGCAGTTGTCTAGAAAACTGAAACTGAAAATAGTTGATGCTCACAAAGCTGGAGAAGGATATAAGAAGATAGCAAAGCGTTTTCAGATGTCAATATCCTCTGTTCGGAATGTAATTAGGAATGTAATTAGGAAATGACAGTCATCAGCAACAGTGTAAGTTAAAGCAAGATCTGGAAGACCAAGAAAAATATCAGACAGAACAGCTCGCAGGATTGTGAGAAAAGCAATTCAAACCCATGTTTGACTTCACGATCCCTCCAGAAAGATCTGGCAGACACTGGAGTTGTGGTACACTATTTCACTATAAAGAGATACTTGTACCGTTCTGGACGGAGACCCAGCAATTGTTGTCTCGCCTCCTGGGAGTGCCGGTTCCCTGGTCCCCGAAACTGTTTTTACTAGGGGTGTCAGCCCTGCAGATCCCCAAGTCCTCCAAGAAATTGTTGAGGCATGTATTGACGGCTGCGAGATGCCTAGTTGCCCTCCATTGGAAGCGCCTGTCCCCCCCCCTCTCAATCTGACCTCTACGCCAGGATCAAAGATATTGAATTAATGGAGAAAATGACGGCCAGGTTGCGTGATAGCTTGGACACTCATGATGCAGTTTGGGCGGAGTGGCATCGTCGGGAGGATACGCCTTGAGCCATGAGTCGAGCCACCCCTTAACCCCCCCTCATCTTCTCTCCCTGTCTACCTGCTATTGCAGCCTCCTTTCTCTGCTCTTCTTCTCCTTTTTTATTTTATTTGACCCCCTCTTTTTGTTTCTTCTTATGCCTCTGCTACTTAGGGATTTGTTCTACATGTGCTTACTTTTGTCTTTTGGCAGATTGTGTTTTTAGCTTGGCTGCTTATGAGTGGAGTTACCGAACTCCCCCTGATATCCGCCTTGTATTGTACTGTTATATGCTATGCACTGTTTTCTTTTCTGCTGATGTTCTGCTGACATCCCTGTACTGTTCCTTTTATGGCACGGGGGTTGTTATTTGAAAAAAAAAAAAAGAGATACTTGTACAAATATGGTCTTCATGGAAGAGTCATCAGAAGAAAACCTCTTCTACGTCCTCACCACAAAAATCAGCGTTTGAACTTTGCAAATGAACATATAGACAAGCCTGATGCATTTTGGAAACAAGTTCTGTGGACCGATGAGGTTAAAATAGAACTTTTTAATGATCCTAAACACACCTCAAAATCCAC
Source organism: Rana kukunoris (assembly GCA_029574335.1). Lineage (NCBI taxonomy): Eukaryota > Metazoa > Chordata > Amphibia > Anura > Ranidae > Rana > Rana kukunoris. The sequence continues at coordinate 117,102,415 of CM056051.1, read as the reverse complement.
TGTGGATTACATCAAGAGTCGTAAACTCAAGGTTTTGCCATGGCCTTCACAATCTCCTGACCTCAATATATTTGAAAATCTATGGATGTTAGACCTTAAAAGAGCAGTGCGTGACAGACAGTCCAGAAATCTCAAGGAACTGAAAGACTTCTGTAAGGAAGAATGGGCAAAGATACCTCAAACAAGAATAGAAAGACTCTTGGCTGGCTACTCTGCAGGGTCCCCAAACTTTTGCAGATGCCATTTTTTTTCTGTAATTTTGAAAGTGTAAATGATGGAAATAAAATCTAACTTTTTTTGACATATTATAAGAATGTCTAATCTGTAATTTGATGCCTTTTGGAGATTTTTCCATCTTTCCTTGGCTTCGTAATGCACATTATTACACATTTTTACCTGAGGTGTCCAAACTTTCGATCCCCACTGTATCTACTGTATATAAATATATATCCACAGTATAATACCTACATACATGTCATATGTGGTTTACCTGTTTAGCTAAGGCATCTTTAGTTGTTGCTCCTCTCTCTATATCACAGTCTCGTTCTGGTTGTTCTGGCCTAGTCTCCATGTCCTTGTTTCCCTCTTGGCTATAATTCTCCTGTTTTTGCTCCATGTTTACATTAATGTTACTGTTCATCAAATACATTTCTGCTTTGCTTGCTGTCTGCATAGTTTGTCGTTTCTCAATAGATTTATTAATAATTGGTAGCTCTGTATTAATGGTCAAATCATCATCGTTGCCTGCCAGTTCCTTTGAAGCCAACTTGAAGTTGTCCAGGCCCAGCCGTTTCCCTTTCTTGTCTACATGTTCTCTGCCAACACTTTGTTCATGTGAACAGCTACTTTTCTCCTCTTCTTTCTCTTCTGTATTCTCTGATTTCTTTTTTGTTACTTCATTTTTTATATGTTTTCTTAAACTGTATAAATCTGACAAATCTTTCATCTCTGTGCTTTCTTGTTTTTCTGTGCTGCTTTGTTCCTCTGCTTGCTGTATTTCTCCAGCCACTACTTGTTCATCCATCTTTTGCTCAATCCATCCATCTAGGCCTATACCTTCATTTCTCTCAGGTACTAAAGAATTCTTACTAATATCACTTAAATTATGATGAGGAATTATCTGAAATGGTGAAAGCAGAGGAAAGAAAATGCATCATTAGTTATGGATTAGACATGGCATATTGGTATCTAAGCCTAGTAGCACTTGGTGCCCAATATAGTCTATCTGAAAAAAATATTTATTAAGGCTAAGACAGAATTTGTACTTTAGGATTAAAAGACTGTAAACAGCTTTGACATCTCTGATGGATTATCATGAAGAGAATATAATGCTAGACTGTCTGAATGTTAGGCATGTTACAATGATCATTAACCACGTAAGCCCCGGACCATTTTGCTGGTCAAAGACAGGCCACTTTTTGCGATTCGGCACTGCGTCGCTTTAACTGACAATTGCGCGGTCGTGCAACGTGGCTCAGAAACAACATTTATGTTTTTTTCCCCCATAAATAGAGCTTTCTTTTGGTTGTATTTTATCGCCTCTGCCATTTTTATTTTTTGCGCTATAAACAAAAATAGAGCGACAATTTTGAAAAAAAAACAATATTTTTTACTTTTTGCCATAATAAATATCCCCCAAAAATCTATAAAAAAAATAAAAAAATTCCCTCAGTTTAGGCCGATAAATATTCTTCTACATATTTGTGGTAAAAAAAATCACAATAAGCGTATATTGATTGGTTTGCGCAAAAGTTATAGGGCCAGATTCAGGTACATCTGCGCATTATTGGACCGGCGTAGCGCACCGCCTTTACGTTAGACTGGCGCAATGTAGCGGCGCAATCACCCTATTCTCGTCGCTTTTACGCAGAAATTTGCGCCTGCGCAACGTTATTTCTGAGGCGCAAGGCGGAGTAATACAAGTTGGGAAGGACGTGGGCGTGTTACATTGAAATGAGCCGTGACCCCATGCAAATGAAGGGGCGGCTGGCTCGCGCATGCGCACTTGAAGCATACCATGCCAGCACCTCTATGCGCATGCTCCCAACTCGGGAAGGGCGCAATCGGTGAAATTGGAAGTGGACTAGGGCAAAATCATGAACTACGCAGACAGCATAAAGAGACAGAGACAAACGCACTTCCTTTGCAAAAGTACATCCCTTTGTATCCCTTCCTATACAGGAAGGTGCTTTTGTTCTGTTGTTTATTAGCGTTTGTTTGTTTGTTTGTGACGTGTCTTCGAGATATTTGGGGACTGTTTTGCAGAGTGATTTTTGTCTTTTATGTGTTTTCTTTGTTGTTATTTTGTTTAAATTAGATTTTTGCTGGGCATTTTTTATTTTTGCTTGTCATTTTTTATTTATTTTTGGTTCTGTTTGTGTATGATTTTGGAATGTGGGGGTGACATTCCTGCGGGAAAAGGGGTGTCACCCTCATTTGTGGTGGAGAAGTGAAACCCAGGTCCGTGTGAATGGTGTATGAATGTACAGTGACATAATTGGAGCCGTGGCATGGCGTTGCTGCTCACAAGTCCTGCATGGTGGGCTTCTGCCAATCCAATGTGATGAGGATGTTATGTGTCAGTGCTAGGGACCACAGTGGTGTGCATGCATGCATTCTCATTGTGCCATGATTAATGTGTGTGTTCAACGTGCAAAGATGTCTAATGTGAGCTGGCTCCTGGCTGCTCTTCCCTCAGAAGACGGGGTAGCCTTGGTTAGGGGGGTTCCGCATAGGAGTCATGAGATGGGGTCCCAGTGCATATGCAGAGTCACCCTGAAAGGATAAGACAGGAGGATGTTAGTAGTGCATGTGCCCCTTGTGATGTGTGCATCATGGGGGGGGACAGTCATGCCTGCCACCCATGTCACTCACCAACCAGCCAGCTGTCCCCATACATGTTCTGTTCGAAATCTGTGGGGATGGGGCTCTGATTGTATATGTCATGGGTGTCATGGGTAGTGTCATGTGTTGGGCTGGTGATGTCCTCCTGCAGGGTTGTGGTTAATTCCATGATGGCATGAGGGGTAAATCTGAAGATGCGAGACACCTCAGAATCACTCATGCCATAGATGTCTATGCGTGTGTGATATATCCTCTCCCGTGAAGAGTGAAGAGTGAGGGGCTTGTATCAGATAAGAATATTGTATTAGATTAGATTAAATTGTAAAGTTTATATAAGCAAAAAAAAAGTTTTCCAAAAAAAACAAAAACAAAAATCCTGTGCCCTCCTCAGTGCTCTCCTCAGTGCCCTCCTCCTTCTTTGCTCATCTAAAGTCAGTAGTATAGCTATGAGCATGGATGCCACTGGCATGTTGGCATACAGTTTGTTGGGCAACATGTGTGACTGCGCTGCACCAACGTTCTTTTGTGGATCCCCGTAACTCCCTCATTAGCATATTTGAATAGCAAATCAATGGTGTGTGTAGCGCAGTTTTGCACGGACGGATGCGCCTGTCTAACGAAATTACGCTGGACAAAAAAAGTAGATTTCTTGCGTATCTCGTTTTGGGGATGCGGAGTATCAAAACGCATGCGCAAATTTAGACTTACGCCGCGCATCTCCTGTTACGCCGGCGTAATCGCTCTGTGAATCTGGCCCATAGCGTCTACAAAATAGGCAATAGAGTTATGGCATTTTTATTATTATTATTTTTTTTTACTAGTAATGGCGGCAATCGGCGATTTTTATTATGACTGTGACTTTATGGCAGACACATCGGACACCTTTGAAAATTTTTTGGGACCATTGTAATTTTTACAGCGATCAATGCTAAAAAATTGACTGATTACTGTAAAAATGACACTGGCAGTGAAGGGGTTAACCACTAGGTGGCGCTGAAGGTGTTAAGTGTGCCCAGGAACGTGTTCTAACTGTAGGGGGGATGGGCTATGTGTGACACGACAGGGAGCTGTGTTCACTGTCCTGTCACTAGGAAGACTGGGGAAATACTTGTTTACATAAGCATTTCCCCCTTCTTCCTCACCATAACAGGATCGCCGATATGCCTGCGGACATCGAGTCCGCGGGACCTGCGGTCGGAGTCATGAAGCTCCCGGTGGGCGCACACGTCCACAATGCTGGCCTTTTAAAGGGGATGTTTATATACGTCCTTCTGCCTGTCCGTGCCATGCTGTCGACGTATATAGTTTTGCGCTGGTCGGCAAACAGTTAATGTGACTGCTTTGGAAATGAAGACAGCTGAGTTAATCACTTGGTTTTACTGGGGCTTCTGTCATATACAATTGCACCATTGAAACACTGGTGTTTCCTGGTGTTTCCATAATTTTCTTTGTGTGTGATATTTAGACATGTGCATTCGTTTTCGTCCGAATTTCAGGAATTTTTGCGTTTGTTTGTAACAAACTGAAACGAATGAGCAGAATCCGAAATCCGAAAGATCCGGCATAAAAAATGGTTTATTTTCGTATTGTTGCGACAACAGTTCGATATAGATAGAAGATTCAACATGACGGTGACAATAGTGATCTGTGTCTATCGAACCTGAGGTCGAATGTGCCTAACCTTAACTCTATTAGTCCAAGATTATTCAACCTAGTGAGAAAAGATTCGACATTATAGAGACATGAAGATTCGACGAAGCAGCTAAAAACATACGATCGCCACAAACGGACATTTATGATCAAATGCTCGGCCCATAGAAGAATTCTAATGTTGGTTGACCAGTAATAATAATTAATAAATATAATTATTACTAGTCATACAACATTAGAAGTTTACTATAGCTTGTGGGCGGAGCATTCGACCGTAAAAGTACGATTGTGGCATTGTACAGTTTAGCTGCTTCGTCAAATCTTCTTAGAACATTCGACGGACACCATAAGCCTTTAATGATAGATTTGACCTTAATTCATTCGGACGAATACATTTTTTAACGAAACAAAATAAATAAAAAAAACATTTTGGGAGTAACTAAATACATTTATTTTTCGGACAAAAACTAAATTACGAAACAAAATATTTGAGTGTGCACATGTGTAATGATTTTATTGCCTAAAATGGCTTAATATCTTAGCAATGCATCTCTGTGAAGCATCTGCCTTATCTTTAAACAACACATGTGCCACCATCGTTAGTAGGCACGACTAAAAATCCATGCATGCTCAGAATCAAGTTGACGCATGCTTGGAAGCATTGAACTTCATTTTTTTCAGAACGTCGTTGTGTTTTACGTCACCGCGTTCTAATACGATCATTTTTTTAACTGATGGTGTGTAGGCACATCAGACCATCAGTCAGCTTCATCGGTTAAGCGATGACAATGGTCCTTCAGACCATTCTCATCGGATGGACTGATCGTGTGTACGAGGCTTTAGTTATATTGGTTCAAGTTGGACCAATGTGACTACCGTATTTATCGCGGTATAACGCGCTCCCGTGTATACCGCGCACCCCTAAAGTGACCCCCAATCCTGTGGAAAAAAAGTTACTTTTGTACTTACAGTTTTGGTGTCTTGCGCGGCGTCCATCGGCGGCCTCGTCGGGTCCGGCGTCCTTCTGTGGCTTCGGGTGTCCTTCTGCGGCGGGTCCGGTGTCCTCTTCGGCGAGTCCGGTGTCCTCTTCGGCGAGTACGGTGTCCTCTTCGGCGGGTCCGGTGTCCTCTTCGGCGGGTTTGGCGTCCTCGCGTCCTCCCCGCTCGTTTCCCGCGCCACGTTTTGAATACTGCGCCAGCATATACCCAGCGCAGTACACTCAGGCAGGCAGGCAGGACGTGACCGCGGAAGAAACGGAGACTGGCCGAATATACCCGAGTGTACTGCGCTGGGTATATGTCGGCGCAGTATTCAAAACTCGGCGCGGGAAAGCGGGTATCGGCGTATATCGCGTACCCACGTACCCATCGCGTACCCACGATTTTGCCCTGAAAAGTGCGCGATATACGCCGATAAATACGGTATTTAAGAATATATAATTCCTGGAATTCATCTTTAATCATACTGTACAATCTTTCCAAAAACATGTCTTATAAAGATTCTTCTGATCTTATTACCTTCTGTATGTTATAGGAGGCCTTCAGTTCTTCAGTTGTATCTTCTGTGTGATGTTCATGATTTTTGCTATGTCTTAATTCCTCTACCGAGGACAAATTTATAATAGTTTCCTCCACTGGTTTTGGTGAGATCATTTGTTTTTGTAATACCTGATCCTCATTCCTGGTTTGCATATCTGCCTGCTGATTACCATCTCGTGGAAAGTCAGGTATTGCTGTCTGTTTGTGCTTTTGTGGGTCAAGTTCCTCATTTTTATTTATTAATATCTCATTTTGAACAATAACTAAATCATCATTAGAATTCCCTGTATTTGTTTTATTTTCTTTGATTTGTGTCCCTTCTGTTTCAGGCAGGGCATGTGCTTGAATATTTTTATTATATTCTTCTTCAGTAATTATTGCTCGGATAAGTTTACTGTCTGTCTTTATTTCACTCAGTGCTTGATAGACTATCACATTATCATTTCTGATGCAATCTCCATTATCCTGGATTTCATCGTCATTATCCACAGTGCCTGTCTGCTTCAAGTGTGCCATTACCATCTAGTAGGAATAATATAGCATAACAGTCCTTAACACAGAATAGAAACATTAAAGAAGCAACAAAGGTCTTTTTTTTTTTTTTCAATAAGACCGATATCTAACTTCTGGTTATTTTAACCTCCCTGGCGGTATGATTCTTTCAGATTTTAGGTGCTGAAAGCGGTACCATTATTTGCAAGGGAATTTGGCGTTTTATACTGTAGGCCTGTAATTCTTAGAAATAACTGACTTAAATCTGACCAAACAAGAGTCTAATAGGCATCCCGGGTATGATTTTTTTTTTTTTAATTAAAAATTATAATATAATAAATAATTATAAAAAATTATAACAAATAGTAAAAATTATTCAATAATGTAATCAAATCAAAATCACTGAAATTTGCTCAGTTGCAGAATTTTTGCTGTCATTATTTTTTTTATTTTTTTTTATGACGAATTTCCCCACAAATCGCTATCGCTAAATTCTGCAAGTGATTCTGATTTATTATCGCTGCTTTTTGGCTGCTCTAAAACAATTTTTGCCATAAAGGGACACTTTTGGTTGCTATGAGCAATCTACAGTTTGCAGGGAGAAAGAACAGTTTTATTATACAAAAGAACATGCAGGGCACTGGGCAGACCACTAGGGACATGGGGGGTGTGTATTTTTTACATACAGTACTGTAATCTATAAGATTACAGTGTACTGTATGTATAGTGTTTGTTTACATTTTTGAATTTGGCGCCGTTCTCCGTCCCCGTGCGTCGGAACGTCGCAGGGAACGGAGATCGGCGGCGCGCAGGGACGCTGTGTGAATCGAGCGAGCACCCGCTCGCTCACACAGCGCAGATGCATCGCTGGATCCACGGAGAAGGTAAGTATACAGTCTCTGTGGATGCTGGGAGGCGAGCCCAAGTCTGACTCGGGGTTACCGATCGTAGCAGAGAAATCTTACCCCGAGTCAGACTCGGGAACACCGCCAGGGAGGTTAAGGATACTCAGTTATCTTACATACAATTTTTTTTACCCCAATACAACCATAAAACTTTTTTTTTTTTTTACGTTTTGGATAGGGAGGAGTGAGAGGTGTTAGAACACCTGTCAGGTTTTATTGCTGTCTGTGCCCCCCTTACGGAGATTCCCCTCTCTATTTGTCCTGTTTACCATTATCACTGAAAGTGAAAGTAAAAGAAAATCACAAATTCGAGGTTGTCCCTGGAAAAGTAATGGGGAAATCTTCCAATTGGGACACTAGTTCTGGTGACCTGGAGTTTCCAAGAAATTCCCTTAAATTTCAAGGATTTTCCCTTACTTTCTGTTTTGCTATGGATGGGACAGGAAGTGAAGGTAAATATCCACAGATGAAGGGGGAAAAAAAATATGAAAGGGCTTATAACCCTTCCTTACTCTATCCAAAATAAAAAATAAATAAAACGTTTTGCTTATAGTTCTACTTTAATTCATTTCATTCCTTTAGTTACATACTATTACATTTATTTATTACATTCAATTATTTAATTAATTACATTTATTACATTATTTATTACATTATTTTTGCTCACCTCATCTGAAGTCTTTGCTTCATTTATATACTCTTTGTAATTTTTCATGCTCTGCACATTTTCTTTGTTAATGCTTATTACATTATTCTGCGAATTTCCAAGTTCAGCTTTAATTGAGGACAATCTTCCTATTAGACTACCTGTGGCTTCCAGTATGGATACAGTGAGATCTTTAAGAGAACCCTAGAAAGATAAAAATAGTAATAATAACCTCAGAGTCCACGGCCCAGATTCATAGAGCAATTACGCCTGTCTAACTGGTGTTAGACAGGAGTAATTTCAAATTTCGCGCACCGTATCACTAGTTTGAATCCTCAAACCATGATACGGCGGCTTCGGGCTTCGATCCGAGAGGCTTACATCTTCGTAAAGCCTTCGGATCTACGCTGCGATATTTTTGCGGCCGCTGGGAGGAGTTCGCGTCGTTTTGATGCGTCGGAATATATGCAAATGTGTTTTTACGGCGATCCACGAAGATACGAGCGGTCTTCGCAATCGCTTACGTCTATTTTTTTTTACGTACTGTTAGACCAGCTTTTTGCTGGTCTAACGGTGCGTAGCCCATGTTAAGTATGGCCGTCGTTCCCGTGTCGAATTTAATTTTTATTTTTATTTTTACGTAACTCGTTCGGGAATAGAAATGTCCGTAAACGACGCTACTCAAACAACGAATGACGTAACGACGTGATTTCGCGTAATGCACGGCGGGAAATTTGCGAACGGAGCATGCGCAGTTCGATCGCCGCGGGAACGCGCCTATTTTAAATGCTTCACGCCCCCTACTCGCGTAGATGGATTGCGACGGGAGAAATACACTACGCCGCCGTCGTTTACTGGACAAAATCTACCTGGATTCCACGTAGAGCCAGGTAAAAAACGGCGGCGTAGTGTATTTCAGATACGCTACGAGAATCTAATTCTCTCTGAATCTGGGCCTACATTTCTAAAATTAAAAGATTATAGAACTGATTTACTTAACTAATAACAATCACTGTCTTCCATAATAACTGTTATTTTCAGCAAAGACAGACAATTAGAGTAGAAAATAAAAGTCACATGGCTGATAATTAATATTAAGTAGCAATTATGTAAACAGATCCTGATCCAGTTCACTTCATATCCCAAGTTCTTTCCAGAGCTTGGGTTCCCTTTTCAAACCCTAGCAGGGTCAGATAAAAGCATTTATGTTATATTAATAAAGAGAATCCATAACAGGCATGTGCCACACCGTCATTTTAATAAGTGATCTCCTCTTGACACACATCATTGAGGCTGGGCAGGATACGCATGATCTGGAATGGAATGTAGGGGGACGAAAACTGCAAACTCTACAATGCAGAAAAAACTAATAAAGACCCTTTCTATTTCACCAAGCATATCTGATTGCTCAGCTTGATTCACTGTAAATTCTTCCCAGAGGATAGACTCTTTGTATGGTTGGTGTTATTCAGTTGCAAATGTTCTGTGTCCATGAGCCTTCAAGCTGTATTACATGTATTACAATGGTATTAAAGCCATACCAAATTACACTATGCAAAAATATATGCCCATTAAGCATAATGTCATGCCTTCAGCATAGAGTTTTTACCAGTTGTGAACACTGAACACTGAACACATGACCAAAAAAAAAAGGATATTAAAGTATACAGGATGTGTGCAGTAAACCCTGCCCTTCTGCCCGGTTGCCCATCCTCTCCTCACACTTGCCAGCCAATTCTCAGCTGTAACAATGATGGCTGGCAGTTGCTGTAACTGTGCATTTATACTCCCAGATATAATACATCTTGAAAAGCCCAACCACCATCTTAAGCCCTTCATGGGGAGAACATTATCCATTTCCCCCCTTTGTGGATTCATAACTGTACAGCTTTGAATTTGTACCCAACTTGTTACACCCACTAGCAGACACACTGTTCATTTGACATTGTATATGTTCTTACTATATGCTTTTCATCCCACCCTCTTTGTTAAACCACTTAAGCCCCAGACCATTTTTCTGGTCAAAGACCAGGCCACTTTTTGCGATTCAGCACTGCGCCGTTTTTTTTTTTTTTTTTTTTTTTTTTTTTAAAGTGTATTTTGTGCGTGAACTCGAGAGAGAGGAGCCGGACTGCAGGAGTTGGGAGTAGGCAGACCCTCCCCCCGGAGGCAATCGCCATCCTTCTCCATGCCCCCGGTGGCAATGGCGGGTGTGAGGGGGGGCCTCCCACTCACTCCGCCCTACCTGCTCCACTTGGGAGCCCAACTGGGGCCCAACAGGACCCCATCGGGGCAGAGGGACTCCCCCTAAGAGGGAGTGAGGGGGCCTGACCCACCAAGCCAGCCCCGTAGGTCCTTCGCCTCTCTTTAGGAGACCGCATGGCCAAAGTGCGTGCGTATTAAACCAATTTTGTGTGCGTGCAAGTGTGGTGGTTTTTGTGGGGGGGGGGTGGGCGTACTAAGCACAGGCGTACCTTGCATAGCACACCCACCGGGAGCCGGGCTGAGACCACCAAACTCAATTCACATGTAGTCGAGACCGGGATCCGAACCCTTGGCTGCAGAGGTGAACGGCTTTTCAGCGCAGTGCCAATCACGTTGAGCCACCTCTCACTGCGCCGTTTTAACTGACAATTGCGCGGTTGTGCAACGTGGCTCCCAAACAAGATTTACGTCCTTTTTTCCCCACAGATAGAGCTTTCTTTTTGGTGGTATTTGATCATCTCTGCGGTTTTAATTTTTTGCGCTATAAACAAAAATAGAGCGACAATTTTGAAAAAAGTGCAATATTTTTAACTTTTGGCTATAATAAATATCCTCAAAAATATATCTAAAAATATTTTTTTTCCTCAGTTTAGGCCGATACGTATTCTTTTACATATTTTTGGTTAAAAAAACGCAAAAAGTGTATATTTATTGGTTTGCACAAAAGTTATAGGGCCAGATTCAGGTAGAAGTTACGCAGCTTATCTGTGATAAGCCGCGTAACTTCTAACCTACGCCGTCGTATCTGTTTTCTGTACTCAGAAAACAAGATACACCGGGATTGAGTTCAGATACGAGCGGCGTAATTGTATTTCGCCGTCGTATCGGAACTGCAATTTTAAAATTGCCGCTAGGGGCGTTCCCGCTGATTTACGCTGAGAATATGTAAATCAGCGAGATACGGCAATTCACGAACGTACGCGGGCCCGACGCAGTCACTTTACGATGTTTCCGTAAGGGGGTTTCCCGGCGTAAAGATAAAGCAGCAAAAAGCACGCGTATCCTATGTTAAGTATGGCCGTCGTGACCGCGTCGAATTGAAAAAGTTTAACGTCGTTTGCGTAACTCGTCCGTGAATGGGGATTGACGTCATTGACGTTCACATAGAAAACACCGTCCTAATGTGGAGCATGCGCACTGGGATACATTGACGGCCGGCGCATGCGCAGTGCGTTCGCCGCAGGATCGCGCCTAGTTTAAATACTACACGCCCCCTACCCGCCCAATTTGAATTCCGCCGGCCCATTTTCGCTACGCCGCCGCCACTTTAGGAGCAAGTGCTTTGTTAAAACAGTACTTTCTCCTAAAGTTTCGGCGGAGTAACGTAAATGAGAAACGTTATGCAAGAATAAAGATGTGCCCATCTACCTGAATCTGGCCCATAGCGTCTACAAAATAGGGCAGTGTTTCTCAACTCCAGTCCTTAAGGCGCCCCAACAGGTCATGTTTTCAGGCTTTCCATTATTTTGCACAGGTGATTTGATCAGTTTCACTGCTTTCGTAATTACCAAAGCTGTTTCATCTGAGGGAAATCCTGAAAACATGACCTGTTGGGGCACCTTGAGGACTGGAGTTAAGAAACACTGAAATAGGGGACAGAATTATGGCATTTTTATTATTATTATTTTTTTAACTTTTTCTGCAATTTGTATCGTGACTGCGACTTTATGGCGGACACATCGAACACTTTTGACACATTTTTGGGAACATTGTCATATTTAACAGCGATCAGTGCTATAAAAATGCACTGATTACTGTGAAAATGAAACTGGCAATGACCCCTTAACCACTAGGTGGCGGTGAAAGGGGTTAAGTGTGCCTAGGGATGTGTTCTTACTGTAGGGGGATGGGCTATGTGTGACCCGACAGTAATCACAGCTTCTGATTACAGGAAGCTGTGTACACTGTCCTGTCACTAGGAAGACTGGAGAAATGCTTGTTTACATAAGCATTTCCCCCTTCTTCCTCACTGTGACACGATCGCGGGTATGCCTGTAGACATGAAGTCCGCGGGACCCACGGTCAGAGTCACGGAGCTCCCGGTGGCACGCGCGCGTACACAATGCCAGCTTCTTAACCTCCCTGGCGGTATGATTCTTTCAGATTTTAGGTGCTAAAAGCGGTACCATTATTTGCAAGGGAATTTGGCGTTTTATACTGTAGGCTTGTAATTCTTAGGAATAACTCACTGAAATCTATCCAAACAAGAGTCTAATAGGCATCCTGGGTATGATTTTTTTTTTTTTTTTTCTTATTAAAAATTATAATATAATAAATAATTATAAAAAATTATAACAAATAATAATATAATTATAGTAAATATTATTCAATAATGTAATCAAATCAAAATCACTGAAATTTGCTCAGTTGCAGAATTTTTGCTGTCATTATTTTTTTTTTTTATGACGAATTTCCCCATAAATCGCTATCGCTAAATTCTGCAAGTGATTCTGATTTATTATCGCTGTTTTTTAGCTGCTCTAAAACAATTTTTGACATAAAGGGACACTTTTGGTTGCTATGGGCAATCTACAGTTTGCAGGGAGAAAGAACAGTTTTTATTATATAAAAGGACATGTAGTGTACAGGGCAGACCACTAGGGACATGGGGGGGGTGTATTTTTTACATACAGTACTGTAATCTATAAGATTACAGTGTACTGTATGTATAGTGTTTGTTTACTTTTTTAAATTTGGCGCCGTTCCCCCCCCTACGTCGCGACGCTCGCAGGGAAGGGAATCGGCGGAACACACAGCATCAGGCGGACATCCGCCCGCCGTGTACTGCGGGGATTCATCGCTGGATCGCAGAGAAAGGGTAAGTAAACTTTTTTCTGCATCCAGCGAGGCAAGTCCGTGTGTGGCACGGGGTTACCGATCTTAGCTTTAAAATCTCACCCCGTGCCACACACGGGAAGACCGCCAGGGAGGTTAAAGGGGACGTATATATGTGTCCTTCTGCCTGTCCGTGCCAGGCTGTCAACGTATATAGTCGTGCGCTGGTTGGCAAGCAGTTATTAAAGTTCCAAACTTCTACACAATCTGACTAGAGCTGGCCATACATTGATTGAATTTTTTTTGGAATTCATGTATGGATACTATGGTTGTATCTACTAAGTTGATCTACCAATAGACTTCTGTACAACCTTCCTGCTATATTTTCCCCTCTCAATCAGTATTACAGGCTATAGACTGCAATGCTGATCAGTGTATTCCGATGGTAGGTATGTCTCTCTGCTGTCAAAATACAATAGCTCAACAGAGGGATTTCCCCATCCACCTTTGAATTTGTAGATGGGGAAATTGAGTCAGGTTTTTTTGTTCAACTCAATGGTTGAATGAAAAACAAACTGATCCATCTATGTTTTTTTTTTATTGGGAAATAGGAGGGTTTAGATGCCTGTCAACTGCAGGGTAACATGCTGTGTGGACACAACAGTTACACATGGCTTTTTTTCACAGAACTGCCATTGAGATTTGCTTAAAAAGTAGGGCTAAATATGGATTATTGTTGATTAAACAGAAAAGGTATAAAAGGGCAACTTTACCCAAAACTGACAGTGGCACCATGTGTCTCTGCTGCCTCACATGAGACCATAAGAAAGGTGTCACCCTTTTGTAGCTGATTTGTTGTTTCTATATTATGTGGGTTCCAATGGGAAAGAGGGGAATCCCACAGTGGTGTCATGGCCTCAGCTTTTGGATTGATGTGGGAACCCATCAATTGGTTTGTTTTGTCTAAATCCTCATCACTTTATCCACAAATAACACATATCAACAGTGGTCCATGGATACCACAATATACACATTCACACCTCGCTCCATTATTATTATTATTTTTTTTCATTTTTTTAGTTCTTAAAAAAATATTCACCACATATATCTTTACTCACTCATTCATCTATTTTTTATACATAAGTCACCTTATACAACACATCTAGATACAATTCACACACATCATTATATATATATATATATACAGTACAGACCAAAAGTTTGGACACACCTTCTCATTCCAAGAGTTTTCTTTATTTTCATGACTATGAAAATTGTAGATTCACACTGAAGGCATCACAACTATGAATTAACAAATGTGGAATTATATACATAACAAAAAAGTGTGTAACAACTGAAAATATGTCATATTGTAGGTTCTTCAAAGTAGCCACCTTTTGCCTTGATTACTGCTTTGCACACTCTTGGCATTCTCTTGATGAGCTTCAAGAGGTAGTCACCTGAAATGGTCTTCCAACAGTCTTGAAGGAGTTCCCAGAGATGCTAAGCACTTATTGGCCCTTTTGCCTTCACTCTGCGGTCCAGCTCACCCCAAACCATCTCGATTGGGTTCAGGTCCAGTGACTGTGGAGGCCAGGTCATCTGGCGCAGCACCCCATCACTCTCCTTCTTGGTCAAATACCCCTTACACAGCCTGGAGGTGTGTTTGGGGTCATTGTCCTGTTGAAAAATAAATGTTGGTCCAACTAAACGCAAACCGGATGGAATAGCATGCCGCTGCAAGATGCTGTGGTAGCCATGCTGGTTCAGTATGCCTTCAATTTTGAATAAATCCCCAACAGTGTCACCAGCAAAGCACCCCCCCCCCCCACACCATCACACCTCCTCCTCCATGCTTCACAGTGGGAACCAGGCATGTAGAGGCCATCCGTTCACCTTTTCTGCATCGCACAAAGACACGGTGGTTGGAACCAAAGATCTCAAATTTGGACTCATCAGACCAAAGCACAGATTTCCACTGGTCTAATGTCCATTCCTTGTATTCTTTAGCCCAAACAAGTCTCTTCTGCTTGTTGCCTTTCTTTAGCAGTGGTTTCCTAGCAGATATTCTACAATGAAGGCCTGATTCACACAGTCTCCTCTTAACCTGCCTGGCGGTATCCCTGAGCGTGACTCTGTTTTTTTTTTTTTTGTGCTAAGAACAGTATCCCCGAGTCACGCTCGGGGTAGCTATGCAGAGCCTGCAGTGCGTGCTGGCTTACCTTGTTCCTAGATCCAGCGATGCATCCACGCTGTGTGAGCGAGCGGGTCCTCGCTCGATTCACACAGTGTCCCCGTGTGCCTTCGATCTCCGTTCCCTGCGACGTTACGACGCACGGGAGCGGAAAACGGCGCCAAATTCAAAAACGTAAACAAACACATTACATACAGTATACTGTAATATTATAGATTACAGTACTGTATGTAAAAAATACACACACCCCTTGTCCCTAGTGGTCTGTCCAGTGCCCTGCATGTTCTTTTACATAATAAAAAGTGTTCTTTCTCCCTGCAAACTGTAGATTGCCCATAGCAACCAAAAGTGTCCCTTTATGTCAAAAATGGTTTTAGATCAGCTAGAAAACAGCGATAATAAATTATAATCACTTGCAGAATTGAGCGATAGCGATTTGTGGGGAAATTCATCATAAAAAATAATAATAATGACAGCGAAAATTCTGCAACTGAGCAAATTTCAGTGTTTTTGAGTTGATTACATCATTGAATATTTTTTATTATAATTACATTATAATTTGTTATACTTATTTATAGTTATTTATTATATAAAAAATTATGATTTTGTTTTTCAAACTTTATCATACCCGGGATGTCTTGTTTGGATAGATTTAAGCAAGTTATTCCTAAGAATTGCGGGCATACAGTATAAAACGCCAAATTTCCATGCAAAAAATTGTACCGCTTTTGGTACGTAATTCCAGACAGAATCATACCGCCAGGGAGGTTAACAGTTGTTCTAGAGATGTGTCTGCTGCAAAAGGTGGCCACTTTGAAGAACCTAGAATATGATGCCTTCAGTGTGACTCTACAATTCTCATAGTCATGAAAATAAAGAAAACTCTTGGAATGAGAAGGTGTGTCCAAACTTTTGGTCTGTGCTGTATATATATATATATATATATTTGTACTTTTTATTCTCATTTTTTGTTTTCCTATAACATCCAAACAAACAATACATATAGATTTGTAGAAAGTATATGGGTGTGTGGAGAGGAAAAGGTTTCTCAAACACATGTCTTGATTCACCTCTGTTCACAGGAGACACCAGTTTACCAGTTCATTGCTCATTTACTGGGCCTCCAATCATCATCTCGCTGATCATGTGACCAGTGAGGTGAAGTATATATATTCTCAATATTCATTTGGTGTGTGTACTTGCTATGACTAAGCACTGAAGCTACAGTGCAAAACGTTAGCTTTTGTCCCAATTTTTGCTGTGGCATGTTTATTTTGTGATTGTTTTTAATTAAAGGAAAATTTTTGGAGTGCGACTGTTCAAGCTTCTTTCGTATTTTTGCATTACTATTGCATTGCCAGCACCCGTGGTTTGGTTTTGGTGAGGAGGTTCTTCGACTACTACTGAGCGGTTACTTTCTTTTTCTATGATGTGGGAACCCAGTTGATATGAACAAAAACAGGGGGTCAAGCTGCCAAAACCCACACAAAATGAACTTAGTTGTGGTTGAAGTTGGGCTGAAATCTTAACACATTGGGGTGTGTTTACTAAAGGCAAATAGACATTAAAAATACACTTACAACTGAAGAATGTATTGCGCTTGATTGTACAGTTTTATACAACAAAACAAAATAATCAGGCAAAGAGATATTATGGTATTAGTATAGTTATAATAAGTATACTTTACCGGCTCATTTAGTTCGGACCCTCGTAAGTCATCTTCTGTGTTTTCAGTGCTTATAATTTTCCTCTCATTATTTTCCTTTGTTGTTCTTAATATGTCTTCCTCAATCTTTGTGTCTTCATTACTTAAACACAACTGATCAGCATTTCCCTGCTCAGACTCTTCTGTGCCCGCGAAAACTTGTATAGGAGGGTCCGCTCTCTTCCTGTGTGAAGCCGAATCACTTTTTGACTTCTCGATAACTTGAATCTTTAATCTTTCTGAAATTTGAGACTTGACATACACAAAAGGTGGTAAACGTGGTAATATAATAGCTTACTATCTTAAAATACTGAGAAAAGCAAATTAAATATATATCTATAAAGTAAATTACAAAGTGGTGGGGGGGCTTATTTACTAAAACTGTAGCACTCAGAGTCTTATGCAGCCGTGCATGGTAGCCAATCAGTTTCTAACTTCAGCTTGTTCAATTAGGCATTGACAATAAATCCTGGAAGCTGATTGGTTTCTATGCAGAGCTGCACCAGATTTTGCACTCTCCAATTTTAGCAAAGCTCCTCCCGGTATGTAGTTGTTTTGATAAATGCAAATAAGCTGTGGGTTAGATATTTATTGAACTGAAATTAACCGTGTTCTTTTCTTACTACAACAATTCCATGTAACTCACTTACTGCTTTAACCCTCTTGCCAACCAGCCGCCGTCATTATACTGCGGCAGGCCAACTCTTTCCCGTGGACCGTCGTAGCTGTACGTTTTTCCCTTTAAGCGGGATAGCGGGTGCAAGTGGCCACTGCACAGCGGGGGGTGCCAATGCTTGTGACCGGCGATCGCGATGACCACCGGCCACGAGCAATCGCAGGCACGAGAGGCAGAACATGGATGTGTGTGTGTGTATAAACACACACATCCCTGGTCTGTTCTGGGAGGAGATGCAGATCATGAGTTCCTACAAGCTGGGAACCACGATCTGTCAACTCCTATAATGAGTCCCATTCCGCATAGTTAGAACACACAATAGGGAACACAGTTAACCCCTTGATCGACCACTAGCATTAACACCTTCACTGTCAGTGACATTTACACAGTAAACAGTGCATTTTTATTGCACTAATCGCTGTATAAATGGCAATGGTCCCAAAAATGTGTCAAAAGTATCCGATATATCAGCCATAATGTTGCAGTCCCAATAAGAATCGCTGATCGCCGCCATTACTAGTAAAAAAAATGATAATAATAAAAATGCCATAAATCTATCCCCTATTTTGTAGACGCTACAAACTGATCAATATACACTTTTTGTGATTTTTATTATCAAAAATATTTAGAAGAATACAAATCGGCCTAAACTGAGGAAAAGGTTTTTGTTTGTAGTGCAAAAATGTTAAAACGGCAGAGGTGATCAAATACCACCACAAGAAAGTTCTATTTGTTGGAAAAAAAAGGATGTCAATTTTGTCTGGGTACTACATCGCACAACCGCGCAATTGTCAGTTAACCACTTAAGACCCGGACCAAAATGCTGCTAAATGACCTTGCCCCTTTTTGCGATTCGGCACTGTGTCGCTTTAACTGACAATTGCGCGGTCGTGCGACGTGGCTCCCAAACAAAATTTGCTTCCTTTTCTTCCCACAAATAGAGCTTTCTTTTAGTGGTATTTGATCGCTTATGCGATTTTTATTTTTTGCGCTATATACAAAAATAGAGCGACATTTTTGAAAAAAACTCAATATTTTTTACTTTTTGTTATAAGGACAATCAAATAAACTAAATTTTAGTGAATCATTTAGGCAAAAATTTATTAAGCCATATGTCTTTAGTAAAAAAAAAAAAAAAAAATCGCAATAAAAAATAAAATTAGCTACCTAGCGGGAACAGCGACACTAATACAGCGATCAGAAAAATGATTGCTTAGTGACGCTGGCAATAGGGAGTGAAAGGGTTAACTAGGGTGGTGATCAAGAGGTTAAAACTTTATTAGGGGGGGGTATGGGGGCTACCCTGAACCTTACACTGACTGTCACACTGCCTGTCACACTGACACTA
Source organism: Rana kukunoris (assembly GCA_029574335.1). Taxonomy (NCBI): domain Eukaryota; kingdom Metazoa; phylum Chordata; class Amphibia; order Anura; family Ranidae; genus Rana; species Rana kukunoris. The sequence continues at coordinate 117,083,377 of CM056051.1, read as the reverse complement.
AATACAGTAATCATACATGTATGATTACTGCATTCAGTGACACTGTAACAGGGGGAGGGGGGGGGGCGATCGGGGGGGGGGGGGTTAATGTGACTATGTGTAGTGTGTGTCAGTGTAGTGTTAGTGCAGACTTACTGTGCGATGTGATCTCTCCTCAGCGGTGGTTGAAAAAAACGCTGAAGGAGAGATCACATCGCTTCCTCCTTCCTGTGTTTACACAGGAGGAGGAAGTGACAGGGCGGGGGGGCGCACGGATTGGCTGAGAGCGATCCGGAGGGGGCGGACAAAAACGAATAGCCGCCCCCTCATCCCGGATCGCTCGGCCAGCAAAACGGACCGCCGTATGTACGGGGGGGGGGGGTCCGATCGGACCCCCGAACCCCCTCAAGGCACCAACGTATATATACGTTGATGTGCCTGTCGGTGCCATTCTGCCGACATAAATGTACATGCGGCGGTCGTTAACTGGTTAACCACTTAAAGACCCCCGCACGCACATATACGGCCACAACATGGCTCGTACAGGCACAAGGGCGTAAATTTACGTCCCCGCCTAAGTGCGGTTCGGGGGTCCCATCGGGACCCCCTCCGCGGCGTGCGGGGGTCTCCCTACCTCTGGGAGCGATCCGGGATCTGCGGGCGGATGTCCGTGATATCCGCCCCCCCCGCGATCGCTCCCAGCCAATGGGAGCGCGCTCCCAGCCTGTCACTTCCTCCTCCTGTGTTTACACAGGAAGGAGGAAATGATGTATTCTCTCATCGCAGCGCTGTTTCCCAGCGCTGCTGATGAGAGAAGACATCACAAGTAAGTGTGCACCAACACAACACTGACACACACTCACATAGGCATATTAACCCCTTGTGATCGCCCCACCCCCCTGTCACAGTGTTACTGAATGCAGTGATTTAATCACTGCATTTAGTGTCAGTGTGACAGGCACTGTAAAAAACAGTTAGTGTTAGGTTCAGGATAGCCCCCCCACCCCCCCTAATAAAGTTTTAACCCCCTGATCACCGCCCTAGTTAACCCTTTCACTCCCTATTGCCAGCGTCACTAAGCGATCATTTTTCTGATCGATGTATTAGTGTTGCTGTTCCCGCTAGGTAGCTATTTTTTTTTATTGCGATTTTTTTTTTTTACTAAAGACATGTGGCTAAATAAATTTTGGCCTAAATGTTTGACTAAAATTTAGTTTATTTGATTTTTTTTTAACAAAAAGTAAAAAATAGTGTTTTTTTTTCAAAAATGTCGCTCTATTTTTGTATATAGCGCAAAAAATAAAAATCGCAGAGGTGATCAAATACCACCAAAAGAAAGCTCTATTTGTGGGAAGAAAAGGACGCAAATTTTGTTTGGGAGCCACGTCGCACGACCGCGCAATTGTCTGTTAAAGCGACGCAGTGCCGAATCGCAAAAACACCTTGGGTCATTTACCAGCGTATTGGTCCGGGTCTTAAGTGGTTAAAGTGACGCAGTGCAGTATCGCAAAAATGGCCTGGTCATTGAGCAGCCAATTCTTTCGGGGCTGAAGTGGTTAAAAAAAAACATCTGTGCAATCGCTGTTTGTTTTTTCTTTTGCTTTATTCCCTAGGATTTTGGCATCTGCTTGCAGAAAGACGTTTCACAAGGGTTCATGTACATGGACTAGTATAGACATTTTCCAGCGCTTTCCTGTTCCCAGGGAGCACTACATGCCATGTACAGCCTGCCATGTACAGCCTGCCATGCACGCGAATAGCTGTACTGCCGTAAACGCCAGTGCTTTTTTGTATAAGCTATTTGTCTACACATACACATCCATCATTTCCCAAACTCATAAATTTTGTGTTCAGCAAATATGTCGACTATGCATATATACGGGTAAACACATTTGCAAAGAAGCATCAGCATTTAGAAAAGTATGGCTTTATCCACCATTCACTTGAATGGCAGATTGTTCATGGCACATAGTCAGGTCCCCGGGTACCAGGAAATTTATGCTTGGCATACAAAATACTTATAAAAGTCCATGTGCGTGATCCTTAATAGTACTGCCTACATCACTTTAGCAGCATCTAGTGAAATAGCAAACATATCTTACTTTCCCATCACGTAATTGTGCAACGTAAGGATGGAGTAGTAAATGCACCCCATTATAAAAGCCCTACCAACTGTCATTCCCTTATCCAATGAGAAGCCTTCATTAGCCAAAGAGGGCATTTCACTGGACAAGTAAAGGGCAGCTGGAAAGCTTACAGTAGTTTCAAAGTCAGGCCCCAAGTTAAAATATTAAGTTCTGAAGTGGCCTGTAGTTTAGTAAATAACCATATATTAGGATTTGCATATATATCATTTTTTTTTTTTTAAATGACTGATCACACTACAAAATAAGGAACATATTACTTGAAGTATTTTACATAAACTTCCTTTTTTGTCCTCCACTGATCCACTGATCCTCCTCACCTTTAATATCTGATTCTCACTTATTGATCTCCACTTGTTCTTCAAAATGTTGTTGTCCTGCTGAACCAAATCAGGCTCCGTATAAGCAAAATGCAGCTCTTTGTCCCCTGAAGGTGGGCTGGCAGGGGGCGCTAACACTCCAACTGTAGATGGAACAAAGGTACTTTGTTCTGCATCTTCCTGGTAAATGGTAATGTAAAGAAAATTATATCCTTGATCATTAGATAACAAATAGTATGCATAGCAGTGTATTTAGGAGGTCACACCTGAGTAAATTGCATGACATCAGAAGCAAATGAAAATGTGCATCAATGCAATGTCTAGAAGACAACAAGCTCCTTTTTGTGGACTGGGTGTAGTCAGCCTGCCAGTGTCAGTTGCTATACTGCTCTACCTCCTCCCCCACTCTCAGATCTCTACAACATAAAGGTTAACGTATAACTAAAGACAAAAGTTTTTTAGTTTAGATGTGTGAAGTGTGAAGAGGGATTAGAACACCTGTCAGGTTTTCATTGCTGTTTGCATCCCTGTAAGGCCGCGTACACACGATCGAATATATCTGCTGGAAACGGTCCGACGGACCGTTTCAGCAGACAAATTCGATCGTGTGTACGGGCGGACAGACGGCTTTTTCCAGCAGACAGATTTTAAAGCATGCTTTAAAATCTGTCTGCTGGGAACCAGTCCATCCGACATGTCTGCTGGTTAGTACGCTAACCAGCAGACATATCTGCCTGCGCATGCGTCGAATAAATTTGACGCATGCGCGAAAGTGTTTTACTTCCTGGTGACGGTGACGTAGCGGCGTCAACGTCACCGCCACGTCACCGTGCTGTCTGCCGGCGGGGATTTTGGTTTGATCGTGTGTACACGATCAAACCAATACATCCCAGCAGACAAATCCGATCAAATTGGTCTGTCAGACCAATTTGATCGGATTTATTTGGTCGTGTGTAAACTCTCCCCAATAGAACACAGATAACTAAAAACCGGGGTTATAAATCTTGAAAAAAAAATGTTGTCTTCAGTAGTCATAAACCCTTTACAACAACTTTTGCCTACAGGTAAGCCTATAATAAGGCTTACCTGTAGCTACCGTGAATTTTTCTTAAACTTGCATAGTTTAGGAGATATTCACTGTATACGTCTGTGTCAACGTCATCGGCACATGTGCACTAAAGAGACAGCTCGTACATGCCGTTCCTTCAGCTAGTGTGCCAATACCGGGGGTTCCCACGCGCATGTGCCGGAGTGACTTTGTCGTGGCTCCGACCAATGCCGGCATCGTTGCGGGGGCTTCAATCTAAAGAATATGGATACTACCTCATTAGGCCTTTGTCGGCAGGGTTTTTTTTTTTTCTCCCCGTGGGTTCTACTTTAATCATTCTGAACTATAGTGGCTTTTTGCGATAACACAAGAAGTCTGCACAGGACAGCACTTTTAGCGGTATGTTAACAGACCAAATAAAGGCTCAATAATAGTAATGGTTTATTATATGTACTAAAGAAATCAGCATTCTATTATCTTTGTTGAATTAGTAATAAATGAGGGCAATAAATGATATACCTTTTATAGTAGTGTTCAGTTCTGCATCAACCTTAGATATGGTATTAAACAGTACAGCCGAGTAAGTGTAGAACCATTTAATAATGTATTCAGCAGCTAGGTGTCAGGACCCACCTCTGTATTGCTGCATATATTAGGTGGAAATTTAGTTTTAAAGGTACTTTAGGGTCTCAAAAAAACAAGAACTGTTGTGCTAATGCTAGACACAGACTGCTTTATATATGTCATACTTATTTTAAAATTTTGTACATAGTTCCGCCTTAAACTATTTTTTCATAATGACCTCTACTGTGTCAAGACCCTCTGAGCAGAGGACCAACCCCATCTGCAACAAAAGATACTTGGGCAGACATCTCAGCCATAGAATCTACTTCAGGCCTGACATCCAGTCAAAAAAAAGCAGCCTATCCTCTCATTGACAACTAGTTATAAAATGTTTCCTACCATAAAGATGTCCCTCGTAAATTGACCTTGTAAACATAAAGCTCCAAATTATATTAGGTATATGTATAATTTATCAAAAAATTCTTAAAGGGGTGTTCCAGCCTCGTTTTATGTTTAGTTATGTTCACTTACCTGCTCCAGCGTTCCAGCAACGCGCCGGCCGGGGTTTTCGCTCCTCTCCCCCCCTCCCTGGCTGGCATCCTCATCGTAACTGTGGGCACCCGGCCGTGACAGCCTTCGGCTTCACGGCCGGGCACCCACTGCGCATGCGTGAGCGGCACTGCGCATGCGTGAGCGGCACTGCGCATGCGCGCGCGGCGCGACTCACCGCTGATTGGACAGGCGATCGCATGGGACCTGTCATGTGTCCCAGACGATCGCCAACAGGGAGGGGCTGCTGTAGGCGATTAAGCTTAATCGCCTAACCAGCCCCTCGGCAGAAGGAGGAAGTGGGACAGGAAGTCCCACTCCTCCTGAAGCCCCGACTCCCCCCCCCCAAAAAATTACATGCCAAATGTGGCATGTAAGGGGGTGAGAAGTGGGATAAGCGGAAGTTCCATTTTTGGGTGGAACTCCGCTTTAACTACAGGGGAATAATAATTATAGTAATAAAGGACCCACCTTTTCAGCCATTCTCTGATTAATGTTGCTTTGACTGTTATTGTTATTTTCTTGTAATAAAAACTGACTAATCTTGTCTTCTGAAAGCTTGCCACTATTTACTATGGTGCTATTTCCATCACTGTGAAGTTCAGATTGCTGGCCATTCTGCATTTCTTTTTCGTCCTCCATGGTACAAGGATGTTCCTTGTTTCCATTTAAACATGAATTGTTGTCCTGTTCCCTGGTTAGTTCATCAAATTTCTCTGGGTCACAGGTATTGTTCAGGGGTCCTAATGCTGGTAATTGCTCATTACTTTGAAAGTCCAAAGCAGCACAAGATTGATAATATCCTTCGATGGTGTTTTCTGCAAAATCCTGTGGAGGTAATTGTTTCTGTTAATGGGGTGGAACCATGCAACCCATATGGTGAAATTGCCCTATTTGGAGTCCATTTTGGGATAATGTTTTTAAAATATATAATGTTTTTGCGTCAGACACAGGGGTTGATTTACTAAAACTGGAGAATGCAAAATTGGGTGTAGCTCTGCGTGGTAGCCAATCAGGTTCTAACGTCAGTTTGTTCAATTAAGCTTCGACAAAAAAAACTGGAAGCTAGTTGGTTTCTGTGCAGAACTGCACCAGATTGTGCACTCTCCAGTTTTAGTAAATTAACTCCACAGTTCCCCAAACCCCAAATATCATTAGTATCCATGCTGTCAGAACCTTTTTTTAGAGGTTAAGAAGGGGAATTTTCATTTATTTTCAGTGGCTTCCAAGGCAGTTATCCCTAGATATTAAAAAACCCAGCATATATCCTCTATAACAGAATGGATAATTTAATAAAATAACCTTATGAGAATGGAAGAGCTATCAACACAGTTACACACACAATATAATCATTTCTAGACATATGGCTCCCCTGGATATCATTTATGATTAACCCTAATTTTTCAAGTCTTAGAATTCCTCTACCTGACGCCAAAACCCCAAGAAACTCCACCTTTTTATACAGTATTGGACACTTGGCAACAGGCCTATCTCCATTTTTCTCCCTATGTCTCTCCTTTTTTATAAATTCTTTTTTTTCTTTCTCTGTTTGTCTTAATATTTTTTTTATAGCAACTCGACCCCCTTCTCTGTTCCTCACACTCTTTTTTTCCACACTTGGCCTTCTTATACCGACAAGGGCCCACATTTTTTGTTTCTCCCCCTCCCCCTGGACCGTGCAGTAAACATGTAATCTGCCTACATTTTTGTGCAGCCTTCATTTCTTCTAGCCATCCCTTTTTATGATCCATTACATTGGAAAAGTATCTATTCAACCTATTATATCTTGACTTCCTAATGGAGAGGGTACTCAGGCTACATTTTTCTTGCTATGAATGTTTGCTTCCTTCCTTTGGCCTTTTACTTTTCTCAAACATCCTTTTATGATATGGCCCTGTGACTTATGTTATGTTGTGTGAATTTCATGTTGTACAAGTATTGGGTTATGCTTGTACCCTTGTATTGTGAATTTTAATACAATTATTTCATCTTACCAGCATGTGCCAAACATAACAGAGAACATAGTAAATTAACCAATTTCTTCTACTGGCCCCAGTGACCGTGTTTTAATTACATGACAGCTGCCTTATGCCAGGTTTAGACTTGACAAACAATCCCTGTTCGGATTGTATTGCAGAGGCATTTGACAGAGGGTGAAGCAACTTGACACATTCTAACTGCCTGTTTTGACCCCATAATTGCTTTAACAACAAGCCGCAACCGCATGCATTGCACGTAGTTGTGAGGTGTTTGCAGTGCTTCGCATGTGTTGCATTCGGTGGGCTTGCTGCAATAATTTGTACTGCTTATTGCTACCTTTGCAGCTTAACGAGGAAGATCTGAGGGTTCTAAAACCGCAACTCAATCTAAACAAGCCCTATTTGTTTGCTGTTTATTATAGGTAACCTAGTAAACCAACCCTGCATTGTCCTCTTACCTTACTTACCTTTAAATAGTAGCACCCTGTAGACTCAAACACTTGTTTGTGTTCCTTATGGTAAAGTTGTTACTCTCTATAAAATCTAGCCCAGAAATTTTAGTGTAACCTCCCAGAAGATCCAGCTTTATTCTTGCTGCATGTCTCGAAAATACCGGGGAAAATATATAGTAAATCAATTTTACGCATCTCATTAATGCAGCTGGATCGTGTATAATTAGGTATATATGATGTACTTAAGATAAAAGTAAAATTGTATATTGAAAGGATTCGGGTAGGCGTTCATTGGTTTGATGTATTGAATCAGTAAATTTTTTATTTCTCCTGTATGCTGGACAAATTAGATAAATAAGGAAATTGGAAAAAAAAATGTTGTTAACATTTGGCAGATTTCAAACTTACCTGATCATGCATTTGCCCTGTGGGTAACGTGTTACTTATATTTTCACTGGCAGCCAGACTTTTAGCTCTGATGTTATTTCCCATACTATCCTTAAGTGACGTCAGGCTCCCAATGAGATCTTGAGTTGCCAGGAGGACATTTCTTACCAGTGTGTCTGGAGAACTTCTATATGGATGCTTTAAAAAAAAAAGTAATCAACACAATGTACTCAACCTCATGTATTATCAATATATAACAATTTATATAAGAAAACTGAATAACAAGATAGTGTTATTGAGTCGTTTTTGTTGTTTAAATGGAGTATGAAGTTTTTGTCAAAGCAAAACTTTTTTCTTAATTTTGTGGCAATGTTTTACCAGCCAGGAAGGCAACGACAACACAGTTTTTTTTTTTTAATAGTAGGGGAAGGCTAGAAGCCCTATCATATTTATATTTCTGTCTGTGTCCCTGTTGCAGATTTCTCCCCCACTCCCTGTCTAGTAAAACTGGACAGAAAGTGAGGAACAATCTCTGTAACCACGCCACAGATAGCAAAAAAACAAACAAACAGACAAGTGTTCTAATTCTTTCCCAATCTATCCAAAATTAGGTTCAGTTTTGAATTGACATACACTTAAAAATGTGCTCATGTCAGCAGTGCTTAGTTGTGATTTACAGTTTTCTGAAGAATGTAAGCTTTGATAAATAGCATTATCCATTCAGAGATGGAACCCTGTGCCACGCAGTGCCTTGTGGCACCAGATGCTCACCATGTGTGCCGTAAAGAACGTTCTTGGTTTTCTTGCAACATTCAAATTACTGTCATTGAGCCAAATGATACATAATCTATTAATTGTAAATGCTGACAAATATCTAACACTCACCAGATCTTTGTGTTCATCCTGTTCACCATCTAGTTCGTCAGCTGTTTTAGGTTTTATGGTTACTTTATCTTCTTCTGTTCTGCAGAGATTTTCTTCATCTTCTTTTTCTAAAAGTTCTTCACAAGTGAAGCTTCCTTCTTCAGTATGTGGAATATCTGTCTTTGAGCCTTCACTTTCTTTGTGATCTCTTGATCGTGTGCGCATTATCTTCTCTCCACCTTCTCTGTCTGTAGTTGTTGTCGTCATGATGCTCTTATTCATCTCATTTTCTGCCTGGGACAATGGGTCTCCTCTGTCGCTTGTCACAGTTTTTGGTGCAATATTTCCTCCAATAGATTTCTGTTCTAAAATGGATTCACTGTTTAACTCACTTGTTTTTCCTTGGCCTACTGTCAGACCTAGCTTTTCACACCCAAAATTATCTAAACATTCAACATTATCAATGGTCTTTCCTTCTTTCACATTGCACTTTGTTTCTTCCCCTTTTCCTTTCTGTAGCCCAATATCAGGATTATTGATGCCACCTTCACTGTCTGCTTTGATATTTATGTATAGTTCCAGGTTTGGTTCATTAGCCATCTGACATAAACTTTCAGTCAATGCTTCCTCTTTAGCTGATATGATTATTTCTTCTTCGTTTTCCACATTTTGAAATTTCTCCAATGATGTCTCTAATATTCCTTCACACCCATTTGAAGGACAGGTCATCTTCTCAATTTCCTCAGAGTTTGGCACATCTGGCTGCAGAGAGAAATTCTTTAATACATACACAACTTTGACTCTCTTAGCATATATTTTGAAACTGATAAAATGGAGATTACAACTTGATGCTACAACAAGAATGGGGGTGAAATAATAATTTAGGACGCCTACAGAAATAGAGAAAGCTAATGTTATACTTGCAACCTGACTTTAAACAAACATGTTTTCCTGGAAGCAGCCCCATTTGGTATTCAAATCATTAAAATTTTCTGATGATGTAGACCGCAGAGATGTGCAGTACCACTACAAGCCTGATGTACAAAGGCTGGCACAAAATGAAACAGGAAGAAAAGAGGGCAGTTGGCCAAACCAACCAATCTGATTGTTTTTTTTTGTATTTAAAAAAAAAAAAGTAAATGTGATTGGTTGTGTTAGGATAACTGATCTGCTTTCATTCCAGTCTTCTTTGCAGTAGTATTTGTAAATGATTGCCTTCTATTCTGACCAGTACGGTAGTTAATTGGTTTCTGAATATCCCTTTGACCTTCTTAGCTTCATAAAAGATAGTGGTAGTAGTAGTAAATGTAAGTAATAGATCTTGCCGAGTTGCTCCCAACACCATGGCACAGATCCCCTTAAGCCTATATTGTTCGTAAATGACAGGAGTGAAGCCTAAAGGCTCATACAAACTATAAGAAAACCGGGCGAACATTTTTGTCCAAGGAACGATCGTAAGATTTTCTGATAGTGTGTAAACAACTTTCCGATCTTCCGAACAAAATTTTCCAAAGAGACAAACTCCAAATTTTTTCTCATGCGGGAACAAAATTAAAGATTTTTGTTTAAAAGAGCCTATGTCAAATGAGATTTTTCGTACATTATTTCCTTCCTTGGGTCCGACTTGCTTTGAAACAATGAGGAAAATCGGACGATTGCCCAATTTTCTTATAGTGTTAACCCCACATAATTTGGTCTTCTGTTGTTGCAGCCCATCCTCTTCAAGGTCTGACATAATTTACATTCACTGATGCTTTTCTAAACACTGTTTGAACAAGCTCCCTGACTGGCCGCAGACATCTTAGGCAGGTCTTCTTCGGGGTTCCGATCTTACTCCATTTTGAGGTCACTCCTGTGCACAAATGCATGCCAATATTGTACACTGAGCTGCAGGTGCGAAGCTCAGTGTATATTGCAGAAGTTCAGGTAAAGAACTTTAAAGCAGAAGAGACATAGTCGTTTCTATTCTGCATAAAAAAATCTGCCTGTTTGCATTTTTAAATTGAAGTTCTACTTTAACTGTTTCCCAAACTAGTTAAAGCGGAACTAAAGTTCCACTATGACACATTGGAGTTGATTTAGTAAGGCTGGAGTGAACAAAATCTGGTGCAGCTGTGCATGGTAGCCAATCAGCTTCTGACTTCAGCTTGTTCCATTAAAGGCTGAGGGTTTTTTACCTTCTATGCATGAAGGTAAAAAACCTTCAGGGTGCAGCAGTCCCCGTAATACTTACTGAGCTCCCTCTCAATCCAGCAATGTACATGAAAGCATTGGCTCTCCAGGGACTCTCCCTTCTCATTGTCAGAGACACACCTGCTTGGGTGCCCCCATTGCAAGCTGCTTGCTCTGGGGGCACTCGTGGTAGAGAGAAGACAGGAGCACCGCCGGGGGACCCGGGAAGAAGAGGGTCAGGGCTGCTCTGTGCAAAACTGCTGCACAGAGCTGACATGTTTGACATATTTGTAATTAAAATTTTTTTTTTTACATTTAATATCACTTTAAACTTTGACAAAAGAAGATCTGGAATCTGATTGGTTTCTATACAGAGCTGTACCAGATCTTGCACTCTCTAGGTTTAGTAAATCAACCCCACTGTGAGTAGGCAGGTATTTTATTGCAGAAGAGACATGCAATGGGGGGGATTTACTAAAACTAGTGCACTCATAATATAGTGCAGCTGTACATATAGTGCTAGCCAATTAGCTTTTAACTTCAGCTTTTTAAATGAAAATTTGGCAATAAAACCTGAAAGTGGTTTCTATGCAGAGCTCCAGTCCAATCAACCCCAATGTCTCTTCTGCAGTAAAACACGTCACGTGTACTCCTTGTGGAGACCACAAGTGGCTGTGCCAAATAAAACATTCCTACCTGCCTGCTCACAGTGATCCCTGGACTGAAAACTGAGCGGCTGATGCACACTCAGCTTACAGCGGCCAGGCCGATCCTGTGTGCCGAGAAGTTCCGGACGCAAAAGCTGAATGATTCCTTGACTGCGTAGAATGGGAGGGTTTAGTTCCACTTTAGTGTATTGAGTTGGAGACACATGATTCCTATTTGGCTATATACTCAAGTGCATGTGTACCCAAGTGGAAATGTTGAGGTTTAAATATACATATTTTCACGCAAGATACACACAACTTTCACTCAAGATTTGAAAATGTTTCTAGTTGGATTTAATTGGAAAAATGTGTGAATCCTGAGTAAATAGACTCCATAGTGTGTATTCATTTTTATGTACCCATTTTTTCATCTCCGTCTTCCTTGTACAATGTCCACCTGGACATTCCTCTGAAGGGTCAGCATAGTTATCATCCAGAACATTGGTCCCTTTCTCACTGATGAGATCATGCCTTTCTTCCTTGGATAAGCTGGTGTCCTGAGATTCCTCACCCGAAGATCCCTTTTAAATAGAAATATTCTTTAATGAGCAACCCCAATTGACAACTAAAACAAGTGAATGCATTATATTATGCTAATATAAGCCAGGGAAGTTAACTATTGTGCTAAATTCAAAGTCTGGTTAGTTTTACCTAGGTTATAGTTATATGGCACCCTTTTTACATTAGATCCCTACATGTTCCATGGATTGAATCTGCAAATCCGAGATAGGATTTCTGCATTGCTCACCGGCTGGTGTTCTTACATCAGCCTTTCTCAACCAGGGTGCCATCTGGGTTCTTCAAGGGTGCCATGGCAAAATGCCTGAAAATTGCCCCAACAAATGCAGGCAGGTGAATCAAGCCTATCTTATTTTACACAGAGCCACAGGTTATTACTACAATTACTAATGCAACATTATAAGTACTGACCCTGTGCTATGCTGCACCAAGGAGTATGTGGTGCACCCACACAGTGTCCTTGGATACCTAACCCCTGCCTCTCTCCCAGTGCCGGGGGTAAAGCCTAGGGGAAAAACAGAAGCCCTGCCTGGATAGGCTCTTTCCTCGTATGTAGGGTTGTCCCGATACCACTTTTTTAGGACCGAGTACAAGTACCGATACTTTTTTTCATGTACTCGGCGATACCGAATTCCAATACTTTTTTTTAAATGTGTCCCCACATATGCAGCCATTTCCCCCCATAAATGCAGCCATGTCCCCCCATAAATGCAGCCATGTCCCCCACATATTCAGCCATGTCCCCCACATATGCAGCCATGTCCCCCCATAAATGCAGCCATGTCCCCCACATATGCCTCCATGTCCTCCACATATGCAGCCATGTCCCCCACATATGCAGCCATGTCCCCAAACATATGCAGCCATGTCCCCAAACATATTGCAGCCATGTCCCCAAACATATTGCAGCCATGTCCCCAAACATATTGCAGCCATGTCCCCAAACATATGCAGCCATGTCCCCCCACATATTGCAGCCATGTCCCCCATATACGCAGCCATGTCCCCCACATATGCAGCCTTCCGTCCAAACATATGCAGCCATGTCCCCAAACATATTGCAGCCATGTCCCCCATATACGCAGCCATGTCCCCCACATATGCAGACATGTCCTCCCACATATATCCAGCCATGTCCCCAAACATATGCAGCCATGTCCCCAAACATATTGCAGCCATGTCCCCAATATACACAGCCATGTCCCCCACATATATCCAGCCATGTCCCCAAACATATTGCAGCCATGTCCCCCGTACCTAAATGATGCCGCCGCTGCCGCGTTAATCACCATGTGGGGAACATTACAGTCAGCTTTCGTTTGAATAGCTGTTTTCCCTGCCGAACCGTGTATAGAGACACTCCCCCTTGCTAGGGATTGGAAAGATCCGTCCAATCCCGAGCAAGGGGGAGTGACACGGTGCGGCGGGGAAAACAGCTATTCAAACGAAAGCTGACTGTAATGTTCCCCGCACAGTGATTAACGCGGCAGCTGCGGCTTTGTGACACACGGCGGCGGCTTTGCGATATACGGCAGCGGAGGCGGGCAAGTATTCTATTCAGGCATCGGGGGTATTTGCGGGAGTACAAGTACTCCCGCAAATACTCGGTATCAGCCCCGATACCGATACTGGTATCGGTATCGGGACAACCCTACTCGTATGCATGTCAAAGATGTACTTTCAGTCTTAAAAGAAGAGTACCTTTGCTATTTATCATATATTTGAAATGGTATTACAACCCCAGGTCTTAAAATGTGCATGTAAAAAGAAGACAAAAGGTTTTCATCTGCATCTGTACTATTAACAAAACAAAAAAGCTACGTAAAGTGGATGTAAACCCAATTCATGAAATTTGAGCTGGGCACAAATATCTGCAGTGTTTTGATACCTCTCTTCAAAGAGCTAAGTCCCATAGCTCTCTCCTGACCTTCTCTCTGTTATGAGCCTGATAACTCCTGACAAATTCTCTGACACATCAGATAAAAGCAGCCTAAAATTTCTGTCCGGGGAGGTTGCTATAAATAGATTAGCAGGGAGCTGGCCCTGTTATAAAACAACTCTGAGGCTGCGTACACACGATCAGACCGGTCCGATGAAAGTGGTCTGAAGACCAGTTTCTTCGGACCAAATTGATCGTGTGTACGGCCCATCGGAACGTTGTTCGTCGGACCAAAGTTTTAAAACTTGCTTTAAAATCTGTCCGACGGACACCTGTCCGTTGGACCAAAACGATGGTTAGTACACAAAAGCATCGGACCAAAAACCCGCGCATGCTCAGAATCAAGTCAACCCATGCTTGGAAGCATTGAACTTCGTTTTTTCAGCATGTCGTTGTGTTCTACTTCACCGCGTTCTGGGCCAATGGGATTTTGGACTGATGGTGTGTACGCACATCAGACAACTTCAGCATGGTCCGATGAAAATGCTCCGTCGGACCAGTCTTATCGGACCGGTCTGATCATGTGTACGTGGCCTGAGAGTCTCTGCCTATGAGGAGAGGGGGTGTGTGCTTTTCCTCCAATCAGCAATGTTAGCTATCTTGGCTGTATACCCAGACATCACACTCTGTGTTAAACAGGAAGAGAAAATTTCCTAACACGATCTGAACTTTCTAAACAGTATACTGTATGAATGTGAAGACAGCAGATATGGATGTAAAACTTATGTAGGAAGATTTTTTTCATCTCAGTGTATCATCTGAGGCTGTTCACTTCACTGGGTGTATGGAGGGTTTACATCCACTTTAAGCATTCACAAAAACACAAGAAAACATTTAAATTCTTAAAGCCAAAACGAATAGGTTTCAACTTTGTAAGCTCTGAGGAAATTACATCTGCTTAACAATTACACGCAGCCACTTACCTCCAAAATACTAATTGTCCCACTAGCTTCAGAAAATTCTTCGCCCTGATCTAGAATGACATCACCATCATTGGTAGTATCATCTGTCAGTATGACAACAACTCGCCCCACCACTTCTTCTTTACCTGGTATCAATCCACCTATTAAATTCTGAGCTGCTTCTAAAAATGACAATGCTAGTTTGTCAGCAGAATCCTGCTTTGGGAAAGAAGACAAAGAAGGAAAATTTTAATGACAGGATCAAAGTAAGACAGCATACTTAATGAGCTTTAAGCATTTGCTTTTTCATTACTTTTAAATATGCAGCTTTCAATAAAATAATAACTAATTATCCTGACATAAAGACCATTTTGTAGGCACTTTATTCTACGTTGGGGTAAAAATGGTCTCCCCATTGTACTTCTGTGTTGCAGCCAACACTAGAGACAGTGCATGTAGATAGGAAGTGGTTTTAAAGGGGCTGCACAAGATCAGTAGCACTACAACAAAGAAAAGAAAGGTGGAAATAGTGTATTCTAATAAAAAATAGTGATTGTGTATAATACACAGTTCTTTATCAAGTTAAGTGTATTCAGCTGGGATGTAGATTCAATGCATGATGTAGCTATAACACTGAGATGGTTGGAAACAACCCATAGTTAGTTGGAAGAAAGATAATTCCAGAGTATAGGCTCTTCTCCAGGAAAGTCATGTAAACAAACATTTCCCGTGGTGAACAGGGAGGAAGTTATCAACAAACTTGATAGATGGATGTTGTGTGTGGCTAGAAGAGATCAGGCTGCATTTATACCTTTTATTAAAACAGTGGATGGCTTTAAAGTTTAAAAATAGTATCCTAGGCCGCGTACACACGAAGGGACATGTCCGATGGAAACGGTCCGCGGACCGTTTTCATCGGACATGTCTCCTTGGGATTTTCGTCCGGTGGTGTGTACACACCATCGGATCAAAATCCCCGCCGGCAGACAGCGCAGTAACGTGGCGGTGACGTTGATGCCGCCACGTCACTGCACCAGGAAGTAAAAAACTTCCACGCATGGTCGCATCCATTCGACGCTTGTGCGGGCAGATATATCCGCTGGTTAGTGTACTAACCAGCGGACATATCCGACGGACATGTCTCCGGCGGACAAATTTTAAAGCAGGCTTTAAAATGTGTCCGCCGGTCAGACATGTCCGCTAGCCCATACACACGATCGGATTTGTCCGCTGAACTGGTTCGTCGGACCAGTTTCAGCGGACAAATTTGATCGTGTGTACGCGGCCCTAAGTGTACCTATAGCAAAAGAGAGCTACTGCAAGTGTAGTGCCCCTCCACTTTCAATAGGGACACTATTGTAAATTTAGTGGGGTGAGAGACTTATCTGCTCTCACCCAATGTTGATTTGCTAAGATTTGGCTGTTGCCAGCCCTGAACTGTCCTGTGGGTCATTCTGTGCTTCAGAGATGTAGTTCCATCTCTGGGCAGTAGGTGGCCCCAGAAGGGTCCAGGCAGAGCCGCTTTTCCCCAGCAGCCAATTGGAGGAGTTTCTCCTCGCGGGGAATGCTGGGGAAGGGTATATCTGTGGCAGACGCCATTTTTCAGGGTCTTCGCGGGTTCCTGGTTCCAGGTGTGGCACCCTCCTTCAGGGTGTGCACACATCACGAGCCCCACCACTGTGGCCTACCTGGCCGGGGCCCGTGCCACGCAGAGTTCCTGGCTCTGGGCCCATATGGCTCAGAGAAACTAAAGCAAGCAAAGGGGGATTCCAGTGACTTACTTGGGGAGAGATCCCAGGCTGGATGCTGTTCGGTGGGGAGTCAGTCTGAGGTGAACCCTGAGGCGGGATTTAGACGTAACCATCGGGGATCTGGGTGACCGGACACTGACAGGTTGTGAGTTGCAAACTGTCAGTCGGTGACCCCAACTATTGACTGAGAGTATCCACTTTAATTCTTGTCCTTGAGTATCGGACCTGTGGCAGAGGCCTTTACTAATTCACTAAGCGCACCCGGACAGGCCTCCCCACAGACCAGGCAGCCGGAGCATCTCTTGTTCCTTCTCAGAGCTCACAGTGACGCTCCGGCTGCCGGGTCTGTGGGGAGGCCTGTCTGGGTGCGCTGCGCCCATCCCGGCTGGGGTGGCGACGAAGGCGAAAATACTATTTAGAGGCAGGATTGCTTCTTTCTACCCAAAGCCTAAATCTGCAAGGTTGCTCTTTTCACCAATCTGTCCTATCTATTCCAAGTTGACTGTTGGTCGTGTTAACCGAGAATAAAGCATTTTAAAACGTCAACCAACTGCCTGGACATTCCATCACTGCTATCACCCATAGACATATTACAGAGGTAACTTCAAGTACGCCGATCCCACATCAAACCAGCGGCTCCTGCGGGAGTGAGCGCTACACAAGAATTTACAGAGGAAAGTTACTTGTATACGCTGTTAGCATTGTCCATACATGGTTCAGCGAATTCCTTTTTTATACTTTGTTCATCTTCCAGGATTCCAAGTAAATTGTAATTTTGTTAATAAATACAGCTCAGGCTGGGCATACAGGGTCTTTTTTATACATGGTGTGGTGCTGTTTGCCACGACGATGTAGAAAGTGAAATCATACACAGTTACCAGCAGTGGTTCATTTTATAGCTAATCTTACCGGTTCAGTGCAGCCGTACTTTGATGAATCTTCCATAAATGCCATAGAGGAAGTTGTATCTTCTCCATGTTCCTTATGTACAGTTCTGCTATATTCCGTAGGTTCTTCTGTGCTTGTGACTAAGGCGTGTTTTTTGTGTTCACCCTCTTCATGGTCCAGTTCATATATTACTGCTTTTTGATCTTTTATTGCAATGTGTTCCTTTTTAATGCTGTCGTCGCTTTGTGTCAGGGGGTCGCTTGACAATCTTTCTGGTTGTTTTTTCTCAACACCACATTTAAAGTCACCAGTCTTATTTCCTGTTGTCTCTTCTGTTTTCGTGATACCTGAATCTACATTCTAAATACGATCAAATGGCAAAAACATTTCTCAGAAGCATAGATTTAGTGCAGCATTTGACCAATACATTTATTAAAGAGTTCACTCTGAGACAACATAATAATATGCATAATTTCAAAATGAACCAAAATTTTTACTTTCAATGTGCTAATGTATAAAGCTTATACATACTTTTAGATATCTACTGTATATCTATCTATATATATCTATATATACAGTATCTCACAAAAGTGAGTACACACACCCCTCACATTTTTGTGAATATTTTATTATAACTTTTCATTTGACAACGCTGAAGAAATTACACTTTGCTTGTATAACAGTGTACATTTGCTGTCCCCTCACAATAACTCAACACACAGATATGAATGTCTAAACCGCTGGCAACAAAAGTGAGTACACCCCTAAGTGAAAATGTCTAAATTGGGTGTATTTAGCAATTTTTCTCTCCCCGGTGACTGTTGTTAGTGTTACAAGGTTTCAGGTGGGAATGGGGAGCAGGTGTCTCTTTTACTGGTCATTGGAAGTTCAACATGGCACCTCATGGCAAAGAACTCTCTGATGATCTGAAAATATAATTGTTGCTCTACATAAAGTTGGCCTTGGCTATAAGAAGATTGCCAAGACCCTAAACTGAGCTTCGGCATGGTGGCCAAGACCATACAGCGGATTAACAGAATAAGTTTCACTCAGAACAGGTCTGGCCATGGTCAACCAGAAGTTGAGTGCACGTGCTCAGCATCATATTCAGAGGTTGTCTTTGGGAAATAGATGTATGAGTGCTACCAGCATTGCTACAGAGATTGAAGGGGTGGGGGGGTAAGCCTGTGAGTGCTCAGACCATACGCCGCACACTGCATCAAATTGGTCTACATGGTTGTCGTACCAGAAGGAAGCCTCTTCTAAAGATAATGCACAAGAAAGCTTGCAAACAGTTTGCTGAAGACAAGTAGACTAAGAGCACGGATTACTGGAACCATGTCCTGTGGTCTGATGAGACCAAGATAAACGTCTTTGGTTCAGATGGTGTCAAGCGTGTGTGGCGACAACCAGGTGAGGAGTACAAAGACAAGTGTGTCTTGCCTACAGTCAAGCATGGTGGTCGGAGTGTCATGGTTTCGGATATGCATTAGTGCTGCTGGCACTGGGGAGCTACAGTTCATTGAGGGAACCACGAATGCTAACATGTACTGTGACATACTGAAGCAGAGCATGAACCCCTCCCTTCAGAGACTGGGCCGCGGGGCAGTATTCCAACATGTTAACGACCCCAAACACATCTCCAAGATGATCACTGCCTTGCTAAAGAAGCTGAGGATAAAGGGAATGGACTGGCCAAGCATGTCTCCAGACCTAAACCCTGGTGGAAGGTTGAGGAGCACAAGGTCTCTAACATCCACCAGCTCCGTGATGTCTTCATGGAGGAGTGGAAGAGGAGTCCAGTGGCAACCTATTAAGCTCTAGTGAACTCCATGCCCAAGGGGGTGAAGGCAGTGTTGGAAAATAATGGTGGCCACAAAAAAAATTGACACTTTGGGTACAATGTGGACATTTTCACTCAGGGGTGTACTCACTTTTGTTGGCAGCGATTTAGACATAAATGGCTGTGTGTTGAGTTATTTTGAGGGGCAGCAAATTATACAAGCTGTACACTCACTACTTTACATTGTAGCAACGTGTTATTTCTTTTAGTGTTCTCACATGAAAAGATATACTAAAATATTTACAAAAATGTGAGGGGTGTACTCACTTTTGTGAGATACTGTATATATATATATATATATAATATATTAATATTTCAGGATCTAAAACTGAAGATATTAGGATTTTTGGTTGAACTGTAAAGTCCTTTTGGAGCACATCCCAGGACACAGATGACTTCCTATAAATGACTACTTGGGTTATGCTACCACCTTCAGGTCAATGGACACTGGCCAAAAAAAGCAGGATATCCCTCCAAGTATAACCCCTCCCAGCTCAACTAAGTCTCAGTTATGTAGCAAGCAATGAGGAACAGACAAGAGGGCAGTGTTGCCAACTGTCCGTATTTTTACGGACAGTTCGTAAAAACTGGCACTTTTTTCTCCCGTTCATAAATGTTCGTGGTTGCAGGAATGTGCCAGTAAAAATAGCCGAGATCGGTTCGGCTTGGAACTGCGCATGGAGATTGGAGGCAGGGGGTGGTGGCTGCGGTGGCAATGCAGAGGGGGATGGAGGCAGGGGGAGATTGGAGGAAAGGGGTGTTAGTGGCAGGGAGTGATTGGAGGCAGGGGGTGTTGGTGGCACTGCAGAGGGGGATGGTGGCACCGCAGAGGGGGATGGTGGCACCGCAGAGGCTGGGGGATGGAGACATGGGTTGTTAGTGGCACAGCAGAGGGGGATGGAGGCAGGGGACGATGGAGGCAGGGGGCCTGGGGGAGATTGGAGGCAGGGGGTAAATTGGAGGCAGGGTGAGATTGGAGGCAGGGGGAGATTGTGGCACCGCAGAGGGGGATGGAGGCAGGGGGTGATGTGACTAAATAATTTGCCCTTATTATATCGAAAATAACAAAAATATGTTTTTTTTCCTCAATATCTACCTTAAATCACATTGCTATTTGCCTAGCGTACTTGTTTGTAGCCTAAATACTGAAATTTTTATCTAAAAATGTAATTTAGTAACTTTTGTGAAATGCCAGTAAAAACGTGGCTTGCGCCAGTAAATTTCAATTTGGTAGGTTGGCAACACTGCAAGAGGGAAAGGACCTCTGTATTATATATTGTACTCCAAGAAAAGTATTTTACAGGTAAACCAAAAATCCTTAATTCCGTACATCACAGGACACAGGAATTCATATGCATGACTATTTGGGATGTTCCAAAGCACTGAACATGAGGGGTGGGGAACAAAACAACAAGGCTGGCATGTCCAAACCCAAAAACAAAATAGGGGAGATTCAAATACAAAGCTGAATCCATGACCATACACCCAAATTTGGTGTCCGCAGAGGCATAAACATCTACCTGGTAGAACTTAGTAAACATGTGAAGAGAAGACCAGGCAGCAGCCTTACACACTTTAACAAAAGAAACTTGATGCTAAATAGTCCAGGAGTCACTGACATGTCTGGTGGAATGGGCCTTGACCATGAAAGGAGGAACCTCGGCCTTTGATACTGTAGCCATGAGAAATAAGCTGATTAATCAACCTAGAAATAGTGGCTCGAGCAGCAACATTCAAGGACCCCCAGAGAGATCAATCAAGAAATCAGACTGTTGAAGTGAAAGCTGTGGACTTCTGTTAATTTGGACAGATCCTCTGGATTTCATGTTCTGGAACGAAGCATATATTCTACCCAAACTTTAAAGGCTTGGCAGACCCCCACTATAGCCACTGATGACTGGTAGGGATGAGCCGAACACCCCCGCGTTCGGTTCGCAACAGAACCTTCGAACGGACCGAACGTTCGCGCAAACATTTAGAACCCCATTGACGTCTATGGGACTCGAACGTTCAAATTCAAAAGTGCTCATTTTAAAGCCCAATATTCAAGTTATTGTCGTAAAACATCTTTGAGAACCCGGGTCTTGCCCCAGGGAACATGAATCAATGGTAAAAAGTTTAAAAAACTGTAGTTTTTCAGGAGGAGGACTCCTAAAAAAACGACCGTTTTTAAAACTTTTTTTTCCATTGATACATGTTCCCTTGGGCAAGACCCGGGTTCTCAAAGACATTTTCACAGGCAAACTATAGACACCCAGCAGGTACAATATTTGCATCAGGAGCAGTGATTTTAATGATGCCTAAATAAAAATAAAAAAAATTAAAAATTCCTTTAAATATTGTACCTGCTGGGTGTCTATGCCTGTGATAACGTATTTAAATCGCACAATCACCTGCCTGCCAGTAAATTAGGAAGAACTGAATTAGCTAAGCTATACAGTGTATAAATATATGTACAACAACTGGGATGTATATACTGTATATCCTCTATACACTGTAACATTAACTGACTAGCCTGCCTGCTCTATCTACCTGCAAAAAATGACACTCTCTCTGTCTCTCTCTGTTCTCTGTTAACTGTCGCAAGACACTACACAAGGTCACCCTGCAGGTGTGTACTAAACCCCTGAGCCATAATTGGCCAAAGCCACCCTGGCTTTGGCCAATTATGGCTTTCCGTTTTTTTGCACGCTGTGATTGGCCAAGCATGCGGGTCATAGTGCATGCTTGGCCAATCATCAGCACCTAATGCCGCAGAGAATTATGGGCCATGTCACGCCACTCGAATTTGGCGCGAACGGCCCATGATGTCCGAATTTCGAAGAACGGTCTAACAGACGATGTTCGAGTCGAACATTCGCTCATCCCTAATGACTGGAGAGCCATTGCTACCAAGGGCCTTTAGCCTCTCATCCGTGTGTCTTTAAAAAACATGATGTCCACCAGGAATGTCAGGGTCTTGTTTAGGTATGAAATAGCTGGGTAAACAGCTGGGGGACCCCATCTCTTGTAGAATTCCTCCTTCTTGGGGTACTGCTGAATAAATTGCTTTGGAAGTGAAAACGCCTTCTTCAGGTAATCTTAGCATTTAGGGAACCATTGTAGGGCACACTGTGTAGTGTGGCCTGCCTACCCAATAGAAGGATTTGGGAGCCAAACCCATCATCCTTTTCCCCACATGTGTGCCTGCATGAGGTCATGGCCTTCTGAGGTTAGGTAGGCTCTCTATATCAGTGTTTTTTAACTCCAGTCCTCAAGGCACACCAACAGGTCAAGTTTTCAGGATTTCCCTCAGATGAAATGGCTGTGGTGATTACTAAGGCAGTGAAACTGATCAAATCACCTGTGCAAAATAATGGAAAGCCTGAAAACATGACCTGTTGGTGTGCCTTGAGGACTGAAGTTGAAAAACCCTGCTCTATACCCTGCAGTAATTGGCCACTCAGGTGATAGAAGTGTAGGATGTCTGTTTCTGAGCTAAAGGAGCTTGGAAAACACATGCTGCTAGTGGAACCAGAAAAATAGTGCCGTGCATGAGCAGATGTGTGCAGCACAAGTTCCCCCCCCCCCCCACATTGGAACACCACTACTGCAGTGTCACACTGTACCCAAAAAACACAGCCAAACCAGCTATATTGCACCAGAAATACCAGGGGGAAAACTGTCACCAGCTTCACAAAGCCCAGAGGTATTCAGCCGTCCATGTAGCAGGGCCAGCAGGCCCAATCATCACCCAACACAGTGGGTGCGACCTGCAGGGCCCTCAGGGACTTAAGTTTCCCTACAATGAAGCACTGTTCTGGACCTGTAAAGTACCCTGCCGTTGATTTTTACTGATAAACTGAAGCCTGGAGATTGTTGCCTGCTGGATCCAGCACCAATTGGTAGTATTACATGCTGTACCTGCTCTTCCATGTAGAGTCTGGGCTGCAGTGGCTGATCTGGATAAAGCCCTCTTCTGCCCCAAAAGGAGTCTTATGGATTAGGCCAATAATTGGGGGAAATAAAGCCCACAAAAGCAATCTCCAGAGAGACAACTATAGGTACATCCATCACCCAAGCACACTAGCTAAAACTGAAGCTTAGTTGAGCTGAAAGAGGTCATGTTTGGGTGGGGATTTCTCACGTTTCTGCCAGTGTCCATTCACCTTGAGGTGGCAGCATAACTCAAGAAGTCATAAAAATGATGTCCTCGGTGCCCTGTGATGTATGAGTATGAACACATTTTTATTGTAAGTGTAGAAAATTATGGAGGCTGCCACTTCTTAACCCAGTCTAAAAATACTAGTTCTTAAGGGTTCAATTGTTCCGGAGACACTGGCTTCTGAAGTCCTGGGGCACATTTATTTATCTACCACAGGTAACACATATGAAAACAGTGTGGCAGAGTGAAACCGACCTTGGGCATGGGATAACAGAAGATTTCACATTACACTAGACAAGTGTCATTCATCATTTTCGTCTAAACCAATTTGTCTGTCAAACCCTAATATATTACAGGTAGCGCTTTGATCTCAAGTTTGGTTTGAAAAACAGGACAAAATGTTTGGCCCCTTGGCATCCACATGTGAGAGCTTCAAGGTTCTTATTTACTGGTGCAGTTTTTTTTTCTTTCAGGTGTATGCAAGCTAACGTAATTTACTCTTTGAAGAGGTAGTCAGCAGGAAAGATGTCCACTTCTGCAGCAGAGGCATGGTATGGGATCAAAACACCACTGGCTATTAGATGGGGAGAGTGCAGTGTGGAGTGTTTACTTACCTGCCTCCTACCTGCTTTTTTTGCTGCTGGGACAGAAGTGAGGTGGTAGGGGAATGGTAAGTAAACACTGCACAGTATGGATCTGACAGTCACGATCCAACAATGCTGTGTGGTAGGGGGAGGAGCTGAAGGGGGAGAGAGCACAGCCCACAACCCCTCTCAGCATTCTCTTACACTGAAAAGGTACTGGAGAGGGGGGCAGCTATAATCTTGGGATTTTTTTTAAAAACACAGATTATTACATACTGTCCCTGGTTTTACTCAGGCTAGCGACCCTGATGGGGCCCCCTAGTGGCATGGAGCCCTTGGGCAGTGCCCGAGTGCTCAAATGGTCAGTCCGCCCCTGGTATAGTCACCCCCATATGCCCTATATTTACCTCTCAGCCAAATCAGAGGGTGAAGTGGCTTCAAGAACAAGCTGATGTCTCACTTCTCAGCGTACAGAGTGAGACCCATCTGCTCATATATGGCAAGATTTGCTAAATCACATTCATTACTTGGCTCCACTTTGATACTCTGTGGTAAATACATACTGTAACAATCCCATACCTTTAGTCACTATTAAATAACCTGACATTCACCTTTATTGTAATATGTTCACTGTCAGGTTCTGAATCCCAAAGCTTGGCATGGCTGCAACCCTGAGAGCATTCTGGGTGTACTTCCCATGAGACTTCTCTGATCAACGGCTCAGGAACATGAGAGGAGTCATCTTCAAAAGTCTGAACAGCTTCATCCTCCAGACTAGAATAACAATAGAAACACACTAGAAATCATTTGCTCAAGAACAAAACACAACTATGCTTTAAAAGGCTTCTGTGTATTCATCTGGGGGCTACTATAGTAATCGTTCCACTCCCGGAATCACCTATGTGCTGTAATATGGCTTTCAGACATATGTTGCCTTAAAGTAAAACTAATGTCTAGATCAAAAAAAAAATTGCGAGCTGGCAGGCCCTGTAAGAGACTGAATGACTGAACTCCCATGTATGAGTGGGAGTTTTGACCTCAGAGCCAGCATCAAGAAGAAGCTGGTTAGAGGTTACCTAACTGGCCTTGGACCATTGGAGCAGAGGTAAGTATTTTGGACTTTAGTTCTGCTTTATAGTTATAAGGGATTTTTAGTTCATTCTGCACTCAGTACATTGACCAGCACTTCTTCTATAAACTGACTCTGTTTTTCCATAACCATTGAGATTCTTATATCCCAACTGTCATTTTCCAGGACACGATTGCCTATTGGTTATATGATGTTGCTTTGTGAAAACAAGAACAAAGAAGACTGGAAGATAATTATCTAAAACATGAAGCTTAGATTGTTGTGGACTATCTGAAGTTTATTGGATAGGCCTCATAATACAGTTCCAATGGGATATATGACTAGTCAAACATTGACGGTTGAACATAAATGCACATGGACATGTGGAGAGGTACACAGATAATCACTTTAATAATATTTTAAGAACAGGCACACTGTTATTACAGGGTGTATTACTTATGCCATTAAAGTACATATTTTATAATGTATTTGAAGAGCAAATGATAGCTGTTTGCTGGGAGTTCAGCTTTAACAAACTTCCATGACAGAATGATTGTATAAATAGTACTTTACAGCTGAGATGAGCAGAGGATAGATAGATGAGGTTAGACAAGTACAATGACTCCTACTTACAAATGGAGGGAGACAACAGGAAGTCAGAGAAAATCTACCCCTAGGAAGGGAAATTCACTTCTGTGAGGCCTCGTATACACAACCGTTTTTCTCGGTCGTGTGTATGTATTTCGTCGAGAAAACTGCCGCGGATCTCGACGGGAGTCTCAATTTCCTCGTTGTGTTTCTCGTTGGGCTGGTTTATGACGAGAAACACATTTGTGTATATGCTTAGAAACCCGCGCATGCTCAGAATAAAGTATGAGATGGGAGCGCACCTTCGGTAAAAGTAGCGTTTGTAATGGAGATAGCACATTCGTCACGCTGTAACAGACTGAAAAGCGCAAATCGTCTCTCACTTTTACTTAAAAAGCAGTAACATGAGATTAGCAAAAGCAGCCCCAAGGGTGGCGCCAGTGGAATCAAACTTCCCCTTTATAGTGCCGTCGTACGTGTTGTACGTCACCGCGTTTGAGAACGACGAGATTTTGTCTTGACAGTGTATATGCAAGGAAAGCTTGACAAGAACCTCGTAGAGGAAAACTACGTTTCTTTTACGACGAGATTCTCGGTCGTGTGTACGAGACCTAGGGGTTATTATGGGAAAAAGGTGTCTCCGCTGATGCTTTATCACCAGGGCTTGTTTCCACAACAACCCAAAATCTTCTGAACAGGAGCAAGGACAGCAAAAAAAAGTTACAGGGGTGATAACCCTTCCCTATGGTATCCAAAAAGGTAAAAAAAAAAAACTTTTTTTGGGCTGGAGCTACACTTAAAAATGTACCCATTCCGACTTACAAACAGATTCAACTTAAAGGGTCACTAAAGGAAAAAAAATGTTTTTCTGAAATGACTGTTTACAGGGTATAGAGACATAAAAGTTAACTGATTCCCTTTCAAAATGATTAAAAATAGATAAAAATCAATCATATAATGTGCCTGCAGGTTAGTTTCACTTTTGAACTGGCTTCATGTTTCTGCAAAATAGAAATAGACACACAGAACAAAAACAAACAAATCCAGGGGAGTTTTTTGTTTTTAAAATGAATCTGATTGGTTCTGGGAAGTTTTAGACATACAGTAATGACAGCTTAAACCACCGTGAGAAAGCTCCCAACACTGTGGTTATAAGGAAACAGACAAGCAGGAAGTGTGGAGAACAGAGCAGGATTACAGCAACTTCAAAGCAAAAATGAACAATAAGGACATGAAACCAGTA
Organism: Rana kukunoris; assembly: GCA_029574335.1. NCBI lineage: Eukaryota > Metazoa > Chordata > Amphibia > Anura > Ranidae > Rana > Rana kukunoris. The sequence continues at coordinate 117,056,742 of CM056051.1, read as the reverse complement.
CTGCAGTAAGGTAAAGGAAGTTATTTAGCTAAAAAAAAAATTTCCTTTAGTGATCCTTTAAGAACAAACCTACAGACCCTGTCTTGTTTGTAACCTGGGGACTGCCTGTTTGTAGAAGGGGTAAGCATAGAACATGTTCTTCCTTCTACGTCTCTGGAAATAAGGGTATATGTGAGAGGACAATATTTTTGCACAGGACACTTTTTATCCAAAGGGTAGCCCTGTTTTAAAAACTTTAATTACATCACAATTGTGAAAAAAACGAATTTAGTCCAATTTTATAACAATCTGTTTCTAAGCTTTAGTACCTTTTCTCATTCATCTTTTTGTCTTCTGATATTGATTTGTATTCCCTTTGTTTTAGTGATGGAGGCATTTCTGTCCTAGTATTGTCCTTTCCTGGGGAACCTTCTAGATATTTGTATCTGTCTACTGTAGATGTTTCTCCCCTCTGTTTTGTGATCTGGGACTGAGAAGCTCTGCTGATTTCTTCTTTGAGAGTTTCCAGGCTTCCAATGAGATTCTCTGCAGCTTCCATAACAGCAGATGCTACTTGTTCGGATGAAATCTGTGGGCAAGAACAATGTATCATATAAACCTGTGGTCTCCAAACTGTGGATGCTTTATCTGGCACTATTACTCTAACTAACACAAACAGTGGGACAGAATTCCTGCCACTGACACCAATGATGGGGCACTATTACTCACACTAATATCAATAATGAGGGTACTATTCCTCCCATTTACACCAATAATGGGGTACTATTCCTCCCACTGATACCACTGATGGGGCACTTTTCCTCCTTCTACTAACCACCAGCCCTGAGGCCATGTTTATTCTGCATGATGCTGGGCCTGGGACATTTTCTACCCTTACTGGCCACAATCTAGCCCACCTAAAGTCTGAAGAGCAGTAAACTGGTCTTTTGTTTGAAAAGTCTGGAGACCTCTGATAAAAACAATACAATGAATACTCTGTTTTACAGACAACATAATATAGGAGTAACTTTATTATCAGGAAATATGTATTATTATAATTTCAGGAGCAAAACAGTTGCTGATATTGAATGTTCCATTAATTACTAATAGCTTTTCCTCCTTCTCAGGCAAGATGAATCAATGAGGCTAACAGATACAGCATGGCTTTCACAGACTCCCAATAATCTCCAAAATAGATAGATAGATAGATATATAGATAGAAATTAAAACAGCTTTTTCAAAGGTTTCATTTAGGTACATACTGCGCATTAAAATATGTTTTGCTATTAAAAATGTACCTAAGTATTAATAAATGTTTCTCCAAAAACAAAATCCTTTTTGTTAATATTAAACGTTTTTTTTTTGTTCCGTTTCGTATCGCTCCGTAGGTTCGTTTCTGTTCGTTTTTCGTAAGACGCCTGTTTTCCCGTTTGTTCCCGTTCGTTTTTCGTACGACACGATTTTTCCGTATTCCGATCGTTTCGTATTTTCGTTACCGTTTTATTTTCGTACATGCGGAATGGTTCGTTATTCTGTTTAATTTATTGTCGTTTCTTGTTAGACAATAATTTTCGTGAATTTTCGTCATTTTGTACTTTTGTAAATATATCGCGGGATTCGCGGCACTTTCAACACGTGGCTCATCCATAGTAACTATTGTTAAGCCCCATACACTTGGTCAGACTTTTTTAACAACAAACATAAAAACTATCGTTTTCCGATCATTTTCAGAAAATTTGTTTGTTTTTAAACTCCATCAGAAAACCATTTTTGGGTTCAAAAGTCTGGCCAACTGATCTCCCTTCAGATGAAAATCCACAGAAAAGTTTATTTGGCTTTACTCAGCACAAAAAAAGCTGCTTCACTAACTACACTCACTGCATTCTGCAAATCTTTTGTTTATACTATAAACAAAAGATTTGCATTCTGTATTCAAAGACAATACAGAATGGCAATCTTCTGTTTATACTATACTTTTGTTACAGATTTCATTTTCGTTCTTTTGCCGTTTTCGTTTTGTCGTATTTCCGTCGGATCGTTCGTTCGTATTTGCGGTCATTCGTTATGCGGCTCATTCGTAATCCCGTCGTTTTCGTATTTTGGTGCTTTAATTTTTTCGTATGTACACATTATCCCGCGGGTACAAAAATGAACATTTTCGTACGAAAATAACATTCGTACGAACGGGAATGCACATATCTAATAATTATTAAACCTTTTCGCTGATTCTGAGTAAGTAAGGCTGATTTAATAAAGCTGATGAGAATCGTTATTCAATAAATTGTGTGAATATGTAATTCAGTTATCCAATTATTTAAAAAGAAGATTACTGTTTATCCTTTCTGCACATGACTGGAAACAGGAATTTCCTTTCCACATGATTGAATAATTGAAGTGACATGATTGGATAATTAAATTGAATATACACTTAATTCCCTCGTCTTCGTACTGCAGCCAGCATTCCGAATGTGGCTCTTTGATTGTTTTTATCTAGCTCTTAGGACACTCTTTCACCACTGATATAATGCAGTATTCCTTCCACTGATACCAATAATAAGGTACCAGTTCTCACACTGGCACCAACGAAGGGGCATTATTCCTTCCACTGACACCAGAAATGTGGTATAATTCATCCAACTTATATAAACGATTGGGCACTATTCCTCCTACAGACAGCACAGATGGGGCAATATTCCTCCCATTATTATGGATGTTGGGGCCTATGTAATCTTTAAACCAACTGACCACCAAGCTTGGGACATTGTCCACTCTTACTGATGATGGGTATATTCTACTCCCACTGGCCACAGTATGGCCCTCTAACAACGGAAGGACAGTAAACTGGCCCTTTATTTAGAAAGTTTGGAGACCCCAACTTAATTTTTTGAGTGAAGGTTCTTAACTACTTTCTTGTGAAAAAAAGAAGATTCTTAACTACCTTATGTAAATCAGCTTGTTTTGTGTGTGGAGGACTGCGGAGAGAGAGGATACACCTGTGAGGACAGAACCGGCCATACCACAGTCATACAACTGCATTTACACATTATGACCAAGTTTGTTTGGAATCATAAAACTATAATAATAGGTTTTTGAGTTATAGAAATAAACTAGAGTGCGCAATGACAATCCACATAAACACAGGAAGAACATACACAATACATATATAGATCGCTCAAATACGAGTCAAAAATTCCAGGGCAGCAACATCCCATTGCTATTCAGTAATCTGCCTTTCATATTTTATAGCATTGTGTTTCAAATTGCAGTAGAATTCTTAATGATATTAATACATACAGCTTTGCTATTATAGATACTGAAGACATATATGCATTTCAGTTTGTTTATAATGTGGTCACTCACTTCTGCCGATGGCCCATGCATATTAGCATTTGATTCCATACTTGAGTCTTTGTTTTGGTTCATCTCTGCATCACATGACAAACTTATCAACTCTGATTTTTTCTTCTCCTTAGCTTTTTGTTTTCCTTGGATTGTCCCAAGTTCCCTGTGTTCAGGGTGACTTTCATAGCCCTCTGTTTGGGTCCCCTCACCTTCATTGTTGCAATATATATTTTTACAAGGCTCCGGTTGAGTTTCTTTTTTTGCAAGCTCGATCCAGGTGTTAGAATCAGCAGCTTCATAAGAGGAAGTGTCATATTTTTCCATGGCTTTAGGTATCAGATTTTTTTCCACTGCTGTTTTGTTTTGTGAGTCACTGACTTGTGCATTCAGCGGAAGCTTAGAAAAAACATATCACATTTATAAAAAGCTTAAATATGCCAGTTTTAATTATGTGTCGTACACACATTTTATTAATACAATTGTGACACAACTCACTGCTGATCCAAATAGCTCAAAACAACATTTTTGTTCCATCAGATATGAGAACACTTCTCACACACCTTCTGTGACGGTAGTAGAACATATCTCCGCCATCCTCTCCCTTCTTCTTCCATAAAATAAATCACCCAATATTCCCCGACTTAGGAATATCCCTGGAATCGCCGAATAATCCACACATGAGCCATGGCTTAATGCTGGATGTAACAGGACACACTTTATTGAAAGTACACAGCACACTTTATACAGGATTTGGAACATCCCGCCCCCAACAACCGCTTTCTTATTGGTCCATTGTAAAGTATGCAGTCTTCACTCTGGTCCTCTAAAAACCATGCAAATGAGGACTTGAAAGTGTCTCCGCAGAGATTGGTCCCAAAGCTTGAATAGGTGTGGCCAGAAGCCTGAATATGTGTGTTCAGACAAAAGCCCCAGGGGGTCAATCAATGTACACAATAGCCAGCCACAGAACAATGGAGCCGTCTGGAGAATTGAGACAGGGCAGAAGTAATTTACACCTTATAATAGAAAGGCTTTAAATAGGGTTATCACACAATGGACAATAAGTATCACTTATGAGTCTGTTGACCTGGCTGGGGTTTAGAATAAAATCTGTAATACATGAATTAGGATTTCATGTAGAAACACTTCAGTATTTCATGGTCCATGACATTACTCCCCCTGGGAAATAGTTCAACATCCGCAGTGGGACCCAAACGGGTCACTCGAGGATGTTGGGCAAGTAGTCTTAAGGTTCCAGGACTGTCTGCCAGGATAACTCATCCGCCTTCCTGCTTTGAGGCCCTGGCCCATAATCGGATGGCAAGAGGCTCGCATTCAGTCCTCTCCAAAAGCCCCTGTCCCGGCTAGGACTGTCACACATCTCCCCTTTTGGCAGGGGACTAACCCAGTAGGAGACACCAGATGGGTTGTCTCTGAATTTAGTCAGTAGTTCCAGTCCCCCAATGCCGGTATCCATACAGTACCCCAAATCACTTGCTCCAAACCGAGCATTACTCACCCCGCCATCCTCTGCCTCTCTCAGGGAACACGTCTGCCGCTGGGGAGAGGCCTGGACTAGCCCTTCTCCCTGGAGTCCTTTCAGCCGCTGGAGAGATGACAGGGTGGCTGGGCTCAGTCCATCATGCTGTTGGGGATCTGGGCCAACTGGCCACCATTTATGGGGTATACCAGTGGAGACTGAAGTCCCATCCACTGGTGTGCGGTGAAAATCCCCCAGTGCTTGCAAAGCAAAGCCGACATCCTCCTCTTTCAGTCCTGTACCATTTTCTGGGGTTGTGCCAGTGGGGACTGAAGTCCCATCCACTACCCCAGGAACCCCTTCTTCTGTTAGGTGAAAGCAGAGGCCCGGGGCACTCTGCTCTGTTGCCAGCTCTTCCGCTGGGTTGCTGTGAGTGGAGACCACAGTCCCATCCACCGATATCCACTCAAGCTGTAGTGGGGTGCAGCCGCCAGTAGCATCCTGTCCTGCTGCCAGTGATTCAGCTGGGAGTAAGAGCTTTACCACCTCAGCTGGTTGCTGGGGAGGGGGGCCAACCGCCCCGGCTCCCTGGAACTCCACAGTTGGTCCCGGTGCTGGGCAGAGATGGCTGGCAATCTGCCCTGTTGCCAGCACTTCTGCTGGGGGCCCATCAGGTTGTTCTTCCTCAGCAGAGAAGTCTATCAGATCCCCTGTCTCTGCAACTGGTGTCTGGGGATAGAGGTTCACCATCTCCTGTCTTTCATTTGGTGCTGCTTCTTTAGGCGTTGTCACCGATCGTCGTATTTCTGCAATTCTCAGCTCATGTTGCCGCTCTCGTTCTTTCTCATCAAAAGCTTTAAAAGCTCTAAACAGAATCTTACTTGTGTCTGCTGTGCTGTACTCACTGTTTGGAGAATGTGCGGCTGCTTGTTGAACTGCTGCCAGTTTTAACTGTAGTTCTGCGTTTCTTATTTGTTTAGCCTCCTCCGCTACCAGGGTCATCACTTTCAGCACCACATCCGCCGTTGGGTTCGGACCGAACCATGCTAATTTCTCTCTTATTAGCTTGTTAGCTCGTGATTCCTCCTCCTGAATCACTGGTGTCCCCATCTTCTGTACTGCAGGCCTTGCTGCAACCGAGTTCTCCTGGTCTAGCTCCATTTATTCTGCTATGATGACACGCTCGGTTTTGCTGCTAGCAATCCTTCCACAAGCTTCCAGTAGTCCTTTCCGTGTATTTCTTTTAAGCAGGGTGTATCAGTCTTCCATTCACTGTTCCCAGTGTCTGCTTGGAATCCTGGTGTAAAGGAAAGTAGAAGGGAAAATCCCGCCGCTGCCAACCAGTGTGATGGTAGTAGAACATATCTCCGCCATCCTCTCCCTTCTTCTCCCATAAAAGAAATCACCCAATATTCCCCGACTTAGGAATATCCCTGGAATCGCCGAATAATCCACACATGAGCCATGGCTTAATGCTGGATGTAACAGGACACACTTTATTGAAAGTACACAGCACACTTTATACAGGATTTGGAACATCCCGCCCCCAACAACCGCTTTCTTATTGGTCCATTGTAAAGTATGCAGTCTTCACTCTGGTCCTCTAAAAACCATGCAAATGAGGACTTGAAAGTGTCTCCGCAGAGATTGGTCCCAAAGCTTGAATAGGTGTGGCCAGAAGCCTGAATATGTGTGTTCAGACAAAAGCCCCAGGGGGTCAATCAATGTACACAATAGCCAGCCACAGAACAATGGAGCCGTCTGGAGAATTGAGACAGGGCAGAAGTAATTTACACCTTATAATAGAAAGGCTTTAAATAGGGTTATCACACAATGGACAATAAGTATCACTTATGAGTCTGTTGACCTGGCTGGGGTTTAGAATAAAATCTGTAATACATGAATTAGGATTTCATGTAGAAACACTTCAGTATTTCATGGTCCATGACACCTTCCCTCGTGGATTTTTAGCTCCCTGCTGGGATTTAATTATAGATATTTATAATTAAGCCCCAGTAGTGGGTGCAGTGCAACAGAGAGAGCTTTGGGTAGAGTGTTAGCATTCTCAATAAAGTTGTTTTGAGCTTCTTGGATCAGTGAGAAGCTGCATCTTTGTTCTAGTGAAAATTGTTAGTGGAGTGATGGATCCCAAAGACAGCCAGCTCTCACAGCTGAGGTGGATAAAGCGCAGGACCTCTGAGTGGTACCTCAGGGTTGTGAACCCATTTATCACCTCTGTAGAGTATATTTGCATTCTTAATTCCTACATACATGATGTTCATTGTTTTAGTCAAATACTTAATACAAAATCAAAATACAAATGGTAGAATCCACCATCAGTAGTTACTCACGTTACACAGTCAGGTACAAAGGAGGACACTTTGGAACCCAATGGGGTTTATTTACTACAACTGGAGAGTGCAAATCTGGTGCAGCTCTGCATAGAAACCAATCAGCTTCCATTTTTTTTTGTAAAAGCTTGAATGAATGAATGAATGAGAAATTTATATAGCGCGGCACCTGCGAACTGAATCGCCTCTGGGCGCTGGTTGTTTCTGTCTCTTTGGTCATCAAAAAAGCAGAGTTTTTATCTGTCTTCTGAAACTCAGGTGGTTTTCTTCCAACCGAGCTTAATTGAACAAGCTGAAGTTAGACTCTTATTGGCTACGATGCACAGCTGCACCGGATATGTCATATTGGTGCATATTGGCAGTGGCGTAGCATGGGTTGTCAGCGCCTGGGGCGAGGCAAGTAATTTGCGCCCCCTGACCCATGAACTTACCTATTTTCAGCTAGCTCCAGTCTGGTCACATGATCCACTGTGTGAGACAGCGGTGGCTGTAGGGAAGAGGAGAGCGTGCTTGATAATGACTGGTAAAGCCTGGAGTGGTGGCATCATGCATATGTTCCTATGTCCCATCTGTTGTTGGCGCTCCCTCCTCTCCACACTCGTGACAGCGCCCTTCTAAATTTTGCGCCCGGGGCGGTGGACCCCCTCGCACCCCCGCGCTACGCCACTGCATATATGTGCATGTTGTATTGATGTATTACTTCCAGAATTTACAGCATTTAAAGTCTCTGACACAATAATACTTAGGTGCACATGGATACATATATGTTGCTGTTTATCCATTATGTATGGACCTATGTCATACCTCACATTGAGCTCATATGTATCTATATTTGTACCTGTCAAGTATTAAACACTTACTTCTTTGATGATGTTGTTTGATGGTTTCTGAAAGGGATTTCCCTCAGCCTCTCTCATCATATATACTTGTTCCACTCTTACCTTTAGTGTCATTAGACCAGCTATTAGACCTTCTGTGGCATCCAGCACAGAGGTAGCTAATTGATTTTGGGGAACCTAAAAGAAGGATCACATTGACTTATTGTATATAAGTAAATCATTTACTACATTTCTAATATATACCGGCATAGCTAACCTGTTCATGTATGTGCCTGTTCTTCTCATCCTTTCCATATTTGTCATTTCCATGTACCATATTTTCTTCTGACTTTATTTCTTTTCTCTTGCATGCATGGTTTTCTTGGAGCTTTGTGTCTGGTACATGTTCTAAACTTTTTGTGTTTTCATTCGTAAATTCGGTTTGTGATGAGGAATCTGTAACTGTGTTTCTATAGTCTGTGTTGTTTTGTCCACGATGACAGCCCTTTTCTACTGGAGCCGGTGTCTTTTTTGGGTAAGTCCATCCATCTGTTCTTATTTCCTGAAATTCGTTCTGTGCTCTTCTACTATCTTCATTCATTTTATCCATCATTTCTTCATTTGTAGAATCCAGGAATGCTAGAGGTGACTTGTTGCCAGTTTGATTTTCATCATATGTTTCAGCTTCTGTTATGTCACCTACATGTGTTATATACTGCTCCTCCATACATGGGTCCTTCGCTATAATGGGATTTCCTATGTCAGAGGCAAGCTAGAAAAAGCATAGCATGTTATCCTATAACTAGTTATCATTGCTATTATCATCATTTTTATCATCAATATCAATATTACGTTATTGTCACTAATAATAAAATATAAATATTAGAAAATATAAATAAAAAGTGTTATTAAGCACTCAATGTGATTTATAGTATAGAAAAACATTACATGGCTTACAATGTTTGCTCATTGCTTTCTTTTTGCAGTCTGTCACTTATTTGCATTATGCCATAAAAGCTTCTCTTTTTCAACTTCTGTCATGAGTGTGGCTTCCAGGGGAGGGCTGGCAGGGGGGGCAGGGTGTAAATCTCCTCCCGGGCTGGTGACACTATGCACAGCCACCGGCCGCCACTACCAAATGCTGTTTTTGCAGAGCAGAAATATGCCTGCTCTAGCTTTGTTAACACAGGTCACAGCCGCTGCTCACCTCCCACTGTGTCAGCTCCGAGGTAGATGGCTGCAGAGCTGAGCTATGTCTCATCTCACACATAGCTCAGCCTCAGCGCACACCAGAGCTGACATCCCCTTCTCTATCTGCACAAACACAAGGAGAGATAGAGCTCATCTGCTCCTCCTCCTTCTGAGTCTGCCCTGACCACACTCCCTGGGCATGTGTCTTGACACAACAGTCTTTTTGCCATGGAATTTACAGCAGACAGATAGCAGGTACCAATATACAACAATAAATAATTCATTAGAAAAACTGTCCTGAAGAGTAGACCAGTGTCTTTCACATTCTACTTGGCATAAATGTTAGTTATGTGAAAAGAAAGATTTGGTCAATTATCCTCTTATGCAATATAAACATGTGAACAAAGCAATCTCTTACCTTTATATTAAGTTGATTTAAATCAAGATGCTCTTCAGGTGTCAGAGGCTGCAATAGACGTATGAGGTCCGACACAGGATCTCGTTCTTCCACTACATTGGGTATAGTCTGATGACCAATGTTCAAGTCACTATCAAGCTGTAACATTTTTGGAATTACTTCCAAAAGAAGATTAAATGTGCAATACCCACACTATATTAAAAATGAATTGGGAAATTGTTCTTTGTTACAGAAAAGAAATCTTCCTCACTGCTCATTTGTTATTAGTTATGCTCTCACTGTCGGTCACTTGACCACAATAGCACCAGACATGCATTCTGCATCCCACCTGTTTGAATAAAAAATGTTTTTTTTTTTTTACTTTTTACGTTTTTAAAAACCCCATTTAAAAATGTAGTTCACTAGCACTCGGCAGTCCTGTAGAGTAAAAAATATTTCAGCATCTGCCGACACATTTTCAAACCAAAAAGTATTTCCATCTTGTGCTAAATAGCTTGGGAAAGCTTTTGAATTTTGTTAGATATCCTGCTATAGTCACCCCACAACAATGTCCAGCAAGCCTCCTCTCTGCAATCTCCCACCTACATTGGAACCTCAGATTACGAGCATAATCCGTTCCAGGAGAATGCTCGTAATCCAAAGTACTTGCATATCAAAGCGAGTTTCTCCATGGAAGTCAATAGAAACTAAAATAATTTGTTCCGCATTAACTTTAATGGCATGCAATAGCGCATGCAGCCAGAGGCGGGGGCGCCGGAGAGCCTTGAAAACAGGCAAAAAGGCCCGAGGACACTTCGACAAACCTCAGAAAACGTTGTTTCCGAGATTTGCAGAGATCAGCCAAGCTGTCCTTGGGCCTTTCCGTGCATTTCCGAATGGCGCTAATCAGCTACGATTGGTGACGTTCGGCTCTGCTCGGCTCCAGCACCCCCCACCACAGGCCAAACGCGGTACTGCACACCACATTGGCCTGAATCGTGCTAGTTTTCCGAGACAACACTCGCAAACCGAGTTACGATTTTTAAAAAATACAGTGCTCGTATTGGGAAACGCTCGTTAACCATGTTACTTGCAATCCGAGGTTACACTGTATTTAGAAGACTACATAGAATATTATTGTATATTACAAGGATGACAGAATACAGCCATTGATAGCAAACAGAATAAAACATATTCAGTTGGCTTGTTCTGTTTTTTCAATACTTCATTACACTTTGCACAGGTACCATTCAAAGAATGTGTTGCATTTTCTGAATAAATGCAACAAGTTCTCTGATGAAATGGAGAGCATGAAATTGCCACCCTGCCTCTCCACCTTGTTCAATCAGAGAAATCTTGGCATTCATTTAAAGCATTCTTTGACTTAAGCCCATGCTGAGTGGCCAACCTCCTGTTTTTAGAATGAAGAAGGCCAGCCGCTCAGCACTGGACCTGGAAGCAAGTGGAGCACACTTGAGTAGCAGTGTATACTTCAATGATTTCCAGTTTCCAGGGGCATCAGTCAGGTATAGTATATACATAGTTACATTGGCCCAAGCCATACCTTACTTTGATCTATAAATAATTAAAAAAAATGTTGAAAAGAATCTCACCCCATTAACCAGCTCTTGAATAAGTTCTCTTAGCTCCAGTTCCTGCTTTAGCTGCACCTGTACAAGTAATTTTACTGCACAGTCTCCCCATGTCACCACTCCACGATCCTCTTGTAGACATGTCTTTGTCACCGTCATAGCAAGAAGAAAAAGGTCTCTTAGCGGATTTCGTGCAACTTTATTTCCTGAAACTTGAAGAATAAAAAAAAGTGAAAATGATAAAAGGTGTGAACGTTTTAAACTATTTTTTTTTTGCCACTTGGCAGCTTCTTTGATTAGTTCTCTCCTTGCCCAGCCTGTCAGTTTATGGACGCCAAGTCTTGGTAGGTTTGTAGTTGTGCCATACTCTTTAAATTTTCAGATGATGGATTGAACAATGCTCCATTAGATGCTCAAAGCTTGGTTGTTTTTTTTTTATAACCTAACTCAGCTTTAAAATTCTCCACAACTTTATACATGACCTGTCTGGTGGGTTCCTTGGCCTTCATGATGCAGTTTTTTCACTAAGGTTCTCTAACGAACCTCTGAGGGCTTCACAGAACAGCTGCATTTATACTGAGATTCAATTGCACACAGGTGTAATTAAGTGACTTCTGAAGGCAATTAGTTCCACTAGATTTTAGTTAGGGGTATCTGAGTAAAGGGGGCTGAATACAAATGCACGCCACACTTTTCGGATATTTCATTGTAAAAAAAATTGAAAACTATTTATCATTTTCCTTCCACTTCACAATTGCGTGCCACTTTGTGTTGGACTATCACATGGATAAGCAATTAGTAAACCTCCAGCTGTTGCAAAACTACAAGTCCCATCATGCCCCTGCCTCTGGGTGTTATGCTTGTGGCTGTCAGTGTCTTGCTATGCCTCATGGAACTTGTAGTTCTGCAACAGCTGGAGTCAGCTAATTGCATATCCTTGGTCTATCACATAAAATCCCCCAAAAAATACATTTACGTTTTTGATTGTAACATGACAGAATTTTGAATATTTCAAGGGGTATGAATATTTTTTCAAGGCACTATATTTAGTCTGGGAGAATTTCTGACGAATAATACATCCATCCTGACCATATGTCTTTAAACTTGTCTTGTTGGTCTTTGACTGTGTGCATCCACCGCTCTGCCTCCCTAATTGTGTCAGCCTCCCTTTTCCAGTCAAGTAGTGAGGGAGATAATGATTGTTTCCAGAATCTGAGGATCAGTGATTTAGCTGCATTTAGTAGGTGTGGGGTACAATTTTCTTATACAATTTAACAGAAAACGGGACCCCTGTGAAAAAGAAAATGCACAGGTGGAAACTCTATGACCGTATACCATTGAAAGAATGTGTTGCATTTTCCGAATAAATTCAACAAGTTCTCTGATGAAATGGAGAGCATAATATTGCCACCCTGCCTCTCCATCTTGTTCAATCAGATAAATCTTTGCATTCATTTAAAGCAATCTTTGACCTGAGTGGCCAACTTCCTGTTTTTAGAATGAAGAAGACCAGCCGCTCAGCACTGGACCTGGAAGCAAGTGGAGCACACTTGAGTAGCAATTTTAAAGCAGGGTTAGGTTATACTCCATTTTGATCCATGGAGTAAGACCACCACAAGTGAAGGAATGTGCCTGTCTGGTCACATTCCCACCACTGTCGAATATATCTGAGCGCGGTGGGAGGGGTCCGGTACCATCTAGTAAGGAATTTATAAGATGAACACAAGAACGTGTGGAGGTGGTGTGTGTTAATTTGATCATCCTCTGAATCTGTGAGAGGGTGAGATCCTGACCTATTTCTCTCTCCCATTCTCTAATATAGTAGGGTACTGATGTAGATTGTGTGCTAAGGACAAGTTTTTACATTTGTGACAGTAGGTGTTTAGATTCTGCAAGATCAATACATAAGGATTCAAAGGTAATGATTGTGTTGAGGGGTCTCAATAGGGGCTGTAATTTATTAAGGAAATCATTCAGTTGATGATGTCTCCAGGATACTAAAGGAATAGTTCCATAAGATGTCAGTAACTCGAAAAGGGAGAACAGGGTTTAGCACATGCAATATTGCCATCAGATCCCCAGGAGCTAAAAAAAAAACAGCTATTTTCTGGGTTGGGAACCAGGGATATTCTCCTAGGGGAGCTAAGCGAGACGCTTGGGGACCATATTGGCCTAAAGCATTTAATCTGTCCCTTCTAGACAGAGAGGCTCGAGTCAGTGGGGAAATCCAGTCCGAGGGACCTTTAAAGGCGGTCTGAACCCAAGGAGCGCCTGCAAAATTCCTACCAGCCAATGTTCTTTAGTGGGACCCACATATTACTCAAAGAATCATGAAACCAGTTTAAGATACAGACTAGAGCCATGGTCTTGTAATATAGGGCTATGTCAAAAAGCCTGACGCCTGACACCACCAAGTGCTTAACATATTACTTAAACACAATTGTCTGCAATATATAATTTTCTCTACTATTAATATTATCAGTCAAAAGAAGTGGCGCTAACATATATACTGTAGTAATAAATATTAAATATGTGTACTGGCTGGAAGGACTAGTACGTTTACAAACTAGAATTCAACACGGGAAAGTCTCAAACTCTTCCTATAGCACAGTAGCCAAAAATGACTTTAATTAAATGAACACATTTTCTGTCAAAATTACAGACATACGGTACTATAGATAATTCACTATATTAGCAAAATTAACCTGGCTAACTGTACACCAACTGGCTGTATACTGTTGTAACTCATCAGTGAAACATGTTTCTTACCTTCTTCTATAGGGTGTGAATGTTCCTCAGACTTGTTGTGTAACAGGTTTAATAAGGGCTCTTGCAATTCTTTATGGCTACAGCTTTGTAAGAGTTGAAATAAGAGGTCCCTTGCTTCTTCTTGTTTTCTCAGAAGAGAGAGTAGTTTATCTTCCTGTTTCATTGTAAGATAAAAAAACATAAATTATCAGCAGACCTGAAATTATACCCCTGCCCCTCCAATCCCCAATCCAATTATGTTTTTATGCTCTAACACCTCATTCACCTCCTCCTCCCATCCTTTTTTTAAGCCATGTGAATTGCACCAATACTTACAGAATACCTAAAGCCATAGAGTAGGTAATAGAGAAAGGAATGGTTAAAACCACTGTCTGATTTATTTTGCTTCCTATGTCATGCCCAAGAAATTTCCCTTTGCTGACTCAACAGTAAGTGAGAAGCGATCAACCCAAAGTGAGCTAAATCGCCTCTTAGACAATTGTCATCAGAACATGTGTTGCCATCAGAAGACTTTCCTTACTTCCTGTTCTGTTTTGATTTTCTCTATTTTTCAAACCTAACAATAAATAGAACCCAGAAGGTGGTGGAAATTGAAGAATAAAGATGGTGCTACTGCCATAAGGATAATAATCTCTTATTGACAACGGCAGTGATTCAAGGCTTATGTGGCCTGTGGGAAAATCTGGCCCAGCGTATCAGCATCATAACTGATAGTATACTCTAATTACTTACATGAGGAATGTTTACTTACTGAATTATAGCTGGCACACGGGTCACACAATATGTGAAAAAAGATCTTACCTCTATGGGCATTTTTTGCAAGTTTGGTTTCTCAAGCTTTGTTTTTATCCTTTGGCCTGTAGTCAGTCGGATATGGGCAAGTTCTTCATAACAAGCTCCCGGACACATAGGGGTCCCATCCCAGAACCTAGGATATAAATGAGGAGGAAACTGGTTCAAAATGTGTTCCTTTCCTGTGCACAGAACTTGCATATTGCTAAGAATATATCTACATTACTGAAAGTTACACTATAGAAATATATCCCCTGCAATAGTAAATGAATGATATTTCACCTGTGTTCCCAGTGTGGTTCCACTACAAGCACTGCAGCTCTAAAGTTGCTTTCCATTCTCACTCTGTATGTCTGGGCAAACAGCAGAAAGTAATGATGTGCAGGGGGGATCGGGCTGCTGTAGAGCAATGAAAGGGATAACTAAGTCAAATGGAGAAAAACATTCAAAAGTAAAGAACACGTGAAGAACAAATACTATCATACTAGTTATTAGGGTTGTCCCGATACCACTTTTTTAGGACCGAGTACAAGTACCGATACTTTTTTTCAAGTAGTCGCCGATACCGAATACCGATACTTTTTTTAAATGTGTCCCCAAATGCAGCCATGTCCCCCACATATGCAGCCATGTCCCTCCAGCCATGTCCCCCACATATGCAGCCATGTCCCTCCAGCCATGTCCCTCCAGCCATGTCCCTCTAGCCATGTCCCTCACATATGCAGCCATGTCCCTCTAGCCATGTCCCTCACATATGCAGCCATGTCCCTCTAGCCATGTCCCTCACATATGCAGCCATGTCCATCCAGCCATGTCCCTCACATATACAGCCATGTCCATCCAGCCATTTCCCCCACATATGCAGCCATGTCCATCCAGCCATTTCCCCCACATATGCAGCCATTTCCATCCAGCCATTTCCCCCACATATGCAGCCATGTCCATCCAGCCATTTACCCCACATATGCAGCCATGTCCCTCTAGTCATGTCCCCCACATATGCAGCCATGTCACTCTAGCCATGTCCCTCACATATGCAGCCATGTCCCTCTAGCCATGTCCCTCACATATGCAGCCATGTCCATCCAGACATTTACCCCACATATGCAGCCATGTCCCTCTAGCCATGTCGCTCACATATGCAGCCATGTCCATCCAGCCATTTCCCCCACATATGCAGCCATGTCCATCCAGCCATTCCCCCCACATATGCAGCCATGTCCATCCAGCTATTTCCCCCACATATGCAGCCATGTCCATCCAGCTATTTCCCCCACATATGCAGCCATGTCCATCCAGCCATTTCCCCCACATATGCAGCCATGTCCATCCAGCCATTTCCCCCACATATGCAGCCATGTCCATCCAGCCATTTCCCCCACATATGCAGCCATGTCCATCTAGCCATTTCCCCCACATATGCAGCCATGTCCATCCAGCCATTTCCCCCACATATGCAGCCATGTCCATCCAGCCATTTCCCCCATACCTTACCTTTGCCGCCGAAAGCCGCCGCATGGAGAACATCACAGCAATCATTTGAATATCTGTTTTTCCCGCGCGTATAGACACTCCCCCTTGTTTAGGATTGGACAGATCACGATCACCCATCCAATCCTGAGCAAGGGGGGAGTGTCTATACACGCGGGAACACTACAGCTATTCAAATGAAAGCTGTGATGTTCCCGCACGCCGTTTAACCCATGCGGCTGCTTTTGATGCGGCGGCGTGATGTGGCGGCAACGGCGGGGGGGGGGGAGTATTCTTTTTAGGCATCGGGGGTATTTGCGCGAGTACAAGTACTCCCGCAAATACTCGGGACAACCCTACTAGTTATACTGTATATTCTAGGCATGTTGATTTTTTGGCGAGCCCAATACATCTATGCATCATATTTGGATCATAATCAGTTCTCTTAATTTTTCTAAACACAGAAATTTCTTTAATCTGCAATATTTTTGTAGTTTTGCCCTTATTTTCAGACTTATACTTTCTCTTTGCACACTTTCTACTACCAACACATCTTGTTCTATTTAATTCACTGACCCTTCTCCTTCAGTAGCCACAGTCATCCGTTCCAGCTCTAGTCTTCTATGAAGCTCTTTAAGTCCCTGAACTGCAGTCCAAGTTTGTGATACCTCTTCGCAGTTACAGTTGCTGTCTTCCTCCCTATAAATGACATATATCATTTTTTTTATCTGAATAAACAATGATATTCCACCAGTACTTTTTTGTTTCGAAAATGTTGTGCCGCTGTAGAATTTAGAAGGCACATTTGTTGAATGTCTATTGGTGTGAACATACTATGGGCCAGATTCAGGTAGATCAGAGCATCTTTGCTCTGTAGTAACGCTTCTCATTTACGTTACTCTTTACGTTACGTTACCAAATTCTGTCAGTGAACGTCAATGACGTCACATCCCCATTCATGAATGTTTTACGCAAGCGTCGCGATTTGTTTTTTTTCCGACACGATGACGACGCCTATACTTAACATAGGATACTCCACTAGGGGGCTGCTTTATCTATACGCCGCGTATCGCTTCCGGAAACGTCGTAAAGTCACTGCGTCGCGCCCGAAAAAGATCGTGAATTGCCGATTCCCGCTCATTAACATATTTTTTTAGCGTAAATCGGCGGGAACGCCCCCAGCGCCATTTTTAAGTTGAAGTAACGATGCGATGGCGAAATTCAATTGCGCCGATTGCATCGGAACTCCAACCCGGCGTTTCTTGTTTTCTGGTTACAGAAAACAAAAACGCCGGCTTAAAGTGACAGTTAGGCTGGCGGATCCATTGATCCGCCAGCCTAACTCTACCTGAATCTGGCCCTATATCTATATATTTTTACACATTTCTTTTTATTGTGCATCCATACCTCCTAACTTCCATCTACAGATACAAGAATTTGAGTCTGAGCTTCTACTTTTGCAACTCAAGCATGCCATAGCCTAGCAAGTCTGAGCTAGGAACTAAAGTTAAAGTGGAGTTCCACCCATTTTTTTGTTTGTCTGTGCTGCATGCCCTAATCTCATAGTGTTTAGAATGGACAGTTTTTATTTATTTTGTTGCTTGTAATTACCTTTATTTTGTAGTGCTTCATTACTTCCTCCTCCTTATTAGCCTAGGCTATTAGGTCACAAGGCTATTTGCAAGGGTTTCTGGGATAGGCATCATGTTTCCCAGTAGTCCTTGCAAACCTAACTGAAACCTATTACATTGCTTGTGCAGCACTGAGCATGTGCGAGATATGCAAAGCTGAAATCCAGGAAGTCATACAGTCTGGCTTCATGATGCTCACACTTAAGATGGCCACGGTCTATTTCTAGATTATAATCTAAATGCTGTAACAACCTAACAAAATGGACCTTAGTTTACAGACTAACTTTACTAGAATACATTAAGCTTGTGTATTACAGGGGTATTTATATTTAAAAAGTGAAATTGTGGGTGGAACTCCCCTTTAAAGTTCTAGTTTCAGCATTACCCTATGACAACCACAGTACTGCAGTTTACTATATGTTCCATATAAACACCGATGTAATAAGAGTAGAATGTGGTGAATTATCTTCGGTTTGCTCACGTGTCACTATCTTTTATAAATAATTTATTAGTACATTGTCCGCTGTCTTTTTTATTTCGTTCACCTGAAGTTATGTGTTGCCCCAGGGAGTTGGGATAATACCAGTTCACTTCCTTTCTCCAAACCAAACTGTGCCAACATTTTAAATTCATTCAAATTCCTCTCCTTCTGGTCAGCATTCATTGAAGCCCAGACCTGTGCACCTGAAAATGACAGCATTTACTTACTCACTGCAATCATAGCAGCTACTGATGCCTGTTAGCACTACATGAGATGACGAGTGATGAGTTACAATGCTATTCAATGTAAAAAACCAAAGTACCATAATGAGCTTGTAACATGTCGCAAAACAGCTTCTCACGTAATACTGAATATTTAAGCTCTACCGCTTCAGTCAAGTCATCTTGAGTAATGGTGTGGTGCCTTCTTTCACTATCAGCTTCCTCTGTAGCTCTAACCAAGTCTACTAGACCTCCAGAATCCCACCTGTTAAAGAAAAAGAGAGCTCAGTTTCAGATAATTACAATTTTTAACAAAGCTTGGAAGAGTTAACATTTGTTTTTTATTTCAGTCTGTCGCCCCACTAGGGAGATTTTCCTTTACATCACACACCTGTCATTCCCATGTAGTGCACCCCATAAAGAGCCGTTGATAGTTTGGGCCTATTTCCTTCCCTTTGCGCACACACAGACAATCTTTCACTGGCCCAAGAATCAGTCTAGGGCTTTCTTTTTCTGTGTTTTCATTGGGAAACGATAAGCTTGGATGGGGGATAGGGAGCATGGGATACCCTGTAACTGTAGAACTTGAACGTGAGCAACTTGAGAACTGCTACAGTTCTAGTTTCTGTTTTAGTAATCAGTAACATTAAATTGTTTATTTGCAGAAAAAATTGAATAGAAATGTGACTGCAGTCCACTCTAATATGCTGAATGTAGCAACAGAATACGTTTTTATTTCACTTACTGCATCTTGAGCCTCATCTTCTCTTTTCTCAAGCCTTCCTGATAGTGCACTTGATCAAGCTGGTGGAAAACATACAATTACAGTTGAGTTTTAATGGGAAGATAATTTGGCTGAATTAATCACAGACATGTCAATAAAATTGTGGAATCATGTAATAATAATGTTAATGCAAAAACAAGTGGTTTATCCCTCATGTCGCGTACATACGATCATGTTTCGGCATTAAAAAAACGTTGTTTTTGAAAAACGTCATTTAAAATGATCGTGTGTGGGCTACACATCATTTTTCGGGTTCTGAAAAACGACAAAAAAATAATTAGAACATGCTGCATTTTTTTTTTCAAATAGCAGTTTTTTATTTATTTATTCTTAAAAGGTCAATACAAAATATAACAGCATATCAAGTGTAAAAGAAAGGAGGAGGTACAAAATTCCAGCTCAATGAGCTTACACAGTGGCTCCATAGTTATTTGTACGATCAGTAACTTGTAAAACAGCTATAAATCATCTTTTACTAACAAGGAATCAGCTAAAGCAGCCCAAAGGCAAATAGAACTTCCCCTTTAGAGTGCCGTCATACGTGTTGTACGCCACCGCGCTTTGTTCATAATTTTTTTTAAATGATGGTGTGTGGGCAACGTTGTTTTTAATGATGAAGTTGGAAAAACTTCATTTTTTGGACATGCTGAAAAACAACGTTTTTTTTTCATGCTGAAAAATGATCGTGTGTACGCGGCATTATAGTTTAAGTAAAAGATAATGGCAGAGCTGGTTATATAACCCATATTAAAGATGAACTCTCACTTCAAAGTGACCTTTTATGTAGACTTTTAAATCAGGTAGAAACATGGCACAAAACACTACATGTACCTTGTCCCCCGGAGAACAGAACACTGAAAAAATGAAGTAAGATCTCAGTAACATGATATTTACCAGTTTGAGCCCATCCTGCTTTACTTTCGCTAGAAAGCAGTGGAAACCTTTCTGGGTCTGTATCTTCTCCCACCATCACATTCACTTGACTGACACATAAAGTGAGGAAAATTACTACTGGTTTTAGGGAGATTTTATATTCCATAGTCACATCTGTTTAGCTATGAAATGTTGAGAATAAGGAGTGGAGAATCACAGGTCCTAAATTGTTTTTAATTCTTTCTAATACTTCCACGAGTGTAAGGCCTCGTACACACGACAGAGAAACTCGTTGTAAAAGAAACATCATTTTCCTCGACGAGTTCCTTGTCAGGCTTGTCGAGAATCTTGCCAAGCTTTCTTTGCGTACACACTGTCAAGACAAAATCTTGTCCTTCTCAAACGCGGTGACGTACAACACGTACAACAGCGCTATAAAAGGGAAGTTCGATTCCACTGGCACAACCCTTGGGGCTGCTTTTGCTAATCTCATGTTACTGCGTGTTAAGTAAAAGTTTGGTAAGAGACGATTCACGCTTTTCAGTCTGTTACAGCGTGACAAATGTGCTATCTCTATTACAAAAGCGGCTTTTACCGAAGGTGCGCTCCCGTCTCACCCTTTATTCTGAGTATGTGCGGGTTTCTAAGCATACACACAAAGGTGTTTCTCGTCGTAAACCAGCCCGACGAGAAACATGACGAGGAAATTGAGACTCCCGACGAGAAAAAAGAGAACTTGTTCTCTTTTTTTCTCGCCGAGATCAACGACAGTTTTCTCGACGAAAAACATACACACGATTGTTTTACTCAGCAAAAAAGCTCTGCCACCAAGTTTCTTGAAATTGTTTGTGTGTATGAAGCCTAACTGTTACACTGACTTGTTAAAAGGTGTTCTGAAGTTCTCTGTTTCAAAATGTAAAACCAAACATATGTTTTTAGTCACAATAGAATATTTGGCGCAAAGTTGGTACCACAGAATTTTTTTTACAACTTAATTGTTGTTTTTTTCACACGTACTTTGGTTTGTACTTTGGCTTTATTTCCTCGTGACTTCATCACGCCGTAGGGAATAGTCGAGAGGCCAATAGATTACAGGCGGTGTAACGATCGCTCCGTCGCTCCAATTTTTGACTCCGTTGGAAACTTTATTCTGTTGAATTTATTCCTTTTAATAAAACCCACGCTGGTCAATATATACTTCACCATTGGAGATCCTGTTTCTCATTTTTTCCGTGTCCCACATTTACTGCTGAGCCTGGATCAGCAGCACCATCCGGACACCACAGAAGGAATTCCTTGAGAACAGCGAGATCTCCTACCTGGATGAACCACACTATATGCATACATATAGCACCCTGGAGGTAAGGGAACTACAACACCTGTTGGCGTATTCTAGCATTGTTTAACATCTAGATTGAAGACCCTTTCCTCACAACCACCCAGCCCTCCAGCTGTTATCAGCCTGAGACTGCCCAGCGCATTTGTCCATTGCCCAGCACATCCTGCACAGGTCCTAGAGGACCTCACCTGGTTGTTTCACAGCTGTGTCTGACACATGGAACTTTGATCACATTTTATTGTATTCTATATTCATTTATATTACACTATCTATTTCGTACACTTTGTACGCATGAGGCTTTGTACTCACTGAGCATCAGCGAGTTTTTTCTTTGCCATTTGTGTATTGTTTATTTTTGAGTGCTCTTGCATCACCATTTGGAGCACTCATCACTCTTTTACTTTTATGTCACTTTGTGTTACGTGGACACCTTAGATTGAGCTGCCCCAGATTTGTGGTTGCTATCCACTAGTCACACAACCGTTTACTCACAGTAGCGCATTAGATTTTTTGATTACACTGTCCAAATCTTGCCGCCTCAACCTCCGCAACATCTCCAAAATTCGCCCCTTCTAACTAACGACACAACAAAGCTCTTCATTCACTCCATGGTCATCTCTCGCCTTGACTACTGCAACTCCATACTCATTCGCTTACCTCTAAATAGGCTATCCCCCCTTCAATCCATCATGAATGCTGCTGCCAGACTCATCCACCTTAGCAACTGTTTAGCATCTGCTACTCCTCTCTGTCACTCCCTCCACTGGCTTCCACTCACCCATGAATTTAATTCAAAATACTAACAACTACCTGTACTTACAATGCCATCCACAACTTAGCCCCCAGCTACATCACTAACCTAGTCTCAAAATACCAACCAAATCATTCTCTTTATTTTCTCTCAAGACCTCTTGCTCTCTAGTTCCCTCGCCACCTCCTTCCATGCTCGCCTCCAGGACTTTTCCAGAGCCTCTCCAATCCTATGGAACTCATTACCCCAATCTGTCCGATTATCTCCTACTCTATTAGCTTTTAGACAATCCCTGAAAACCCTCCTCTACAGAGAAGCCTATCTTACCAACACCTAACAACTGTATTTACATTTTCTCCATCAGCCCACCCCCCACAGTTATTACCTTTTTTTTCTCCCTTCTAGATTATAAACTCTAACAAGCAGGGCTCTCTGATTCCCCCTGTATTGAATTGCATTGTAACTGTACAGTCTGCCCTCATGTGGTAAAGTGCTGTTATATATAAATTCCAAGTAACTCTATTAAGAGCACTTTGCTATATAAACATACTGCCAATGATGGACTTTCTTATTCACTGTCTATGAAAGCTAGCCCTATGTGTATGGGGTTATATACAGTACCCATGTAAATAGCTTGCACAAATGGGCACCAAGAATGTAACCTGAATTAGGCATAAACAAGTTCTATAGAGCAGTAAGGTAAGGCATCCCTACATAATTTTGCATTTCTACTAAATGGCTAACTGACACAGTGCAAACAATTTTCATTAATAAATCATGTAAAATAAAAACAATTTTACCTGGCCTTTTGACGCTCCTAAATTTACTCTTGTTCGTTCATTCTTGGAAGGTGGAGTCTTCTCAAAGAGCCATGCCTACGAAATAGATACATTATTGAAGCATTGCCTTTAACTGAAAAAGCCTAGGTACATTTAAAACCTAAAACTTGTGCACTTCAAGCTAACCATGTAATGAACAAATGGATAAGCTTAGGATGCCTTCAGTGTAGCGCCTCCTTACTTTCTGTAGGGCCGTTACGCTAAAGTTAGTGGGGAATGGGAGAGTTATGTGGCTCCCATTCACAATTTGTCAAATTTAGGCTGCTGTCATTCCCAGAACTGTCCTGCGGGTCGGTCTGCGCTCCAGGGGTGTGTTTCCACCCCTGGGCGGTAGCTGGCGCTAGAGGGGTTCTGGCGGACTCGCTTCTCTCAGCAGCCAATCAGAGGGGTTGGTTCCCTCACTAAGGCATGCTGAGGGAGGCTATATCTGGGGCAGTCGCCTTGGCCTGAGGGCCGTTTTTGCTTTCTGCGGGGTCCGAGTTCCAGGTGCGGCACCCACCTTCAGGGTGCGCGCATCCATGGACCCCGCAGCCGTGGCCTACCTGGCCAGAGTTGCGCACCATGCGGAGCTCTACTCTGACAGAGAGGGATCCCGGTAGCTGCTGGGTCTCAAACCTTTTCTGAAAGGATCCCAGGCTGGGAGCTGTACGGTGGGGGATCGGCTTGAGGAGAACCCGGAGGCAGGTGATCAAATAGGGCTTGAACGAACCATCGGGGATCCAGTGACTCTAACTAAATCTATTGGGAGGAATCACTCATTTCAATTTCACGCTCACTCAAGTACTAGGCCTGTGGAAGAGGCCCGAGCCAGGCCTGTGGCAGAGGCCTGGTCCTCCCAACATTTGCAAGTGACGTTCCGGCTGCCAGGCCTGTGGCAGGGGTCTGTCCGGTGGCACTTTACCCATTCCGACTGGAGTGGCGACGAAATGAGTTCATCATTGCTGAGAGGAAGACTGCTCCCTTCTTCTTCATATCCAAGGCCTGATACTCAAGCTCTCTCTCTCTGCTCATCAACCTTTCCTGTCATGTACCATGTTGATGAAGGCCATGTTGGACCTTGGAATAAAGCATTGAAGAAAACCCAACTAAAGACTGGACATTCGCTCTCTTCCTCAACTCATAAGTATCACCCCTAGACACCTGCCAAGTAACACAACACTCCGATCCCACTTATACTCAGCGGCTCCTGAATGGGGTATCGCTACACGTGGGGGCTCATCCGGGATTCGGCTGTTACCGTTGGCAACAAAGAAAAGTGAGTAGCAATTTATTAAAGAGTGAAAAGTGTTCGGTGTTGTGTACTTGAACTGTCCAGCTACGAGGGAGTTAACCTTGCAACGCTAAGCCTGGGCGTACGTGCGGTTTAGCATGCGCCTGCAACGTGTCCGGACAAGTTCCTAACTGGGAGGAGCTACCCTCCCCTGCGTGAGACGTGCACTGGGATTTCGCGCCAAACGAGCGAGGAACTACCCCTCTGCACGCCAATTCCGCAGAACCACCATTTTTTCTTTGAGAAGGACGGATCGCTGCTGGAGATGCCCACAATCTCAAAGACCCCACCTGTCCTAAGGCGCCCCATGACCGCACCCGGGGTTGCCCTCTGAGCCTGCAGGATTCGGGATGCCCGTGACAGATACGGGCCTTCGGCTGTCCACGGCAGGACAGTTCGTTTAGCTGTCCTCCGGAAGGACAGAGATGTTGGGTCTCTCCTGCCCCAGATGTGAGGAGTTGGCCGTCCGCCTCCTGCCTTTTTCCCGGTGTCATCGGTGCCGGGCTTCTTTGTTCACTACTATGCCCGTGGTCAGACCCCCGTGGGATTACCTTGTGGATCGGTCTTCCGGAGCCGTCACCGCGGAGGTCGCATGGCCGGAGCTCCTCTCTTCGGATGGAACCGGGGGGGGCCCAGGGTCCTGGATTTAGGTGTCGCTTCCCTCGCCCTGTCTACCGAAGCTTTGCTATTGGCCACCTCGCTCCTCCGCTTAATGGAGGTAGGCCCACCAGCCGAGGGGGAGCGCGGCGATTGTATGGGACGCATGCTTAATGTGCCGGCGGAGACCACTGCGGAGGCCATGACAGTTAGAGCGGCCTCCATCCAATGTGCTCTTGCCAGAGAAAAACCTTCCCGGGTTTATTGACTGGGACAAGTGGAGGAAGTCTCATCGGCCCGATACGGACACTTCCCCAACCAGGGCCTTAAACTACCTCCCCGCTAGAGCGGAGGATTCTTCTCACCCTGACTTTTGGTCAAGCGAATCGCAGACAGATGGCAATGACCTGCCCGACCACCTGTTCGAGCCGCGGTTCCCTGAACAGCAGGGTTTTGGGGGACTTTGGGCCTCTGCCCGGAAAAAGAAAAAGAGGTGCCCTGTCCGGGGGCGCACGCTGTAAACACGGCGCTGCCTACTTGGAGTTCCCTACCTGGGTGTTGTTGCTGAACCTGAAGAGCTGGTGAGTTTATACTGTTTTTTTATTTCCCTTTTCCTCACCGCCCTTACATCCCGTGTAATGCCTGTCCTGCGCGGGCACCTGAAGCTTGGGTTGCCGTTTTTTTTTTTCCTCTTTTGTGTGATTGAGTGGGTCAGATGGTGTGTTGCCTGATCCGCTCGTTTGAAGAAGTTGTGGACAAACGTTTACCCCAATCGTACTTTTTTCCAAGTTTCCCCTTTTCCCCCCCTGCTCCTCCGGATCCACATAAACATTATTGTGCTGAAATCTTGGGAGGGTTCAGTCAGTTAGAGTGAGTGGGACTTTGCCAACCTCTTCTTTGCAGCATCGGAATCTTCAGCAGGAAAAAGAAAAAAATTTTTTTTCTTCTCCCCCTTTTCACTTCCACTTTGCTGCCACTTTCTTTGCATTTGAAAACTATGAACTGCTGTAGTACCAGCGCACTGGGCAGTGTTCTGCACCGTTACTTTACAAGATAACAATGTCAGGATTTGTGCTTAAATATTTCTTGCATAGAGTGTTTCTTCTCAGCACTTGTATTTCAGCACTCTTTGGGAGGAATGGAGACTTTGCGTTCAGGCCTGAGCGAACAGCCTCAATCCCGACCTTGGAGGTTGTATATAATCCAGAAAATTGTATTGATACCTTAAGGCCGCGTACACACGATCAAATCTGTCTGCTGAAAACGGTCTGCCAGACCGTTTCAGCAGACAGATTCGATCGTGTGTACGGGCAAACAGACGGATTTGGCCAGCCGACAGATTTGAAAGCATGCTTTCAAATCTGTCGGCTGGGAACCCATCCGCCCGACATGTCTGCTGGTTAGTATGCTAACCAGCAGACATATCTTCTCGCACACGCGTCGAATGGTTTCGACGCATGCGCGGAAGTGTTTTACTTCCTGGTGTGGTGACGTGGCGGCGTCAACGTCACCGCCACGTCAGCGCGCTGTCTGCCGGCGGGGATTTTGGTTTGATCGTGTGTACACGATCAAACCAATACATCCCCAGCAGACAGATCTGTTCAAATCGGTCTGTCCGACCGATTTGAACAGATACATTTACTCGTCTGTACGGGGCCTAAGTCATATATATTGTACAGTCGTATGCTTCTCATTTCTTTTTTTTTCTATACATGTTTGTTTTTTTGGACCCATCTGTTGTCAACACTGCGGAGAATGGGCAGTTAGATAGCGGGGTTGTATATGTTTGTGTGTCAGGTATATATATATTGCTGTAATGCAAGGTTTAGAAGTATTTTCTTTCTTCTCTCTTTTTATTCCTCCTTTTCTGTCCATTTGCAGTATCAGGCCAGAATTCGAATTCAAATGCTTTAAGACACTGGGGACAGTGTCAATTTAAGTGGGGGGATATGTAGCACTCCCTTACTTTCTGTAGGGGCGTTACGCTAAAGTTAGTGGGGAATGGGAAAGTTATGTGGCTCCCATTCACATTTTGTCAAATTTAGGCTGCTGTCATTCCCAGAACTGTCCTGTGGGTCGGTCTGCACTCCAGGGGTGTGTTTCCACCCCTGGGCGGCAGCTGGCGCTAGAGGGGTTCTGGCGGACTAGCTTCTCTCAGCAGCCAATCAGAGGGGTTGGTTCCCTCGCTAAGGCATGCTGAGGGAGGCTATATCTGGGGCAGCCGCCTTGGCCTGAGGGCCATTTTTGCTTTCTGCGGGGTCCGAGTTCCAGGTGCGGCACCCACCTTCAGGATGCGCGCATCCATGGACCCCGCAGCCGTGGCCTACCTGGCTGGAGTTGCGCACCATGCGGAGCTCTACTCTGACAGAGAGGGATCCCAGTAGCTGCTGGGTCCAAAACCTTTTCTGAAAGGATCCCAGGCTGGGAGCTGTATGGTGGGGGATCGGCTTGAGGAGAACCCGGAGGCAGGTGATCCAATAGGGCTTGAACGAACCATCGTGGATCCAGTAACTCTAACTAAATCTATTGGGAGGACTTGCTCATTTCAATTTCACGCTCACTCAAGTACAAGGCCTGTGGCAGAGGCCCAAGCCAGGCCTGTGGCAGAGGCCTGGTCCTCCCAACATTTGCAAGTGACGTCCCGGCTGCCAGGCCTGTGGCAGGGGTCTGTCCGGGGGCACTTTACCCATTCCGACTGGAGTGGCGACGAACTGAGTTCATCATTGCTGAGAGGAAGACTGCTCCCTTCTTCTTCATATCCAAGGCCTGATACTCAAGCTCTCTCTCTCTCTGCTCATCAACCTTTCCTGTCCTGTACCATGTTGATGAAGGCCATGTTGGGCCTTGGAATAAAGCATTGAAGAAAACCCAACTAAAGACTGGACATTCGCTCTCTTCCTCAACTCACACGTATAACCCCTAGACACCTGCCAGGTAACACAACACTCCGATCCCACTTATACTCAGCGGCTCCTGAATGGGGTAGCGCTACATCAGTGAAACCTGCATGACAAAGGTATCCGAGTCTGCCATCTTCCTGAAACTTAATGGGGGAAAAACTGAGGTGATCATCTTCAGCCATCTGACTACCCCCCCAGATATCCCACCTTGGCCTCCCTCATTTGGTCCTACTCCGGAGTTTCATGATCTGGGATTCATCCTAGATTCAGGTTTAACCCTGGCTCCTCAGATAAAAAAGGTCACCAGCGCATGTCACTGGGAGCTAAAACTGGATATCTCGGACAGAAAAACTGTCATCTGCGTCATGATAGGTAGCTGCCTAGACTACTGCAACTCTCTTTATCTGGGATTGCCAAAGATGTTAGTGCAGAAGCTACAACTTATTCAAAATGCTGGGGCAAGGTTACTCATGGACAGGGCCGATCCGCCCTATAGGCTCACTATGCAAGCCGCTTAGGGCCCCCCAAATTACTAGAGGCCCTGCCTGTTGAGAAATCATTTTCGGCCCCTCACCCCGCTTCTCAACTCGCTGGCTGCATGGGAGAAGAAGTAAGAAGTCAGCACCCCCCTTCTCACTTTAATGTAAGATGTCATTTCCGACAGCAGAACACCCCTACTCAGCTTCCCAACTTTAATGTGATATGTCGATTTCGGCAGCCCCCCGCTTCTCAACATGTCATGTCATCTTGCTTAGGGCCCCAGGGAAGTCAGGATCGGCACTGCTCATGAATGTCCTGTTGAGGGATCATACCTGTCCTCTACGCCTTGCATTGGCTACCGGTCCACTATCGCACCTTATTTAAGGCAGGATGTATCATGTTTAAGATTATGAGAGGCTTGGCCCTAAGCTCCCTCTGCTCTCGTTTTCATAAGCTCTTGTCAGATCACTCAGATCTACTGGCAGGGATCTCTTCTACATGTTGGTGCCCAAGAAGATCCAGCGTGGTGGTCGGGCCTTCTCCCACTAGGGTGCCGTATTATGGAATAGCCTCCCTGTCGAGCTCCAGGAGGCCCATACTATCCCGATCTTCCGCGGGTTACTGAAAACTTGACTTTTCACTCAATCCTTTCCTGCGTAGCCTCTCTCTTCCACCCTTATTGCCGCTCTGTGCTGCTTTTGGTTCCTGGGTCCTCTTTTCCCAGGAACTCTGATATGCGCGTCGGGACCCTTTGGGGTAAGACCGCGCTATATTTAGATACCACTCAACTCAACATGCAGCTGAAGATATATTCAAATGTTTACTTTTTCTGTAAATTTAAAGCTTCACTCTTCTCTCAACTTCCCTACTGGACAATGTGGCCACCCATTACATTAATGGGTTTCAGCTGTCACCTCTGGATCCACTAATCTTTTTCACCACATTGTCTTTGTGGGTCGGCCAGACCAGAAAAACATATAGGCAGTTGACCTTTATTCATTTAGCCCAGGGATCTCCAAACTACGGCCCTCCAGCTGTAGCGGAACTACACATTCCATGAGGCATTGTAAAACTCTGACATTCACAGACATGAATAGGCATGATGGGAATTGTAGTTTCTGAACAACTGAAGGGTCATAGTTTGGAGACCCCTGATTTAGCCTGTTTCGGTGGAAGGATTTTATGCATTTACTACTTGCATCCCCCTGTTTTGGGATGGCTGATCCTTGGATATCCCTCCTTTGAATAGTGGGCCTCTTGTCTCTCCTCTCATGCTACATCTCTCTGAACTATGCTGCACTGTTTGCATAAACTCAAAAGCAAACTTTTATTATATTGCAGCTTACTAATGTTAAGATGTTATTGTTGCATTTTTATTTTTAGGTTTTCTTTCTTCTGTTTTTAACTGGTGATCAAGTCAGCAAGTTTGTTGTTTGTTACAAGCACAAGCTCTTTAGCAGAAAGTATCAGTTTACATGGATGAGACAAATCACTTAACACTGGCAGGGGTGATTAAAATGATTAGCTGTTATTTATCCATGCATCCTTTTTTTAACGCC
The DNA here is from genome assembly GCA_029574335.1 of Rana kukunoris. Lineage (NCBI taxonomy): Eukaryota > Metazoa > Chordata > Amphibia > Anura > Ranidae > Rana > Rana kukunoris. The sequence goes on along the minus strand of CM056051.1, from coordinate 117,026,836 downwards.
AAAGTGCCTTAAAAATGCCCCAGTGTGAAAGGGGTCTAAATCTGATAATACTTTTAACACTCCCCTCCTCCTATTCCAGTGATGGTGAACCTTGGCACCCCAGATGTTTTGGAACTACATCTCCCTTGATGTACTGCAGAGTGCATGAGAATCATGGGAAATGTAGTTCCAAAACATCTGGGGTGTCAAGGTTCTCCATCACTGCCCTAGACTGACAATGGTGCTGTTGGTTGCGCCTCCTGTGCTCATTCCTCCAGAGATGTGTTTTACTAATACAGGAGGTGTTCTACTGGCCAGGTCACCAGATGAAAACAGAGGGAAAAAGGGCAAAGAAAAGAAAACTGACAGAGCATCACATCTAATGATTGTTAAACTGCAATATAATACATTTTGGTTTTTGGGTTTAATACTGCTTTAAGTTGAATGCCGCCACCTGCAAGGGATGTCCAAAGACGTGTAAATACTTTTACTTCTACTGATTCAGTAAACTGTTAAATGGTATTCCTGGTGTGGACTCCTCCTTCACCAAACCTCTATATGCGGACATCTCCTGGAAACACAACTTGTGCCCAAGGGGCAAAGCAGGGTCCTTTGGTGTAGGTCTGAAGAGGACCATCAACAGGTACTGTTTGCACCAGGACAGGTTTTCCCACAGGCATCTCCACACAAAAGGAAGAGTAAGATTGTTCCCTGGGGGGGGGGGGGGGGTTGCCCACGATGGGCTGTTAAGACAAAGTCATCTCCCCTAAGTCTGGGCAGAAATGTTTTAAAAAGCGCATGTGCTCCCCTATGACACAGCCGCTTCAAATTATTTTTATTGCCATTATGTTTTAGACAGTGGGTGATTCCACTTGAAATAAAACTTCAGTTGAAAGTGACCATTTATAGGATAAATAACTATTTGTCTTTCAAGATCTCCCCAGTAAATTTCAAAACTGACCCCTGCATCCATCAGTTGGAAATGGAGCTTTTTCAGGCCGCTCCAATCACTTTGCTTACCTCTAACTCAGACCATGTGACTCTGCCTGAAGTTTCTTGACGCTGTGTTAGGAAGTCCACCCAGGAATTAGAAGTAATTTGGGATTCTTTGGCTCTCTGTAGAAGAATCTTGACATCGCTTAAACTCAATGAGGAATCTCTGTTGAAGTCCAAAAGCTGGAAATCCCAATAGATCTGAAATAATAGCTTACATTATGATGTTTGATAAACGCAAATGAGGACACATGGTGTCCACAATGTTTAGGAGTGTGTCTATGGGAATGTTTGACCATTCTTCCAGAAGCGCATTTGTGAGGTCAGGCACTGATGTGGACAAGGATGCCTGGCTCGCAGTCTCCGCTTTAATTCATCCCAAAGGTGTTCTATCGGGTTGAGGTCAAGACCGTGTAGGCCATTCAAGTTCCTCCACCCCAAACTAACTCATCCATGTCTTTATGGACCTTGCTTTGTGCACTGGTCCAAATTATTTGGTGGAAGGGCAATTATGGTGTGTGGTTGTATTTCAGGGGTTGGACTTGGCCTCTTAGTTCCAGTGATGGGAACTCTTAACGCATCAGCATACCAAGACAATTTCATGCTCCCAACTTTGTGGGGACAGTTTGGGGATGGCCCCTTCCTGTTCCAACATGACTGTGCACCACACAAAGCAAGGTTCATAAAGACATGGATGACCAAGTTTGGGGAGGAAGAACTTGACTGGCCTGCACAGAGGCCTGACCCAATCAGATGAATTACAGTGGAGACTGCGAGCCAGGCCTTCTAGTCCACACCAGTGCCTGACCTCATAAATACCATTCTGGAAGAATGGCCAAACATTCCCATAGACACACTCCTAAACCTTGTGGACAACCTTCCCATAAGAGTTGAAGCTGTTATAACTGCAAAGGGTGGACCAACTGAACATTGAACCCTACGGACTAAGACTGGGATGCCATTGAAGGTCATGTGAGTGTAAAGGCAGGTGTCCCAATACTTTTGGTAATATAGTGTATGTTTTTGCTTATGTTTCCATTGGGTATATGTCGGCAGAGAATGAATTGATCTGTGCACATTTTATCTACAGTATTTTCCTCACTTATATTTTTATAGGTATCATTAAAATTGGTACTAGTAATTTTTTAGTATTTTGATGGTTATTGTTCATGGCAGTTTTTTACATATTGACTATGCAACCTTATGAACATCTGAAACATCCTGTAGCTTCCATGTGCTCATACAAGAGCATTGTCTTCTTAGTATTACAGTATACTATGTACTACATGTGTCTGATAAACATACTGACTATCCTGTAAGTATAATGGGGAATTTTTTGTGTTTTTTGTTTTTCAAACAGCACTGCTCATGTGCACCTTACTGTATAAACTGATCTGAGTGGCTACCATTTTTAGAAACAAAAAACATTACTGATTATTCATTTTCGTAAATATTTTGTTCACACAGGTTTTAAACTCTGCACATTGTGCATATTTGGGTAAACTATAGATGTGTGTGAAATTCCCAGCCTATATATCATACTTCTGAGGGATAACACAAGGGATGCTACATGCTGTAGGTTAGAAAAAGGACTTGCAGCTATTCAAAGCTCCACTAGGTGGCAACATAGTCATTTTAAATGGACACTGTACAACCTACTTAGCAAAGCTGAATCCTGAGATCCAGCCATCGGCATATTACAGAGACTTATATTAGTCCAGCTTGGACCAATGTACAGTTGTGTTCAAAATTATTCAACCCCCCAATGCTGTAAAGGGTTTTAGGGAATTTAGTGTACATTTGTAACTGTATTCAGAATTAAATCCTACAAGGACTTCTTAAAGAACCATATGCAACTAAAATGACATCAATTGGTTTTGTAATACAGTAGTAAATGTTTCTTTTGTGAATTCTTCATTTACACAATTATTCAACCCCTTAAAGACTACCACTCTGAAGAACAGAGGTTCATTGAAGTGTTTTCAATCAGGTATTGAAAACACCTGTGTATGTCAGGGAGCAGCAATAAAGCCTAATAAGCACCAATTAGGCAGCTTTAAAATGACTGTGATACTCGGCTCCTTCTAGACATTTACTGGTGTTGTTACAAACATGGTGAAGTCAAGAGAATGGTCCAGGAAGACAAGAGAAGAGGTGATTACTCTTCACAGGAATGGCTATAAGAAGATTGCAAAGATGTTAAACATACCAAGAGACACCATAGGAAGCATCATTCGCAAATTCAAGGCAAAGGGCACTGTTGAAACGCTACCTGATCGTGGCAGAAAGAAGATGCTGACTTCGACTGCTGTGCGCTACCTGAAGCATAGAGTGGAGAAAAGTCCCCGTGTGACTGCTGAGGAACTGAGAAAAGATTTGTCAGGTGTGGGTACTGAAGTTTTCTGTTTAGACAATACGGCGCACACTGCGTAATGAAGGCCTCCATGCCAGAACTCCCAGGCGCACCCTCTTGCTGTCTCCAAAGAATAAGAAGAGTTGACTGCAGTATGCAAAAGTCATGTGGACAAACCACAGAAGTTTTGGGATTGTGTTCTGTGGACTGATGAAACAAAATTAAAACTGTTTGAGTCCATGGATCAACGCTATGTTTGGAGGAGGAAGAACAAGGCCTATGATGAAAAGAACACCTTGCCTATTGTGAAGCATGGCGGGGGGTCAATCATGCTTTGGGGCTGTTTTGCTTCTGCAGGTACAGGGAAGCTTCAGCGTGTACAAGGTACCATGAATTCTCTTCATATTACCAGGAGATATTGCATGACAATGTGATGCAGTCTGTCACAAACCTGAGGCTTGGGAGACGTTGGACCTTTCAACAGGACAATGATCCCAAGCACACCTCCAAGTCCACTAGAGCATGGTTGCAGATTAAAGGCTGGTACATTTTGGAGTGGTCATTGCAGTAACCAGACTTAAATCCGATTGAGAACCTCTGGTGGGACTTAAAGAAAGCAGTTTCAGTGAGCAAGCCTAAGAATGTGACTGAACTGGAGGCTTTTGCCCATGACGAATGGGCGAAGATACCCGTAGATCGCTGCAAGACACTTGTGTCAATTTATGCTTCACGTTTAAAAGCTGTTATAACTGTAAATGGATGTTGTACTAGGTACTAAGATTGAATGTCACTTGGGGGTTGAATAAAACTGATAATGATGTGAGCACAGAAAAGACATTTGTGGTTATTTCATTATAAATGTTATGTTATATTTGTCTGACCTACACGTGCCTCTTTGATTTAATTGTAAGCAGGATGTCAGGATGATCAAAATCAGTGTGAAACTGGGCAAAACATTCAATTTCAGTGGGGGTTGAATAATTTTGAATACAACTGTAACTAGGTGTAAACTATACCTGATCGATGTCGCTGGAAGCTGGAAATTAATTAGGTGTACACCACTACTTCAGTGACCTTCACTTGTCCCATGTCGCTATTCTTCTGCATTGTGAACACAAAATGTCGGCAGCTTGGCGCAGGCGCCATTCAGTAAATGCTTTGTATTTTCTTAATGAGTGCAAAGTGTTCTCTGATTGGATGATATGGAGAGACAGGGTGGTGACATCACCTGTCCTATCAGTGAATGCTTTGCATTCATTCAGGAAATGCAACGCATTCTCTGAATGGTGCTTGTGCTGAGCATCCGACCTCCTGTGTTCACAATGCATCAGGCTAGCTGCACAGCACAGGACCCAGAGGCAAGTGGAGATCACTGGAGTAGTGGTTTCTTGTAGCATTTGCCACATATGTCATATACTTAGTTATATTGGTCCAAACTGGACCAATGTAACTATGTATAACCTGCAGATACCTGGAATCAGGGGGTGCAGCCCGCACCGGGTGACACCCGCTAGAGGGGTGACACCATCCCGTTTTTTTTTTTTTTTTTTTTTAGTTTTTAAAAAAAAAAAATGTTTTTATTTTTTTTACATTTTTTTTTTAATGGGTGTGTGTGTGTGGGGGGGGGGCAGACGTGTGGAGGGGTGCGGAGGGTGTGGGGGTGCAGATGTGCGGAGGGTGTGGGGGGGTGCGGACGCGCGGTCCGTGCAGGCACTGCTAACACCGCCCGCTGATCAGCCTGGAACTTGGAAGGCGCCGGCGCCTCCTCCTCTGTGTTTACATTCAGTGAGGAGGAGGCGCCAGAGGGACACACACTGCTGTATGTGTATCATAATCAGCGGCCGCGCTGTTCAGAGGTCTGATCGTGACATGTGCGGGGGGTTGACTCGGTTAGAGGGCTGCCTATGCTGATGGGGGGGTAAGTGTACTAACTAAGAGGGGATTCTGGTCTCCACTAAGGGGGGGGGGGGTGTGTATACTCCGGGGGGATTCTGTACTGATGGGGGTGTGCACTAAGGGGGGTGTATACTGCAGGGTCTCTGTACTAAGGGGGAATTCTGTACTGGTGTGGGTCTGCACTAAGGGGGTTGTGTATAATCCGGGAGTCTCTGTACTTAGGGGGATTTTGTACTGGTGGGGGTCTGCACTAAGGGGGATGTATACTGTGGGGGTCTCTGTACTGATGGGGGTCTTCACTAAGGGGGTGTGTATACTGTGGGGGGATTCTGTACTGATGGGGGTCTGCGCTAAGGGTGGTGTGTATACTGCAGGGTCTCTGTACTAAGGGGGGATTCTGTACTGATGGGGTCTTCACTAAGGGGGGTGTGTATTCTGCGGGGGTCTCTGTACTTAGGGGGGATTCTGTACTGATGGGGGTCTGCACTATGGGGGGATGTATACTGTGGGTGTCTCTGTACTGATGGGGGTCTTCACTAAGGGGGTGTGTATACTGTGGGGGTCTCTGTACTAAGGGGGGATTGTGTACTGATGGGGTCTGCACTAAGGGGGGGTCTGTGTGTGTATACTGTGGGGGTCTGTACTGATAGGGGGTCTGCACTAAGGGGGTCTATACTGATGGAGGGGTCTGCACTAAGGGGGGTGTCTATACTGCGGGTGTCTGCACTAAGGGGGATTCTATACCGCGGAGCAACAGACGGACCGGACCAGCAGGCAGTGCGGTGTCATCCTGAAGGCGATGGCGACCTGTTGAGGGACACGTGAGCTGCCCGGTGCACAGATTTGGAAGTTGGAACCGACCGAGGAGGCCCACACCAGACACATCGAACTCCTATCGGGATCGGGAGCTGGCTGAAGTGGGAGCGGTATGTAATATAACAAGGACAAAGTGCACGTGATATGCGTATTATTTTGTATTGTAGTGTGCATTGTATAATACAGCAGCACAATGCTGAACACCAGCAGCTATAGAGGAACAACAAATCCCAGCAATAATACATTATACAGGCTGGTTAATATATTATTGCTGGGATTTGTTGTTCCTCTATAGCTGCTGGTGTTCAGCATTGTGCTGTATAATGTATTATTGCTGGGATTTGTAGTTCCTCTATAACTGGTCAGTGGTAATCTGCATTGTGCAGTATAATCATTATACAGCGCAATAGAGAATACCAGCAGCCATAGAGTACTACAAATCCCAGCAATAGTACATTTATGGAACTGTTGATAAAATGCACTTTACAAAACCACAAATAGTTTGTTTGCAATTCACCTGCACTCTGCACCCACTCTGTGCCCACCTGCATTCTTCACCCTGCAGCCACCTGCACTTTGTACCCTGCACCCACCACCCACCTGCACCCTGCACCCAGCACTCTGTACCCACCTGCACTTTGTACCCACCTGCACCCTGCACTCCGTACCCACCTGCACTTTGTACCCACCTGCACCCAGCACTCTGAACCCAACTGCACTCTGCACCCTGCCCTCTGTGCCCACCCTGCACCTACCTGCACTCTGTACCCTGCACCCAACTGAACGCTGCACTCTGTATGTAGCACCCTCATGGTATTTAATGACCCTTTAGGACCCTCCCAACCCCCACCCCTCTACTTTGGGGGAAAATGTGGTGCAAGGTTGAGTTCCTGCACGTTTTCCCTAAGAAGAATGCCCTGGGTGACACTACCACTTAGCACTGTGGCAGGCTGGGGGGGCGATAGAATGACAACGTGAGAGGCGCGTAATGCCCTACTGCCTGTTCTGCCGGGGAGTTGTTCTTTAAAGTTTTCTATGCAGTTGGTGTATTCTTTTGTAATGCCTATAGTTTTCTTTTATACCTTTCTTTACTTTAACTACTTGCCGATCAGTCACCGCAGTTGAACTGCAGCAGGTTGGCACAGCTGCGCGAATGCTGCATGCTAAACCTACTAATTTGATCTGGGGGCAGGGAGTGGTTAGTGTAGCAGTGGGTGTGATCACCTGTCCTTCAGTTCTTGGGTGCTTCCCCTGTGAGAATGTTCTGAAAGAGGGGCAGGGCTGGGAATTGGAGTGACAGGGAGCTCATGTGAAGAGCCCTGACCAATCCCCAATTGGAATTGGCAGGGGGCAGGCCTCCTTCATAAGCTCAGGTCCAGCCCACTGGAGGGGAGTTGTCGGGTGGGAGAAGTGTAGAATGGAGTGTTAGACTACAGCAGAAGGCCCATTCCCACCTGACGGGGAGGGCGGGGGGTGCGCGCCTTGGCGGAGGAGCTTGGGAGCTGGGGGAGCCTCATCCTTATACAGTCATGGAGGAGGTGCCTGGAACAGAAGAGCTAGAGAAGAAGTCGGTACGCATGTCTGGTTAAGTTCTTCACCATGGATTTAGGGCAAGAGAAGGTCGGTGAGTGAGGCACATTGGATATCTGGAGGAGGCATGCCAGGGTAGCTGGGTGCAAGACCAGAGGAGAGACTGTAGGGTTTGTGTCAAATCAATGTGGTCTGCGGGCACAGGATTTACAAGTCGGACTAGCTGGGATCAGTAGTCCACCAACTTTCGAAAGCTGCTAAACGATAGGTCGCCAAGAAGGGGTACTGCAGGCCCCTGGCCTACTAACAATTCAGCAAGTTCAGCAAGCGCCTGGGACCCTTCAGAGTGATCCCTGGTGTAGCGTGAAGAGGATAGGGCAGGGAAACTAATATTGCTCAGTGAAGTTTTGTGCAGGAGGAGAAGAGTCCTGGGAGTAATAGTCTGCAGGAGTGTTACAGAGGAGGAGTAACGGCCTGCAGGAGTGGATGCAGGGGAAGTGACTGTGAATGTTAGAGTTCATCAGTTCTTTAAACCTCAGTTCATTCAACAATTCTTTAACCACTTGCCGACCAGCCGCTGTCATTCTACGGCGGCAGGTCGGCTCTCCTGGGGGAGAGCCCGTAGCTCTACATCAGCTACATTGTCGGCCACTAGGGGGCACGCGCGTGCCCGGCGGGGTACGATCGCCGCCGGGCACGCACGCTCGTTCGATACAGAGCGGGGAACGGGAGCTATGTGTGTAAACACATAGCTCTCGTTCCTGTCAGCGGGGGAAATGCTGATCTTCTGTTCATACAATGTATGAACAGAGGATCAGTGATTTCCCCTAGTGAGGTCAACCCCCCATACAGTTAGAACACACCCAGGAACACACTTAACCCCTTCCCTGCCCCCTACTGTTAACCCCTTCACTGCCAATGGCATTTTTATAGTAATACAATGCATTTTTATAGCATTGATCGCTAAAAAAATGCCAATGGCCCCCAAAAATTTGTCAAAAGTGTCCGAAGTGCCCGTCATAATGTCGCAGTACTGAAAAAAAAATGCTGATCGCCGCCATTACTAGTAAAAAAAAAATATTAATAAAAATGCCATAAAACGACCCCCTATTTTGTAAACGCTATAACTTTTGCGCAAACCAATCAATAAACGCTTATTGCGATTTTTTTTAACGAAAAATATGTAGAAGAATACGTATCGGCCTCAACTGAGGAAAAAAAAAGTTTTTTTATATATTTTTGGGGGATATTTATTATAGCAAAAAGTAAAAAATATTGCATTTTTTTCAAAATTGTCGCTCTATTTTTGTTTATAGCGCTAAAAATAAAATCCGCAGAGATGATCAAATACCACCAAAAGAAAGCTCTATTTGTGGGAAAAAAAGGACGCCAATTTTGTTTGGGAGCCACGTCGCACGACCGCGTAATTGTCAGTTAAATCGACGCAGTGACGAATCACAAAAAGTGCTCTGGTCATTGGACAGCAATATGGTCCGGGGCTAAAGTGCTTAACTATGATGGCAAAATGATCCCATATCCCCTTTCCCCCCAAAAAAGGTATATCCTCCAAATAAACAAAAGAAAACAAAATGACTGTTCATTGTCTCTGAGAGTGATATATTGGAGGTCCGGCAGCAGGGTGATGTGGTGGATGATAGTAACTAGTAGCAACCACCCGCTACATACAGTTTTATCGTTTTTTTTTTTTAATTTTTATTATAAAGGTATGGCCAAAGGCACATTTACATCATAGAAATTTAGCACAGCTTCTAGAAACCTATGTGGCTTGTCCTGCTCCATGTACAAAACTAGAAAAGCAGATTTTAAAGTAGTGAGGTAGTACGCAGCCCACTATGTCCAAAGTGGAAGTGGAAATGACTAAATGATCATGGTTTACAGGGTGTGACTGCTGCAGTACGTAGGAGTGCACAAATCCAATATATTATGTACTTTGCTACAGCAAATGTCTTGCCATTAATTGTATTTCAAGGCAGAAATTGATTCGAATCTGCACCCCTATCCATATTTTACTGCTGTCTGGGGCTCTGTTAAAGAGATTTTCCTTACTTCCTGTCCTGTTGACAATGGTTTCATGAAATCATCCGTAGTAGGGTTTAGTAAATACATTTTCCCATTGACAATGTCCTATGACGAAACGCGTCTGGGAAGACGTGCGGTGACGTCATCACGCTTTGGAGGAGGGTTTTTTTCCAATCTGTTTGCTGGCCGGCAACACTATGTTTTACATGCCTGTTTAACTCATCGCAAATGTGAGTATACTGGTTTTTATGATTTTTAATTAAAGTCCCTGCGGGATTATGCTATGTCTGCCTTTATCATCATTTTATATATATGATCTAACTGGTGGAGTTGCGGAGTGGAGCCCAGGTGTAGGCACTGCCCTAGGATTTGGGATTCGTTCGGTTTCCCTCAAAGGCCGTGGCTGGGTCACAGCCGACTGCTGGTTACAGTCATTCCTCTGGTAAGCTGCTTAGACTTCTGGTGGTGGGCCACATTGAAGAGCCAAGTTTGAGCACAGTGGTGATTATTACACGTCCATCCTGAACTTTTGGAGCTAATGTTTATTGCTACATTTTTTTCTGGCTGAAGGATTGTGTTATTTCCACATGATTGATATATGGACTCTTTGACTACACCGAGTCCGGGTGTCAAGGCGCAGCTCTAAACCTCTGTTTTTCTTGCTGTATTTTCTCTAGTGTCTCGGCACAAGAGCTGCTGCCTCCCCATTTTTTACCCTTAGTGACTGTTACATCGTTACTAATTGACTATCCATTTGTGACAAGCACAGTTTTTCCTGTATTATATTAGTAAATACATTTACACAGGGCTTTTTTTCTGGGGGAACTTGGGGGAACTCAGTTCCACCACCTTTGGCTCAGACCCTTTGGTGCCTGCTCACCACAATCACTTGTAAACTCAGAAGTCTGGTTTCTGTGTTTGCAAGTGACAGCTTTGTAACCCCCTGAACTCTGCACTCTGTATGTAATGCAATTCTAGTATTTAATGCCCCTTTAAGACCCTTCTACTGTTTGTGAAATCTGAACGGGTCGTGGTTGAGTTCCTGTACCTATTTTCTGAGAAAAAAAGCTCTGCATTTACAATATACAATTGCTCACCTGTTCCTTGACCCAGCGCCGTCTTTCCACTTCCACCAGTACATCCAGCAACCTGGAGGAACAGCAGAAAGCACTGTGCAGCCTTACCCCACAAACCTGTAGAGAGACCACAAAGAACTAGTAGCGGGTAGGACAGCAAAGCAAGTCAGGAAAAGTCAAAGTAAAGCATTAACCATTAACGGACATTAATGGACATTAGAAGGATATTCCACATAAGAGTGGAGATTAGTGAAATTTAAAACATCTTTTCTATAATGTTTAATCATGTACAGTACATTAGGGCCTAGTGCAAATTAAAGCTAAACTCATAAGCAAGTATTGTCTAAATACAAGAGCCATCTGTATTGGTCCTTCTTGGTGTGCTCTGTGTATTTATTTCTAACCTGTGCAGTAATCCAGTGTGAAACTTTGTTATTACAGAAGCTTCCTGTAAAAAAAAGACCATTCACTGCTGCTCCCTCACTTTGTGCAGAATGATTGGTCTTTTCTCCGCCCCCTCCTGTAGTTTTCTTCTGGCAGCCTGTAGTAGGTGAAGCTTGTTGGGCCCATCCCACAGCTCTGCTCTCTGCACAGGCTATGTACAGTACAGTAATGATGCCATTGTCACTTGTACAAGGTTCTATCTGGGTTTGTTAAGACATTTGGCACACACAAAGTGGATTTATATGCTTTGTGAATATTGAGGAATATATATAAATATAAGTTTCTGTGCCCGGAGTTTAGCTTTAAACATAAAAATCTATAAAGATTTACAGTATGTAGTAGTGACTGACATCTCTACTTAAAGTGATAATCATAGGTAGGATATTTCCAGATTTCAGCCAAAGGCTCTGTCTGAATCACCAATTGGCTGATTGTAGTAATTGCATCAGTGTTGCTTAATCACCCAGGGTGCAGTCACCCAATGACCAGAGTTGCACACAGCCACTAAAGAAGAGTAAAGTACCGGGAGGAGCCGTGGAGTGGGTTCTTTCCTCTAGTTCTCCCTCTTACCATTAGGCACATGTGTTGGCAGAGAGAAATGGCAGCTTTAGTCTTATAATTAGGGTTGTCTTGATACCACTTTTTAAAGACCGAGTACAAGTACCGATACTTTTTTTCAAGTACTTGTCGATACCGAATACTGATACTTTTATTTAATTTCATGTGACAGTGGCACATGTGTCAGTATTTTTTATTTATTTTTTATTTAATTGTTTTTACATTTTTATTTTTTTACAATGCTTTCTTTTTTAAGGGGGGGGGGGGGGGGCAGTGTCAGTGATATCTCCCCTTTGAGACAGGGAAAGGGACACATATTCCCCAGGCCCTTTCTCAGCAGCCTCTGCTGCACTGAAAATGAATGGAGAGAAGACAACGGTTTCTCTTCATTCATTAACTGAAACACCTTAATCACAGGAGGTTACGATGTTTCAGTTATGTGAATAGACACTGATCACTGATCACTGACCCTGTCCATTCAGAAAACGAAGAAGCCGAGTTTACTGGCTCCTACCTCTGCTCTCCATCCTAAAAATACCAAGGGGGACAGCAGCACGGAGGGGAGAAGAGAGGGGGACAGATGTATGGAGGGGGACACGGAGGAGAGAGGGGGACAGATGCGTGAAGGGGGATGCGGAGGAGAGAGGGGGACAGATGCATGGAGGGGGACACGGAGGAGAGAGGGGTACAGATGCACGGAGGGGGGCACAGAGAAGAGATGGGGACAGATGCACAGAGGGGGATGCGGAGGAGAGAGGGGGACAGATGCGTGGAGGGGGACACGGAGGAGAGAGGAGGACAGATGCATGGAGGGGGACACAGAGGAGAGAGTGGTACAGATGCACGGAGGGGGGCACAGAGAAGAGATGGGGACAGATGCACGGAGGGGGACACAGAGAAGACACAGAGGAGAGAGGGGGACAGATGCATGGAGGGGGACATGGAGAAGAGAGGGGGATATAGAGAAGCATGGAGGGGGACACGGAAGAGAATGGAGTGGGACAGCAGCATAGAGAAGGACGGATGGGGACTGGAGGAGGATAGGGGACAGTCAGCGGTGATCGTGTGTGGGAGAGAAGCACGGATCACCGCTGAAAGCCGCGGCGGTGGGGGGGGGGCAGGGGATTTGAGAGAGAAGTACGGCTGTCAGACTTTTAGAACTATACAGGGTGATCAGTGCTTGTAACTCCCCCACCGCACTGATCACCCTGACTGTCCAGGTGAAGCATCAGAGCATTTGCCTGTTATGGGTACCGATACCATATCGATACTAGTTTCAGTATCGGGACAACCCTACATAATAGAATGGAAGTTTGGAGTAAAGTTTGGAGTTTGGAGTAAAGGTCAAGAAAAGAGGAGAAGGGTCAGACCTTCTTGTTGTTGTCTGTGCCCATATAACATAATGTTACTATTGCCTTTCCTTATCTGTGTACAGTGTTGTATTGACCAAAATGTGTACAGTTGTTTAAGTCACAAAGGTGTACATAGTTGGTTGAGGGAAAGGATCTTGATTGAGGCAATTGATAATTTTCCCCTAAATATTGATCTAATACTACTCAACTATTCATACTTTTATTGCATGATTTTTAACAGGTTGTATATTAAATATTAGGAACTACATAATATTTAACTTAATTTGCATTATTGCTGGAGTTAAACACATTTCACCCGGAATTGCACATTTAATTTAAGTTTTTATTTTTGTGTTGTGATTATGGTGTACTTATTTTTCACTTATTTCGTTTTGGTCACAATCCTTTAAGATGGTATTTATTGAATTTCTCTAGCAACGCAAGCATTTAATAATTCTGTTTTATTAAATATTACAATTACATTTGTGTCTATACTATTATAGTACCAGGAAAAAGTCCCCGTATTGGAAGTCTTTGGGTTATATATTAATCATTTTGGGATGTAGGTACTGTGAATATAGTGGCATCTACAACTTAATCATTACTTTATTGTATCAATTGCCTTTTTGTTGTACTTGCCCACATATTGTAACAGTTTATTTTTTGATGACTGCATATATTACCCATTTCCTGATGATGCTCATAAATTGTAAAAATTGCCTGTTGGTGTCCATGCATTGCCACAAGTAAATGTTTGTTTCCCATGTGTATTGTTAGGATGCTTTTTGCCCTTAATAATTCACTGTTTTTATTTAGAGGACCATATTACAAGGCATATCCCTATGAAATCATGCCACTAAAAACTGCACATTTTTGGCCCTAATTTACTCTGATAAATTCAATATTCCTCTTAAACTTAAAGTATAAACAACCTTATCTTTCCTGTGTAAACTACTGATCGGAACAACCCTAATGTAAAGAAGATTATCCATAGGCAGACATGTTTGAAGCCCAAACTGGGTGGATACACTAGTAAATGTAGCCACCCTAGGGTAGGAAGTGTGTTATTCACAGGATTACAATGTAATGATAAAGGAAAAATGCCTCAAAAAATAAAACGAATGCATGCACCTCATCCAAGGGCTGATAAGCCAGGTTATGTCACATTTTTATTATTGGGTTTAGCGGCACTTTAAGGTGATCTTCAAACATTGTACCTGATCAACAGCAGCCTGGACAGAATTGATGTCAGCAGGAGTCTGGAAAAGCCTTTGGTATAGGGAGCAGATCTCTGTCAAAGAAACTCGGCAGCATGCTGGTTGTGCTGGTGAATCCATGAGATCCTTTGTTTAAAGACACATACAATGAATAATTCTGTGCAAAAAGGATTCCTATATAAAGTTTATTAACAAGACTTTTATTTTTTTTATATAGCTTCTCTGCGTGAACTTATTGACCAATAAGAAGTATCCTACTAACAAAGGTAAGTCAGAACCGCTGATCTGCATACTTGGGCTGGGTCCGCAATTGAAATCTACACATCAGCATTACAGTCAGGTAATTTATATTTTGGAAAGAGCTTAGTAGGGATGAACTTAAAGAGTAACTCCACTTTTATTGAGAAAAAAAAACACATTAACTTCTGGGTGATCTGTGTACATTGCACAGATTTTAACCACTAGCTGACCAGCTCATGCAGATATACTGTGGCAGGTCGGCTCTCCTGCACTAACCCATGTAACTGTACTTCGGTCTGTGCAAGGAGGATAGCCGCTGGTGGCCTGGCAGCATGCCCACAGGTCCCGCTGGACTCGATGTCCACCAGCGACGCAAGATCACAGTGAGGAGAGGCAGAACGGGGAACTGCCTATGTAAACAAAGCAATTCACCGTTGATATGATAGAGTGATGGGGAACAGTGATCTCTGTCATGTTCCAGTAAGCCCATCTACTTACAGTTAGATCACACCCAGAGAACACACTTAACCCCTTGATCACCCCCGGGTGTTAACCCCTTCCCTACCAGTGACATTTTTACATTGATCAGTGCATTTTTATAGCACTGATCACTGTAATAATGTCACTGGTCCTCAAAAAGTGTCATTTGGGGTCAGATTTGTCCCCTGCAATGTCGCAGTCATGCTAAAAATCCCAGATCACTGCCATTCCCAGTAAAAACAATAAAAAGTCTCTAAATCTATCCTGTAGTTTGAAGGCGCGATAACTTTTGCGCAAACAAATCAATATACGCCTATTGTGATTTTTTTTTTTTTTTTTTACCAAAAATATGTGGAAAAACATATATCAGCCTAAACTGATGAATAAATTCATTTTTTTATATATTTTTTGGATTTGTATTATAGCAGAAAGTAAAAAAAAATATATATTTTTCAAAATTGTCCGTCTTTTTTTTGGTTATAGTGGCAAAAAAAAAAACGCAGAGGGGATCAAATACCCCTAAAAGAAAGCTCTAATTGTGAGTAAGAAAGGATCTCAATTTTGTTGGGTACAATGTCGCATGACCACGCAATTGTCAGTTAAAGAGATGCAGTGACATATCGCAAAAAAATTACATTAAGGTCATTAAGGGGCAAATCCTTCAGGGGCTGAAGTGATTAACAAACTTTGAGGAAAGTTGCAGGGTCTGTATCACTCTTAGCCCTGGTTCACACTGGTGCGTTTTGAGATGCGATTTGGCATGTCAAATCGCATGTCAAAACGGCAGATTTTGCCTCAAATTGACGGCAATGGCACCGTCCTAATCGGTGCGACGCTGCATCTGCGGCATTGCACCGATTTCAAAAAGTAGTCTCTGTACTACTTTTTGCGATTTCAGCCTGCGATTTACATTGACATCTGTGCAGAAACCTGCACAGATGTCTCTGAAATCGCGGCTGAAATCGGGACTGCCGGGCGGGAGTGAAATCGTGCGAGTTCAGCTGAACTCGCACTGCTTCACTCCCGCAGCCCAGTGTGAACCTGGGCTCAGACGTGATTTCCTACTGGGAGTATCTCACCAATAATAAAATTTTTGTTGCATCTGATGCCTGAAATTTGACTTGTATCTTAGTGCAGACTTCTGGGAGAATCAGTGAGCCAATCACACAAGCAGGAAATGTCACAGAAAATTACAGAGATTGAAAGGAAAGGTAATTTATTTTTAATAACATTCAAATACAATAAGACTTGTGTCGTCATTTTGCAAGTCGCCTCTGAAGTCGTCTTCAGGACGCCTTGCCGAGTCGCCCCCGAAGTTGTGGCGCCCTAGTGTGAATTGGCTCTTAGTGGCAATTTTTATTTATTTTTTCTAAATGTTACTTTTGCAGAGACAAATTGTACAGGTGCACCACTTCATATGTAGATTTAAGGCATTCCCCAAGCCAAATAACATTTAGGTTGAATTGTATATTTTAATATTGCCCTTGAAGGTTTAATAAAAATCCTGCTGCCTGCTAACTGGTATTTAAAAAAAAAATGCATTGATATATGTCTCTTATGACAGTGTCCAGCTATCTGTGCCCTGTTTTTACAAAAAGCTTGCAAATTGACCTTGAAAAAGGCCAATAAAATAAAACATGTATTATGGGATTCACCCCTATAGACTTCATTGGGGTTTGGGATATTTTTAACTGTTTAGCAAACATCCAGCTAACTGAACTTTTCTCAGTTTGTCCCTATTATAGGTCCGCAATGGCAGCCTCCATGTTTTCTCAGCACAATAAAGGTTACAGTCACAGGTACCAACTAGCTCTACTTTCCTGTTTCAGCTCTAAATAGACAATTACGCCGCGTCGGTGTTTAGAAATAGAACATGTTTTATTTATTTTTTCGATGGGAAAAAAAAAAACGATAAGAAATTCCTATCGTCTGTGTGCAACTCTGACAGAGAAAAGGCATGCTCGGAAGCATTGAACTTCATTTTTCTCGGCTCGTCGTAGTGTTTTACTTCACTGGGTTTTGGACGGTTGGAGTTTGGTCTGACAGTGTGTACGCAAGACAGCTTGAATGGATTTCTGGATTTCGGACGAAAAATTCCATTGGATTTTAGGCCATCGGAAATTCCGATCGTGTGTACGGGCATTGCTGGAAGTTTTTCTCTGATCTTTTTATCAGTTTTAGTTTATTGCCCAAAAAAATATATTATATAAAGTTGGGAAAACACTAGAAACACTAGGGGTTATTTACTAAAACTGCAAGGTGCAAAAGCTGCTGCAGCTCTACATAGAAACCAAGCAGCTTCCAGGTTTTATTGTCAAAGCTTAATTAAAGAAGCTGAAGTTAGAAGGTGATTGGCTACCATGCACAGCTGAACTAGATTCTGAGTGCTTCAGTTTTAGTAAATACCCCTCACTGTGTACAAGTAATGTGGATGCAGCAATCTCCCCTGCCAGGAGTCCAGGACACTGTATTCTGACAGCGGGGACTCCCTGCCGTCGGAATGTACTGATCAGCATTGAGAACAAGTGGCCTCTGCTCGAACATAACAGTTTTTGCAGAATTTTAGTCCATGTGTACCCAGCTTAGGCGTTATGTAGTGGAATGGAGTGAATAACCTTGAGTTACAATAGTGGTGATAATGTAGTGTGGGAGTTTATTGTGCTTTAGTGTGTATGTGTGTGTTTGTACTGTATAAATTGCAGTAGTGTATATGATATATACAGTATGTACAAGATACAATAGTAAACATATAGAACTATTCACCATATTTAAAACTAGACATTAGATACTGTAAGGTATTGGTGTAATGTGAGTGAGTACTAATACAAACTAATATACCACAATAGCCATGAACTTACTTGTACTTAGCTTGTACTTACCTGTTGAAGGCACTGCATGTTTTGTATCTTGGTTGCGTATTGAAGTGTTTTTCCACATTTGCAGTTAGTGTGACATTGTGATATGTGCTATCACAGAAACTGCTTCTTCCATTTCACTTGTTCCTTGGTGTAATTCTTCCTATAGCTTACGTCTTTTTGTTTGTAGCCTACTTTCTCTGGTGTCTGTCTAACTCCGTCTTTATCTTTGTCTCCACATCCTTTCTATCAGTTTCCTTATTGTACAGCTGAATTATTCATTGGTGGATCCGTTTACATGCGGAATCCCCTTTCATCATCCTGATACTCACACTATACAGAGCATTACAATTTAACCAAGTTATTGATCATTATAAATTGCTTCTAATCGTAATAGATCAGTCTGCAGAATTGTAGAGAGAAGGGATGTGGGGACATATGGCGCTGCAGTCATTTGTGGGTTTATTAGAACAAAATACTTCTTGTTAAGTAAAGCATTATATTACGTCTTTGTGTTAATTAAAATGTATCTCAAGGCAGTTTCTGGTCACATTCATGCTAACCTCCTGTATTTGGTTTGTTTTACACTCATAAGCGTGCGCACAGGGTGTGCCAGGTATGCCCAGGATCACCCTAATCACCCTGAGCAGCACAGATTCCCCCTATTGCCCTGGCTCCCATTTTCCCCCCCGCAGCGCTGAGAGCTTCCTTCCTCTACTATCGGCTGTTGCTGCTGGTATGTTTTCGGAGTGGGGAAGGGGCCAGTAAATATGTAATTTACCAGACCCTTCCCTTTGTGAATGAAGATAGCGAATCATCGGTAGTGTGTAGTTTAGGCTTTGGGGTGCACACCCTAATGCCATAGGCTGCGCACACCTATGTTTACACTAGATGCAGTGACTGTCTTTTTCTGCACCTGATTAATGCCAATCAAGGCAATTGTGATGAATGAACAATAAAGTTAAAAAAAAGTAAGATAAAAAGTACTGAGCATTGTAACAAGGCAAGGCACCAGTTCCTCTGCCAGCACACAGTAGCGGCCAGCCTGCACAATAAAATAAACAGTCTTAAAGTGGTTGTAAACCCATCTATAAAAAAAAAAAAAAGACAAAAGCATATGGAGATAGTAGGCATTGCCTACTAGCTCATTATAAAAAAAAACTTACCTCAAAACGAAGCTGTTGCAGCGGTCCCCGTATACCACTGTGACCAGTGACATATCTCCTGGAGTTATTTCTGGGTTCGCGGGCTCTGGCGCTGTGATTGGCCGGAGACACGATGACCGGAGACGTCGGTAAGGGCACAGGTCCTTTAGAAATGGCACGATCGAGCTGTTTGTTCAGTGCGTCGATGACGTTGGAGCAAGCGTATATAATAAATATCTCCTAAACCGTGCAGGTTTAGGAGATATGTACAGTACCTGAAGGTAAGCCTTATTATAGGCTTACCTGTAGGTACAAGTGGTGTAACTATGTTTATAACCACTGTAAGGGGTTAGCTCGGTAGCAGGTGTGTGTGACCCCCTTGGGTGGGTTCACTACACACTGAACTATACAGAGAGGCAGCCGAGGACAGTTGAAAACAAAGATTATGCTTTATTCTTCCATATTGCTGGAAACAAGTGCTAGCATCCAAACAGCATAAACAAAACAAAACATAAAATAAACCCTGGCCACTTGGGCGTCTACCTTCACAACACAGGAACCTACCTATGGAGTCTGGCACAGCCTACTGCTGGGCAGACACTGCTGGTCACACAGCAGAAAAACAATAGTCTTTTTGATTTTTATCACACAGAAAAATCAACACCACCTCACCTTCAGAAGTCTTTCTCAGCTCACTGCTCTCCTTAACTCAAAAAGCCTCAGGATGCAGCAATCAGTAGTAATCCTCTGGATAACTTATAGAGGCCTTAATTGCCTCATTCTGAACAGCTGAAGCTTTCCAACGTCCTAAACCTTTCTGGCTACCTCTGCAGCCGACACCTGTTAGTAATTGGTGAATTGTCTAAACAGGGCAGAAATGTATCTCCCGCGATCCCCAAAAATGCACAAACCTGTTTCTTGTTGGTGGGACGTGGCCAATCCTGAATAGCCTCAACTTTGTTTATTTGGGGCTTGATTAGACCTTTTTTTTACTTCCTGGCGAATTGCCTCTCGCCGGGCTTGTGGAATTCTATAAGGCTTCAACTTGACCTTATCCCCTGGTGTGGTGATAATGTCATGTTCAACTCCGGAGACCCAACCTGGCAGGTCTGAAAACTTCTCCCTATTACGGAGCACAAATTCTTTAACCTCCTGTCGCTGAGTTTTGGACAGAGTCTCCGCCATCCCAACTTCAGGGACAGTCAGGTCAAATTAAGCGCCCAGAGGCGATTCAGTTCGCATGTGCCGCGCTATACAAGTTTTCAAAAAAAAAAAAATGGAGCAAAAAATCGGGTAGTCTTAGCGACCATGGACTCTCTATCCTTCCATAGTTTCAACAAGTTCACGTGATAGAGCTGCTCAGGTTTTCGTCTTCCCGGTTAGCTAATTTTATAATTCACCACCCCCATTTTCTCCAACACTTCATAGGGACCCTGCCATTTGGCTAGGAATTTACTTTCGACCGTGGGAACCAGCACCAACGCCCTATCACCAGGTGCAAAGGAACGGACCTGGGCCCCAGGATATGCTTGAAAGTCTGAGAACAGATAAATTCCCCCTGTTTTTAGAACTCTGTACTGAGCATGCCCAGACTGAAAATTAGTCACAGTCCTACTCTCATTTAGTTTTAGCCCTGTGCTATAGTAAATTCCAAAATGTGGGAATGCCAAACAAGCATTCCCGACCGTGAATATGTGAGACCTAGCAAACAATGTACTATTTATATTTAAATGCCATTCGACCATTGATTCTCATTGTATAACTGTTACCTCCACAAAAACATACATTTTAATTTTGAGATTAACTCTTTAATTACTAAAATACATTTTCCTTGCTGGGTTTTTATATTGCTTCCTCATATGTCCTTCCCCATATGTGTTCCATATGTGTTCCATGGGGAAGGACAAGAAGCAGTCTGGTGAATTCCACACCAGCACCAATTGCATCCTCTTACCAAGTAAAAAGCCCCAGAATTAGAGATGGTCCTATAGCAGCATGCCGACAGTAATCAGCCATAACCAGCCTTGGAACCAGATGGCATATCACAGAAACAGCTGTACTGATTAAACGAAAATCGTACGATCTGGCATTGTACGCAAAAAATTTCCGTGCATGTCCAATAGAATAAAATCGGATGAACTGTCCTGATCGGCTCTCGAAAGCTCTTTACTAATGATCTGATTATCGTACGATCGTTTCGAAAGCAGCATTTTCAGATTGTGTGTACAAGGCTTAAGACACAGGAAGCCATTCATCAGCTGACCTCATTAGCACACACCTGTGCTCGTATTTCCTCCTTCCAGCAGATCCCAACCACCCCCAGCTAGGTGCATGGTTTCCTAATACAATAAATCATTGATCACTGGTCTCATTAAATACAGAATTTTTTTTGTCTTACATTCATCCTGCATAGATCTGTTAATTTGGAGAGTGCAGGAAACGAGAGATCAGATAACAGCCTATATGGATAGAGCTGTAGTATTGAAAAAAGGGCTCAGCATACACTATACAATTTGACTGTACAATTTTTTTTAGATCTGCAATCAATTATGTAGTGAAAGGGCCTGCCTGATTGGATACAGAGTGTTCAGATAGTTGGTGTGTCCTCCCATTATATCGTTTTGGTAACTCTAATGAAGATTGTAAAGTGCATGGTCACCTTTAGCCACTTAAAATGAACTAGTTACTAACTACTTCAAATCCTTGTTTGCTTTGCAACAACATTTTCAAATGGTGACTGGATATGTGCATAGGCAAAAGCACATTTGACATCACTGTGATACAATCTATCTCTCACTGATAGCACTTATGCATTCGCCAAAGCACATATGCATTTGCCATTGCAATTCAAGGGAGGTGGGATTTGCCTTGTCAATATATCTTTATTGAGGTGATAAAGAAATGTACAATTCAACAAAATAAAATAAGTTAATTACAGACACAGAATAACTTTGTGGTTTACATAAGTGGTAAGTTCACAACAGGTGAGTCTGGTGGCTTCAATGGACATATTAATAGTACAGATAAGGTTATAACTAAGAGACCAGTTTTCTGGAGTTTATTTTAAGATGCTTTGTTTCTTCCAACCAGCCCAGATGGTTTTAGGGCTGTGGTTTAGGCAAGAGTCCTGATGCGTCAACGTAAGTGTTTCAACCAAAATCAACCTTATAACAATGCTAAGAACATGTATAATAGCGAGGTTCATAGTCAGAGCCCAAACGCGGGGGGAGGAGGGTGGGGAGGAAAGCGGGGAGGGGAGAAAGGGGTGTCTGCAGGAGTGGTCCGGAATTGGCTGTCAATATCAAATATACGCTAAACGGTAGACTGCTAAACAGGCTGGGCTACCATGGTAATAATACAATATCATTGATTTCATTGGGTACTGCATATTTATACCACGGTTTCCAGGTTCTTTCGAATCCAGCGGTCGTGTGGGAGGTGGGATTTGAACTCATGACCTAAGTGCTGCTAGCTAAGAGTGCTAAATATGAAGCCACTATGCTGAGTACAATTATACCTAGAATATAAAGAAGTACCATGATTACAGAATGAACATATATATATATATATATATATATATATATATATATATATATATATATATATATATATACAGTGCCTTGCGAAAGTATTCAGCCCCCTTGAACTTTGCGACCTTTTGCCACATTTCAGGCTTCAAACATAAAGATATAAAACTATAATTTTTTGTGAAGAATCAACAACAAGTGGGACACAATCATGAAGTGGAACAAAATTTATTGGATATTTCATACTTTTTTAACAAATAAAAAACTGAAAAATTGGGCGTGCAAAATTATTCAGCCCCCTTAAGGTAATACTTTGTAGCGCCACCTTTTGCTGCGATTACAGCTGTAAGTCGCTTGGGGTATGTCTCTATCAGTTTTACACATCGAGAGACTGACATTTTTGCCCATTTCTCCTTGCAAAACAGCTCGAGCTCAGTGAGGTTGGATGGAGAGCGTTTGTGAACAGCAGTTTTCAGTTCTTTCCAAAGATTCTCGATTGGATTCAGGTCTGGACTTTGACTTGGCCATTCTATGTGGATATGTTTATTTGTGAACCATTCCATTGTAGATTTTGCTTTATGTTTTGGATCATTGTCTTGTTGGAAGACAAATCTCCGTCCCAGTCTCAGGTCTTTTGCAGACTCCATCAGGTTTTCTTCCAGAATGGTCCTCTATTTGGCTCCATCCATCTTCCCATCAATTTTAACCATCTTCCCTGTCCCTGCTGAAGAAAAGCAGGCCCAAACCATGATGCTGCCACCACCACATTTGACAGTGGGGATGGTGTGTTCAGGGTGATGAGCTGTGTTGCTTTTACGCCAAACATAACATTTGCATTGTTGCCAAAAAGTTTGATTTTGGTTTCATCTGACCAGAGCACCTTCTTCCACATGTTTGGTGTGTCTCCCAGGTGGCTTGTGGCAAACTTTAAACTACACTTTTTATGGATATCTTTAAGACATGGCTTTCTTCTTGCCACACTTCCATAAAGGCCAGATTTGTGCAGTATACGACTGATTGTTGTCCTATGGACAGAGTCTCTCACCTCAGCTGTAGATCTCTGCAGTTCATCCAGAGTGATCATGGGCCTCTTGGCTGCATCGCTGATCAGTCTTCTCCTTGTATGAGCTGAAAGTTTAGAGGGATGGTCAGGTCTTTGTAGATTTGCAGTGGTCTGATACTCCTTCCATTTCAATATTATCACTTGCACAGTGCTCCTTGGGATGTTTAAAGCTTGGGAAATCTTTTTGTTTCCAAATCCGGCTTTAAACTTCTCCACAACAGTATCTCGGACCTGCCTGGTGTGTTCCTTGTTCTTCATGATGCTCTCTGCGCTTTAAACTGACCTCTGAGACTATCACAGTGCAGGTGCATTTATACGGAGACTTGATTACACACAGGTGGATTCTATTTATCATCATTAGTCATTTAGGTCAACATTGGATCATTCAGAGATCCTCACTGAACTTCTGGAGAGAGTTTGCTGCACTGAAATTAAAGGGGCTGAATAACTTTGCACGCCCAATTTTTCAGTTTTTTATTTGTTAAAAAAGTTTGAAATATCCAATAAATTTCGTTCCACTTCATGATTGTGTGCCACTTGTTGTTGATTCTTTACAAAAAATTACAATTTTATATCTTTATGTTTGAAGCCTGAAATGTGGTAAAAGGTCACAAAGGGGGCCGAATACTTTTGCACGGCACTGTATATATATATATATATATATATATATATATATATATATATATATATATATATACCATATTTGCCGGTGTATAAGGCGACCGGGCGTATAAGACTCACCGTATAAGACGACCCCCCTTCCGAGGCTTCCGACGCTTCATATTTCTTCCCTCTGGAGCCATATTCTTCTTAATTCTTGCTGAAGTTGGAGCCAATCACGGCAAGCAATGTATTCTTTTAATGAATACAAAGCCTTACTTTGATTGGCAGAGGCTGTAACATCATCAGCTCACGCCTCTCTGACTCTCAAAGCCAATCCGAGGCAGGCTACTGTATGTAGCCTTCTGGGATTGCCAGAGATTGTTGCTCCAATCCGAGTAGGCTCTGTATTCATTTGAATACATTGCTCACCAGGATTGGCTAAGCAGTATATACTGTATGTAGCCGAAGCTACATACAGTATTATTGCACATCCAGCAGGCACCCAAACAGGTGACCCGGCGTATAAGATGACCCCTGCTTTTTGTTTTTTTTAAGTGTAAAAGGTAGTCTTATACGCCAGCAAATACAGTATATATATATATATATATATATATATATATATATATATATATATATATATATATATATATATATATAATATATATAGATAGATAGAAATCAACATTTCATAAAAACTGTTTGAAATACTGTATTTACCGGAACGCACAGGCGTATAACCAGGGCCGTCTTTAATATGGTTTGGGCCCTGGGCAAAAAATTTTTTTGGGCCCCCCCAATGCAATTTTGCTCTTTACCCCCATGCCATGCCATGTGTAAAATAGAAGAACTTTTTAAAACACCGACCAGACCTGCACCTGCAATGCATCATGCCATGTCACATGGCATGCATTGCAGGTCTGGTCAGTGTTTTAAAAAGTTCTTCTAATTTACACATGGCATGGCATGGGGGTAGGGAGCGGGAGCCAGGGGAGGAGAAGGAAGACCTTACCTTGTCCTGTCTTGGCAAGCTCAGCTCCAGCCTCCGATCAATTCTCCACCGTCCACAGTGACAGTCTGACACCTGGCCCGCTCTGGCTTCTCAATCTAAAAAAAATGCAGCACTGACACTGGCTGCGCGCGGCGTGCCGCTGATGACAGTAACAGACACTGTCTGTCTGTTTGGAGATTTTCAGCATCGATTTGCGGGCAGGACGCAGGCAGGGCCTGGTGCAAGGATGTTTGCCAACTAAGGCGAAGGTGCATTTTAAAGCCCCCCCCCCCCCCCCGGACGCACGCAGACACCATAGATTATATCTGTGCTCCATTAAGCTTTAATGGTTATGATGCTTAAAGTGATCATTTAACTTATTTATCTTGTACAGAGAAAGATAGCATAGATGCCGTTATTCTGCATTGTGCTGTATAATGTACTATTGCTGGGATTTGTTGTTTCTCTGTAACCTCTGGTATTCTGCATTGAGTTGTATATAATGTATTATTGCTGGGATTTGTTGTTCCTCTATAGCTGCTGTTATTCTGCATTGAGTTGTATATCATGTATTATTGCTGGGATTTGTAGTCCTCTATAGCTGGTGGTATTCTCCATTGCGCTGTATAATGATTATACTGCGCAATGCAGATTACCACTGACCAGTTATAGAGGAACTACAAATCCGAGCAATAATACATTATACAGCGCAATGGAGAATACCAGCAGTTACAGAGAACTACAAATCCCAGCAATAATACATTATACAGGCTGCTTAATATATTATTGCAGGGATTTGGTGTTTTTGTTTAAACAGGAAACTTTAAAACAGGCCCCCCTTACCTGTTTCTGAAGCCTTGTAAGTGACAGTAGCGGCTCTGCGGGCATGTGTCCGGCCTGTGTGGTGAGTGTGGCTTGGTCTGGACTCGTCGTTCAAATACCGCCCGCAGTGGCAGCCCACACACACTGCTGCCCCCCAGGACAAACCACCCCCCTCCATTAGTACAGACCCCCCCCTCAGGAAAAAACTCCCACCTCCATTAGTACATACCCCCCCATAAATCACCACTCCATTAGTACAGACCCTGCCTCAGGAAAAACCTCCCGCCTCCATTAGTACATACCCCCCCATAAATCACCCCCCCCATTAGTACAGACCCCCTCACAGGACAACCACCCCCCCATTAGCAGATACCCCCCTTCCATTAGTACAGAACCCCCCCCCCCCCTGGACAAACCACCCCCTCCATTTAAGAAGATTAAGGGGGGTGGGAGAAGGTGATAACTTTGTAAAAAAAAAAACATTAATTAATTCAGTGTAAAGTCACTTTAAAGCCCATCTCCAGACAATACTTAAATATCTTACTGGGGGTACTGGTATGGGTGTAGATCCATCATTGTGTGTGTGCTGTTATGTATGCGTATGCTGCTATGGCTTGTTGTTACACAAAGCTCTGTGCTGCTTTGGGCATAGTTACACCATTGTGTCTGCTGCTATGACTGTAGTTACACCACACTGTGTGCTCCTAGGGCTGTAATCAGTGGCAGCTGGTCCTCCATTTTTTTGGGGGGGCGGTAAACAAACCTCAGAGCCATACCCCCCTGTCGCTCCGTCGATCGTCCCGCACTACTTACCCCTTACAAGTCGCTGGTGGCTTCTGCTGGTTCTCCCCTGCTTCTCCTCTTTGGCAGATTCCCCCCTGCTTCTCATACCGGCCAATCCGGTCGCTTCTCCTCCCAGCCAATCCGGTCTTAAGACCCGCTTCCTGATTGGCCGGGAGGAGAGGCAGGAAGACAATAGCGAATAATAATTTGCTAATGTCACACACGCGGGTGGGCTTGGGATGCAGTGCTCTGCGCCCCGAGCCCACCCTCTTTTAAGCCAATTAAAGGCTGAGGCTCTAATCATGCTTCAAGCCCCCCCTCTAGAAATCCATGCGTCCGGCTCCTTGCATGGAAATTAGGGACGGGCACATGGAGGTTTGCGCCTCGTAGGAGCAGCTGCCACTGGCTTTAATTTTAACACCATTTGTGCTTCTGCAGCTGTAGTTATGCCATTGTCCATCGATGCAAGCAATGGCATTTTAAGTGTAAGTATGCTCAACATTTAGGAATAAATGAAAACTAATACAGCACTTGTTAAACAGAACTAAAACCATCTTTATTATTTTTGAATATGTAACAATAAATACAAATGTCATTATCTTTTGAATACAAAGTCATAAAAAAGAAGTATATATAAATATGGCAATCTATAAGTATAAAAAAAAACAGTGGTTTTCACAAAAGTAATCTCTATTAGTGAGCGAGCAACAACTCCAAGTCCATCAGCACCTCACAGAGGATTGGAAATACATGTGCTAACTCCAAAGGTTTAAGGCAGTAGGTTTGTGTGCCAGTTTGAGGTGACAAGGCCACAAATAATGTGAGGAGTGTATGTGTTATCTAAGGGACAAAGCATGGTAACTAGATTTACTGTAGCTAGTCTGCTGGGAGAATCCAGTGCAGCAACAGAAAATAAATAAAAAATGGAACAACATTTCATTGCATTATGCGCAAAGTGCATTCGTCCACAGATTTCAGTGCATTGTTAGTCAACTTAGGCAAACAATGAAATCTAAATTAATTTTATTGGCACTTTGTTTTATTTAAAGAAACCTAATATTTCTATTATATTTACATAATCTTGTAGTCTTCATTTTTTCAATATGATGAGAATTGCATGTTAATAATGCATTTTTAGAAGACACTGGTTTTATTACAGCTAAGCCCCAAAAAGACACCAGTGATGATGAGTAATAAACAAAATTAGGAGAACTCGACTAAAAAATGAAATGTGGTCAGTAGGTGACCATGGCTGACCCGGGAGCAGGTCACAGCTTGGTCACAACCTGAGTTAGGCCAGACAGTTCGGACAGGAGCTAAACTGAGAACTAATTCAGGTTTCTAATCTAGTAATATGGCTGCTGCTTAAATTGTCACCTAGGGGCACTTTATTTTTGGAGTGGAGTGGATACACAGGGTAATAAATTAACTGTACCTAAATCCACATTTGTATCCAATCAAAGCACCACAAATATTCAGCACAGCCCACATATATCAACACAAGGAAATATGCGGTACAAGACATGACGCAAATGTAATTTATTTCTCAGACCTTCAGCTGTTTCAGTAAGTATCCTGATATGTATCGTGTTTTAGTATGTATAAATAGAAGAGTTAAAAACAGGGAAAATGTTTTCTGTGTCCACCACAACTGTGCTGTTTAACTGTGATAGTTATAGAAAAAAGACCAAATGGCTGATTGCAGTAATCACTGAACATGGTTTACTCTTTTTGCAGTCAGTAGTACACAACTTCTTGCCCTACTTTTGGCAGTTTATGACAGATTGTAGCATAAATGGTCGTGGCCCACTACTGTGAAGACGTGAGGCAGTACCATAGTCCAGATTTTTTGGGCAGCCCATTAAACCCTCAGGCTTGCCAGGCCTTCTCATATATCCAACCATAATTAAAAAGAATTCCCTTACAGGTTATTTGATGGGAGAATGTTATTAATTCATGCCAGTCTCTTTATAAAGTGGCGGTTCACACTGGGGCCGCACAACTTGCCACGCGACTCGGCAAGGTGTTCCGTAGACGACTTCAGAGGAGACTTGCAAAATGACTTCTGTTTTGAAGTCAATGGAAGTCACCTGAAGTCGCCCCCAAAGTAGTACAGGAACCTTTTTCTAAGTCGGAGCGACTTGAGTCGCTCCTATTACAACAGTTCCATTGTACAGAATAGGACGCAACTTTTCAGGAGGCTGAGTCGTGCCTGTGTGAACCGGCTCTAACTGTATTATTATTATTATTTTAACTGTCCAGAAAAAAATTCCATTCACCTATGTTTATTAACATATTCACCTACATTTATGAATCAAAGCACAGAATTCAGATAAATAAATGGGGCAAAAGAAAATGGTGTATAATAAATGCAGTGTGTTTTAATATTGAGTTCATGCGTTATCCATTTAGGTACATTTTACTGCAAGGTAAATTAGATATGTTCTCTGAATTTTTAGTTAATAAAGACTCAATGGTTGGTTTAATTTTTGTACAGTATAAGAGATTCTAACTTCAGATTGTTCAGTGAAGCTTTGACAATAAAACCTGGAAGCTGATTGGTTTCTGTGCAGGGCTGCACCAGATTTAGCACTCTCCAGGTTTAGTAAATAACCCCCATAGTGTGTTCTGATAATGCAATCAGTCACAAACAATGTTGTTTTACTGAAAGGCAATTTAATTTTCATTCAGAAATGTATGGAGAATTAATGTTCTTTTGGTTGAGTAGTCTTTATGACTACTGGTATCCCCTCCATGTTTCTCACTATAGACATTTCAGTAATTGTCGATGGCTAATTAGGTGGCTATGCTGCTGAAAGGAAATCCGAACATCAAATGCACTTTGAAAAACAAAAGAAAAGCATGAGACATATTTCATATTTAAGTTCATAACTGTGATGATGAAAACATGTGAATCACACTTTTTACTGTGCAGGAAAGGAAAGTTTGTGTAATCACCAAGAAGATTAAAACACTTCTTTCACACATACATGTTCATGCTGGAAGATGTAGATGTTCTATAAATTCAGAGGTTTCCATGAATAATCTTCGGGCATGACTCGGGTGGGATGCAGTGAGATTCGTGTTCTACCAGCCCAGCTGGACACTGACAGCCAGGAACACATGGCTTAAAACAGTGAGACTCCAGGACTCCAAGGGGAACATCTTTATTGAAACATGTCTTGGGACAGGGAGGGCCACATTCATCGAACACATAACCTCTGTCATGTGGACAGCCAACAGCTGTAAGAACAAAAAATCAACAGTAAATAAGACATCACACTACAGATAGGATACATCTTCATCTAAAAAAATACAAGCAATTTTACTATTCAAAACCCCGAGATTCTCTTCGCCGCTCAGCCTGGCCGCTGATTGGCTATAGTGGATGGATTGAGAGCAGCACAGCCATTGGCTGGCACTGCTGTCAACTACATCCAGTGACGCAGAGAGGCGGGGCCGAGTGATACAGTGAGCTGCTATGGCCGCTCGCTGTATCACGGGAGCGCGCCCGCAAGGACTCATCACCATGCAAGCTCTCTCACATGAAGGTAATGAGTTCTTGAGGGGAGGACCAGAGACAGCCGCCGAGGGACCCCAGAAGACGTGGCTCGGGGCCACTCTGTGCAAAACCAACTGCACAGTGGAGGTAAGTATAACATGTGTGTTATTTTAAAGAAAAAAAAAATCCTTTAGTGACCCTTTAACACTGTGCACATTCTTTTACTGTACTTTTGCAACCCAGAGCCACTGCAAGTTCAGTTTAATTTGTTTTATGTTTACAGTACATTTTTTACTGTATTTTGTTTTGCCGTAATCATTTTTATATGAATAAATGGTTGTGGAACAAATTATCTGAGTTTCCATTATTTTCTATGGGAAAATTTGCTTTGATATAACAATGATTTGATTTAAGAGCTTGCTTCCGGAACAAATTATGCTCTTAAACCAAGGTTCCACTGTAATTTACTTAAAAATTTAATTTTACACTAAACATGTTATTAATTTAAATGTATTACAATTATTTTTACATTTTACTCTTTAACCAGCCATTATATGTGTTAGTCCTTATATTATTTCTGCTCTATTACAGAGTTCATTTGCAAAATCAATCGAATGTTGCATATTTGTAACCATGGCAACACTGGGTGTATTTTACACGCCATGTACAGAAAATACCCAGATATCTCATTCCCTTTTTGGCTTATGAGCTGCTCTCTTTATTCCCTAGAAGAATGCATAGGGTTAAATTACAGACATCCATGCAACAGACAATTAATGATTTTGGTATTTAACTGCAACACATAATAATCAAAGTTTAGGCCCCTTTCAGACGGGGTGAACTCCGTCAAGTGGATTCGCCTGCTCAGTGGGGAAATCTGTCTGATAATTCTGCTATGCAGAGCGGACATGGACACAGTCTACTGTTCTCTATGGGGTGGTCCTGTCTGTTTCC
The DNA here is from genome assembly GCA_029574335.1 of Rana kukunoris. NCBI lineage: Eukaryota > Metazoa > Chordata > Amphibia > Anura > Ranidae > Rana > Rana kukunoris. The sequence goes on along the minus strand of CM056051.1, from coordinate 116,995,620 downwards.
ATCCGTTCCGCTGGATGGACAAGGAATGGATCCCAATCTGTCTGTTTTTAGTAGGCAGGCTCCGATTGGATGCCAGCAGGTGTCAGCGGACACAAGTCTGCTGATATCTGGTGCTCCATAAAGAGCTATGCATGGTCCATTCGGATCAGCCTGTGTGGAACGGACCTAAAGACACTGAAGACAGGATCTCCCAGTTAACCTTTTTGATGCTAAAGCTGTTTTTGCATTTTTTTTTCTAAATCATTGTAGGCCTAGAGATTACATAAAACCTCCAAAACATTATATTTTTTCTGAAAGCAGACACCTTAGAGAATAAAATAGTGCCAGTTCTAAAAAAAAAAATTATATCACACAATATTAGCTCAATGGTTTAGATAACACAATATTTCAGTAAAGAATACACTACAGTTAATTTTAGGGCACAAAGACAATAAATTACCAATTTTTTGTTAAAATAAAAAGGATGAGGTTACACCAAGTAAATATCCAGGACATTAAAACGTTCAAATTGTGTGTGCCCATGAAACAGCGACAAACTTCAGTTCCCTATATTTTCCATAGACGACAATGTATGGTAAGTGAGTTTAGGGGTTAACTGTGAAAACAATGTCTTGAATTATTGCTCTCACTCCGGCATGCGTGGTGATATATAACATGTGTAGAGCAATCAGTGTTTTCCTGCGTAGGCACCCCTGATGCGCACATTTCCATTTGTACGTGTATTTAATCCCTTAGTTTTCACTCCTGCAATGCTGGGAGTGAGAATTCAATATTTCTAATATTTACAAGGCCCCCTTGACTGCATAGGCTATTTTCTGGAAAGGGCAAACTTAAAAAGGAGGAAAACTCCTGCCCAGATATTGTATTCTGACAGTGGAATTTACCACTGCCAGAATATATTAATCAATGGCTGTAGCCAATGATCGAGAAAAGTTTTCCAATATTCCCATTTGATTAACTTCTGTTAAAGAGGGATGGCCACACATGGGTCAAAATTCAATTGATCCCTCCTGAACTGGCTGAATTTTGATGTTTCTACGGCCAGTTTTACAATATTTCCCTCAAGCAGAAATACCAGTGCCTGGCCCTTGTTTTCATACCAAGACTTTAGCTGTCCATCCATGACAGAAGTTCTCAGTTATTTGTATCTCAGAAATTTTTATTTATTCTTATACACAATCTGGAGGTTTAAAGCGTTTGTTATCCTAAAAAATAAATTTAAAAAATGTATCCTTTCCCTACAAAGCATGTTATACAGCACAGTGCTTGTGCTGTGTAATTTGCCCCCCTGTAACACCTGAAATACCTGGCTGATCCTGCCTAGCTATTCCTCCTTTCTGTAAACTGACTATGGTGTCAGGTTATGTGCCCCTGTCATCCGCTGTCTCTCCTGTTCTCCTCTCCCCACTCCCTCCCTGCCTGTCAGCTAATGACAGTGCCGCACCCCTTCCTGCTGCTGGAATAACATTGACATCTTTATACTATCAGTGCTGTCTCCTAATCCTGTGTCCCCCTGTGTGTGTGATTTATAAAAAAAAATGCAGTATATACCTAATTTCAGAGTGCCACTCTGCGCTTACTAGCCGGCACTCTTTTCCTCCCCTCCTGACTGATGTCAGCAGGGGAATCTCAGTCCCGCACACTGCAGCTGTCAGACGGGGAGAGGAGAGAGCTGGCCAGTCATGTGAGCGTTGAGCGGCACTCTAAAATGAGGTACAATTTGCATTTTATTTTTTTATAAATCACACACACAGGGGTACTCATGAGTAGGAGGATCCTCTAGGATGTTTATATGTTGTAAAAATGCTTAATAAAATAATGCAGAATTGAAAATAATTATTCTCTCCTTATTTTATGGAGACACAAATTATTTTTTGTTTAAAACTGAACAATTTTTACAGAAATATATTAAGATTCAACAGATAACATTGCACTCACCACATAGTGCTGGAGACCTCCACTGCAACACAACTCCAGCCTCCCTGCACTCTGATGCGTATGCTTCCAGAACATCACACAGACACTCATCTCCTGCTCCGCATGCGCAAAGATCATATACACATGAAGCAAAAAACATCTCTGGTGGAACCACTCTGTGACATGGCTCAAACACACTGGACTTTAGTAATTTGCAACGACCATTGGCTTCTTTCCTAGCACGATATCCAGCCTGTTTACAGGGGTCCACATCTTGCCCATCCCAGCACACACTGGAGGAGTCGTTACTGCTTTGTACCTGTGTAAAAACATTTCAATAAAAAAAACTGATCAGAAATGTAATTCAGCATACAGCTATACAGATTGTCATAACAGTATAACTACATATTATAGTAATATATATATATATATTTAATTATAATATGTAAATAAATAAATTATAATAATTGTATTTTTCATGTATGCATCATCATTCTTAATGACAAGCCTCAAATAAAATCTCACTACCCCTTTCCTTCTTTTTGTTACATATTATAGAGGCTTTCAAAATGTACAAAACTCAGGGGCGGACTGACAACTCATGGGGCCCCCGGGCAATAGAAGATTATGGGGCCCCCGGGCTTACAGATTGCCACCAAGCCAGGTGGCAGTACAGAGGCGGGGCAGCTAAAATCTCAGGATTTTCACATCAAAATCATGTAGGTTTTGGACATATCAGGGACAGATGTAAAAAAAAAACTGATTTTTACATACTGTCCCTGGTTTTAATGAGCCTGGCAACCCTGATGGGGCCCCCTAGTGGCATGGGGCCCTCAGGCAGTGCCTGAGTTCCTCAATGGTCAGTCCACCCCTGACAAAACTGTAAAGAGATAAAGAGCCTTAGAAATGAATAGCTAGAGAATGCTACTCATCACACTGCAGCATTTTCATCACCTTCCAACTGTTTCCAAAGGCGGCCTCAGACAGAAGGATCTGACCCCTTCGATCACGGAAATCATCTTGAGGATAATTGTTGAAATTTCCACAAAGACCACATAGATGATCACGATATGTTCCTGGGACGCTGACCTCAAGATGAGATCGTCCATTCCATTGTACCTGAAGGATATGAATAGAGTGGAAAGGCAAAAAATAAATAAAAAATAAGGTGGCAGACTGGCAGATCATTATAAATAAAATAAATTCTCTATCATCCATTGAAACACAGCTTGGTGATAATAAAAATGAAAAGTAAAATTTCACCATCTTCCTCCACCTTGATTCCTTGCATCACATCTTCCAATGTCTCAGCAATATCGGACAAAACTATTTTGTACAATTCAAGGATTTCTGTCTCGGGGGTTATAGGTTTCCATTCCCCAAAACAAAAGTTTTTGTTCAAACCTGTTTCCAGTTGCAAAATCCAGGGTAGCAATTCCTCCCATCTTGGACTGTAAAGCTCTCAAAAGTTGCATATGGAGGTATTCTAAATTAATTTGTTTGGATCAGTGTGGATCCTTGAGGATTTTGAGCGAATTCTGAAGTTATCTCTGATGCTCTCCAATCGCTTGGAGTACTGGAGTCTTTTCCTGAATACCCTTCATGGATAAGGCCTTTTTGTCTCACAAGAAGTTGACAAAGTTGAAGAATCATCTTCAGCATATTCAATGGTGATGTTGGTCTTCCCTGCAGAGCAGTCTGCAAGTGCTAAGATTGATGAAATCCACTTTTGAAGCAGTCACATTTGTTCAAATTTTCTCCAGAACTTTGTGATGGTGTGGGGCGCATACATTGAAAAGAAGACCTGGAGAGTGCTAAATCTGGTGCAGCCCTGCACAGAAACCAATCAGCTTCCAGGTTTTATTGTCAAAGCTTCATTGAACAATCTGAAGTTAGAATCTCTTATACTGTACAAAAATTAAACCAACCATTGAGTCTTTATTAACTAAAAATACAGAGAACATATCTAATTTACCTTGCAGTAAAATGTACCTAAATGGATAACGCATGAACTCAATATTAAAACACACTGCATTTATTACATCCTTAAACCAAGATATCTCTGTCATGGTGGCTTCTGTTCCTGCCATTGTTGCAGGGCAAGTTTTTATTGTTTCCCTTAAATTGTATCAAAATGAATGCCAGTCTTTTGGCTCAGGGCACTGTTCTGAACCTTCTGTCTGCCCAGGGTTGCTGGTCTCAGGAAGATTCATAGCTTTCAGTCAACATCCTACATATTTAAGCAATTCATCCATCATTACTTTGCTGGACCCCGTTCCCCCCTCCGAGTGGTGATCTGGTCTGGGTTCAAAGTGGACAATGCCACAACCGTGTCTCCCAGCAGACTATGTTTGGACCCAGGGGAATGGTCTCTGTAGCTATCCAGGACATATGTCTGCATTTGGGGCGATGTTGGATGTGGATCTGCTAGCTTTTTGGTTCATCAACAAATGGGACAGATTTGTCTTCAGGATGCAGGACTCAACGGCATATGCAGCAGATGCACTGATGGAAACATGCGATCAGTTCTTCCTGATGTATGTCTTTCCTTCACTGAAGCTACAAGGATCAAGGATGTGGGCATTTCAGTCATTTACATAGCTCCAGATTGGTATCAGAACCAATCTCCATCCTATTTCAACTGTTAATGGATGCTTTGTGACCGCTACCAAATAGGCCACATCTGTTATCCAGGGGTCTGATCTTACTTCTGCTTCTTGTTCCATGCCTTTGATGGCCTGACCTGGCTGCCGAATCCCAAGTTTTAAGAGACAGGGGTAAATCAGATTCTTGACCATGCATAGAACTCATAAATCTACCTTTCAGAATGTGTTATATTGAATGTGGAAGACTTATTTTCACTGGAGTGAGGCTATGAGTCTCCTCACATTTGAGGAGAGCTATAGTGGTGGTGAGAAAAATGTTAAATATTTTTTTTTTAAAGTTATGCTACATATGAGGTAGAACATGCAATAAATAAGAAGGCCAGTATGGTGGCCTGAGTTTATGAGAGGAGCCCAGAGGGTATTTAAGCAGCCCACTCACACATGCTCTTTGTCGGTTCAGTGTGCGGTACTACACGTCACTGGGTCGACTCTTCCCAGCTCACCTCATGTCTGTGAGTCTGCGCATTCAATCGTATTCGACACCCTCCTGCCCTTCCCTTTTTCAGGGCATGTCAGGAAGGGCATGCCAGTACCCAAAATGGCGGCTGTAGAGGTCGGCCTGTGACCTCAGTTCCTGCAAGGGCGTGCACTTCCTGAATGTTTGGTTCCAGACAGGCTATTTAAACTGAGCCACTTCCCTGACTCAGGTGCTGTCCGTTCTACTACGTCTAGCATACCTGATCCTGTTACCTGATTCCTGCTTATGTTACCTGACCCGGCTTGTTTGACCCTGCTACCTTGCTGCCAGCCCAATACTGACCCGGCTCGTGTGACCTGCTTCTGCCTGCTGATCCTGCTATCCTGCTGCCAGCCTAATACTGACCCGGCTTGTTTGACCTGCTTCTGCCTGCTGATCCTGCTACCCCTCTGCCAGCCTAATACTGACCCGGCTTGTTTGACCTGCCTCTGCTTGCTGATCCTGCTACCTCGCTGCCAGCCTAATACTGACCTGGCTTGTTTGACCTGCCTCTGCCTGCTGATTCTGCCACCTCGCTGCCAGCCCAATACCGACCCGGCCTGCACCTTGACTTCGCTATCTGCTGACAGCTGTTCTTGGGCTGCCCCTGCACCAGCGTCCTCCTGCGACTTCTTCGGTGATTCCAGTCCTGCGACTTCATCAGCGACTCAGTCAGGCACTCGTGCGACTCTGTACTCTTGCGCTTCCTGTCTGCTCTATCAGGGGCTCGGAGTCAGAGCTGTAAGAGAGGCCGTCCTCCGCACATCAGGCTCTACCACCAGGGGGCGTGACAGTAACGGACAGCCATGTCTGAGCCTGTGCGAGGACCCTCTCCCATGGAAGAACTGTGCCAGCATCTGGCTGACCTGGCACGGGCAGTAAAGGACCTACAAGCAGGTTATACCCAGCTAGAAGGACGAATACAGACTCTATTTTCTGCTGCCCAGGGATCTGCACCAGTCCAGGCCGCCCAGCAGGGTGCTGCTTCTGCTCCAGCAGTAGTTATGCTTCCACCTGAACCCAGGGTCCCGACCCCAGAGAAATTCCTTGGCGATCGCAGCAAGTTTAGGTCCTTCAAAAACGCATGTGAACTATACTTTGCACTGCAGCCTCGCACCTTCTCCCTGGAGGCCACAAAGGTTGGCTTTGTAGTCTCTCTGCTGCAAGGGGAACCACAGTCCTGGGCCCATCGTCTTCTTGAGCAGAAGTCCGTGTGCCTAGTAGACCTAGCCTCATTCTTTGCAGCCATGGCCCAGTTGTACGAGGACCCCCAGCAAGCTGCGTCCGCTGAAGCAGCCCTTCGTTCGCTTCAGCAGGGTCGCAGACCAGTTGAGGACTACGTCTCCGAATTCAGGCGCTGGGGCTTTGACACCAATTGGAATGATGCCGCACTTCGCTACCAATTTCGCATGGGCCTCTCTGAGTCCCTTAAAGACGAACTTGCCCGAGTGGGGGTGCCTTCCACCTTGGAGGCTTTGATCGACTTATCCATTCAAATCGATCGCCGGTTGAGAGAACAAAGATCGGAGAGCGCTGCGGGCCAGTCACGCCCAGTATGGATGCTACCACGGGTCCCCAACCCCTACAACCCTGCTCCGCCGGGTCCTGTCCCAGCCACGTCTGACGCTCCAGATCCAATGCAGATCGGCCTGCTTCGCCCCTCTCTCACCGTTGAAGAGCGCCAACGTCACCGCCAACAGAATCTTTGCCTGTACTGTGGGGGGTCAGGCCATTATGTGAGATCCTGCCCAGTCAAACTGCGCAAGTGCCTCTCAGTTACTTCGCCCCCTGCAACCTTGAACATGCCCAGCAATTCTGCTCACCTTGCTCTCTCAATTTCATTACAGCTGCCAGAAGGGACCATCCAGACTCCCGCTATAATTGATTCCGGGGCCTGCAGCTGCTTTGTGGACCTATCCTTCGCTGCAAGACATCGTATTCCTCTGCAACCCAAGGTACAGAAACTTTCCATCTACTTGGCTGATGGGTCCGTTATTAAGTCTGGTGCAGTAACGCACGAGACTATTCCCCTACTAGCCACTATGGCTAGGGACCATAAAGAACTACTTCGATTAGATGCCATCGCCTCTCCTTTGTTCCCGATAATCCTCGGCATGCCCTGGCTGAAAGCCCATAACCCCAGTATCAACTGGACCACAGACGGAATTGAGTTTTGTTCGCCCTACTGCCTTCAGCACTGCCTACCAACCCCTTGTGACCAGCCCTCCTTGTTATGCCTTGACACAGACTCTGAGGCTCGTCAATTTGTACCTGCAGTTTACCACGATTTCTTGGACGTGTTCAGCAAAAAAGGGGCAGAGACTCTCCCTCCTCATCGGGCCTATGATTGTCCAATCGAGCTCCTCCCCGGAGTCGAAGTCCCCTTTGGCCGGATTTTCCCTTTATCCGAATGTGAACTTGTAGCTCTTAAGGACTACATTGATGAAAACTTGAGGAAAGGGTTCATCCGCCCTTCCACGTCCCCGGCTGGTGCAGGGATCTTTTTCGTGGAGAAAAAGGACCACTCTTTACGTCCATGTGTGGATTATCGGGAATTAAATAAAATTACGGTCAAAAACCGTTATCCTCTGCCACTTGTGCCAGAACTTTTTCAGAGACTTGGTTCTGCCATCATATTTACTAAGCTGGATCTCCGGGGGGCCTATAATTTGATCCGTATACGGGAAGGGCATGAATGGAAGACTGCCTTCCGCACACGTTTTGGGCATTTTGAGTACCTTGTGATACCCTTCGGACTTTGCAATGCCCCCGCTACTTTCCAGCACTTTATTAATGATGTCTTCCGAGATTTCCTGGACTTATTTGTTGTTGTGTACCTTGACGATATACAAATTTTTTCTTCCTCTTTAGACGACCATCGCAGACACGTCAGAAACGTATTGGGTCGCCTTCGGCAGCATGGACTTTACGCCAAGCCCGAGAAATGCGAATTCGAGCGTCAGAGCATCCAATTCCTGGGCCTGATCATATCCACTGAGGGTATCAAGATGGATCCTCAAAAAGTCGCAGCCATCTTGGACTGGCCAGCTCCCAGTGATAAGAAAGGCATCCAACGTTTCGTGGGTTTTGCAAACTTTTACAGGAAATTTATCAGAGGTTTCTCTGCAATCATCTCCCCCATCACCCAGCTCACCAAACAAGGTGTCAGATTTCATTGGTCCCCTGAGGCTCAGACTGCCTTCGAGACTCTGAAAGGGCTTTTCACCTCTGCAGCTGTCTTGAAACACCCGGATTCGGCCCTGCCATATGTCTTAGAGGTGGACGCATCGGAGACGGCGGTTGGAGCCATACTTTCCCAGAGACAGGGACCCAAGGCCCTGTTGCACCCTGTCGCCTTCTTTTCTCGTAAACTGACCAGTGCTGAGAAGAATTATGACGTTGGGGATCGCGAACTCCTAGCGATCAAAGCTGCCTTAGAAGAATGGAGGTACCTTTTAGAAGGGGCCGCACATCCAATCTTAATCTACACGGATCATAAGAATCTCGAATACCTGAGGACGGCAAAGAGACTGAAACCCCGGCAGGCTAGATGGGCACTTTTTTTTTCCAGATTCACCTTTCACTTAACATACAGGCCTGGATCAAAGAACATAAAACCGGATGCGTTGTCACGCATGTTCAGCAAGCCTCAAGAAACCTCTCCGCCAGATACAATCCTGTCATCCGGAAACTTCCTCCTATTACAGGGGAACCTGATCACTCAAATCAGACAAGCCTCTGCAGGTAACCCTTCCCCGCCCGGGACCACTTTAGTGGCAAGAGATGGGCTGCTCTGGTATGGAGATAAGATCTTTGTACCAGAAAGTCTGCGAGTCTCCACCTTGGGGTTGTGCCATGATCACATGCTTGCAGGGCATTTCGGCAGTTACAAGACTTCTGAACTAATGCAACGGACATTTTGGTGGCCCGGAATGGATAAAGATTGTAAGAAGTATGTGGAATCCTGTACTACTTGTGTTCGCAACAAGAACAGCAAGTCCAAGGCCTGGAGTCTACTAAAGCCACTCCCTGTCCCGAGTAGACAAATGATTGCAAATGATTTCCATAGACTTTATCGTGGAGTTGCCGCCTTCCGAGGGCTGTAATACTTTTTTTGTGATCGTCGACGGCCTGTCCAAGATGGCCCACTTTTTACCCATGAAAGGCACTCCTTCTGCACAAGAGACTGCACAAATCTTTATTAGAGAGATCATAAGGCTTCATGGAGCTCCGGCAAACATAGTTTCCGACAGAGGGGCCCAGTTTACCTCCAGGTTCTGGAGGTCGCTGTGCGAGTCTCTGGGGATTGAACTTTCTTTCTCATCAGCCTACCATCCACAGACGAATGGACAGACGGAAAGGACCAATCAGACACTCGAACAATATCTCCGTTGTTTTTCTTCATTTTCGCAAGACGATTGGTTCCATTTACTTCCCCTGGCCGAATTCGCCTATAACAATTCCGCTCATTCAGCCACCAAGCAGTCGCCCTCCTTCGCAAACTACGGTTTCCACCCATCTTTTCTGTTTAACCCAGTTCCTGAATGTTCTGTACCTGCTGTCCTTAAAACAGTGGACTTCTTTACTACCAACAATAAATTGTTACAGGAAACAATGGCCAAGACCCAGGCTCACAACAAAGAAGTTTTTGATAAGAAGAGAAGGGGGGAACTAATCTTAGATCCAGGCGACCAAGTTTGGTTGGCAACCACAAATCTAAAACTGGCTTGCCCTTCGAAAAAATTAGGACCTAAGTTCTTGGGACCATTCCCGGTGAAGAGACGAATCAATAATGTCGCTTACGAGCTTGAGTTACCGGACTCTCTTAAGATTCACCCCGTGTTTCATGTAACTCTACTAAAACCTGCTATTCCCGATCCGTTCCCTGATCGAGATGTTGGCCCACCTGAACCCGTGCTTGTGGACGGCGAAGAGGAGTTTGAAGTGGAAGCGGTATTAGATTGCAGGAGAAGGAGGAACCAGGTTCAGTACCTAATCAAGTGGAGAGGATACGGAGCAGAGGACAATTCCTGGGAACCCGAAGACAATATTCACGCTCAGAAGCTCGTTCAAGCCTTCAAGAATTCTCACCCTGACAAGGTGGCCAGATTGGGCATCCGGAGGCTGCCCGTTAGGAGGGGGCAATGTCAGGAAGGGCATGCCAGTACCCAAAATGGCGGCCGTAGAGGTCGGCCTGTGACCTCAGTTCCTGCAAGGGCGTGCACTTCCTGAATGTTTGGTTCCAGACAGGCTATTTAAACTGAGCCACTTCCCTGAGTCAGGTGCTGTCCGTTCTACTACGTCTAGCATACCTGATCCTGTTACCTGATTCCTGCTTATGTTACCTGACCCGGCTTGTTTGACCCTGCTACCTTGCTGCCAGCCCAATACTGACCCGGCTCGTGTGACCTGCTTCTGCCTGCTGATCCTGCTATCCTGCTGCCAGCCTAATACTGACCCGGCTTGTTTGACCTGCTTCTGCCTGCTGATCCTGCTACCCCGCTGCCAGCCTAATACTGACCCGGCTTGTTTGACCTGCCTCTGCCTGCTGATCCTGCTACCTCGCTGCCAGCCTAATACTGACCTGGCTTGTTTGACCTGCCTCTGCCTGCTGATTCTGCCACCTCGCTGCCAGCCCAATACCGACCCGGCCTGCACCTTGACTTCGCTATCTGCTGACAGCTGTTCTTGGGCTGCCCCTGCACCAGCGTCCTCCTGCGACTTCTTCGGTGATTCCAGTCCTGCGACTTCATCAGCGACTCAGTCAGGCACTCGTGCGACTCTGTACTCTTGCGCTTCCTGTCTGCTCTATCAGGGGTTTGGAGTCAGAGCTGTAAGAGAGGCCGTCCTCCGCACATCAGGCTCTACCACCAGGGGGCATGACAGGGCACTTCTCAGCATATCCTTCTTCAATTAACTACCCATTACTTACTTTGGTTATGCCCCCTTTTCTTGGCATACTGACCAGACCACCAAGGCACACTTCAGGTCTATTTATGTTGTAAGTCTTGTCGCGTGTTTATGTGATCCACATCACTCTCGGTCACAGGGTAACGACCATAAATATAAAGTAGATGTTATCCCAATGTGGCTGCAAACGTGGAAGTACTTGTAAATGCCCTTGATTTCCATCTGTTTTCCTTTTTCCTTGCTGGGTTGGTCCACCCATGTTTGTTTTGGTGTGCTTGCCCCTCAGTTTGGACTGCTTTTGGATGTCCCTAGATTGCTTATTATCATCCACTTGGTACTCACCATAAAATCTTTGGAATTTATTAAGGGACACAGCTCCCTCCTCTCATATGCTATAGCATTCTCTTTGGTTAGCTTACTATAAGTGAGCAGGTATCAGGTGGCAAAAGTTGTAGCATAAAGTGGGCAGGCCTTCAGTTTTCTAAGTGAATAGTGTTAATTTCTTCTGAAGGCAGCCGTATAATCCTAGGTTGCTTATTATCATCAAGCTGTGTCCCTCATGGACTCATAAACATTAATACTCCCAATAGCAGATATCCAAGCAAATACCTTAACTCCAATGTTACTGTTCAGTAGAATAGTGTTTGTCTTCCTCTCAATGTATATATACGGTTCTTTCAAGTATGGCAGCTCTACAGTCTGGTAATCTACCTGTAAAGGAAATTAGCTGTAAATTGACAGAATAAAATATTCAGGTAATGCTTACTAATGTAATTTTTATCTGTACCCAGAAATACAAACACAATGGAAGTATATATCACCAATATATAAATTAATGGAAGTCTAGTTTTATGCCCCGTACACACGATCGGAAATTCCACCAGCAAAAGTCCGATGTGAGCTTTTGTACAGAAATTCCGAACGTGTGTAGGCTTTTGCTGTCGGAATTTCCGCAAGCAAAAGATTGAGAGCTGGTTCTCAAATTTTTCTGACAGAAAAATCCAGTCGTCTGTAGCAATTCCGACGCATGCTCGGAAACAATTTGACGCATGTTTGGAAGCATTGAACTTAATTTTCTTGGCTTGTCGTAGTGTTGTACGTCACTGCGTTCTTGACAGACAAAAGTTCAGAGAACCTTTGTGTGACCGTGTGTATGCAAGCTAAGCTTGAGTGGAATTCCGTCGGAAAAACTTTCGTGTGTACGCGGCATTAGAGTTGTTGACAGAAGATAAGGGAGACATTACCTTTTAAAGGACTTCTCTCAAAACTAAAAGGAAATCCCCCATTTAGACGGCTGTCACCAGAACAGGTGTTGCCATTTGAAAATCTCCCTCATTTCCTGTCCCTGTGACAACTCAAAAATTTAGTATTTACCATCACTTTTTAGACCAGTGACAGTGACCACCAAGACAAATAGAAAAGAATGAATCCCACCAGAAGCACTACAATAATGAAACATAATCACACTGTTTTGTCCTCCTGTCAGCATGTTTACTGTCAGCAAATGTACAGTGCTGCAGAACCTGGAGATTTAGGACTGGCATTTTCAATCCTTGTCTAAGCACTTTTGTACATTATATATAAAAATTAAAGGAGGCTAATATTAAGAAAAGTTAAGGTAATTACACAAGTTGCATAAAACAATACATTTATGCTCTTAGTAAAGTGAACTGAATAAACCTTTTAAAATCAATTTTGTTGTGATTTTATCTAGATTTCCCACTTAAGATGGCAGAGAAATGATTTCAGATGTCCCACTCACCACAACCACCCAGTCCTGCAGGAGCTGGACCACAGCATCCCCAATCAACACAGTCACTTCCTTTGTCCACGATACTCCTCGTTGTCCACGGTCATCATTTGTCACATGAATACTAAAAGGAATCAAAAGAATTACAAGGGGCTTCTGAAGCATTAAACACATAATACATTATAAAAATGTTATGATGTTATAAGACAGTGCCAGAAATAGACTGGGCATACAAACCAGTCTTCCTCTAACTTGCTTTGCTCCTGGAGGACCCTCACCTGAAGTCTCCTCCTTCACAGTCTTCACTGAAGACATAGGTACAGCTGCCTTGGAAATGGTACATTTTACCATCAAAGGTCCTATAATGTGGGTCTCCAAATGCAATGCAGGTGGCTGGGCGAGGTATGCAGTGTGGACAGCACATGCCAGGGATCAGAGCTGGGGTCTCATCCTGAAAAAGGCAAAATATTACCTAATATATATTGATGAAAATACACAGCTGTCAACCAGAATTCACATTTTCTGCTAAAATAATATTTTATTACTATTCCTGGTAATAAATCACAAAATGTACTGAATATTTCACTGTCTATATGTCCATATATTTTTGTCCTGATTCCAGTATATGTCCTTTGTAACCAAGAACCTATCTACATACAGTATATTTCATGTAGATTTAGGATTTGGATGACATTTAAGCCTTGTGCACACAATCGAATTTTCCGACAGAAATTGTGTGTTGGCAGACTGTTGGCCTAAAATTCGACCGTTTGTATGGTACATTGGACAATTGTTGTTGGATTTTCCGCGGACAAATTTTGGATGGCACACTTTAAAATGTTCCGCAGACAACGGTCTGTTGTCAGATTTAAATAAAAGTCCAAAATAAAAAACATGCATGCTCAGAAGCAATGTTCACCAAACACAACATTAGCAGAAGATGCCCAAAGGGTGGTGCTAAAGAGCTGAAAAAACATGTAGTATGTCACTATCTTTGTGTTTGTTTGCCGACAATTGTGTGCCATTTGTATGCAAGACAAGTTCCTGCCAACACCCTTTGGACAAAAGTCAGAAGCTTTGTCTGCGGAAAATCCAATCATATCCATGAGGCATAAGTTTACTAAAGCACTGTGTATAATAAATTATTGTCTTTTTTTTCCCTTTTTCTTATTTTATTTTTTAATAAAACGGTTTTACTTTTTTTTCATCCTTTTTTACATCTCAGTGCTGCCTTTTACTGTCAATGTGCATACAACAGCTATGGTGACAACTGTGTATTGAGTATGGGAACAGACACTTTTGGGAATATTTACTAAAACTGAAACACTCAGAATCTGGTGCTGCTGTGTATAGTAGCCAATCAGCTTCTAACTTTAGCTTCTTCAATTAAGCTTTGACAATAAGCCCACGTTCACATCAGGCCATTTTGACATGCAGATTGACATGTCAAATCGCTGCCTATTGCTATGGGAACGTCCGAATCGTTGCAATACTGACTTTGCTATGCCGCACCGATTACCAAAAGTAGTTCTGGACTACTTTTGGCGACCTCGGGGGCAATTTCAATAGATGGCTGTGCAGGAACCCGCACAGATATCTATGAAATCACTCCTGAAGTTGGACTGAAATGCGGGTTTGAAATTGGGTGAGTTCAACTGAACTTGCACGATTTCACAATTTCAAACCCCCCCTCAGTGCGAACCAAGGGTCAAACTAGAATCTGGACCTGTCTGATTGCATACAAGTTGAAACTCTTATGCCGCGTACACACGGTCGTTTTTTGCGATGAAAAAAACGACGTTTTTTGTGAAGTAAAAAACGACGTTTTTGAAACGTCACTTTCAAAGACGATGTTGCATACACACCATCGTTTTTTCACAAAAAACGAGGTTACGTTCACCACACTTTTCCATTGAAGCTCGCTTCATAACTAGCTTCTGGGCATGCGCGGGTTGAAAAACGTTGTTTTAAACGACGTTTTTGCTACACACGGTGACTTTTTGTGAAACAAAAAACGACGTTTTGAAAAACGACACAAAAAATTCAAGCATGTTGGAAAACGACGTTTTGCCCACACACGATCAATTTAAATGACGTTTTAAAAAACTACGTTTTTTTTTCATCGCAAAAAACGACCGTGTGTACGCGGCATTAAGGTTTGACCTCATATTATATGGTTTTGGTAAATCTGAAGATAAAAATATGCAGAAAATCTAATAGTGTGTATGGGGCTTTAAATCTAATTTGAATAAAGGCTTGCTAAATAATCATCAGGAAATAAATACCGTATGAGGAGTAGCATTACATCTCTGTAGCAAGTAAATCTGACATTATCGAAAATATATGATATAATTCATAGTACAGTAACTCACAGCAGTACAAGATACTTGTGGACACCTCTCACTGTGGCAGTGCACTTCTCCAGAAACACATGTACAGGTTGTACACTCATTCACCTGCCAATGCTCATTAGATAAGTACCTCTGGCCTTGATACAGACAGGATACAGCTGAAGCTGAAAAGAGAAAGATGTATGTTATCATTTTTGTCACTGATACCAATGAAGCCACCATAGGCGTGCGCACAGGGTCCTACATAGGAACCTTTCCCGTTCTACATAGGAACCTTTCCCCTTCTACATAGGAACCTTTCCCGTTCTACATAGCATAGGAACCTTTCCCGTTCCTACATAGGAACCTTTCCCGTTCTACATAGGAACCTTTCCCGTTCTACATAGCATAGGAACCTTTCCCGTTCCTACATAGGAACCTTTCCCGTTCTACATAGCTTAGGAACCTTTCCCGTTCCTACATAGGAACCTTTCCCGTTTTACATAGGAACCTTTCCCATTCTACATAGCATAGGAACCTTTCCCGTTCCTACATAGGAACCTTTCCCATTTTACATAGGAACCTTTCCCATTCTACATAGCATAGGAACCTTTCCCGTTCCTACATAGGAACCTTTCCCGTTCTACATAGCATAGGAACCTTTCCCGTTCCTACATAGGAACCTTTCCCGTTCTACATAGGAACCTTTCCCGTTCTACATAGCATAGGAACCTTTCCCGTTCCTACATAGGAACCTTTCCCATTCAACATAGGAACCTTTCCCGTTCTACATAGCATAGGAACCTTTCCCATTCCTACATAGGAACCTTTCCCGTTCAACATAGGAACCTTTCCCGTTCTACATAGCATAGGAACCTTTCCCGTTCCTACATAGGAACCTTTCCTGTTCTACATAGGAATCTTTCCCATTCTACATAGCATAGGAACCTTTCCTGTTTAGGAAAGGTCTCCTCATTGGAAAATTGACCCTTACCTCTTGTTCTGGTGATGACTGACTGTAACATTTTGGATTTCCTCTCACTTTCTGTTTTACTGACGATGATTACCATTATGGACAGAGATAAATGCAGTCGTCCATTACTGATGTCCCATGAAAGATTGACTTAAACGACCTACTCACCCTGACAAACATGGCAGCAAGTTCCTGGTGTCCGCACTTTTAGTTCACCTTGCTGGCACTGTATAGGACGGCACTCTTGTATCTGGCAGTCAACATGCCCCAGCTGTGAAAAACAAAGTATTTCAACAACTAATGTAGATATTATGGACAGATATTCCTGGAATTTTGCCCATAAATGTGAATGTTCACTAAAGGAATCAATCATTTGTAGAGGGATAGTCTCACTACAAACTCATAACTTGTATGAACATTTGTTCATTTAAAAGTTGCCACAAAGCCAAGGTACACCCTCTGAGAAAAGGCTTACCATTCAAGTATGAAAATAAATAGAACAGTAAGGCCTCAAGCACGTGAACGTTTTCACACATTTTATATGCCTAACATAGGACTCCCGGGTGCTTTCCTCGCCTGGGGAGCCACAGCTGGAGCACACAGCCTGTCATACAAATAAATGGCTGTACCTGGCCATAGTCGTATAAATGCCAATGCTTCCATGCATCAGTGTTTACCTGCACATGTAATTATTTTTTTTTGGGTGTATAAGTTTTGCATTTAGTATAGCACCAGGGATTTTACTCTAGGCATAGAAAATCAAAGTCAAAGTGCCTGAAGCCTAAAGCCTGGTTACCACTTTAGCATTTGTATGTGCCTTTTGGAACACACAAAAACACATGTCATAAAAATGCATTGAATTCAATTAGGCCGTTAACATCTGTGTGTTGTGTACAACGCATGTTAAAAGACACAAAAAAATACCCAACAAGAGCGGATACAGATAGATAAGAACCTAGCTTAAGAGTAGCACACATGTAAAATGTTTCTTTTACCATTCATAGGTTCTTTAACCACTGCAATACCGGGCTTTTATACCCACCTCCATACCGGGCCTATTCTGGCACTTCTCTCCTGCATGTACAAATCGTCATTCTTTTGCTAGAAAATTACGCAGAACCCCCAAACATTATATATGTTTTTTTTTAGCAGACACCCTAGGGAATAAAACGCCGGTCATTGCAATGTTTTAGCTTGCACGGTATTTGCGCAATAATTTTTCAAACGCCCTTTTTTTTGGAAAAAAAATGGTTTCAGAATTAAAAAATAACAAAACAGTAAATTTAGCCCAATTTTTTTTTTAAATATGAAAGATTATGTTACACCGAGTAAATAGATACCTAACATCTCACGCTTTAAAATTGCGCACACTCATGGAATGGCACCAAACTTAAAAATCTCCATAGGCAACTCTTTGAAAATGTTTACAGGTTACCAGTTTAGATTTACAGAGGAGGTCTAATGCGAGAATTGTTGCTAGCACTCTAGCGCATGCGGCGATACCTCACATACAGTGCCTTGCGAAAGTATTCGGCCCCCTTGAACTTTGCAATCTTTTGCCACATTTCAGGCTTCAAACATAAAGTTATAAAACTGTAATTTTTTGTGAAGAAACAAGTGGGACACAATGATGAAGTGGAACGAAATTTATTGGATATTTCAAACTTTTTTAACAAATAAAAAACTGAAAAATTGGGCGTGCAAAATTATTCAGCCCCCTTAAGTTAATACTTTGTAGCACCACCTTTTGCTGCGATTACAGCTGTAAGTCGCTTGGGGTATGTCTCTATCAGTTTTGCACATCGAGAGACTGACATTTTTGCCCATTCCTCCTTGCAAAACAGCTTGAGCTCAGTGAGGTTGGATGGAGAGCATTTGTGAACAGCAGTTTTCAGTTCTTTCCACAGATTCTCGATTGGATTCAGGTCTGGACTTTGACTTGGCCATTCTAACACCTGGATATGTTTATTTGTGAACCATTCCATTGTAGATTTTGCTTTATGTTTTGGATCATTGTCTTGTTGGAAGACAAATCTCTGTCCCAGTCTCAGGTCTTTTGCAGACTCCATCAGGTTTTCTTCCAGAATGGCCCTGTATTTGGCTCCATCCATCTTTCCATCAATTTGAACCATCTTCCCTGTCCCTGCTGAAGAAAAGCAGGCCCAAACCATGATGCTGCCACCACCATGTTTGACAGTGGGGATGGTGTGTTCAGGGTGATGAGCTGTGTTGCTTTTACTCCAAACATAACGTTTTGCATTGTTGCCAAAAAGTTGGATTTTGGTTTCATCTGAACAGAGCACCTTCTTCCACATGTTTGGTGTGTCTCCCAGGTGGCTTGTGGCAAACTTTAAATGACACTTTTTATTGATATCTTTAAGAAATGTCTTTCTTCTTGCCACTCTTCCATAAAGGCCAGATTTGTGCAGTATATGACTGATTGTTGTCCTATGGACAGAGTCTCCCACCTCAGCTGTAGATCTCTGCAGTTCATCCAGAGTGATCATGGGCCTCTTGGATGCATCTCTGATCAGTCTTCTCCTTGTATGAGCTGAAAGTTTAGAGGGACGGCCAGGTCTTCATAGATTTGCAGTGGTCTGATACTCCTTCCATTTCAATATTATCGCTTGCACAGTGCTCCTTGGGATGTTTAAAGCTTGGGAAATCTTTTTGTATCCAAATCCGGCTTTAAACTTCTCCACAACATTATCTCGGACCTGCCTGATGTGTTCCTTCTTCTTCATGATGCTCTCTGCGCTTTAAACGGATCTCTGAGACTATCACCGTGCAGGTGCCTTTATACGGAGACTTGATTACACACAGGTGGATTCTATTTATCATCATTAGTTATTTAGGTCAACATTGGATCATTCAGAGATCCTCACTGAACTTCTGGAGAGAGTTTGCTGCACTGAAAGTAAAGGGGCTGAATAATTTTGCACGCCCAATTTTTCAGTTTTTTATTTGTTAAAAAAGTTTGAAATATCCAATAAATTTCGTTCCACTTCATGATTGTGTCCCACTTGTTGTTGATTCTTCACGAAAAATTACAGTTTTAAATCTTTATGTTTGAAGCCTGAAATGTGGCAAAAGGTCGCAAAGTTCAAGGAGGCCGAATACTTTCACAAGGCACTGTATGTGGTTTGAATGGCGTTTACATATGTGGGCAGGACTTACGTGTGCGTTTGCTTCTGCGCGCGAGCTACTGGGGACAGGGGCGTTAAATTTTTTTTCTTTATTATTATTATTATTTTTATTTGACTTATTTATTTATTTACACTTTAAAAAAAATATTTTAAACACTTTTATTCCTATTACAAGGAATGTAAACATCCCTTGTAATAGGAAATGTGTGTGACAGGTCCTCTTTATGGAGAGATGTAGGGTCAATAAGAACGAGCATCTCTCCTCCTGGCTAAAAAGCTTTGTTTACTTCCGGGTACCCGGGCCTGACATCACCACATCGCGCCCGGGCCTTCCGACGATCATAGAGATGACTGGTGACCATCTGGTCACCAGTCATCTCTATGCTTACTAGCCTGCGTCGGAAATTCTGACGGAAAAAGTCAGATGGGGCATACACACGGTTGGAATATCCAACGAAAAGCTCCCTTCTGACTTTTTACATCGGAAATTCCGACCGTGCGTACGTGGCATTATACTCCATGTTAGGTAGGAACAGACCTTGGAACATCAAAGTGGAAATTTTGCTTCTGAGGTCCCCGAGTGATATTCAGCCAGTTGTTATTCATGCATCAGCATCCACCCATGACGAGTTTCAGAAGACTGAACCTTTCAAAGACATTTGTCATGAGAGAAACATGAAGGCCATTACCCTCTCCATGTGAAACGCCTGGCTGCCTGACTGTCTTGCTGACCATATTAGCTTTAGTTCTTTGAGTCACTGACCTAAAACAAGTATTGACATAAGAACTTCTGACTTTCTAAATCTACAAACTTGTTCCTGGTCAGATAATATTAACTCCAATGGGTCTGCCTAACAGTCAGGCATGGGGTTTCAGAAGGAAATCATAAGTATCAGCCCTCAAATTTCTTTCTTGCAAAGTTTTCTTTAAATACTGGTAGTTTATGCTATGTTTACAAAATCATACAAGAAAGGATACTTTGTCAATAGCTACATCATACTTTACAGCAGTGGTCGTCAACCCTGTCCTCAGGACCCACTAAGGCTGGATTCACACCTATGCATTTTTAGTGCTTTTTGCATTTTGCAGATTTGCACTACAGAACGTGTTCCATAGGAAACCATGGTAAATGGACAGTAGTGCAAATCTGCAAAATGCAAAAAGCACTAAAAATGCATAAGGTGTGAATGCAGCCTAACAGGCCAGGTTTGCAAGATAACTGAAATGCATCACAGGTGAATGAATGAATGAAAACTTATACAGCGCGGCACATGCAAACTGAATCGCCTCGGCGCTTGTTGTTCCTGTCTCCTTTGGTATCAAAAGAGATGAGTCTTGATCCTTCTCCTGAATGCTAAGTAGTTCTCCTGCAACCGAATACTGGTTGGCAAAGCGTTCCATAGTCTGGGACCTTGGACCGCGAATCTTCTATCTCCTTTGGATTTGTATCCGGCTTTCGGTATCTGCAGGAGATTTTAATTAGTGGATCGCAAGACGCGATTGGGGTTATGGGCTTTTATTTTTTCGCATAAATAATGGGGAGCATTCCCATGGATACATCTATGCGTTAGACAGAGTGCTTTAAAAGTAATTCTGTTTTTTACTGGTAACCAGTGAAGGGATCTCAGTGAGGGTGAGATTGATTCCCAAGGTTTTTTTCCAGTCACAAGTCTAGCGGCCGTATTTTGAACGACTTGTAGACGAGCGATTTGGTACCTAGGGAGTCCGAGGTAAAGGGCATTTGCATAGTCCAATCTTGAGTTTACAACTGCTCCCACCACGACCGCTATGTCTTCTTTGGGGATAAAAGGGATGAGCCTATGTAGTAGGCGCAGCAGATGGTGAGATCCGCTGACTACTGACCCTATTTGTGCGTCCATAGTCATGTAGGAGTCAAAAATGACCCCGAGGCTTTTGACTTTGGCGCTAGGGGTGATGATTTTGCCCAGAATGGGCGGGGGCCTCCACGTTGTTACAGGTAGATTCTTAGTTCTGTTTTCGCTCCATTGAGTTTTAGATAACTCTTTGTCATCCAGTCCTCTATCAAAGAGAGACATGTCTCTAGATTGAGGTGGTGATCCTTTTTATTGCAAATGCGGAAATACAGTTGCGTGTCGTCTGCATATGAGTGATAAAGCAGTTTTTGACTGCTGATGATCTCAAAAAGAGGACGGAGATAAATGTTGAATAACACCGGCGACAGCGGGGATCTTTGAGGGCCCCTGCATGATACCGTGCGTTTTTCAGAAAAGAAAAGTCCTAACTTCACTATTTGCGCTCTGTTTTCCAAAAAAGAGGAGAACCAAGATAAATCGCCTTCTGCGACTCTGGCTACTTCAGCTAGCCGGGTCAATAAAAGCTTGTGGTCTACTGTATCGAAAGCTGCGCTCAGGTCTAACAGAACCAGAAGACAAGATTCTCCTTTGTCTGCGGCCTCAAGGGCGTCGTCCCATATCTTGAGCAATGCTGTTTCCGTCCCGTTTCCGGGGCGGAAACCTGATTGAAATGGGTCGAGTAGGTTGTGGGTATCTAGATGCTGTTGCAGCTGTTGCACCACTGCTTTCTCCATGATCTTGGAGAAAGTGTTTAAGCTTGTTATGGGGCGGCGGCGGAGTGGATCCTTGGGGTCCAGGGTAGATTTCTTCAAGATGTGTCTAATTATACCCTCCTTCAACTGGGAGGGCACTATGCCCTCCATGAAAGATTGGTTAATAAGTTGCTTGATAGGAGGTGCCAGGATGTCGGCGCATTCCTTCAGCAGTTTGGTGGGGATGATATCGTTTGGCGCAGTGCTGTTACGCAGAGTACCGATGATATGTTTTGTGGCTTGGATAGTGATGGGTTCCAGCGTGAACTTACCTGGTTGGGGTGAATTACTACAGGTGTTGTGTAAATTATTACAGGGGGGGCTACGGGGGGAATTGTTTTGCTGAATGCTTTGCTGGATTTCCTCGATTTTATTAATGAAGTAATCCGATAAATCATTGCAAAATTCTTGTGAGTCCGAATTGGGGGCTTCAAGACATCCTGGATTCATGGTCTGAGTGACCAGCTTGTAGAGTTTGCGGGGGCGATTCAGGGCGCTGTTGATAGCCTCAGAAAAAATTTTTTTCTTGGCTTTGAAGGTTTCTTTGTGATATTTCTTAGTTATTGCCTTGTAGATAGAGAGTTTCTCATCTGATGGGCTTCTCTTCCAGGCGGCTTCCGCCCTTCTGCGCTCTTGCTTCAGTAACGCCATTTGGTTGTTGAACCAGCTGGAGTTTGTTTTTCGGATGTGGGTTTTACGTTTTGGTGCTATTAAGTCAGCTGACTGTAATAGGGCTGTGTTTATGGCATCCAGTGTTTCCTCAGCCGTTTGATGTGGCTGAATTGTTTAAATTTTTTTTCTTAACGCTGCTTTGAAGAATTCCAAGTGGAGCTTCTTCTGGCATCTAGTCCAGTGTGTAGTCACTGGATTTGATGTTTTTGTTAAGGGGGAGGAATTGGAAATAATGAATTTGATTGCATGGTGATCTGACCATGGCAACGGTTCAATTACCAAGATTTTTATTTCCAGATTTTGTCTGAAAATGAGATCAAGTGTGTGACCTAAAGCATGTGTGGGCCCACATACTAGTTGTTGTAGCCGTAGACCTTCTAGGTGGTCAATGCAGGCGTCGGCCACGGGGTCTTGTGGGGAGTTGGCCCAGAGGTTGAAATCCCCGAGCAGCAAAAGGTGTTTGCTGTTCAGGGTATAAGTGGAGATAAAGTCCGTCAATAATGAGAGAAGCTGCGACTTGGGGCCGGGTGGCCTATAGCAGAGTAAAATCCGAACGGTCTCCTGGGAGTTTGCTTGCAGTTGTAGAGTAAGGGTTTCCATGAATGGAAGAGGGTTTTGAAGGACTGGTTTTGTGATCGCCAGATGAATCTTATGGATCACCGCCAGTCCTCCTCCTCTTTGCCCTATTCTGTTTTCTGTAATAATACGATCATTTTCTGGCACCAATTCTCCTAGAATGGTAAAATAGTGAAATCCTTCGCGCTAAAACAATCAATATGACAATAATAATGCTCAGATTGCAGCAAAAACGAATAGTGTTTACCATACACAAGTGAAGCATAAATATAAAAGTGAATTTGCGCAAAAAAACACATCAATCAATATAAAACATATGTGATAAATATGTAATAGGTAATAAGTGAAAAGTAGATAAATAAATTTAAATAGAAATAAAAGTCCATATGTGTTGGAAAAGTCCATATAGTGCAAACGTGCAGTGCACAAAAGTTGCTCTCAGTGAAGTTGTAAAACTGGCAATAAAGTGCTAGTGCTCCTCCTCCCAGATGAAGGCAAGAGAGCCGTAACGCGTAGGGATTCAGACGTACACCTGGAAGTGACGTGAGATATATGGCAGATGCCGCCTTGTTTATTATTTGATGCCTACTTTGATTCTTTACTGATGTAAGGAGATTACTTTGTTTTTCAATAAATATACACGTTGTGACATACTACACCATTGGAGGCCTTTCTTTCTTTATGTTTCCCCGAGTAATACAGCGAAGGGGTACTACAAGACATAGAGATGACTGAATAGCTCCTGGTGTCGTCCACTATCATTGAATTTACCCAGAGGATTTGTTTGGAGGCTTTTATTGATCTATTGAGAGGTGAGAGGCCTGTGAGGCTGTGTGTTTGGAGTGGCATGGGCTAGTTTGACCCATTATCACGGCATTTATATATGCCACCAAGGTGAGAGGCCTGAGAGGCTGAATGCACGAAGGAGCACTAGCACTTTATTGCCAGTTTTACAACTTCACTGAGAGCAACTTTTGTGAACTGCACGTTTGCACTATATGGACTTTTCCAACACATATGGACTTTTATTTCTATTTTAATTTATTTATCTACTTTTCACTTATTACCTATTACATATTTATCACATATGTTTTATATTGATTGATGTGTTTTTTTGCGCAAATTCACTTTTATATTTATTCTCCTAGAATGGTGTTACAGTCGGCTGTGAGCCAGCTCTCTGTTATAAAGAGGCAGTCTAAGTCGTATTGCAGGATGAAGTCATGGATTTCTAGTCGGTGCTTTACTGCCGATCTTGTGTTGATCAAACACATGATATGTGCTTCAGTTGTGGCAAGCGGCTGCGACTCTTGATAGTCGATCGTCGATCGGTTCTAAAGAGTCGCTCAGCTTGCAGGGCTTTTTTGGTGATGGCTGGTAGTATTGCGGCAAATCGCCTCAGACCCCAGATGGTCTCTGCTGAGTATTGCAGATTAATCATGGTCGCCAAACACCGGGGGGGGGGGGGTGGGGAGATGGAAGGATAGTCAAGGATTAGCTGAATCCTCTATCCTGACTTGGTCCAGAGGAAGGCAAAAAAAACCCGACCGTGCTATGCCAATATGCAGTGGCATGGAAAAAAAATCCTTCCTGACCCCTCGAGAGGCGATCGGACAAACCCTGGATCAAGTATTACGGTGTTCACCAAGGGGGGCTTGGGGCTGGGTGTAGTAGAGATGGCAGCTAAGCCAGCAGCAAGATCCAGGCTAGTAAGCTCCCAGATTTTGTGGATCGGTGCTGCTGTAGGGGCCAGGACGGATCAAGTGGGGGTAGGAGCTGCTTTCTAGGGCTATGGGGGGGGTTTCTGGGCCGTTTTAAGAGTTTGGGAGAGCTTGGGATGGCGAGGAGCGGCGCACCGCTAGGCCGCGGTTGAAGCCACGGCCTTTCCTAGTCGCAGTTGCCGCGATTGCTTCCAGGCCGGCACGGAGGGGTGAAAACCACCCGAAAACCACCCGAAAAGGTGCAACTGGCACCGGATGGGTGGCGAATAGGTTGCTAGAGTGGGGGAGATAGTGTGGGGAGTTTATGGCAAAGGGGAGAGCCGAGGTATTGAGTGGGTAGCAGTGGCTTGTCCTGAAAAGGACAGCCGCCTGTATCCACAGTGGGTGGGTGGCTTACCTGCTGGTTGTGAGATGAGAAAAGGGAACCAGGGGGGTCAGGCAAAGCCGAGGGGAGCTAAATGGTGGGAGGACACGGAGGATACGGAGCTGTGGAGCTGTGGAGAGCCTACCTAGCAGCCTGTCAGTATCACTGTCTGATCTATCTGGTCACTGGCGAGAGCAGACTCGTGCGGAAGGCCGGAGGGTCCTACTCTCCCACTGACTGTGCCTGACTGACTGTGTCTGAGCAGGTTGTGATATAATTTGCTGCTTAGTGATTGCAGTATTCTAGTTTGCATCTCCCCAAGGTAATACCTGTTAGGCCGCGTACACATGATCGAACATGTCTGCTGAAACTGGTCCGCAGACCAGTTTCAGCGGACAAGTTCGATCGTGTGAACGGCCTATCGGACCATTTTCCAGCGGACAAAAATTTCCAAACATGCGGACCAAAATCCCCCGCATGAGCAGAATCAAGTCGACGCATGCTTGGAAGCATTGAACTTCGTTTTTTCATCACGCCGTTGTGTTCTACGTCACCGCGTTCTGGTCCGAGGGGATTTTGGTCCGATGGTGTGTATGCACATCAGACCAACAGACCACTTCAGCCTGGTCCGATAAAAACGGTCCGTCGGACACGTTTCCTCGGACATGTCTGATCGTGTGTACAGGGCCTTAGTGGGTCCTAAGGACAGGGTTGATGACCACTGCTTTACAGTACAAAGAAGGCCAGGAGATGTTAGCTGATGACATTTGCCTCCCTATGAGATGCTAGCTGGTGCCATTTGCTTTCCTTACATTCTGCTGTCTGCACATCAACATAGCTACCGATAAATCATTAGCTCCTTTCTAAAAAATTACACACAAAAACACGCTTCATACCATACATCCTTATTAGAACAGCTTTATGCAGGTTCTTGTTTGGATATCTACACTATACAGTTCCAATCCTGACCTCCCTGGGGCCCTAAGCAAAATGACACGGGCGCTGCCAACAGTGACATGTCAAAGTTGAGAAGCGGGGGAAAGGGGGTGTTCTGCTGTCGGAAATGACATCTTACATTAAAGTGAGGAGCGGGGGGGTGCTGACTTCTTACCTCTTCTCCCATGCAGCCAGCAAGTTAAGAAGCAGGGTGAGGGGCTGAAAATTACTTCTCACCAGGCGGTGCCTCTAGTAATTTGTGGGGGCCCTAAGCAGGTTGCATAGCGAGCCTATAAGGCGGATCGGCCCTGACACTATATACTATATACATGAAATGTCAACATAAACACCACTCACTGTACAGGTGCAGGTGATACATGGATTTTGTCTGTCTGCCCAAGTCTCTCCATCTGAAACCCTTCGTCCTTCAAGCTCAACCAAACATTCTGTACAGGGATGACACTAAGTTAGTAAAATAATGCCTTGTAAAAGGTTTTGCAGTATAATTGTACAATAAAGTGGCAAACACCCCAACCTATAACTGGCCTTTGGCAGCAAGTTGTACACGAAAGGGCAATGCACATCACAAACAAACAAAAGATTTTCCCAGCACACTTACCAGCCAGCCTGCAAAACAACCAAATTGACCCTGTCTAACAGTTTACGTTAAAGTGGTACGTAAAGGTTCAGTATTTTTTTTAAAATAACAAATATGTCATACTTACCTGCAGTGTGCAGTTTGTTTTGCCCCAATCGTCCTCTTCTGGGGTCCCACGATGGCTCCTCCTTGTAATAGCTAACCCCCCCTGGGAAGCTCTCTTACGTGTCATAGTGTATGACTCAGCCCCGCCCCGCATCATTGGATTTGATTGACAGCAGCAGGAGCCAATGGCTGCCCTGCTATCAATCTATCCAATGAAGAGCCGACAAGACGTGGGGAAAGCGACGCGGGATCGCGCCCATGGAAATTCGGGGCTTAGGTAAGTAAAACAGGAGCTGGGGCGGCACCTTAATGTATAGGATGCATTAAGGTGAAAAAACACGAGGGTTTACAACCCCTTTAAAAACAAAGGCCCAGATTCACAGAGCAATTACGCCTGTCTAACTGGTGTTAGACAGGAGTAATTTCAAATTTCGCGCGCCATATCACTAGTTTGAATCCTCAAACCATGATACGGCGGCTTCGGGCTTCGATCTGAGAGACTTACGTCTTCGTAAGCCTTCCGATCTACACTGCTGATATATTTTTGCGGCCGCTGGGAGGAGTTTGCGTCGTTTTCATGCGTCGGGATATGCAAATGAGTTTTTACGGCGATCCACGAAGATACGAGCGGTCTTCGCAATCGCTTTCGTCTATTTTTTTATACGTACTGTTAGACCAGCTTTTTGCTGGTCTGACGGTGCGTAGCCCATGTTAAGTATGGCCGTCGTTCCCGCGTCGAATTTAAAAAAATTTTATTTTTTTTTACGTAACTCGTTCGGGAATAGGAATCTCCGTAAACGACGCTACTCAAGAAAAAATTACGTAACGACGTGATTTCGCGCAATGCATGGCGGGAAATTTGCGAACGGAGCATGCGCAGTTCGATCGCCGCGGGAACGCGCCTATTTTAAATGCTTCACGCCCCCTACTCGCGTAGATGGATTGCGACGGGAAAAATACACTACGCCGCCGTCGTTTACTGGACAAAATCTACCTGGATTCCACGTAGAGCCAGGTAAAAAACGGCGGCGTAGTGTATTTCTGATACTCTACGATAATCTAAATCTATCTGAATCTGGGCCAAAGGATTTTGTTTGCACACATCCACAAATAGTAAGCTTACAAAACCCTCTGTTTTTATCAAAAACTGTTAGACAGGGTAAATTTGTTTGTTTTGGGTGCTAAGTGTGCTGGGAAATCTTTTGTTTGTTTGTGATATGAGTTGCCTTTCCACGTGCACCTTGCTGCAAAGGCCAGTTATAGGTTGGGGCGGTTGCCACTTTTTAGTACATTTGGTTAAATTGGGTACAACAGGGATGCACTGGATGCCTTTGCTGCCATTGTGCTTTTGCTGGGCATCACTTACACCCTGTTTTAGTCTCACTAAAATAAGTCTCACCAGTGCATACTGGGCAACATGAACCAGGCGGTGTGATCTGTTCTGAACGAGGGCAGCTAAGAACTGAGCAGGGTCTATGTTCACACAGCCATGTTAGGTCCTAAAAAAAATAAAAAATACAAAAATGAGGGAACAAGACATAAACATAGGATAATCAAGCTCTAGAATGTATTTTTTGTACCTTGCACTGGCAGGTGTAACAAGGGTCATTGATAACCTGTATCTCACTTCCCACCAGTAAGTCTGTACAGTTGCTCAGAGCCTCTAAAAACAGAGTAAATTAGATATGCATGTAATTCATGTTTTTTTACTTCAACTACTTTGAGGTGATTAGAATTTACAACTCACGGGCACAGCTGGCACAACACTGGCCAAAAGCAGGTGGCAAAATTTGACTTTTGGGACAATCCACGAGGCTGGGGCACTGCTTTCTGCTGCAACGTCTGTACTGGCGGCCGTCTGGTAAACGCTATACAGAGAATAGAATTTTTTTTGTATAATATACCCATAACTATGGGCACCATTTTCTTTCAGAGGTATTTGTTAATAAGTTAACTCTTACATACAAGAATTGTAATCTCTTACCTCACATGTGCATATCTCGCATGGATCATCAGAAGGATGGAAACTGTCCCCAGGAGCGTACACCTTTTTATTAACTACACAGTCTAAAAGAAGATGCAGGTAAAGGTATACAGTAGGACCATGTAAATAATATAAATGATATACAGATGGAGCGGAAATGCAGGGGAAGGGGTAGGTTGAGCATGTAGACTAGAAATCCAAAGATAGTGACAGATAATAAACCAGAAATATAACTCACATGTGCAAGAAACACAGATACAGTTTTACATAGGAGAAAAGTTCAGGCAGGAAATAACATATACTACATAAGGTAAACCCAGAGAAGGTGATAATATATATACCTGCACACAGAGGACAGCACTCCCCAGGCAATGTTATGTGACTGCTACAAGAAGTGATACACTGCAACTTGGAGCAGGTAGTGACACCATCCACACACATGCATGCCATGCAGCGGTCCACACTGGAGACCCAGTTGCTGTGGTCTTTATATTCCCGACCATTGTAAATACAGCCTGTAAAACAAATGTAGGAATGGTGTAGCATAAGCTGTGCAGGCATCACAGAAAAAAGTGTTAGATTTAAAAATAAGTGTTAAATGCATGGTAGTGGTTGAAGTGAAAGGATGCCTTTTAAATAGTATTACATCCAATGTAGAAGCTCCAGTGTTGGGTGATATGAGGTGTCCATTATCCTGAAGTGCTCACAATTACATATTTGCAATATCATTATGTATGGACGCTTCAGCAGGACATTACAGGCAGAAGAAAACTAGATACATTGAGTTGTATACAGTATGTCCGATGACTACCAATTGTTTTGCATAGATACTGCAAAGATAAGTACAGTACGGTGGCCTACAGCTCATGCATGTTTTTCTAGACTAGACTAGACTATGTCCATGTCTATGTATATTTGGGAAGAAAGAAAGGGATCTGTAGTTGGTGACATCATTGTTATGCTTTAGAATAGAATTAACTTTTTCTATTGTCTCAACAGTATAGATTATGGGGCTGGAATGAAAAAGTCTATGTGTATGTGTCAACTAATCAGGGTCAGATTAATACCACCTGTCCCTGCTTGCCAACTGTTTTGTGAAGCCCATCTTCCATTCCAATCAACAGGCTACATAGCAATGGAAGACATCATTACTACATGAGGTTTACCAAGCTGGGGTCAGAGAAGCCGAACGTCGGTGCGCAGGCGCCGTATAGAGCCGACTCGATGTTCGGCTTCTTTCGGCAAGTCGTGACGTGCTGTATGCACCGGTCGGAAGCACGTCAATCACTTAGGCTGTTAATAAGAACGCCCACTCCCGCGGGATTCACTACCCGGAAGCCGGGGGGGAAAATATCACTAAAATGGTATGTACGATAAAAAAAAAGAGCAGCATACTCTCACTCTCAGGAGTCTGCTCATTGTAATGTTAGAATTTTTTTTGGGTGAACCTCCGCTTTAAGAGCCGGTTCACACTGGAGCGACTCGTCAGGCAGCTCAGCCACCTGATGAGTCGCGTCCCATTCAATGCTATGGAACCGTTCTAATAGGAGCATCACAAGTCGCTCTGACTTAGAAAGAGGTTCCTGTACGACTTCGGGTGCGGCTTGGGGCGACCTGCATTGACTTCTATACAGAAGTCATTTTAGTGCAGGGACCGACCTGTCAGAGAGCCGCTCTCCCCGTAGAGTCCGTTGTCATTCGATCCGATCCGCCAGACGGATGGAAAAGTAGGGTTTTCCTCCGTCACACTTTGGCGGGTCGGAGCTGGTTGGATGTCAGCGGGCATGTCACCGCTGACATCAGTGGCTCCATAGAGGTGCATGGAGCGCCCCTTCAGGTCCGCCTAAAAAACTGGCAGGCGGACCTAAACTGTCCGCCCTTGTGAAATGATCCTATGAGAGCAGGGAAAATTGTCAATCTATTCTGATAGAAGTCTAGTTCTATGTATGGACCCAGAGTGGGTGACTTGTAATTACACAATAGAATAGTCAGACAACAAAATTGCACAAGTTGTGTATAAACTAAAACAATGAGAACCCAGAGAGATTGCTCCGCCAGGAAGGACAACAGTCTCCAAACTTTTATCTGATGTATTATGTGTGTATTAGAATTAGGTTACTGATTGTCAATACCATACAATGCAGGTTTTTTTTTTTTTTTGCTTTCAGAACCTACCAAATTATTTAAAGTGAGTATTCGTTTTTACTGTAATCTACCAAATGTACTTGAAACTCTAGACTTTCATTCGATCTATTCAGTCCTATGGCACTTGCATCTATTAAGCAAGGAACAGGCTTGCATTGAGACTCACCTCTACAACGAGGACAGCATGCTCCAGGATCGGTCACTTGTTGTGTACATGGCAGAGTGGGACATGTGGGAGGATCACATTGTACACTGCCTGACTGTAAGGAAACACAAAACATCAAATCAAAGAATCCCATGCAGAAAATACCTGTAAAATGCAAGCATATACAATTTTCCAACATACTGAGGGGAATTTATCAGAACTGGAGCAGCTATGCATGACAACCAATCAGCTTCTGTCTTTTATTTTCAAAATCTAACTGAACAAGCTGCAGCTAGAAGCTGATTCGTTGCCATGCACAGTTTTGATAAATCCCCCTCACTGTAAGCAGCATTGTCTAGGAAACATGAAACTGTTACATATACGTATGTATATATATATATATATATATATATATATACAGAGCTTTTTTTCTCAGAAAATAGGAGCAGGAACTCAACCACGACCCGTTCAGATTTCACAAACAGTAGAAGGGTCTTAAAGGGGCATTAAATACCAGAATTGCATTACATACAGTGTGCAGAGTTCAGGGGGTTACAAAGCAGTCACTTGTAAACACAGAAACCAGACTTCTGTGTTCACAAGTGATTGTGGTGAGCGGGCACCAAAGGGTCTGAGCCAAAGGTGGTGGAACTGAGTTCCCCCAAGTTCCCCCAGAAAAAAAGCCCTGTATATATATATATATATATATATATATATATATATATACACCATGCTTGTCATTTAAAGGAGAAGTCCAGACTGAGCTTTTTAGGCTGGGCTTCTCCTCTGGGTCACTGGAGTGCAAATCCTTTTGCACTCCTGTGACCCGTTTTTAGCAGGAAGCTGTCTGAAGTCCGTTCTCCACTACTGCCAGTCACTGCCATCAGTCGAGCAGCGCGTCATCATGACTTCCAAGTCGGGATCCACCAGCTGCCCTGATTAATGGCAGTCTCAGCGTCTCAGCAAGCCGCTAAAATAGCCTTTCCCCACCCCTCCACTGGTTGGCGTTCCAATGAGCATTGAGAAGTAGAGCAGAAGCCGTGCTGACTGACAGTCAGTATGGCACTGCTCAGGGAGAAGTGAGAACGGAGCCATCGGCGGTGTTCAGTTCTCAGTGCAGAGACGCCGGGGGACAGCGGCAGCATCAGACTGATGTTCCATCCACCGAGGTAAGTATGAATAGCAAAAAAAAACAACCATACTTCTCTTTTAAGTAAAGGTTTTCCATTATAAAGGTTTTCCATTGTTCTGAAAACAGAACTGATGCCATATACGAGGCGTCTATAAATGACAGAAATGTAGAAGTCCAATTTAATTTGTGCATTTGTGTACTTACTTTACATGTGCATTGCAGACATGGATCTGTGGGGGGCACCCAGCGAGCACCTTCACTGTATTCCTTCCCTTGGTACCAGCATACTGATAAATAGAAAAAGATAAGAAAAATTATACAGTAAGTTTTTAAAAGTGGATTTAGCATGTATCAAAAACACAAATCGGGGCATTATAAACAAGGAAATAAGATGAATTTATGCACCCTTAAAATAAAACTACCCCACGCCCTGTATCCTTTACTTTGTGATGGTGTTTACCTATATTCTTTATATCTATCTACAAAACAAACAAACACAATAAAAATAAAAATAAAAACACCTCATAAAATATGTGTATTTATTGTCTTTTAATTTATATTAAAAAAAAACTATATTTACATCATGTGAACCTAACATTTATTTTATATTAAGCGGTGGGTCTGGGGGTATGAATCCCCCCATCTTCACCCGTAGAATCAGTGTATTTTATATCCCCATCTTTTTAACCCTGTGTATTTCCAAAGTTTTATTTAAATCTATGTATTTGAGAGGGACTATATGCTCCCTCCTCTTTTATCTCAACTTAGTGTTTTTCTGGAAAATCTATACATTTTTCACATGAGCTAAGCTCTTTAATAGAGCGCAGGGGTTTTGGGGGGGTACTTACGAAGTGCTGAAGTTGTCTATGGGCCAGATTCAGGTAGAGTTAGGCTGGAGTATCAGTGATACTCCAGCCTAACCTTCACTTTAAGCCGGCGTTTTTGTTTTCTGTAACCAGAAAACAAGAAACGCCGGGTTGGAGTTCCGATGCGAGCGGCGTAATTGAATTTCGCCATCGCATCGCAACTTTAATTTAAAAATGGCACTGGGGGTGTTCCCGCTGATTTACGCCGAAAAAATATGTTAATCAGCGGGAATCGGCAATTCGCAATCGTATTCGGGCACGACGCAGTGACTTTCCGACATTTCCGTAAGAGATACGCGGCGTAAAGAAATACATGCCCCCTATTGGAATATCCTATGTTAAGTATAGCCGTCGTCATTGCGTCGAAAAAAATAATAATTTGCGTCGCTTGCGTAAAACGTCCATGAATGGGGATTTGACGTCATTGACTTTCACTGACAGAATTTGGAGCATGCGCACTGGGATGCATTGACAGTCGACGCATGCGCAGTACGTTCGCCGCGGGATCGCGCTTAGTTTAAATAATACACGCCCCGTACCCGCCCAATTTGAATTCCGCCGGCTCATTTTCGATACACTGCCGCAACTTTAGGAGCAAGTGCTTCATGAATAACAGCACTTGCTCCTAAAATTTCGCCAGAGTAACGTAAATGAGAAACGTTACTCCAGATTAAAGATGCTCCAATCTACCTGAATCTGGCCCTATATCTCCAGCCATCCCAGGGTAACCCTCCATATTTCTCCAATAGTTAAGCTAAGATACAGAGCACATTCTCCTTCAGTACATCTTTTAATCTTAAACTGTCCGATACTGTCCATCTCAGATACAGCTTTTCGCTATTCCCTGGGGGGAAGTAGCTCGTACCCGAAAGGGGCATATGTGGACTGTTGTATTGCCATTTTCTAGCTTTAAACAAACTATGCCACACTCTAAATGTTTCTTTTGTGATTGAGGCTGTATCTCCATAATAAGTTACAACTCTCCTAAACGTGTAAGTCACAAAAATATCATTTAGTTAAGTTATCAAAAATAAAAAAAACATACATATAACATACATCGTCACTCTCATAAAATGCAAGCTTTTTTCTTTCTTTTTGTTTACAAAAAAAAGAAGAAGGAAAAGCAAAAAAGAAGGAGGGGGGGGGGGGAACAAATGAGCAGGACAATGGCAAATCATTGAATATAAAAAAAATAATAATATAAAAATAGGCCAAGCTTAGTCAGCAAATGGCCTTGTTAACATTCAAGATAATAATCCATTAAAAAATTAAATACCATTAGGGGCCTGAAATGATATCATAATACAGTGTAGTAGCTTTAAATTCATTCATTTAGGCTCTTTATATGGGTTTAGTGATTTGGAAATATAAGTAAAGTTGCTCCAGACTATCTACATCTCGCTCCACACTCATAATTCAGACATACCGTATTTATCGGCGTATACCGCACACTTTTTTCCCCTGAAAATAGGGGGGAAATCACAGAGCCGTCATCTCCTCTTGGCTCTCACTCGGCTGTCACGTCACACACGCACAGTCCCGCCTCTGCCACCAGCATTGGACATTGTTCTGTCTGTCACATGAGATGGTCCAATGCCGATGGCGGGACTGTGCGTGTGTGACGTGACAGCCGAGTGAGAACCGAGTGGAGATGACGGCTCTGATTTCCAGCGGTGATATCCGGTAGGCGCTTTTCCCCCTTCTTCCCCTCCGAGGTATGCCATAGGTAGGCGCTACAGTCTCGGCCAGCGCTGGCGAGCTGCCCGCGTTTAAGGGTCTCCTCACCCTCCCCTTCATCACAGACTGTCAAATACTTGGGAACAGAAGCCCTAAGCCGCGCTATAGTCCCGGCCAGCGCTGCCTATGTGTGAGAGTTCCAGTTCCCTCCCTTTCACCATCGAGTGCTGACAGCTAGAAGCCCTAAGGTACTGTGTATCTCCTTGAACATATGAGCTGCTCTCTGAGTTGCTTGCTGTATATTGCTGCTTATCTTATTTTACATTTTAACTGCATTTACTATTTGGACTAAAAAAAAAAAATGTTTACAGAAAATTCCCTCTTAAAATTGTGATGCGCGTTATACGTCGGCGCGCGTTATACGCCGATAGATACGGTAATACCCATCTCGTTCAATACTCAAAAGTCTTTTATGTACCCTCAAACACAGCCTATGACATATCTTATCTTATTGCAGCAGTATCATACCTGGGCACTCTTTGCAACACTGGCCAGGCTTACTGACTGGGTTGGCACAGTAGATTTGAGGGCACACAACATGTGTACACGTCACACTTCCTTCTAGACACACACACCGGAGGCATGGGTTGGATAAGGAGTTGAATGTCTGCCGATTTGAATATTCTTTGCCTTCATAAAGACAACGGTCACACACAGGGCAACAAGGAGATAATGGGGAAGGCACGGGGTGACTGCAGTCTTGGGAACATGGAACACGCTGACAGTTCACCAGCTCATTCTGTTAGGAGAAAACATTTTTTTTAAACAAAAGCAAATGCACACAAATTCTATATATATTTTTTTTGTAATAGGTTACAAAGATTACTCATAAAGAACCTGCAAGCACTTGTTCACTTGCATACAGTTATTAAATATTTCACCTTTATAAGGAGACTCACATAATGCTGTTCTGTATCAAAAAGTACTAACTTTACATAAACTGTATGTATTAGCACTCTTTAGTGTGCAAATAGTTTTTCTCATGGATTGTAACAGAGCACCCTACTTGCATTATATATTATAATAGATAGGATATAGCCATTATACAATGTTGGGGATAAACAGACCTATTTAATAAAGCAATGCAAACTGCAACCACTATGACAGCTAGGTAAAATGTTAAGTAGGTAACTGCAATTTGTGATCACGAGTAGACTTGTTGCGCCACTCAAAGCTGGAGGATAAGTGTCCCTACCGATATTCAGAAAGTGGGAGCAGGCATGAGGAACTAATTCAGAAGCGTGGACACGTGGGTAAGACGCCGCTCAAAACCAACCCAGTGATTTAGATGTGAATATGGCTGTGTATAGCCTCAGCGAGCCCTGTTCCAACCATGCCCCTTAACAAAGGTGACCTTTGTGACCAAGCCTCGGTAGTCAGGGGCGAAACATGTCAGGGGGCATGGTCGGAGCAGCGCTGGGTTACTTCAATTTGCTTATAATCCTGGCTGAGAAAGTATTAAAGCCAGAGTTTCAGCATAACAGCAAAGCAACTTACATTTTCAGAAGGAGGTCAGAACAGTTCGACCCATATTTCTCTAATGCCAGGTTTACTTTAAAGTACTATGGCATCCCTTTAACCAATTCCTTACCGGGCCATAGGCAAAAGATGTCCTTGATTTGAAGTAGAATAATGGGGTTATAGCAGCAGAAATAAGCCATAACCCCGGTATTGTTTTTTTCAGCTGGCGATTCTCTAACTGCTAAAAGCCATCCGAGCAGCCAATTAACAGCTGGATAACTTTTAGATGCCCCTTCCCATTTCTGGTGGTTCTCGGGCTTACCAGAATGATCGGTGAGTCTGGAAACCGATCCGGCGGCTGTGGTGGCTGACCACAGAGATTAGCAAAGGAAAGATGGTCTCAGCTCAATTCTATGGTCTAGGAGAACAGGTTCCTCCGGTCTTATGTAAACAATGACATTTTATTTTGAAAAGCTTTAGATTCATTTTTTATATTGATCTAATGTTTTCCATTATAGAGGAGAGATCTGGGGTCTTATAGACCCCAGATCTCTCTATAGAGAACCTGTCATGCGGTATTGTTATCAATAGCGATAAAAGTGATTCAAAATAATTCAAGGGACAGTATAAAAAAAAGTAAAGCGCCCCCCATCTCCCAGTGCTCACGCACAGTGGCAAATGCATATGTAGGTCACTCCCACAAATGTAAATGGTGTTCACACCACACTTATAAGGTATTGCCACAAACGTTATAGCGAGAGCAATAATTCTAGCACAAGACCTCCTCTGTTAACCCTAAACTGGTAACCTGTAAACCTTTTTAAAGTATTGGCTATGAAGATTTTTAAGTACCGTAGTTTAGAACCATAATTTTAAAGCATGACTTGTTGGGTACCTATTTATTCAGCTTAACACCATCTTCATATTTTCAAAAAGTGCATTTTCTCCCAAAAGAAATTGCGTTTAAAAATATTGCTGCACAAAAAACGTGTGACATTAAAAAATAGAATAAAAAAATGCTGTAGAGCCTCTGCTAAATTATATATATAATGCTTGGGGGGTACTAAGTAATTTTTTAGAAAAAAAGAGTTTTACATATATGAGAAACGTGTCAGAAATGAGCTGGTAAGCAAGTGGTAAAATACATTTACTTAATTGATCTGCACTTATAGTTTTCTCTGAGTTCCCTAGCAAAATACCACAAATACCTGTTGATCCTGCCACTGAATTCCACCTAATTCAGCTGCCTGCGAGAGGGTGGCAACAGTGTTGCACTGTGGCTCTAAATATGTGAAATGTGTCTGCTGTGGATGAGTTTTGATGTTCACCACAGAACCTTCTGATAGATTAAATGCCCAGTCTGGCATGGCATTTAGAATGTTGGACTCACCCTACAGGAACATTGAGTGCACACGTCCCCGGGTAACTGGAAGCTGTCACCATTCTGGTATGTGCGTCCATTGTGTTTACATATACCAGTGCAGCGTGGGCAACACTCTCCTGGTGGTGTCACTGGGTGTAGACATGATACAGCTGGACATGGAAGGGACACACAGGACACGTCTCCGTTCTGTAAAACGGAAATAAAAAATTAACAGGGCATTACAGAAAGTTGCTAAAAAATCACAAACAAGTACAGCAAAACCTTGGTTTGAGAGTAACTTGATTTGAGAGCGTTTTGCAAGACAAACAACATCCTTAAATAAAATTTGACTTTATATATAAGCAATGTCTTGATATAAGAGCAGCGTCATGTCACAACTGAGTATAAAAGAGAAGAGAGGCGCCCTTAAGTGTAGCATAATGGTTACATTTAATGAAGGTACAACATTTAGAAACATATAGCTACACTTGGAGGCGCCTCCCTTCTCTTTTATACTCTGTAGCTCCTGCTGGATTTTGCTTATAATGCCCTTGTGAAGGCTTCCATTTGTGGATGGACATTTTATGGTTACACAACCTGGTCACATTGCTAAAACCTGTGAATAAATGGTTGTGGAACCATTAATCTGAGTTTCCATTATTTCTTATGGGGAAATTCACTTTGACATACAAGTGCTTTGGTTTACAAGCATGTTTCTGGAACAAATTATGCTTGTAATCTAAGGTTTTACTGTATATTTAGATGTTTTTTACACATATTTTTATATGTACAGTGCATCCGGAAAGCATTTACAGTGCCTCACTTTTTCCAATTTTCTTATGTTACAGCCTTATTCCAAAATAGAGTAAATTCATTATTTTCCTCAAAATCCTACAAACAATATCCCATAATGACAACATCAAAGAAGTTTGTTCGAAATCTTTGCAAATTTATAAAAAAAAAAAAATCCCATGTAAATTACATAAGTATTCACAGCCTTTGCCATGACACTCAAACTTGAGCCAGGTGCATCCTGGTTCCACTAATCATCCTTGAGATGTTTCTACAACTTGCTTGGAGTCTACCTGTGGTAAATTCAGTTGATTTGGAAGGGCACACACCTAGCCATGAAGTCCAAGGAATTGTCTGTAGACCTCCGAGACAGGATTGTATGGAGGCACAGATCTGAGGAAGGATACAGAAAAATTTCCTGCAGCATTAAAGGTCCTAATGAGCACAGTGGTTTCCATCATCCGTAAAAGGAAGAAGTCTGGAACCACCAGGACTCTTCCTAGAGCGGGCTGCCTGGCCAAAACTGAGTGATTGGGGAGGAAGGGCCATAGCCAGGGAGGTGACCAAGAACCTGATTGTCACTCTGACAGAGCTTCAGCATTTCTCTGTGGAAAGAGGAGAACCTTCCAGAAGAACAACCATCTCTGCAGCACTCCACCAATCAAGCCTGTATGGTAGAGTGGCCAATTCAATTTTGCGTCATCAGGAAGCTGCTGGTGCCATGCTTGTTACGGTATTTATGCCCCCACTAATGAATAATCAATAGCGGGGGCATAAATACCTTAACAAACATGGCACCAGCAGCTTCCTGATGACGCAAAATTGATTGCGAACGCGTAGAGTCTGCTGGGAAACGACAACATCACTTCCTGCTAGTACCTGAGTGAAAGTGAGGCTTGGACCGCACGCGATCACAGGGGAATACTTGTTGGGATATCAGCTCTCTATACACTGCTGGAAAGGTTTAGTGCTGGCCTATGGGCACTGAAAATTATCCTGATAATAACCAATAAGAGAATATAAGAAGCCAATTGCTGATACGCTGACATTGTTGGTTGATACGCTAACTGGGGAAGGCTTCAGGGTGATCCTTACAAGTGGAGTGGTTATCCCTTAGATGAACCAAAGGCGTACCTATAGTTTACTTCTGGTGAGTGGCCAATTTAAAAGGTGGTGGTGCCGTCACACATTGGTGGAACACAGTTGTGTGGAGTCACGGATGAGTAGTTGATTAAACAAATATACAGTTGAACAACGCAGAAGATATTCACCGCTGGGACTTTAATATTTTAGATCTATTTCTTTATATTTTGGATTTTTCCATTTTTTTTAATTTATTTTTTATCTGCTTGGTGATTGTTTTTTGGGGATATAAGTTTTACTTGGTTTTGTATTACTGAACAAGTGTATAGGGAGTATTTTGATGGGAGTTTTTTTAGCGTATTCTATAATTTAAAGTCGCATATCTATTCATTTTTATCGCAGAATCTAAAGTCGCACATTCACTGCTGAATTAGAAATGTTTAATACATACTAAAGTTAGCACAATTATCACTTTCTTCCTTTAGTCAAACATATATGAGGCTGTAATTGGTGCTAAAGGTGCTTAAACAACTGAGCAAAGACTGAATACTTATGTACATGTCTTCTTTTTTTTTTTAATTTTTTTTTAATACATTTGCAAAGATTTAAAACAAACTTTGTTTAGGTTGTCATTATGGGGTATTATGTGTAAAACTTTGAAGAGAATAATGAATTTAATCCATTTTGGAATAAGGCTGCAACATCAAAAAACGTGGAAAAAGTGAAGTGCTGTGAACATTTTCCAAATGCACACTGTATGTATCTTTTTATTACTTTTCCCATAAGCAACATCTATCAGCACCTGTAGTTATATTTATCAAGGTTTTCCTCTTCGCCCAGCTTAAAGAAATATGTGCTGCCTCAGTAAGGACTTGCAATAAAATCCAAATCAATGACTGTTTCCAGTGGTTGCCTCACCCTGCAAGTGCAGCGGCTGCAATCATCGTCAGGGTCAGGGAAGCTCTCTCCATTCAGACAGTCCTGGCCATTATAGTTACATCCATCGCATACTGGACACATGCATGGATCCTCTCCAGGGTGAGGACAGTTCACGTTTTCACAGGCCCGAGGGACACAGGTAACATGGCCTCGCTGAGAATTAGAAAAAGATATGCCACTAGTTTACTATTATTTAATCGGTGAAAATATCATGGCATTACTTTAGTGCCTTGGGTCTTATAGGTTCCTTCACTCACCATGCAGCGGCATTGCTCACATTCACTTTGTGGGGAAGTAAAAGCCTCACCATCTAGGTAGTTCCGGCCCTGAAAATGACAACCTAGAAAAAGGAAGACAATCATTTTTCTAGGCCCATGAGCCCATCTGTCACTTTAAATAAAGATATATTACTCCAAAGAGGAATAAAGAGAACGTTGAACGTGACCTTTTTATACTAGGAATATAATTATATTATAATTTGGATATAAAGACACCGGTGTTGTCTCCTTTGTTTATGCAGGATTAAGCAACTGATGTTGTGTGATGTTGGGAAATACTAAATGATTGCTGAAAGCAAAATCTATAAACTAACCCTTCCACAATTATTACTCTTATAATCTTCCAAAAAATGACACTACTGTATATAATTGACTACAGGTGGTGCTATTGCAACTGACCTTTAAATAATATACAAGGGACAGTAACAATGAAAAAAATTACCCTGGTTAGTCACAAACCAAGTGTAACTGGACTTCTCTTATCAAAAAAGATACCACGAAACAGACCTCATGTCCCGTACACACGATCGGACCTTTGTCCGACCAAAATCACATGGAATTCCGACAGAATTCCATCGGAGTAAAAGAGAAGAGAGAATTCATTGGAATTTCTAATGGAATTACTCCGATGGGGCATACACACGGTCAGAATTTTCGATGGAAAAAGTCTGTTGGACTTTTTCCATCTGAAATTTCGATTGTGTGTATGGGGCATTCGAGGTAGATGTTACCCATGTTGCACTGGCTGGCCTGTGCAGCTCCTGGCAATGTTTTCTTCCCAATATCAAGACAAGTTCCTGTGGTGTGGTTCCCAATCTACAAGAATGAAAGGAAGAACCATCTACCGTAATTAGGTTCAATTAGGTTCAGTAATAGGCCACGTGCCATATATGCGCACTATTTGATGAAGGGTGTGGGGGGATTTGCTGGAGGTTCCTTTCCTAAATAAAGGTGTCTTCAAAATATCAGATCACTATCAATCAATAATTACCTTGGCACAATGGACAATCACATGGGCCGGTCACAGGATGAGGACAATTCATTGGAGGACAAAGCTTGCGGACACATTGGACAGATCCAGACTGAAAAATGATAAATACGTTTTTTAATTAGAGATACTTGGTGAACTGATGACTAGAGAGGTTTTTATAATGCATATTGATTTATTACAGCAATATATCTCACTTTTAAAATAAGGAGAGCTGCTTGCAGGTATAAAGTGTAGCAGTGCTCATCAACACTCATAGCTATGCCTGTTCACAGCCATTTGACAGTAGCAGATGTGAATAAGAGCTGTTGCAGGTATGTGCCTGCACTTTTTACCTTCTAAGAGCTCTCTTTTTTTTTATTTTAGGTTATACCAGGGGTGTTATATATCTGGCCCCCCACTGCATGCTTTGATTTCTCCCACCAGCTCCTAAATCACAACAGGAAATAGGAGACAGCGTGAGGGCCCACAGCACGTTGCGGAAGACTAGGTAACCGACACACCTAGAAGTGTTGGCAGGGCCGGCGCTACCGCAAGGCAACATGGGAACTTGCCTTACGGCACCAGCATCGGCCCTGGGGGGGGGGCGCCAAAAAAAGCTCCCTGCTCAGAAAGAATTCCATCCCGGGCTGTTCTCCTACGGCTGCGGCCCGCCGGGACGCCTCGCCCACGATAGCCCCGGCGGCGGCACGGCACTTTACTTGGGCTCCTGCGCCGTTATCTGTTTTTTCAGCCCTTCCGCCTGGTTGGCTGGTGGAACTGTCTGTCTCCCTCGATGTGGAGGTGGCGGGGAACACCAGGCACACCAGGCAACCAGGTGGAAGGGGTGGAAAAAACAGATAACGGTGCAGGAGCCCAAGTGAAGTGAGACATTTTTTTTCCTAGGCTCGTTGGCGGGCGGGGGAGTGGGAGGCGATGTGCCTCTGTGGTGCGTTGATTGGCCGTATGGGATATGATGCCCATGACGTGTACACAACGTGTTTACAGCGCGGCGGTGGCGCCAAGTTTGATTTTCTCCATCTAGGGAATCCAGCAAGGTAAGCAAAACACTCTCTCCTGTACCGCAGGGGAGAGAGACAGTGAGCAGTGCTGAGTAGAGAGCTGCTGAAGCTAATGTAAGTAAACCAGCAGATGATTGCCCTCTGTTCAGCGCTGGTCACTGTCTCTCCATCTGCATGATTAATGTAGGAAAGGACAGAGCTGGGGGGGGGGGCAGGGTAAATCTAAAGGGGTCTAGGGTTGCAGAGTGTTGCTGTGTAATGTAAAGTGGTCCAGAGATGCGGTGCTGTGTAATGTAAAGGGGTCCAGGGGTGCGGGGGGGCTGTGTAATGTAAAAGTGGTCCAGAGGTACCGTGTAATGTAAAAGGGGTCCAGAGGTGCGGGGGGGATGTGTAATGTAAAGGGGTCCAGAGGTGTGGTGCTGTGTAATGTAAAAAGGGTCCAGAGGTGCAGGGTGCTGTATAATGTAAAAGGGGTCCAGAGGTGCGGTGCTGTGTAATGTAAAAGGGGTCCAGAGGTGCGGGGGGCTGTGTAATGTAAAGGGGTCCAGAGGTGCGGTGCTGTGTAATGTATAGGGGTCCAGAGATGCAGTGCTGTGTAATGTAAAAGTGGTCCAGTGGTGCTGGGGGCTGTGTAATGTAAAAGGGGTCCAGAGGTGCTGGGGGCTGTGTAATGTAAAGGGGTCCAGAGGTGCAGTGCTGTGTAATGTAAAAAGGGTCCAGAGGTGCAGTGCTGTGTAATGTAAAAGGGGTCCAGAGGTGCAGGGTGCTGTATAATGAAAAAGGAAGCATCTGTTTGGTCATGTGCTTGGCACATGACTTAGGCTACTTTCACACTGGGGCGTTGCGCTGTCGGCAGTAAAGCGCCGCTATTTTAGCAGCACTTTACTGTGGTTTTTGTGGCACTATGCAGCGCTGTGCGT
This sequence comes from Rana kukunoris, assembly GCA_029574335.1. Taxonomy (NCBI): domain Eukaryota; kingdom Metazoa; phylum Chordata; class Amphibia; order Anura; family Ranidae; genus Rana; species Rana kukunoris. The sequence goes on along the minus strand of CM056051.1, from coordinate 116,952,078 downwards.
GCGTGCTGTTCAAAATGCACCTTCGCCTGAGTTCGCAAAAATCCTTGCACTGGCCCTGAGTGTTGGATAACTAAGGTAGCTGGAGATCTGACACACAGTGGGTTTTAGATACTGGCAGCTAATAAGGTAGATATACAGAGTGCCTTTGCTTTACCTCCATTGACTTACTGACAAAGCCACTTTTATTGAAGTTTTCACATACATAAATATAATGACATAACAGCGTATGCTCACCCTGCAGGTACACTCAGAACAGGTTGGGTTGGAAAGATCAGGAACACTTTTACCGTTAATCATATCCACTCCATTATACGAGCATCCTGAAAAAGGTGACATGAGAACATATGATATAAAAAAAATAGTCACATACCTTCCCATTATACAGTACATGTATGTTGTATTACTGAAAGTTTTTTTTTTTTATGAAAGAGAATCACATGGTACACTTGATATGAGCCTGCATACACTCCAATGGTGGTCTATAACAAGATACATTTTAATGCTTTCTCTATAAAATTTGTAAATTTGTAAATTTGACAACTGCATAAGAAAAATTCAGTTTGTGTAAATAAACAAAATATAAAAGTATACAGTATAATCAGACTGATCTGATATCAATGTACAGGGCACAAATATCCCACAGAAATACATGTTGCATGGGGTGCCTGAAATATGACATTTGGGAAAAAAATTGATTCTTGAGGTAATTCTGTACACCAATAATGTACAGAAATTAAAATGGAAAGTAATATTTTGTAACAAAATGCCTCATATAGGGGTTGATTTACTAAACTATTTTCCCCACAGCTTAGTAAATGTGGTGAAGCTATGCTGATTTCCATCAACCAATCATGTGCAAGCAAAAATGCTTTTTTTTATTTTTTTATCCTTGCACCCAGATTGGGTAGTCTTTACTAAGAAAAAATGAGTGCAATTGCACTTGTATTTGCCTTTAGTAATTCAAGCACTATAGTGTTGTATAGTGCTTGTGTTGTTCTAATCATTTAAGCCAGTGGGCGCCAAACTGTGGCATGTGGGTTGGATGTGGCCCTTTGCTTGCCTTTATCTGGCCCTTGGGACACTGTTCCTTGTACTGATGTGAGGAACTATTCCTCCCATTGATACAAGGTACTATTGATCCCATTGATAGAAGGCACTGACACCAACAATAGGCACCATTTATTTCTCTGACACCAGTAGTGGGGAACTATTCCTCCTAGTAACAGCAGCAACATGGACATTTTCCTTCCACTGTCACCAATAATAGGGTACCTATCCTTCCAATGATACCAACAATGGGGCACTATTCCTCCCACCGATATAACTGATATAAATGATGAGGCACTACTCCTTCCACTGACATCAATGATGGGTTACTACTCCTTCCACTGACATCAACGATAGGGCACAATTCCTCCAAATAATACTAATTATGTGGCACTATTCCTCATAGTTACATAGTTGGTGAAATTGAAAAAAGACTTATGTGTTGGACTTGATGGACTTGTGTCTTTTTTCATCCTCACCAACTATGTAACTATGAGATACAGTGCCACATAATTAGTATTATTTGGAGGAATAGTGCCCTGTTCCTACTGCCTGACAGGAGGACATCACTTTTTTTTACTCCCGCTACCCACCAAGCCTGACACATTGTGTACTCTCATTGATGCTGGGCATTTTCTACCCTCACTGGCCACAGTCAAGCCCTCCTAAGGTCTGGGGAACAGTAATCTGGCCTTTTGTATAGCAAGTTTGGAGACGTCTGCTTTAAGCATTACAAGAAAATCGGACATGCTTTGCCTGTCAATTCGAATCCTGCATATTTGAAGGGGGAATGCATCAGACGTGGCTTTGTTTCAGGTAAGGAGATGCAGGGGGACCAGATATCAGAAAGTTATACATTTGGTGAAATCTCTAATTGCATTGGCTGCACCAAGACTTATTTAATATTTGAATCAAATACAGTAAAACCTTGGTTTGCTAGCATAATTCGTTCCACAAACATGCTTGTAATCCAAAGCACTTGTATATCAAAGCATTTTTTTTACAGGGTATACAAGAGAAGAGAGGCACCTAAGTGTAGCAATAAGTTTCTAAATGTTGTACCTTCATTAAATGTAACCATATTGCTACACTTAGAGGCTCCTCTCTTCTTTTTTTATACTCAGTTGTGACATGACGCTACTCTTATATCAAGACATCGCTTGTATATCAAACCAAAATGTATTAAAACATTTTGCTTGTCTTGCAAAACGCTCTCAAACCAAGTTACTCTCAAACCAAGGTTTTACTGTATCCTGCTATAACCTCCTCAACATGACATATTTAATATTTGAATCAAATATCTGTTGTCCTCCTACGACCTCCTCACAAAGACATATTTAATATTTGAATCACATATCCGTTGTCCTCCTATGCCCTTCTCAACAAGACATATTTGATATTTGAATCACATATCTGTTGTCCTGCTTTGCCCTCCTCAACAGTTCGTTATAAACCAAGGATTTAATCTGAAGCTTTGTTACTGATAGTCACTTATCTCCCTACATCTTCTAATGCTCAGTGGAATGTTCTGATTTAGATTCAGTGATGATGATCATGAGCCACAGTTGCTAAATAATATGATAGGTATTATGCAGAGATTTGTTCTCATAAAGCAAAATTAAAGAAAATAAAACTGTTAAATGACAATGACTAGGATGTTTTAATCAGAGCTTTACTGTCATCTTTCTAGTTGAGGTGAATAAATAAAAGGAAACAGGTAATTGGTTGTATTGGTATTAAATATGTCTTGCACAAATATACCTGAGCCTGTGTGCTATTTTTCTCCTTTTTTTTGTGCTACGAGAATAAAGTTGACAATGAAGGTGGTCACAACATTTGGCCAATATAACAAAACACATGACAGATTTCCTTCTGTAGTATGATTTCAAATTGAACTGGTGGTTCTGGGTCTAGTGGCAAAGACTAAGCATTGCATGTTGGATAAATAGCAGTCAGTCTATTATCTAGCAATTGATGGAAGGGAGGGGAGCCTTGGCTAATTGAATATGGAGTATAATTAAGGTGGAACATTAACTTGGGGGGGGGGGCTTTAATGAAGGATTACCAAACATCAAAAAAGGTGTTTTTTTCCATAAAGTGGATTTAAACCCAAAATATTTTTTTTTTATGTCACAATGTAGAGTATAAGATTTCCTATCATCTGTGCCCAGTCTTGCCACACAGAGTTAATCCAGCGCTGAGTAATCCTCTTTTAAAATTCAGTGCAAATTAACAGAATTCCAGATAAAAACCTGACGAATTGTAAAGTCTGTTTCTCTGTTATTGCTTTCAGTGACAGGTTATTTACATATCTAGCTTGGACATGTTTATCATAACAAGAGGTGATCCAAAGTTCATTGTATATTACTAGGATGTGTTATGATGTTATATCATGTCATGTTATGATAAACAAAACATAACATATGATAAACATGTCCTAGCTATATTTGTAAATAACCTCTCACTCAAAGCAAGAAGAGAGATTCCGGACTTTTTGATTTAGGCAGGGTTTTATCTGGAAGGCTGTTCGTTTTCACTGAACATAAAAGAGGATTACTCAGCGCTGGATTAACTCTGTGTGGCAAGACTGGGCACAAATGATAGAAAATCTTATACTCTACATTGTGACATAAAAAAAAATTAGTTAATAGTCTGGTTTGTTTGATACCATTGACTTTAGTGAAAACATTGTACTATGGATTGTTGGGTATCAGTAGGCGGAGCTTGAATGAAGGATTCCCAAACATCAAAAAAGGTATTTTTTCTCCTTAATACTTACCATCACACACAGGGCAGCATTTTCCGGCCGGAGTACTAGGGTGAGAACAGCCAGGCTTATAACAAGGCTTCTTACTACAGGTGACAAAGCCATCAGCACAGACACATCGGCTACATGAATCCTGGGGAGATGAAAATTCCTGCCCATTCAGGTAGACTTGGCTTAGGTACTGACAGTCTGTGAAAAAAAAAATATTTTCCCTGATTATATTTATCTCTCACAAAATGTTACACACAGTATTATTCATTTTAAAAAAAATGTAGTGATGATTTTTCTTTTCACACAGTTTAAAAACATAACAATTTGCATTATAACACTAAACTGACAAATAACAGTTACAGTTACAAACATGTTATACATAATTGTGTAAAATGTGAATATAGTATAAACTAGAGATAAACATTAAAGGAAAAGATATTAGAAAAACTCTACCCCATATAAAAGAAAAACCGATAGAAGAAGAAGAGAAAAACGTGGAATAAGGTGATAAAATAGTGGCCCAAAGAACCCATGATCCTTATAGAGGCCTATAAACACGGTCGGACTTTTTGCCAACAAACTTCAAAACGAGCAAGTTTTCATTGGTGGATCAGTGGCAAGAATAGAAAATTAGTATCCTGGAATTGGACCAGGGAAAAGTCTATTACACAATCTCTTAGCCTAGGTTTACACTTATGCAAATTGGATGTGGGTTTTCACATGGCAGGAGAGTGGGATCAGCTCTTAATGGAGCCAGCTCACACATCTCCAGGGCAGCCATGGAGAAGGGTCCTGTGTGTCTTTGGCTCAGTTTTAGATCTGAATTTAAGAAAAAAATTGGCCCTATTTGCACCTGAAAAGACGCACTGGACCCCCTGCTGTGCCCCATGCCGCACATAGTGCAAACCCAGCCTTACTACCCATTGTTTTTAAATTTATCACATGGGGCAACAATAGTGATTTGTATGGTCAGCTTAAGGTTAACAACAACTAAAGGTATATTAGAGACATTAGTAATAAGAAGGGCAGATAACAAACAAAAGAGTGTGAAAATATGCATTTTACAGAAGAAATTAGGGAGCCAGAGCAACATTTACAGCAAAGATTAAGCACAACTTTACAATACAACTAAAGCGCCCAGAGGCGATTTAGTTCGCATGTGCTGCACTATATAAGTTCCTCACTCACTCACTCACTCAATATATGTAATATGATTTACCTGTGCATTCTTTGCAGCACTGTCCAGAGGCTGGATATGGACAATTAAGAACAGGGCAAGTTTTGGGCTGACAATTGACGCTACCTTCCCAGCAAACACACATTGCACATGGATCTGAAGGCTGGGCGAACTGCTCACCATTAGCCAGTTCTTTTCCAGACAGAAGACATCCTAAAAAAAAGTTTAGAAGTTTCAATATATGATGCTATTCCATTCCAGGACAATCTTTGTATATGACATGATATGTAAGATATTTGTGGTTAATAAAAACATACTTTTAAGTATTGTCAGTGAGCAGATGTTTTAATACGTTGTGCTTTAAAAGTTTTCCCTTTGTGCTAATATGGGCTAGATTACCAGAAGCAGAATTTAACTAATTACATTGAATATCACTTCATTAAGGAGAACCTTTGGACAAACTGCTAAATATACAGTTGAATTTATATATATAGATAGATATAGATATATCTATATATATATATATATATATATATATATATATATATATATATATATAGATATATATCTATATATATAGATATATATAAAGTGCTGTGAAAAATAATTTCCCACTTCCTAATTATTATTATTTTATTTTTTTTGCATATTTGTCACACTTTAATGATTCAGGTCGGGTCATTAAACAAATTTTAACAGTATACAAAGATAACCCGAGTAAATACAAAATTCAGTTTTTAAATGATGATTATATTTATTAAAGGAAAAAAGCTGTTCAAATCTGCCTGTCTCTGTGTGAAAAATAACTGCCCCACTCCCCCTAAATCATGGATGAATTGTGATTAACCACATTTTTTGGAACGCAGAGTTAAATCTCACCCAGGCCTGATTACTGCCAGAACTGTTGAATCAAGAAATCACTTAAATAGAAGTTGTCTGACAAAGTGAAGCATGCTAAAAGATCTAAAAAAACAACACATGTCACAATTTAAAGAAATTCAAGAACAGATGAGAACAGGGTTACAAAGCCATTTCTAAGGTTTTGGGACTCCAGCGAACCACAGTGAGAGCCATTATCCACAAATAGAGAAACATGGAAGAGTGGTGAAGGTTCCTAGGAGTGGCCAGACCTAGCAAAATTAGTCCAAGATCACAACAGCTCATCCAGGAGGTCATAAAAGAACACAGAACAACATCTAAAGAACTACAGGCCTCACTTGCATCAGTTTAGGTCAGTGTTCATGGTTCAACAAAAAGAAATACTGGGAAAAAATGTCATCCATGAGCGAGCTCCAAGGCGAAAGCCATTCCTGACTGAAAAGAACTTATGTCATCACTTTTCCGGTTCTGTATCTTCATTGTTAAAATATGCAGTTTTATGATGTATCTTTATAATGTTATGTTTGACTTCATATTCACCTAACAAAACTTTATGAAACAAAAAAAAAAAAAAAACCAAAGGCTTGTCTCACATTTTGTCTCACATTTTGTTTTTCTGAATATTAACACTTTTGGGCAAATATTCTGTGGACTGATGAAACAAAAGTTAAACTTTTGGGAAGGTGTGTCCCATTACATCTGACGTAAAATGAACACAGCATTTCCTAAACAGAACATCATACTAACCGTCAAACATGGTGGTGACAGAGTGATGGTCTGGACCTGCTTTGCATCTTCAGGACTTGCTGATGGAACCATGAATTCTGTGCTCTGCCAGAAAATCCTGAACTTGGGTTATGCAGCAGGACATTGATCCCAAACACACTAGCAAGTCCACCTCTGAATTGCTCAAAAAATAATAAATAAGCTTTTGGAGTGGCCTAGTCAAAATCCGGACTTAAATCAGATTGAGATGCTGTGGCATGACCTTAAATAGGCCAATCTTGCTCAAAAACCCTCCAATGAGTTAAAACTAAATCACAAAGAAGAATGGGCCAAAATTCCTCCACAGTGATGTGAAAGACACATTGCCAGTTATCACAACTGCTTGATTGCAGCTGTTGCCGCCAAGGGTGGCACAACCAGTTATGGGGGGCAATTACTTTTTCACATAGGGCCAGGCAGTTTTGGACAGCTTTTTTTCCTAAAAAATAAAATCATTGTTTAAAAAATGCATTTTGTAAGTACTCGGGTTATCTTTGTGTGATATAAAATTTTGTTTGATGATCTGAATCATTTAGGTGTGACACATATGCAAACAAATCTACATATCAGTGGCGCCGGACCATGGAATCGAATGTGGGATGGGTGTTTTTTCACAATTCAGAAACCAGTGAATAGATGCCACTGAGTACATGCATGTACCATCATAAAAAATGCAATGTTACCATCACAGGAACGGCAGCAGTCTCCCTGAAGGGGATGTGTACATGGTGTCGGAGCACAAGGCTTTCGTTGACAGGTTACAGTGCCATTATTACAGATACAGTCTCGGCATTTGTCTGATGGATCATAGAAACGTTGCATGTGTCTGTATGTGATTCCAGTATATGGACAGTCTGCTGGTGGCACTGAGAAAACAAAAAGAAAGCACACAGATACTAATTTTAAAATAAACTCTTCATCAGTTTGCCATTTACACTGAGTTCTACAGTAGTACCATGGGATGAATAGAACAGAGCTGGCACTGCTTGTAGGGATCACTTAAATGGTTGTAAACCTCTGAAATTGAAAAATGAACAAAGCATATCCCTCGATAGTGTGTATTTGCCTCAATCCAAAGCACACGTGTGGTTCCTACCTGCTCTCTTTGCTATCTGCATGCGTCACTTCTGACAGGTTATGCTTGTAGGTGGGATGGAGCGTGGTGTGGCGGCAATAGTTCACACAGACAGGTGCAATGGAAAATTTGTATTGAAATAGGCCAGCAACAGTTCACAACAAACCCGATGGGAAGGCTGCCCAGCCTTGTGCACTCACTGTTTCCAGTAACGGTATCAGCTGAATTGAAAGTATCTGTAAAGAGATCAGAGTGCGGACTGGCCATCTTGTGCCCAAGAGGTAAGGTGTCCAAGGAGATGTGACCCTATACTTTCCCTCCCCGGCAGGAACCTCTCTCTTGCCACTAATACTTTTTCTAACAGGCGATGTACCTGTCTCTACTCTACAAATTTACAAAATGCACGCCAAATCTGGAAGCCAGGGTCTTAAATAGCCTCTGACTGATCCAAGATGGCTGCTAAAGTCACAACACAGGTCGGCAACATCCAATAGGATAGCTTCCCCCCAGTTACCCAGGAAACCCTGTTCCTCTTGACTTCCTTTCAACAACAGTGCCGCTGCAGAAGAGCACCACCTGCCGTGAAGAAAATAGACTGCACATGCTTACACCACAGAATCCTGAGGGAATGCCACCCCCCCCCCCCGGTACACAGAAGATGATTGACAGCCTCAGCTGTGCATGTTTCCATATGTGACTGTGTAGAGGTGGGTGTTTCTATTCCCTGCACTCAGGCCTCAAATTACACTCAGCTTTGTTCTCTATGCTATGCTGTGCTGTGTGCAGAGCTGCATCGTGGCTAAGGCCCAGGCCTAGGGCAGCACTTTGCAGGGGGGCAGCACGAAAAGAGTCCCCGCCGGCTTGTGCTACACTGTTAGGAAAATTAGTCTAGCGCCCTCATAAGGCGGCCGCGCTGCTTCTGGTATGTGGGCGGCCGGCATTCCGCAACTGTGGGGGGGGGGCTTCTAAAAAAAAATTTTCATTTTGGGTAGAGTAAGGGAGGGTTATAGCCCCTGTCAGTTTATTTTTTACCATCCCTGTCCCATTGCGAAGATTTCCCTTCACTTCCTGCTCTATGGGCAACCAGGAAGTAAGAGGAAATCTAAGTAAATTAAGGGGATCCATTGCCCCCGCCCCCCAGAACTAGTGTCCTCACTCGAAAATTTCAGGGCGGGTCTTTAACAACACAGGGCGTGACAGGAAGGGGTGGGTCATATTTAAATTAGTGGGTGCACGAGTTTAGTCAGGCCTAGGGCAGCACGAAACCTAAATACACCTTTGGCTGTGTGTGATGTCAGATGTCCACCCCCTGCCTTTTGTAACTCAGAAATGCTGACGAAATTATGTGTTTTAGGAGGATGTCAAGGAGAAGGGGTGCAGATAAACAGGTACAGCTTATGTAGGAGGATTTGTCTCCTCTCTGTTTATCACATGAGACCAGTCACTTCACTGGATATATGTAAGGGTTTACAACCACTCTAACATTAACTGGCATTCATATTAAAGTGTACCCTCAACCTACCTCCATGAAAGGTATTACCTGGGCACTGAGGGCAGCATTCTCCTGGCACAGGGTATGGCTCACTGCAAGCAAGTGGAGGGCATCGCTTTGTTAGACACTGCACGTTACCATTCTGCAGACAGACACACAGTTTTGTCATTCATGATTGATCATTTCATAAAAGAGAGGAAACACTGAGTCATCTACAGATATACAGAGAAAAAATTAACACCGAATAAGATATTGTATACCTCTAAACTAAAAATAAAATATTGAGTGGAAAGAAAAGACAGGTCAATGAGAAGCTCACGTTGAAAAACAAACAGTCACAGAGTTCTGGAGGCTTAATCTGAACGTCAGTCTTGCCTTCAGTCTTGCACAGTTGTACAAGCTTCTCTCCAGACTCTCCTGTACTAAAAGTGCTTACTCTGATTTCAATGCAATTTGTATAGAAAAACCTGCACCACCATGCTGAGGTCCCCCCTCAAAGCATTTCGATACACCGACCTGTCACCTCTCCTAGTCAGTCCCCCCCACAGTTAGAACACACCTAGGGAACACCTTGATCATCCCCTAATGTTAATCCCTTCCCTGCCAGTTACATTTATACAGTAAACAGTGCATTTTTATAGAACTGGTCGCTGTATAATTGTCACTAGTCCCAATAATGTGTCAAAAGTGTCCGATCTGTCCGCCGCAATATCGCAGTCCCAATAAAATTGCTGATCACCACCATTACTAGTAAAAAATGCCATAAATCTATGCCCTATTTTGTAGATGCTATAACTTTTGCACAAAACAAGCAAATATACGCTTATTGCGCTTTTAACCAAAAATATGTAGAAGAATACATATCAGCTTAAACTGAGTATTTTTTTTCACTTATTTTTTTATTGGGGTTTTTATTATAACAAAAACCTAAAAGATATTAGGGGTTATTTACTAAAGGCAAATCCACTTTGCACTGCAAATGCAAACTACAAGTGCAAAGTGCACTGAAACGACACTTGGAAGTGCAGTCGCTGTAAATCTGAGGGGTAGATCTGAAATGAGGGGAAGCTCTGCTGATTTTATCATCCAATCATGTGCAAGCTAAAATGCTGTTTTTATTTTCCTTTGCATGTCCCCCTTGGATCTACAGCGACTGCACTTCCAAGTGCACTTTCAGTGCAATTTCAAGAGAACTTTGCACTTATAGGGGTAGATTCATGTAGCACTTACTCCGGCGTTTTTAGAGATGCGCGGCATAACTGTTACTTCGCGCCGTCGGATCCATGCGCCGTACCTACTATACCAGATCCGCCTTCAAATAGGCTACTTCTTACCGGCGTAACTTTTCCACGCCGGTGTGGCTTTGGCGCATTTTTACGCGGGACAGATCAACCGTTCCCATGGATTATGTATTCAAATATGCAAATGAGGGAGAACCGCCGATTCAGAAACGTACGTTTGTCCGGCGCCGGCGTTACCCGGTGCGCGTAACTGCAATTTCCTGCGGAAAGTCACCCCTCATAAAGCAGGGGTAACTTTGCACAGGAGTTGAACAGATCAGCTGGAGAGCAGCTAAAGCAACACTGTTACAGACAAATTGAGCTAAAACACTTGCTGGACAACACATCTGTCTGCCAACATGCCAGGGGCAGCCTTGCTCATAGCCCTACAGCGTCGACGTGCACGTAGGAGGGAACGGGAGAGGATATTCCGTACGCGCATTGACGTGTTTGGCATGCGTGATTTGGAGGTGTTTCGCCTATTCAGATTCAGCCCTGAAGCCATCCTGGAATTAGCCACAACCCTGCAGGATGACATCACCAGCCAGACACACCGCTCACAAGCAGTGCAGCCACTGGTGAAGGTCCTGGCAACACTCCATTTCCTTGCCAGTGGATCTTTTCAAAGAACAAGTGGATTGGTGGCTGGGATGTCACAGTCCACCATGAGCAGATGCGTGCACCAGGTTATCCCAGCAATCCTCAGACGCATGGCCAACCAAATTATCAAACCCACCACTGAGGAGCTGCGGCTGAAGGCAATGACAGATTTCTACAGAATTGCCCGAATCCCACGCACTGTGGGGGCCATTGATTGCACACATGTGGCACTACGGCCCCCCCCCCCCCCGGGACACAGAGCACATATACTGCAATCGGAAGCATTGGCATTCCATCAATGTACAGGTGATAGTTGATGCCCAAGGCCTAATATGGCACGTCCGTGCCAAGGACCCCGGGGCCAGTCACGACAGCTACATATACCGTCAAAGCACCATCTCCACAGAATTTGAACAGAACGTGTACAAGGACAGCTGGCTGGTTGGTGAGTGACATGGGTGGCAGGCATGACTGTCCCCCCCCCATGTTGCACACATCACAACGGGCACATGCACTACTAACATCCTCCTGTCTTTTCCTTACCAGGTGACTCGGCATATGCACTTGGACCCCATCTCATGACTCCATTCCGGGATCCCCAAACCAGAGGAGAGGAAAGATACAATGAAGCACACATAAAAACCCGTGCAGTGGTGGAGCGCACATTTGGCCTCCTGAAGTCCCGTTTCCGATGCCTGGATAAGTCTGGGGGTACCCTGTTGTATTCCCCAAACTTCGTGTGCCAGATCATTGGGGCATGTTGCATGCTGCACAACTTTGCAGTGAGAAAGGGCCTGGAGATTGACTTACGTGATGACCTGACCCCCGAACCACACAGTCCCCCCCTGCCCGAGGGTCCCCCGTCTGCTGAGGGAAGAGCAGTCAGGAGGGTCCTTGTGGTAGGCTACTTTTCACGTTAAACACACACATTAATCATGGCACAATGAGAATGCATGCATGCACACCACTGTGGTCCCTAACACACACACCCCACATCCTCATCAAATTGGATTAGACCAAAGTACACCACATGGGACTTGGGAGCAGCAACGCCACGCCACGGCTCCAATTATGTTGCTGTACATTCATACACCATTCACACGTGTCGTGGGGATAATTTCTCCCCAACGACTGAGGGTGACACCCCTTAATGGCAGGAGTGTCACCCCCACACATTCACACCACATTCACACTGTAGCCTGCACTCCTCACCGTGTGCAGGGATATAAAAATAAATAAAACTCATAATCTGAGTATCAAACATAAATTAACATAAATCAACGGCCCTGTCGTGGGCTACTTCTTGTCCCTAGGCTCCTGGGGCGCAGTTGCCTGGGGCGAGCCACAGGTGGGGGGGCTGGGGGGGCTGGTGGTTGAACCTCCCCCAGTCTCTCCCTGGCTGCCTGGCTGCCCTCCATTGCCACGGCTAGCCGGTGGAGGTATGTATTGGTGGCAGCCTGCATCCGCAGCCGGCGGGTGGTATTGCTGCGCTGTTGTCGCCGTGTCTGCCTCCCCTCCTCACGGACAGCAGCTGCCAGGCTCCGGACCTCAGAGACCAGGCCAGATGTTGTGGTCTGCAGGTCCACCAGGCAGGACAGAAGGGCTGCCCCGTTCGCAACAACATCCTGCAGACTTTCATTGATATTTGTATTCTGCCCAGCCTGCTGAGTGATGGCTTCCTGCACTGCCACAGTGCAAGCAGTCTGGCTCTCGGCCGAGGACGCCAGGCTATCTGCGACCCGATGCAGATCACCCGCAAGACACCCAATATGGCGGGTCTGCCTTGTCTGGTCCCTTGCCAGATGGTCCTCAAACTCGTCAGGGACTCCTCGTGATTTTTTGGGTGCCTTACTAGAGGCCTGAGAGGCTGGAGGACGGCTGTAGGGGAGGTCCCTTGAGGGGGTAGCCCTGGAGGGGATGGTGTCCCTTGATGGGGTATCCCTGGAGGGCATGGTGTCCCTTGATGGGGTATCCCTGGAGGGGATGGTGTCCCTTGATGGGGAATCTATCATGGGGGGGGGAGTTTGGGAGGGCCCAGGTATGGGGGTCTCATCCAGCAGATACAGAGCATCCTCTTCTACCCCGACGTGCTCCTCCTCAACCTCCTCAAGCAATGATGTAGGGGCGATCTCATCCATGGATGGGGTGGCTCGCCCTGCAACCAATGACGGACCAGCTCCATCCTGCGCATCTGTGGATGACACAAAACAATCACATGTTGGAGTACCCACACACTTGTCACATGTAACCCCCCCCCCCCCACGCAACACACCATAAAGCAGATAAAACACACTTACCTGACCTCAAAGGCTGATCCCCTGATTCAAAGCCCGGCAGACCCTCCACAAGCTCCCTATCCAGCAACCTGGCCACGACCATGTCCTCTGGCGTCAGGGTGATTCTTGTGGCTGGTCCTCCACCTGTGCCACTGGCATGCTTCCTGATTGCCACTAGCTTATCTTTTACCAGTCTCCGCATGCCGTTAATCTTCTTGCGGATGTGCTTGGGCTCCCTGTCCGCCACACTGACAGCATTGACCTGCCTGGTTAGTTCCGCATAAATGCGGGTTTTCTCTGATTTCCCAGTGTTGGCACTCTGTGGCCCATAGAGGCGGGCACCATGTTGGGAGAGCCCATCTGTGATCACAGCCTTCTCCTCTGGGCTGAAATTCAACATTCTCCGGTCAGTGGGAGTCTCTGGTGCAGCCATAATAAATGAAAAAAGCAGGATGCAAAAGCCCTAGCAATTCAAAAAAAAGCTGGTCGCGTTTTGCAAGTGAGTGGCGCTTCTGTGTGCGTATTTATGCACTGGAGTAGGAAGTGGTGCGGCGGATCTTGGTGGTGACGTCGGCGCAGTACTGCGCATGCGCAGAGGAGGCAGACAGCCAGGTGACATCATTGCGCATGCGCCGTTTAAGATACACCGTATGGATCTCTCTGCGCCACCGTCAGACCATCATTTGCATGTGGTGACGCCCACTTACAGTTCTGCCACCTTACGCCGTCGAAAAACCGCTGCGCAGGTCAGTGAAAAATTGATGAATAAAGTACATGCCTCTCCGCGCTGGTACGGCGTAGCGGAAAAAAGATGCGCCACGCCGGAGCAACGATGCGCCATTGTACATGAATCTACCCCATAGTTTGCACTTGTAGTGCAAAGTGGATTTGCCTTTCGTAAATAACCCCCATTGTGGTTTTTTTTCAAAATTGTTGCTCTTTTTTTGTTTATAGCGCAAAAAAACAAAAACTGCAGAGGTGATCAAATACCACCAAAAGAAAGCTTTATGTGTGGAAAAAAAGGACGTCAATTTTATTTGGGTATAACATCACACGACTGCGCAATTAAAAGCAATTAAAAGCAGTTAAAATTAAAAAAAAAAAATTAAATTAAAAATTAAAAGTTAAAGCAACGCAGTGCCGAATCGCAAAAAATTACCTGGTCATTGAGCAGTCAAATCTTCCGGTGCTGAAGTGGTTAAACAGTTTAATATTAAAATAATTACTAAATAATTACAGAGTGGCTTGCATTACAGAAACAACTGTCCGAATGTACCTACATTTATTGTATGGATTGGACTTTATCCAGCTGTTTAAAGTTGGAGTACCATCACATTTATATTCACTCCCTAACCTTGGCAGATATCCTCTGGCCAAGACTTTTAGGGGGAAGAATCAGCTTAATTGGATTTTCCTGGTCAATCACTATTTTTCCCCCAGGTTGGGTCTGTTTTTGGATTTCATTCTGTACAGTATGTCCTTCCTTGGGGCAATTTAAACATGCATGCTTGTGGAAAGATGTTTTTTTATAAAAGGTCTTTTGGTGATCAGATAGTGCCTACATGTCCAACCACCCATTGCCAGTAAGAACCTTAAAGGGGTTGTAAACCTTCGTGTTTTTTCACCTAAATGCATCCTATGCACTAAGGTGAAATAACACCTTGCACTCTCCGCCCACCGAACCCCCGTTTTACTTACCTGAGCCCCGAACTTCTGTGGGCATGATCTTGTGTCGCTTTCCAAATGGCTTGTTGGCTCTTCATTGGTTAGATTGATAGCAGCGCAGCCATTGGCACCGACTGCTTTCAATCAAATCCAATGACGCGGCGTGCCAGGGGGCAGGGGCAAGTCATACACTCATCGGCTATAGCCACCGACTGTATCAGACGGGAGGGCACCCGCAAGGTAACCCCCTCGGGAGAGAGCTTTCAAGAGGGGTTAGCTCTTGCGGGGAGGAGCCGCGAGAGCCGCCCTGGGACCCCAGAAGAAGGCAATCAGGGGCCACTCTGTGCAAAACGAACTGCACAGTGGAGGTAAGTATGACATGTTTGTTTAAAAAACAACCTGAACCTATAGTACCACTTTAAAGAAGTAGTAGAGGAATATTTTTTTTTTTTTTTTTTTTGCTGAAATGACTGTTTACAGGGTATAGAGACATAATAGTTAACTGATTCCTTTTAAAAATGATTAAAAATAGATAAAAATCAATCATATAATGTGCCTGCAGTTTAGTTTTGTTTTTAGCCTAGTTTCAGTTTGTTCTGTGTGTACAGAGACACACAGAACAAAAACAAACAAACACAGGGCAATGTTTGTTTTTAAAATGAATCTGATTGGTTCTGAGGAGTTTTAGACACATAGTAATCACATCTTCTTGATCATGGACCACAATGAAAAGCTACCATGAGTTTTTTCATAAGGAGCCAGACAAGCAGGAAGTGTGGAGTTCAGCAAGGGATTACAGCAACTTCTAAGCAAAAACGGACATGGAGGACATGAAAGCAGGACTGCTATAAGGTAAAGCAAGCTATTTAGCATTAAAATGTTTTTCCTTTACTGACCCTTTAAGTTAATACTCACAATGCAGTGACATTGTCTGCACTTGTCTGTGGGATGTGGAAAATCTGCACCATTGGGATATTCCTTTCCAGCGTAGTTACAACCTGTACAAGACAAGAAATGCCAAATAACATTCTACAGTGAGTAACATGTCTTAAAATTGTATTGTAATCCCCTTCTTTGACAAAACCACTAAGAACCTTGGTTGACAGACTTTTCTTTGCTTTAGCCCTGGTTCACATTGACGCTACTTTGAAATTGCGCTATTTCACTGTGCTACTTTCAGGTGCTACTTGATAGATATCTGTGTGGCTTCATGCACAGATGTCTATTGATTTCACACCTGAAATTGGCAAAAGTAGTGCATGAACTACCTTTGCAAATCGGTGCGGCACTACAAAATCAGTGTCGGACCGATTGGAACTGCCTCCAATTTCATCTCTCAAATAACATGACAAATCGCTCCAATGTGAACCTAGGCTGATACAGGTTTTGTATTCCTATGGAAGTGCAGGTTAATTGCAGGTCATAAAGAAACCAACTGCAAGTCAAAAGCATCTGTTAATGAATTCTGAAGTGTCTCAAACTGATTCCATCGACACAAACCCAAAGCCTTTCAACACAGGCCCTAACACTTTCCATAGTGATTTCCTTTTTATTTAATAGATAGCACTGTAAGAAAATGAATTGAGTTTGGTGGTCTCAGCCCGGCTCCCGTGGGTGTGCTATTTGAGGTAAGCCTGCGCTTAGTACGCCCACCCCCCTCCCACAAAAACCACCACACTTACGCGCACTCGAAATTAGGTTAACATGCACGCACTTTGGCCACGCGGTCTCTAAAAAAAAGAGAGGCAAAGGACTAACAGGGCTGGCTGAGCGGGCTACATCCTCTCACTCCCTCATAGGGGAGTCCCTCTGCCCCGTTGGGCTTCAAAGCTGAGCAGGTGGGGGGGCTGTGTGGGAGGACCCCCTCACACCCGCCATTGCCACCCGGGGGCATGGATAAAGATGGCAGATTGCCTCTGGGGGAGGTCTGCCTACTCCCAACTCCTGCAGTCCGGCTCCTCTCTCGAGTACATACACAAAAATACACTTTAGAAAAAAAAAACATATTTATGAGTGTCATACCCATTTCCATCACCTACTACCCAAACACAAGAAGCTCTTAACTTTATCTTCTTTGTAACTGCTAATGGCGTGTCCTCTTTTTGCAGGCCTTTTTGTTGGTATATTTCCTAAGGCCAAGTACACACGAACAGACCGGTCCGATGAGAATGGTCCGACGGACCGTTTTCATCGGGTCACCGCTGAAGTGGCCTGATGGTCTGATGTGTGTACACACCATCAGTCCAAAATCCGATCACGTCAGAACGCGGTGACGTAGAACACAACAACGTGCTGAAAAAACAAAGTTCAATGCTTCGACTTGATTCTGAGCATGCACACGTTTTTGGTCCGATGCTTTTGCGTACTAACCATCGCTTTGGTCCGATGGTCAGGCGTCCATCGGACCGATTTTAAAGCAAGTTTTAAAACTTTGGTCCGATGGACAAGGGTCCGATGGGCCGTACACACAATCGGTTTGGTCTGATGAAACTGGCCTTAAAGCGGAGCTCCAGCCACAATTTTTTTTTTCAAAGTCAGCAGCTACTAACAGTGTAGCTGCTGACTTTAAATAAGGACACTTACCTTGTCCTACTTGCCCGCGCTGATGGGCCCCCCGATGCCGGTCCCACGATCGCTCCGGGTCCCGCGCCGCCATTCACACTATGGGAAACAGGCAGTGAAGCCGTACGGCTTCACTGCCCATTTCCTACTGCGCCTGCGTGAGTCTCACGCTGGCTTGTGAATGGGCGCGCTGCTCTCTGAGAACACACACAGTTCCCAGAAAGCAGCGCGTCCCATTCACAAGGAGGAGGACAAGAAGAAAAGGCACCGCGGAGTGGAAGAGGCAGATTACGGACTTCCGCATAGCAACAGGTATTTCGGGTGAGTATTTTTTTTTTTTCAGGTTTTTTTTTTTTAATTTTTTTAAACAACATGGGAAAATGTTGTTTTCCTGGGTGGAGCTCCGCTTTAAGGCCAGTTTCATTGGACCGGTCTGATCATGTGTATGCGGCCTAAGACAAATAAGATCTTGTATAAAATATACATGTATAGGGTTGCATTCTCTATTTTCAACCCCATGCCTGGCCGTTTCCTCCCATTTCCTTTCACTCCAACTAGCTGCACCTCCTAACCTACCACAGTGCCTCATAGCTCCTCTAGTGCCCCTCAACTTCTCACAGTGCCACCCAGCCTGCTGCAGAGCCTCCAGTCCCCCATGGTGTTTCTAACCTCCAAAAGGGCTCACAGTGCCCCCCTGCCCTCTCCATCCACAGTCTTCCAATACAAATATAAAAAGACAAAAGTTTGTAAACAAATCATTCACCCCAAAAAATTTACCCGGCCTCTGCCTCCTACACTTCCAGGAGGCATTGGGTATGTCACCAAGCCTTCCAGAGGAGCTAGAAGCTTGAAATTATGCAAGAATGCACTTTAGTCCATTACAAGAGTGCATTGTTGCCGAACTTGAGCTCCCAGGAAATGTCACCTGTACCTCCTGGAAAGGTCAGAGGCTGTAGGCTGTACATTTTTTGTTTCTGGTCAACTGGTTTTCACAATTTCATACTATTTTCTGTCAGTGATCATTGACCTCCCAGCCCTGATATACACCAATCTTACCATTACAGTTGTTGTTGCAGCAGGTTCCTGGCAATGGATATGAACATTGTGGTCCTGGGCACCCTCTGTCTGTACATGTCACTTGCCCGCCCTGGCATCCACATTCCTGACACTTGTTATCTGGGTTTGTGAACTGTTGTCCATCCAAAAAGGTATTCTCATAGTATATGCAGTCTGAGCAATATGACCAACAAGTTTACATGGAAGAAGTACATACAGAGTGTTGAAAATAAATAAATACAAATGACAACTTGGCATATTTCTATTAACCAGTAAAATAGATGTCTTACCAGGGCACGTGGCACAGCAGTGTCCAGGCTTTTTTTCTGGTCTAGAGCATGACACAGATGGGCATACAATGGGAGTACACTGGACTGTACCATCCTATGCACAAGTAAGAATGTTAGACATTTCAATATTCTATAACCATTCCATACACATTAAGAATTATACACAATAATATCAGTTTGCAATTGATACATTTAACCTGTACATGTTTTACCTTTTTTGAAGCCGAAGATATAACTACTGTAAGTACCCAACTTTGACTTGCTTTTAGCATCCTATAATCCCCTGTACAGCAGAGCTCTGACTGGGAGAAGCAAGAACAGCTCTAGGAGCCAATAAGGTGTGCTGCAGCAGACATGAACTGGCAATAAATATTTTGACAGGAGGCTAGAATATAGTGAACAGAGGAATGACTCATGTACTGGGGGTCTGTTCTGAGGAGGTGGTCTGTACTGGGGGTCTGTACTGAGGAGGTGGTCTGTACTAAGGAGGTGGTCTGTACTGAGGAGAAGGTCTGTATTGAGGAGGTGGTCTGTACTGGGGATCTGAACTAAGAAGGTGGCCTGTACTGAGGAGAGGAGGTGGTCTGTATTGGGGATCTGTACTAAGAAGATGGCCTTTACTGAGGAGAGGAGGTGGTCTGTACGGGAGGTCTGTTCTGAGGAGGTGGTCTGTACTGGGGCTCTGTACTGAGGAGGTGGTCTGTTCTGGTGGTCTGCACTAAGGAGAAGGTCTGTATTAAGGAGGTGGTCTGTACTGGGGAACTGAACTAAGAAGGTGGCCTGTACTGAGGAGAGGAGGTGGTCTGTACTAGGAGTCTGTACTGAGGAGTTGGTCTGTACTGGGAGTCTGTACTAAGAAGGTGGCCTCTACTGAGAATAAGAGGTGGGCCGTACTGGGGGTCTGTACTGAGGAGGTGGTCACCGTGTGATGTCATCTGGAGGCCCCGCCCCCTATGGTGTCACTGACTGGGGCATAGTGGTTGGTGACGTCATAAGGGGCGGTCCTTGCTTCAACATCGGAAGAAGAGAAGAGGAAAGAAGAAGACGGAGAAGACCGGGCAAGAGCTAGAAAAAGAGCGGGCAAAAGAGCAGAAGATAGCAGAGGAGAACCGGCAAAAGACAGAGGGAGAAGAACGGAGAAGGGCCGGAGAGGGCAAAAGAAGTCGAAAGAGACCCTCGGAGCTGCCTAATAAATTACTTTAAAAACCTGTGTACTTTTTTTTTTTTTTTTTTTAAAGTGTATTTTTGTGCGTGAACTCGAGAGAGAGGAGCCGGACTGCAGGAGTTGGGAGTAGGCAGACCCTCCCCCCGGAGGCAATCGCCATCCTTCTCCATGCCCCTGGTGGCAATGGCGGGTGTGAAGGGGGGCCTCCCACTCACCCCGCCCTACCTGCTCCTCTTGGGAGCCCAACTGGGGCCCAACGGGACCCCAATGGGGCAGAGGGACTCCCCCTATGAGGGAGTGAGGGGGCCTAGCCCACCCAGCCAGCCCTGTAGGTCCTTCGCCTCTCTTTATTTTAAGAGACCGCATGGCCAAAGTGCATGTGTTTTTTAAACCAATTTTGTGTGCGTGCAAGTGTGGTGGTTTTTTGTGGGGGGGGGGGGGGGTGGGCGTACTAAGCACAGGCGTACCTTGCATAGCACACCCACCGGGAGCCGGGCTGAGACCACCAAACTCAATTCACATGTAGCCGAGACCGGGATCCGAACCCTTGGCTGCAGAGGTGAATGGCTTGTCAGCGCAGTGCCAATCACGTTGAGCCACCACAGCTCCCTACGTTTTAAAAAAAAAACAAAAAAAAAAAAAAAAACCTGTGTACTGTGTTTTATTGTTGACACTTTTTTTTCAGGAAAATGGGAAGGGGTATAATGTACCCCATACTCATTCACATAGGGTGGGGGGCCGGGATCTGGGGGCCCCTTATTAAAGGGGGCTCCCCAAATTCCGATAAGCTCCTCGCCCGCAGACCCCGACAACTAACGAGCAGGGTTGTCTAGGAGAAGCCCTTGTCCTCATCAACATGGGGAAAAGGTGCTTTGGGGTGGGGACGTGTGGCTTGGTACAGTTGGGGGGGGGGGTGCTTGCTCGTCCCCACCCCCTTTCCTGAACGGCCGGGCTACGTGCTCAGATAAGGGTCTGGTATGAACTTTGGGGGGACCCCCACGCCGTTTTTTCAGTGTAGGGGGTACCCCTTAAAATCCATACCAGACCGAAGGGCCTGGTATGCTATTAGAGGGGGAACCCATGTCGTTTTTTTTTATTTGGCGTGGAGTTCCCCCCAAAGATTCATACCAGACACAGTGCCTGGTATTGTCGGGGATCAAAGTCGAATCCCTGTTCATTGAAGTCGGACGCATGTCGGACTTCAAGTCAGATCCAAAGTAGTATGACTGTCGTGTCGTACCAGTGTGAACCCGGCCTCATTGTCAAAGCTTAATTTAGAAGTTGATTGGTTGCTATGCACAGCTGTAACAGATTCTGTGTGCACCAGTAGTAAATTTCCCCAAAGTATCAAGTTTAACCTATCAATAGATGTCTTGATTTAAAGTATGTATTTTAATGTATATAGTAGAGAAAATGGACAAATCAAATATTGTTTTTTTTTTTGCTGCTTATCTAACGTTAATGTGAAAAATTATTTTAGTGGATGAAAAGTAAATGTTTGGATAGTAGAATGACAACTGGACATGCAGACATTGTCAGCACTCAGGACATGTGGATGGAAATATTTTGTTTAATGTTTGAGAAACTATAAACCACTGAAAGATAGTTTTAGAATCATGTGATTTTGCATCAGCCATTATATTGTATAGATTATAAGGATGTTTTTTGTTTTTTATTTAGTATTCATATAAAGCAGATCCTAATGTAGCAAGGTTCTAGGCCTCCTTCGGTCTAATGAGAACCTCCAGGGCCAGAGATAGCTGACATCCTTCTGTATATGTGGGTGCAAAGTGGTTAGTGGCGCCAGACACTTCTTAAATGCAAAAGAGAGTTTATTTCTCTTAACAAACTTTTTGAGGGAGGAGAGGGTTAGGGCCAGGACACCCTTAGTTAGTTACAAGATTAATTGGCAGACTCAGAGATTTCAATAGAAGGACAGCCATACAGGGAAAGGCATCCAGCAAGACGCCACATCTGCATGTGCAGGAATACTGTCACCTATAGCAACAGTCTTTAACAGTTTCTAACAGTCCTTTTGCTTCCACTACAATAACTTCTTGTACTCCTTCAGCCCACTGAGCTCCCAGTCTCTCACTAGACTAGATGATTCACTGACACTGAATCCCTTGAGCTCCTCCAATCTTCACAGTGGTATCTTCCTCAAGCATCACCTGTAGCTGGCCAGCTAGAACCTGTCCTAGGTAGCTAATATAACCTACATGTGTGTACAGCTGGGCCTGCTGGGAACCTAGTGTGGTGCACATGTTTATACGTGAGAGACAAAAGCAGAGTTATTCACTGTGATTTTATGCTTGGATGTCATATAACAGTTGTATGTTGTGTTCACAGAAGCAAAAGAAAAAATATGCCTTTAAGAATCGGTTAGTTATATGACAGAAGAGGTAAGCAATAACACAGTACAGTTCATGCCAGAAAGCATAGAGTTAAGCTTTTGTGACTCATCAGAAGCCTTGGCCCAATCACAGCCAATCTCACATTGAGCAGAGTCTTGACCTATCACAGCCTCCTTTGCATCCATTTCTGTCTGGGAGGTTCCTAATACTGCACGTGTGCTGCTAGATTATTCCACCACAGAGACAGAGAGCCACATGGAGACAGAGAGCAGAGAAGAGCAGACACACAAGGCCAGAGTCTTGTTTTATGGAAGCCAGGGGCTAAAAATAGGTATGTGTCACAGTTATATATATGTTCTTATTGTAAATAGTGTGGTTAGAACTGTATACTGATCTAGTTGTGTGTTCACTTGTAGTTCCACCATACCTTCAAACCAAACCGAACCATACCATATCATACCTTCAAACCAAACTAAGCTAACCCTGCAAAAGCAACCCTGCAAACCAAGTTGCAAACCACAGTTATACCTTTCAGAGAAATCAGAGCATGCTTTGATAACTTACTGAGAGAGAGAGAGTAAATTCTGAAGAAAGAAATATATCCACCATCTTATGTTAAATGACAAGATTGAATATTTGAACCACCATTTTGTTATACTTTATTCATCACGTGTTTTTGTACATTGACTGTCTGCTGCAAAGCAGCAGCATTATATATGAAGAGAAGTGAAGTTAATAAAGAAGTTATTTTAAGCATTTGGTGTGCTCTTTAAACCTACTGCTTCCATAGAACGGCGCTAGAGGAATTTTTAGAGTAATAGACAGTCTTGTTGGACTGAAAAGTCCGAGATATCACAATTCTTCAGATGCCACAGCGCATGAGGCACTTCATAGTGCTTCGCCTGCCACATCACCCCCACTTCTTTTCTGGGTCCCTAGCTTGGCGCTCAAGATACCTCTCAAGCTTCACCCCACTGGCCTGCTTAGTCCTTGGCTTAACACACAAATCTGCTCTGCAAGCGTCACTTTCGCTGACTGGGTCCCTGGCTTGATAGCCACTAAAGTTGTCCTATTCATCACCATCCCGGGTTGCTAAGAATGTTGCTCTGTTACTTGCTTCAGTTACTCACTGTGGTCCCTGGTAAAAAGGTGGTTGGGCCCTTAGTGGTGACAACTTCCCTTCTACCTCTGACCACGACAGGTTCTCTGGCCGGCAGAACCGTCACTTTTGTTTGGACTGCAAGCTGCAGTCCCAGCCCTGTGCTGCTCTCTTGCTTCTGGATAGGCCCTCAGACAGCCTAGCAGCCAGATGTGCCCAGGATAGGCCCAATCTCCAGCCTAGCAGCCTGGAAAATACAACACACATCCACCCAGACCGCCGTCTAAGATGGCGCAGAACAGCGATCACCTGACTCCACCCGAATATATAGGTTCTCCCAGCAGGCCAAGGGATTCAAGAAAAACCCCTACCCATTGGCTGAGATACTCAATATACCCATAATCTGACCCTCCATTGCCCTTCTTATATCTAATGCCACCAGGTACCTGGCCACCTAGCGGCAAAAGAGTACAGTAATTACAGACTTAGAGTGAAATAAATAGATTCTCAACAATTAGCCAAGGTAGCTATACCTGGCAGGTAAATTTAGGAGCAGCCCTGCCTAAACACCAGGGTGCTACATCATGATTTGCTCAGAGATAATTAATCAAATTTAGCCATAATAATGTAGCACCCTGTAGTTTAGGCAGGGAGTTCCTCCCAAATTTACTTTCCAGGAGTAGTTATCCTGGGCAATTGTTAGAGATCTATTGATTTCTCCCTAAGCTTGGCCTATTTGCACTTTTCTCTTCTACCACTAGGTGGCCAGGCACTTGGTGGTATTAGATATGAGAAGGGAAAATCAAGGTCAGGTTAAGAGTATATGGGGTATCCCAGCCAATGGGCAGGGGTTTTCCTGAATCCCTTGGCCTACTAGGAGAATCTATATATTCAGGTGAGGTCAGGGGATCTATGTTCTGTGCTACCTGGATGGCTGTCTGGATGGACGTGTGTCGTACGCCTCGGGCTGCTAGGCCAGAGATTGGGCCTTACCCAGGGCATCAGGCTGCCAAGCTGTGTAAGGGCTTATCCAGAAGTAGGAGGGCAGCGCAGGGTTGGCACTGCGGCTTGCAGTACAGCCAGAAGTGATGGTTTTGCCGGCCGGAGAACCTGTCAGTGGTCAGAGATAGCAGGATAGCTGTCGCCACAAAAGGGCCAACCACCTTTACCAGGGACCACAGTCAGTAACTGAAGCAAGTACCAGAACCATATTCTCACTGACCAGGCACAGTGGAGAATCAGGAAACTTCAGGTGGTGATCAAGTGGGACCCAACCCACAGAGGAAACACTTGCAGAGCAGCCTTGTGAGTCAAGCCAGGTACCTCGCCGGTTAGCAGGGGTGAAGCTTGAGAAGTATCTGGAGTGCCAAGCTAGGGGACCCAGCAGAAAAGCAGGGGTGACTCTTGAGAAGATACCACTGCCAACTTTGAAGGAGCTCAAGTGGATTCAGAGTCAGTGAATCAGAGGGTCTAGTGAGAGATTGGGAGCTGGTGTTGAAGAACTACAAAAGGCAGTTGTAGTGGAGCTAAAAGGACTGTTACTTTGAGTTAGTAACTGTTAAAGACTGATACCATAGGAGACAGCATTCCTGCAAGTCTAAGGATGTCCTGGCCCTAACCCTCTTTCCCCCATAAATACAAAAAGGACTGTTAAAATAAATAAAACCTCTTTTGCATCAAAGAAGTGTCTGGAGCCCAATGACTTTTACCAGCTTTGCACCCACTAAGCCTCACAACCCACCACATACAGAAAGATGTCAGCTATCTTTGGCTTGCAAAGTTCTCATTAGACTGGACAAAGCCAGAGACTTTGCTACAATACGATTCTTTTTAATATATTGTGAATATAATTTTATTAAATTAACAATATATACATGAATATTTTTATTAACTGGAGTTTAGTTTCATTTTAACTAGAGTTGTCCCGATAGCACTTTTTTTAGGACCGAGTACAAGTACCGATACTTTTTTTTTCATGTACTCGCCGATACCGATTACCGATTTTTTTTTAAATGTGTCCCCAGAAATGCAGCCATGTCCCCCCAGAAATGCAGCCATGTCCCCCCAGTAATGCAGCCATGTCCCCCAGAGATGCAGCCATGTCCCCCGAGAGATGCAGCCATGTCCCCCCAGTAATGCAGCCATGTCCCCCCAGTAATGCAGCCATGTCCCCCAGAGATGCAGCCATGTCCCCCGAGTAATTCAGCCATGTCCCCCCCAGTAATTCAGCCATGCCCCCCCAGTAATTCAGCCATGTCCCCCCAGAGATGCAGCAATGTCCCCCCAGTAATTCAGCCATGTCCCCCCAAGTAATGCAGCCATGTCCCCCCAGTAATTCAGCCATGTCCCCCCCAGAGATGCAGCCATGTCCCCCCAGTAATGCAGCCATGTCCCCCCAGTAATGCAGCCATGTCCCACTCCCAACAGAGAAAGCCGATTGGATGGGTGATCTGTCTATCAAACTGCCCTAAAAAGGTGGAGGGGCTATGACGTGGCGCGGCGGGGAACACACACACAGCTATTCAAATTGAAAGCTGTATGTTCCCCGCGTTGATTATCTAGGCGGCGGCGTCGGCGGGGATGGGCTGCTCTGATCCGCTCTCCGCCCCCTCCCCACCCACTTTAAAAAATGTAAAAAAAAATCTAATCTGGCATTGGGAGCATTTGCGCGCGTACAAGTACTCACGCAAATGCTCAGTATCGGTCCCGATACCGATACTAGTATCAGTATCGGGACAACCCTAATTTTAACTATTGCACCTAACTATTCAAATTATAACAGACAGATATTCTGGATGCTAAGAAACATAAATACTATTTTAAAAAGCTATTAGAGTAATCACATTACACATCTAATTAAAGTTAATTCTGCTAATTTCTAACAAGAGTGAAGTAGCTGTAATGTTGACGCACGTTCTCACCTGGCAGCGACAGCTCTGGCAGGGATTGTCAGGGTCAGTAAAGTCCTGGCCATTGCCATATATACGTTGGTTGTAGGTACAGGTGTCACATACTGGGCAGCAGTCACCTAGGATGTTAGCAAACACATTTATTACTGTACAATGCATTTTGCCTATATAAAGTATTATCTTAAATGTAACCAAGACCTTTGATATGATTCCAGTATTTACAGTTATTTTTAAAGGTCTATGTTACTTTAGTGGTTCCACGATCAACAAACCATGCAAAAACACCTGCCAATCCTATACTATAGAATGGTACTAGATGGTACAGTGTCAGAATCTGTAGAGTTAATTGGTATAAAAGTGATAGCTTCTTACACTTGTAAATGTAGGTTCATAGAAAGATGTACAATACAAAATGCTCAGACTACGGCGTAACTGTTACCTTCATTGTGGGTAGGATGAAGACAAGACAGTGGGGGGCACTGACTGACTCCACATACTGTATCACCATTCAGACAAGCACAGGTGCTGCATGGATCTCCTTCTGGCTCCCACTCCACCCCTTCCAAGAATTCTACACCGTCCTGCACACATACTAAAAACAGATACTGAAATTAGAATAGGTATAATAAAAGAGAAGTGAAGTGAAACAGATGCAAGGAAGAAGACTTCAATGTCGGTCCCACAGTAAAAACAAGAAGAATAGGGAGACATTTATTCAACACAGATGAAGAATGCACAATATGCCATAACAGACTTTACTAAGAGTTATTACAGTCTTGGGAGGAATCTGAGCCTCTCTCCCATCTGTCTCACCTTTACAGACGGGACAACATTTATTGGGTTCTCTCACTGGGTTTGAGCAGGACGGAGGTGGGCAGCTTTCCTCAACACAGCGAACATTGCCTTTCTACAACACAAAGGATTATTTCAATTATGTAAACTGTCTCAATAGAATCCCAAAAATGTATAGAAACAGAAATGTGACGGCACAAAAAGACAGAGTAGTCCATCGAGTTTGCCCGTTTTTTTTCTTTTGCTTGTTTTGTTTTTGTTTTTTATTTGTTAACTTTTTTGTCTAGGTTTGTCCCATGCATGTTTGAAGCCATTTACTGTTGAATGTTTCGCTACCTCTGCTGGAAGTTTATTCCAAGCATCAACTACCCTTTCAGTAAAATAATACTTTCTAAGATCAGTTTTCAATTTTCCTCCAGTTAGTTTGAGGTCATGTCCCCATGTTCTTGATTTTGGTTTCATATTGAAAAAACTGCCCTCCTGAACCTCATATAGTTAAAGGTTTCAATCATGTCTCTCCTTTCCCTTCTTTCCTCCAAACTGTACATATTAAGTTCCCGAAGTCAGTCATGATATGTTTTATCCCTCAGACCTTTCACAATTTTTGTTACCTATCTCTGGACTTGTTCTCTCCTATCCAGGAGCGGTGGGTCCATAGGGATGCCAGAGCGCCGCCCCCTCTCGCTCTCTCACAGCCACTAAAATATGGAGATTCATGCATTGTATGAATCTGTATATTTTCGCCGCTGCCGCCCACTATTTAGCTGGCCGGATGTTGAGCGCCAGTCAACTGGATAGCGGCAGCTGGCTGGCTGTGTGAAAGTGCCTATCAGAGCCAGTGGCTACAATTGGGGGGCACAGTGGCTACAATTGCGGGGCACAGTGGCAAAAATTGTGGGGCACAGTGGTGACAATTGATGGCACAGTGGCGACAATTGATGGCAAAGTGGTGATAATTGATGGCATGGCATAGTGGTGACAATTGATGGCAAAGTGGTGACAATTGATGGTACAGTGGCTGTATTTGATGGCATGGCACAGTGACTGCGTTTGATGGCATGGCATAGTGGTGATAATTGATGGGACAGTGGCTGCCTTTGATGGCATGGCACAGTGACTGCATTTGATGGCATGGCACAGTGGTTAGGTTTTAATGGCATGGCACAGTGGTTAGGTTTTGATGGCATGGCACAGTGGCTGTGTTTTGATGGCATGGCACAGTGGTGACAATTAATGGCACGGTGGTTGTGTTTGATGGCATGGCACAGTGTCTGCATTTGATGGCATGGCACAGTGGCTGCGTTTGATGGCATGGCACAGTAGCTGCGTTTGATGGGCACAGTGAGGCTGCAACATAACCAAAGAGATGCACATAATGTTCAATATACTGTAATGTAATGCTTGCGAGGACTGTCACAAACTGTTGACCTAATATAGGAATTGAGTGTCAGAAAAGGTAGATATGCTACAGAAGACAATACGAAATTTGGAACACGTTACATGAGGCTAGTAGGGATCAATGCTATTATCCTAATCAATGTTCCTACTACAGACTGCTGAGATCCAAGGACCACATGTCATATTCCAAAGGGCTGCCCTTGGGCCACAGTTTGGGCACCAGGGCTTTTCCACCCCACTGGTGCCATATTTATTTATATATATATTTGCATTGAAGCCTATAGGTATATATTAGATGTATTTTATTATATAGTAAATATATTTTGTTAAAGTTTAGAAGCCTCAGTTGAATATGTATGACATGTGTATCACTATCAGGTATTCCTAGCTTTTCTCCTATTTATATCTAGGACTTAGTCATCAAATGATGGGCGATTCTATTTTATTTCCTTATTCAGGTCAAAATGTTAAGAAGCTAAGCCAAGGTATATGACTTCATGATTTGCCTGATCCTGGTACCAGGAAACACGACTTTCAGAGCTATTCTGCACATGTGATCATCAAAGGTAAAGCGCATTCTTTCTCAACTTCAAAAACAAAGCTTATGTCTTTATCTATACAAAGCTATGTGCATGATTTGTTACATGTTTGGCAAAAATGTAAATAATATATAATTAGATGAGAGAGTTTTTATTTTTATATATATATATATATATATATATATATATATATATATATATATATATATATATATATATATATATATATATATATATATATATATATATATATATATATATTTGAGATATATATATATAATTGAAGTATAAATATATATATATATATATATATATATATATATATATATATATATATATATACTTATTTGGCTTGTTCTTCAAACCAGTAAGTCAGTGTCAATATGAATTTTATGGTCCACTTATATAGCAGCTCACTGTGATGGTTTATCCAAAGTTGTTTATTGTTATTTCGTTGTTGCTGTTTTTGGATGGAGATGGCCATGCAATGATAAGAATTTAGGCCAATCTTGGCTAAACACACCAAATTTTGATCGGTATAGGGCCAACTTAAAGTAAAACTAAAATTGGTCCTTCTTCTCCAAAAAAAATCCATACACATCTACTACTTAATAGCCCCGTAATCTATTTTTCATGAAATCATTTCTACCTGTGCTTATCTGCCTCCTTGTAACCTCCTACATGTATCTCTCAAACCTTTGTTTGAAACAAGGTATTAAAGGTATTAAAAAAGGTATTAAAAAAAAAAATATTAAAAGCCAGCAGCTACAAATACTGCAGCTGCTGACTTTTAATAAATGGACACTTACCTGTTCAGGGTGCCCACAATGTCGGCAGCCGAAGCCGAGCAATTGCTTGGCTCTCAGCTGCCCCCACCACCATCCTCGTGAGGGAATCAGGAAGTGAAGCATTGCGGCTTCACTTCCCGGTTCCCTAGTGCACATGTGCGAGTCATCCTGAGCATCCTAACTGGCCTTGCTGTCTTCTGGGATCTAGGTGTTTCCCAGAAGACAGCTAGGGGGGGAAAGGAAGGGGCGTGACCCCCGCAGGAGTCTATGCCCGGAAGTGGGTGCAAATACCCGTATTATACAGGTATCTGCACCCCCCTCCCCCTGAAAGGTGCCAAATGTGACATTGGAGGGAGGGTTCTGAAAAGCAAAGATTCCATTTTTGTGTGCTTTAATGTTAGTTTTGGTCATGTGCACTGCTCTATGCACACTATACATTTCATAGTCCATAGTTAACTATGTAGAATGAACGTAGTCACTCTCTAACAGAAAGTTGGATCACAGCAGCAAAAAAAAAGGAATCTGGAGATTTGGAGAAGGCTGGGAGCAATAGAAAGTACTTTTTTGAGTTATGAATACATACTTGAATAGTTTTTTTTTATTTTTTAAACCAGAGTTTAGTGTAACTTTAAGTGTAATCCATGGTGTAATCCACAGCTGTCATGTTTAGAGGTGGATAATAAAACTACAGTACATTGGAGCTATCGTTTTAGTGCATACTCTCTTTGATAATGGTAGTGGTAAACAGAAGTCTAAATGGGAAGTCACAAGCAGATACTATGGGGTCTTTTGGAAATATTATAACAAAAAAATTATAATAATTGAAATGTTGTCTAAACTAACCAACCTGATTTTTTATATATAAGCCATGTTATGTTACTGAATGATATGAAGGTTTTAGGAAAGATGATAACAAGCATTGAATCCTTACCGTACAGCTACACCGAAGACATGGTCCATGTCCAGAAGGTTGGAATATCTGTCCATCGGTATATATGGTGCGTTCAAAATCACACACTGCAAAAAGAAAATGATGAACAAGCTACAAAAATGTTCCTTATTCAACCTTAATGCTATAATTGAATTATTTTGATTTTGCGTCCACTAATAATTGAAGCACCGTATATACTCGAGTATAAGCCGAGTTTTTCAGCACATTTTTTACTCGAGTCACCTTTTTGAGCCTGATCTTCCAAAATGTGGGGACCTGGTACTCAGGGCCGATCTGCCCTATAAGCTCACTATGCAAGCCGCTTAGGGCCCCCCAAATTACTAGAGGCCCCCGCCGGGCGAGAAGTAATTTTCGTCCCCTCAATTGAGTTGAGAATTTTCGTTCTCAACTCGCTGGCTGCATGGGAGAAGAGGTAACAAGTCAGCACCCCCTGCTTCTCACTTTAATGTAAGATGTCATTTCCGACAGCAGAACACCCCCTCCCCCGCCTCTCAAATGTAATGTGTCATGTCTTTTTTGGCAGCCCCCCGCTTCTCAACTTTAATGTGACATGTCATTTTGCTTAGGGCCCCAGGGAGGTCAGGATCGGCACTGCCGGTACTGGCCGGCTATAGGCCCCCTGAACCCCAAACGTGGCACACATGTAGCCCCACTTTTCCTCTACAGAGTGTGCAGAGTTTGTTGTCTGGGGGCCTTATGGCTGGAGAGTACTGATTTTTCAAATCTGGGCACCCCTTCCATAGACTCCCATATTAAACATCAGTCTAGTCATGGGCACAGTGAGGCATGGGCACAGTGAGGCATAGACATAATGAGGCATGGACACAGTGAGGCATGCATATGGACAGAGTGAGGCATGGACACCATTAAGGCATGCACATGGACACAGTATAGCATGCACATGGACACAGTGAGGTAAAGTGAGACAGTTAGGCAAAGTAAGGCACAGTGAAGTATGCAGATGGAGACCCTAGGCTTATACTCGAGTCAATACGTTTTCCCATTTTTTTGTGGTAAAATAAGGTGCCTCGGCTTATATTCGGGTCAGCTTATACTCGACTATATACGGTAGATATTTTTTCTCCATTGCAAAGCTTTCTTTCGATTTTTTTTTTTGCTAACAGGTGACTTGCAAATAAAGTAATACATTTTTATTTTTTTCTGAAAATGTTTTACCTTCACAGCTTGGGCAGCACTGTCCTTTGCCTTTGCCTGGGTGACTACATTTTGTAGGAGGACATCGTCTATCCAAGTGATCACATGAAACTTCCCCTGCCTAAACAAGAAAAAGCAATGAACCTGTGCTTGGAACCATTTGTTTATTTAAGGACCAGACCAATACTAATGATGTTATCTACTCACTGAACATGTACAGCTGAGACAGGGGTCATGGACAGCAGTGAACACATCACCTTCACCATATGACTTGGAATCAAACTCGCATCCCTCACATCTAATAAGAAAAGAGGTACTGAGAAAGCTGGCACAGTTACAGACAAGAGGAATAGAGTGGAATATTCAGTTAAAGACAAAAGGCATATAATGTAGGCACAACTGTAGAGGTTTTAATAACATCTTGGCCTTTAAAGAACCCATAAGTATGGAGAAACCACTGCACAATCCAACTGATTATGATTAGATTAAAAAAACAATTCTAAACCTATAGAAAGCCTGAGACCTCTAAAGAATCACCCGATACACCACTAATAGGTTAAAGTATAATATAAGAAGGGTTCTCTGAGCCAATCAAGTTTGGTCCTTTGAGATAAAGTCAGTAGGCTTATGCCGCTTACACACGATTAGTTCAATCCGATGAGAACGGTCGGATGGACCGTTTTCATCGGTTAACCGATGAAGCTGACTGATGGTCCATCGCGCTTACACACCATCGGTTAAAAAAACGATCGCGTTAGAACGCGGTGATGTAAAACACAACGTTGTGTAGAAAAAAATGAAGTTCAATGCTTCCAAGCATGCGTTGACTTGATTCTGAGCATGCGTGGATTTTTAACTGATGGTGGTGCCTACTAACGATCGGTTTTGTCCTATCGGTTAGGAATCCATCGGTTAAATTTAAAGCAAGTTGGCTTTTTCTTAACCGATGGTTAAAAAACCGATGGCACCCACACGCGATCAGTTTTGACCGATGAAAACGGTCCATCAGACCATTCTCATCGGTTTAACCGATCGTGTGTACGCGGACTTAGGGTCACCAAAGTGTAATAATATTCACATTTAGCTAATATGAGTATGCTCCAGCTACGATAATCTCACAACCAATCAGTAACGCTATCTTCTACTATTTCATTTCTATGACCAGTTTAATTGGGGGAAAAGGCCTGGGCTAAGGCCGGATTCACATCTGTATGGTTGGTTTTTTCTACATCAAGTTTTTTATGCGCATTTTACATGTGTCTTTAGGTGCGCTGCCATGAAACTCTATTAGAACGCACATTTTTTGAAAGTGTGTGTCTATGAAAATGTGCAGTGTAATACTGTTTAACAACAGCGCACCTAGAAAGGTGACAAGTAAAAACTTCACCGCACAAATGTGAGCAAAGTCTAAAACTTTAATTTATCAGCACAGAACGAGGTCAAGATATCTTTTCACATTATAAGTGTGCAAGGGGAGGCTCATGGTGTCATAAGCTGGTCCATTTTACATACAGAGCTGCAAGGAACTCATGTACCTCGGAATTTGATGTCTGCTTGTGGTGTAATTAAAAAAAAGTGGAAATATGACCTACAGTCCTGCATGATATGGAGTATACAACTGAAAAACACTTAAACAACTCAATAGGAGGCTCCACAAGGAGTCAACACTTACCTTCTCCAACAGCCCTTGACACCCCAATAAGCCACTGCAGCACCCAAAACGCCTGCCCAACTTTTAACTTTCACAAAGAAAATATAGGTTTACTATAGGCTTGTTGGCCACTGTAGGCTGAGTATAGCTGAAGAGAATACTCAATATAGATGTGGAAAACAAAGTTACAATAAACTAGAACAGCCTACCTTGCACAGCATTCTCCTGGCTTCCGCACAGGGTTTCTGCATGGTGTTGGGATACATGGTATAGGGCTACAATCGACATTTCCATTCTATAACAAAGGAGATAGACAAACATCACTCACATTTAGAAATTAAATACATTTGCAATTAAAGTAAACCCTTCAGCAGTTTGAAAAAGTTCATTCTCGATTACAGGCACAGTGTCCTAATTTACTATAATAGCTTCTGTGCACTCCAGGGGCCCTCTGAAGATCCTAAGCAAACAGTTACATTCTGAAAGTCGATATATGCATCTGGCTAGACTGCCTTATATGACAATGCTCAGGCACTGAGAAGAAGCAGAGGAGATAATGTGCAGGTCACCCTGTATGCAGAGGTTTGTGGTTTTAAAGAGACTGCTAGGGAGATGTGCAGAAGAATAGGAATACTAAGATCCAGCACTGTATGGGGCATTCTTTTAAAGAGAAGTGTTACTTTTCTTTACGCTAAAGCCTTGTACACATGATAGGATTGTTGGCCGGGGATTGTCTGTTGACAGACTGTTGTCCTAAAATCTTACCGTTACTACGCTCCTTTTGACAATTGTCCAACTTTCGGCCAACAAATGTTGGATGACAGGCTAGTAAGTTTTCGGGGGACAGTGGTTTGATGTCTGATTTCCGTATGGTTAGTACAACAATCCGTCACACAAAAGTCGAAAGTAGAAACAGGCATGCTCGGGATCAATGCTCAACAAGCATGAAATTAGCAAAAGGGGCCCAAAGAGAGCGCTCAAAAGCTGAAATTCTTCATAGTTTGGCACTATGTTCGTGTTTGTGGCATAACAATTGTGTACCGTTAGTATGCAGGACAAGATCCTGGCACACGCCCGACAAAAATCAGATGCTCGGTTGGCCAACAATCGTACCATGAGGCTTTATAAATAATTCCGGCTAGCGACCGAGAAAGGGTTGAAAACCACCGTCGTAGCCGCGGTGTCCCATTGATTTTAATAGGCAGGAGCTGTGGAGGAGCAGTATACACACTGCTCCTTCACTGCTCCAAAGATGCGGCTAGCAGGACTTTTTTTACCGTCCTGCCAGCGCACCCTTGGGTCTTTTACACTGGAGACACAGCAGCGGCTGTTTAGGGTCGATTTGCAGGTGCAATTTTTAGCGCAATAGCGCCTGCAAACCACTCCTGTGTGAAAGGGGTCTAAATAACATTTAGAACTTGCAGAACCCTGTGCTGCTGGAAGCATGCATTTCAGTCCATGTGCAAGTTCTGTATCTGCTCATAGATTATAACTGCTGGCCATACCTGCCTTGTCACATGTGCCCAGTCATACCAGAATCTGACGACTCAAATGCTGACCAACCCTGGCCAGGACAGACATTGAGGCCGTGTACACACGATCAAATCTGTCTGCTGGAAACGGTCTGCCAGTGTACGGGCAAACAGACTGATTTGGCCAGCCGACAGATTTGAAAGCATGCTTTCAAATCTGTCGGCTGGGAACCCGTCCGCCCGACATGTCTGCTGGTTAGTATGCTAACCAGCAGACATATCTGCTCGCACACGCGCCGAATGGTTTCAACGCATGCGCGGAAGTGTTTTACTTCCTGGTGCGGTGACGTGGCGGCGTCAACGTCACCGCCACGTCACCGACACGTCAGCGCACTGTCTGCCGGCTGGGATTTTGGTTTGATCGTGTGTACACGATCAAACCAATACGTCCCAGCAGACAGATCTGTTCAAATCGGTCTGTCCGACCGATTTGAACAGATAGATTTAATCGTGTGTACGGGGTCTGAGAAGTAACTGATTATGAGGTCTATAAATTAATTTATAATCCATTTGGGAGGGAAAGGGGGCTTTACTGCAGTTACACATCCAGAACATTGTATTAAGTTGACCCTTACACTATTCAATGTGATTGTATTTGGATTTACCAAAATTATGTAATAATAATAATACAAGGACCAACCAAACAATCCATTAAATTTGTTTAAAATTAGGCAGACCCTTGGACTACATAGTTGATGGCAAATCAAACAGAGGCGGAACAGTCAGATTTTGTAGTATATGGACAACTTTAGGAGCAATTAGTAAAATGACCTATAAATCAGGATCACATATAGAACAAAATAGTCCAAAATGATAAACAGCGCTTTAGCTGTTGGTTTAAATGTCCAACATCATCATAAGCATTCAAATAGTGACGGATTTTCTTGCCAGTGT
Source organism: Rana kukunoris (assembly GCA_029574335.1). Lineage (NCBI taxonomy): Eukaryota > Metazoa > Chordata > Amphibia > Anura > Ranidae > Rana > Rana kukunoris. The sequence goes on along the minus strand of CM056051.1, from coordinate 116,915,928 downwards.
AGTGAAAACAGATAGTGGTTGATCCTACACCTCTTCCCAGGAAAGATTACACCACAAGTGGGGCACACTCCCCTTCGGGGTACTCACTCACCAGATGATTAGCAAATGGAGGCAATAAAAGGTATCTTTCCACCAGATAATCCGTCTCTATAGCTGGGACCCGTCAGGACAATGTTCCTCATAAAACACATAAACACAGAGCAGGCTCCAAATAGCGTAATCTCGTTTATTAAAGTTAAAAGGTAACAATCCCTCATATGCATGCAGCCCCCGCTTCAAATGCACGTACCATTTAGTAGATTGTTACAGGCACAAAAGACAGTAACGGTAGCGATATCCTACTGGTATCCGATTCCCCAGAAGCCAAGCATGTAAACGCAGCGTATAGTCTACAGCGTGCGGATCTACTTCCTGGATGAACCACCCGTGGAACGCACACGTCACTTCCGGCGGAACTTTACAGCGACCCGGAAGTGACGTGTGCGTTCCAGGGGTGGTTCATCCAGGAAGTAGATCCGCACGCTGTAGACTATACGCTGCGTTTACATGCTTGGCTTCTGGGGAATCGGATACCAGTAGGATATCGCTACCGTTACTGTCTTTTGTGCCTGTAACAATCTACTAAATGGTACGTGCATTTGAAGCGGGGGCTGCATGCATATGAGGGATTGTTACCTTTTAACTTTAATAAACGAGATTACGCTATTTGGAGCCTGCTCTGTGTTTATGTGTTTTATGAGGAACATTGTCCTGACGGGTCCCAGCTATAGAGACGGATTATCTGGTGGAAAGATACCTTTTATTGCCTCCATTTGCTAATCATCTGGTGAGTGAGTACCCCGAAGGGGAGTGTGCCCCACTTGTGGTGTAATCTTTCCTGGGAAGAGGTGTAGGATCAACCACTATCTGTTTTCACTACACTGGCAAGAAAATCCGTCACTATTTGAATGCTTATGATGATGTTGGACATTTAAACCAACAGCTAAAGCGCTGTTTATCATTTTGGACTATTTTGTTCTATATGTGATCCTGATTTATTTGTGCATCTTCGGTTTTTTGACTGTTAGATTTTAAATAGCTGCTATAATTTTTACTACTATATATTTCTGCAATATGAAATTATAGTTTTGATTACATATTTTCTTTCTAAAATTCTGTCACTTGTCAACTTGTTTATAAGTGATTCCACTATGAAATATTTTGCATTAAGGCGCTGAGATGTGTCACTAGGCCTGGTGTTACACTACCCCTTCTATTAGTAAAATGACCTATTAGAAAATGTTCTTACAGAAAAAAATATAGCACTAGTACATGAAAAATATATAAATTATTTAGAAATAAAGTATAAAATTCACCTCACATAAGCAGCGTTTACATTGGTCAGAGCTTCTGACTGATTGCCCATTCTGATATGTGCGACCATTAAATGAACATCCTGAGAGAAGAACAAAAAATAAGATGGCATAGCAAAGCAACATCATTAAAGAAAAATGACATGAGTGACAGGATTTCCTGTGTAAATCCTATTGAAAGATATAATATTTTCCACTCACATTACAGACCATCAACATTACAACATTGAGCTGATTTATGAGGATTGAAGCAATACACCGAAGCAAAAATTAGGCTGTTGCCAAGAGTTAGCAGCTAGGTTTCATTTTTCAGTCTCTGAAAATTTGAAGAAAGTCTGTGAATCTAAGAAAAATACGTCTTTGGTCTTTTTATAAATGTCTGACAATGAAAGATTAGTGCTATTGATTGTAGTTAAGTTTCATCTTTCAGTTTCCAGAAATAAATAAAAAAGGATTCTGATTAGTTGTTATGAGAAACAGCTCCTTTGGTGCTCAAATATTTTATAAATCATTATTTTCTAAATGCACATTTAATGCTGCGATTGATGGGGCGCCGACACCTCTGTAATAATGGTGAAAACCTTATTGCTAAATATACACATTGGGGTTGATTTATTAAGGGAAGATATGCAGTTCCTGTTGCAAGGGAATTTTCCATTAGCTTAGTGAATGAGGCAAACAAACTATTGTTTTTCCATTTTTCTTGCATGTGATTGGGTTATCTTTGCAAAGTGTATAAATGATAAAAATGTAAAATCAAATATTAATATCCACTCTGTATTTTAATTGTTCGAAGCCGACTTCTATTAATCTGATCAATCTTGCAATTTGTGAACTTTGTGAAAATCCCCAAACATTTACCTCCTTGAACTCTGTGATACATATTCACTATGCTGTCAGTATTCACTGCTGTCACACATTTCACAGAGCCTTCCTTCTGAACTATGGAGGTGCTGAGAGTAGGAGTTTAAAGTAGTTGTAAAGGCTGAAGGTTTTTTTAACTTCATGCATTATGCATGAAGGTAAAAAAAAAACTTCTGTGTGCTGCTTCCCCCCTAATACTCACCTGAACACCCTCTCGATCCAGCAATGTGCACAGGAGCCAAGTCTCTCTCTCTCTCTCTCTCTCTCATGATTTATTAAGAAACAGCAGTGGAAGCCATTGACTCCCACTTATGTCAATCATAGCCAGTGAGCCAATGAGGAGAGAGTGGGGCTTGGGAGCGAGCATGCAGCAAAGGGCTTGCTTTTGGGGGCATGGGTTAAGGGGAAGGAGCCAGAAGCGCTGAAGACCTGAGAACAAATAAAGGTCTCCTGAAGAAGCCACCAAATAACGAAACATGTAGAGATTAATCAGATGTGCACCTCTGTTTGTATATTTCAATGATCCAATATATGAACGTTTTATGTATTCATTCACAAAATTTGACCTGAGAAGAAGAGGATCAGGGCTGATCTGTGCAAAACCATTGAACAAAGCAGGTACAGGGCTGTAAAAAAGTATTTGCCTTCTTCCTGATTTTTTTTTTTTACATATTTGTCACACTTAAATGATTTGAATCATGAAACAAATGATAATATTGCACAAAGATAACCCATGTAAATACAAAATACAATTTTTAAATCATGATTTCATGTATTAATGGAAAAAAGCTGTTCGGACCTGCCTGGCCCTATGTGAAAAAGTAATTGCCCCCTAAACCTATAAAAGGTTGTGCCACTGGTGGCAACAACAGCAATCAAGCGTTTGCGATAACTGCCAATGATAACTGCCTCTCTTCTTTGCAGAATTGTTTTAATTCAGCCATATTGGATGTTTTTCAGCCTGTTTAAGGTCATGCCACAGCATCTCAATCGGATTTAAATCCAGACTTTGACTAGGCCACGCTCAAATTTGATATGTTTTTTTGAGCCATTCAGAGGTGGATGTGCTGGTGTGTTTCGGATGATTGTCCTGCTGCATAACCCCGAGTACACTTGGACTTGACGTCACAAACTGATGGCCGTCCATTCTCCTTAAGGACTTTCACTCAGAATACATAGTTCCATCAATTATGGTAAGTCGTCCAAGTCCAGAAGTTGCAAAGCAGCCCTAGACCATCACACTACCACCACCATGTTTGAATGTTGGTATGATGTTTTTTTTTTTTTATTAAATGTTGTGTTAGTTTTACACCAGATGAAATGGGGCACATACCTTCCAAAAAGATCAACTTTTATCTCATCAGTCCACAGAATATTTGCCAAAGAGCCTTGGGGATAATCAAGATGTTTTTGGCAAATGTGAGACGAGCCTTTGTGTTCCTATTGGTTACCACGGATGCCGTCTTGGCCCAGTCTCTTTCTTATTGTTGAATCATGAACACTGACCTCAACTGAGGCAAGTGAGGCCTGCAGTTCTTTAGGTGTTGTTCTGGGTCCTTTCATGACCTCCTGGATGAGTTGTCATTGTGCTCTTGGAGTAATTTTGGTAGGCCAGCCACTCCCGGGAAGGTTCACCACAAATTCAATTTTTTTTTTCATTTGTGGATAATGGTTCTCACAGTTGCTCGCTGGAGTCCCAAAGTCTTACAAACGGCTCTGTAACCCTTTCCAGACTGATACATGTCAATTACTTTGTTTCTCATTTATTCTTAAATTTCTTTAGATCATGGCATGATTGTGTTACTTTTTGAGATCTTTTAGTGTGATTCACTTTGTCAAACAGCTTCTATTTAAGTGATTTCTTGATTCAACAGGTCTGGCAGCAATCAGACCTGTGTGTGTCAAGTGAAATATAACGCAGCTTTCCAAATAAAGAGGATTAACCACAGTTCAATCATGATTTAGTAGGGGGGGCAATTACTCAGCACTGTAAGTGCTATATGTAGTCCTTAGTGGTATATGTAGTCCTTAGAAATTGAAAGTAAACAGCAGAGGAGGAGCTGCAAATCATCCAGAGAATCCAGGAATGTGTGGACAGGGATGGCTGGCAGACAGGCAGCTCAACATGAAAGGAGATTTTTTCATGTAAGCTTTTATTGGATTGTCTAAATTAAGTATTGTTTGTATTGCTATTACAATGCTGATGTTTAAAAAAATGCATGCTATGACTATAGAGCTTGTTTAAGCCAAGGGAAGATTCCCTTGCAAAGTGAACAATTTTCCTTTAGTTAACTACCCCACTGAGGTTCAGCATTAATGCTACGTCTCATCCGATGTACAAAGGAGAAACATGTTTGTAGTGGATAGGAGACACACTGATAATCTCAAAGGGTCCATCAAATGTGTGGCCCAAGATAATGTGGAAAGCATAGAAGGAATTATGTTCCTCCGCTTTGAATAATGGGTTCAAATCAACAGTTTTGCTTGTTTAGAAAGTTAGTACGAGGGGGAATCTTCATGTGTAAAAAGGCCATAACCATCTGCAACTTAGAATTAAGTTTAAGAAGTTTTAAAACTATGTAAATTCTAGCATACAAAAGTATCAGCATGCTTAGCATTACACAAGCACTATACATTTTTGTCAGATTTTCTAGTAGTCATGTTACCACCCTAGAGTATATCTAGTGCAGCCGTGGCTTTGGGTGTGTATGCCCAGCCTCATTGGCGCTCCATATAGGCTAACAGACTTCGAGCAATAACATTCCCATGCTGCTTGAATTTCAGCAGCAATATATCTGTGATTTGAGTCCTCTCTTGGAAATGACCCAAAGTGCCTTAAGCTGGCAGAGTCGCTGGGTCAAAATACAAATGTGGGGGCATATATTGAAAAAATGGCCTCACATGAAAATGTGCAGGGTAAAACATTGTTGCATTCATTTTTAGTTAAACATTTACATACATTTTTAAGAAAAAGAGAGACATCAGGGGACGGGGACTCGTAACAAGCATGCAGCTTCAAAGTCATAGTAAAGTTAGAATTTCTGTCATGCAGATTTTTTCAAGGCCTGTGAAAGTACTGTAGACATTGGGGCTGATTTATTAAAGACAAATAAACTGTGCACTTTGCAAGTGCAGTTGCACAAATTTTCCCCAGAGCTTGGTGATTGAAATGAATCTATACTTTGTAAAGAATACCAGATGCAAGGAAAATAAAAAAAAATGCATTTTTGCTTGCACATGATTGGATGATGGAAATCAGCAGAGCTTTGCCTCATTCACTAATGCACAGTGTATTTGCCTTTAGTAAATCAACACCATTGAATCAGGAGGACAGCCAGACAACTAGTATTTTTAGTAGGAAGGGCAAAAATGGCAGCTGCCATACTTCTTCAAGGATTCTTTTAAGAGAGAAGAATTTTTTGAGCTAGGCTATTGAAAATAATTAAACAGTGCCACATCCCTTAATAGATATATAATAAGGAAACAAGATTTGTGGAACTTTAAAAGCGCACAGATAACCAGAAAATATAGAAAAATAGAAATGTAATAAGTAAAAATGTAAAAATATTAGTTGATCATCTTATATACTGTACCTGTTGCTAAAGGTCTCCTGAAGAAGCCACCAAATGGCGAAACATGTAGAGATTAATCAGATGTGCACCTCTGTTTGTATATTTCAATGATCCAATATATGAACGTTTTATGTATTCATTCACAAAATGTAAACTTATTAAAATAAAATGTTTCTATATATTTGGGTTATCTGTGCGCTTTTAAAGTCCCACAAATCTTGCTTCCTTAGTTTCTTTCAGTAGATTTTTTTATGTTTTTAACTGCAATTTTCACATCATAATGACTACTTATTAGACATGTGCACTGCCGAAAAATTTGTTAGCTTTCGTTTCATTCGTAAAAATTTGTAAAAATTCGTAATTCGGAAATTCTAAAAATAGTAAATTAGACATTTCAGAATTCGTAAATTAGAAAATAATAAATCCGTAAATTTGAAAATCCGAAAATAACTAATAATAACTAACTATTAAATTGATTTATGATTATTATTATTACTATTATTGTTATTTATTATTATTAATTTGTTATGTTCCATTGGTTTAGATATGGCATTCATTTTTACGGATAATTTGTAACTTTGGATACATTCGTATTCATTACGTTTACTAACAGACAATTTTGAAAGGAAATTACAAAAACCTATAATTTAATAGTTAGCAATAATTTCGAATTTTCGGATTTCCGAATTTCTTAATATTCGGATATTTCTGAATTAACGAATTTGTCTAAATTCGTTAAAAAATGTTGGTGGAACTAAACAAATTGCACATGTCTACTACTTATACCAAGCTATCACATCTTGAGTGGTCTTTGAACCCCTCAGTGCCATACATAATATGTTGGAAGTCCCAGCAAAAGAAGACATGAGGATTTGTTTACAATCTTACCATCACATGTAGGACAGCAAGTTCCTGATCGAGGAGGTGCAGGGTTTCTACACAGAGATGCACAGTGACGCTTCCTACATTGAATTTTTCCCTCCTGTGTGCACAGCAAATATAAAATCACATAGCAGGAAAAACAGTTAGAACTACTATAGGAGACAGCTGATGTGACTGCCCTCCTTGGGTACAGAAGGACAGCATTAAGACATTTAATTTAGGGAGCCGGATTTAGTGGAGAGAGAAATTACTGAACAGGGTAAAAAATATATAATTAAAGAAGTATTTTGCAGGTCCCTATAAAATAGCAAATGGAAGACAGAAAACTATACTGTACCATACAACGGCAACTATGACATGGCTCTCCCTGGGGTCTCCACTCCTCCTCGTGTCTGTGGGTGACTGTGCCATCAATGCAGCCTTGCATGTGAAGATATTTGAGAGACGTGTCAAAAACACATCTTATTACACAGTACAATGGATTTTATATTAAAACAAGTATAACGCACAGTAAAATCGCCTTACTTTGACACTGTTTGCAACATTCCCCCGGTATCTCTTCTTGCAGAACACAAGTTAGCTTTGGACAGGTCACTCGTACACACTGTATATTACCATTCTGTGGAAAAGAGCCTTGATTAATTATTATTTCCTGGGGGGTTTATCAGACCAGGAGACTAACAACGATCATAGAAACAGAAGGAATGTTTTTCTGCTCTGTTACAGTGCATGGTGTTTTTATTATTTTTCTTTTAGTAACAGCAATAAAAAAAGCACATTCATTAACCACTTCCTTCCCGGGCCTATTCCGGCACTCCTCTCCTACATGTAAAAATCATAATTTTTTTTGCTAGAAAATTACTCAGAACCCCCAAACATTATATGTTTTTTTAGCAGACACCCTAGGGAATAAAATGGTGGTCATTGTGCGGTATTTGCGCAATAATTATTCAAACCCCTTTTTTGAGGGGGGAAATTCATTTTCATGAATTAAAAAATAACAAAACAGTAAAGCTATCACTTTTATTCCTATTACAAGGAATGTAAACATTCCTTGTAATAGGAATCTGTCGTGACAGGTCCTCTATATGGAGAGATGCAGGGTCAATAAGACCTCACATTTCTCCTCCAGGCTGGAAAGCATGAGATCGAGCAAAACAAAATTCACAGATCTCATGCTGACAGCCGCGATCACAGCTTTGTTTACATCTGCGGTCCGGACATGATATCATAATGCCATGCCCGGGCCTCTGACGGTCATAGAGATGATGGTGACCGTAAATTTCTATGGTCGTCACCCGACGCCAGATGATTCTTTTTCCGGGTCTCGATGACACGGGAGAGCCTGGAGAGACACCGGATGGCAGCTGGAGGGGGGGACGTCCCCTCCCATCACCTGTAAGAACGATCAAGCAGCGTAACTGCCGCTATGATTGTTCTTGCTGTGCACAGAATCGCTGGCAGAAAATAACGATATCTGAATAATGCCTGTAGCATCATTCAGGACGTCATATGACGCACTGCGGGTGGGAAGTGGTAAAGAACAGTAAAATATTTCAGATACTGATAATGTTAATAAACACTGTAAACAAAACCATGTAGAACTTTTGATAAGGTCCCCTGCACACTGGGCTCTTATATTTAGCTCCAGGTGGAGGGCACATGTGCACCACTCAACCCTGCTGCCGGCAGCCATTAAAGGCTGTGCCCAAGGATGGTTGCCTGGAATGCAAGAGGTCTGTGCTCTGGGCATTAGTCCTTGGGCACATGCCGCCCTAAACGGAAGTACCGCTAGGTACACTGTCCAGGTCCAACCAGCCACAACAGCTGTTAGATTTTTATACAGTTTGGCAGCTGCTGGCAGTGGGGCTGGGCGGTGCACGTGTGTCCTCTACACGCAGCTAAATGTCAGAGCACCATCAGGACTAAATGCCCAGTGTGCATGGGGGCTAATACACAGATGTGTAGCTATTTTACCTGGCATATGCAGCTATCACATGGGTTCCCATTACCCTGGAAGGTGACTCCATTAGGTATTATATCACCTTCTAAGTCACAAGCCGAACAATCTGGGCAGCATGAGCCCCGTCTGACACCATGGGTACAGGTCTGCTGACAACGTACAGCATCGGTACACTTCACTTCACCATCCTAAAAATTTTGAGAAAACATTAAGTGAGACAACATTGTCTGTTTTATTAATGTAAGCAGCACCAACTTATTCTATAGCGCCTTACAGAACCCCAAAAAATTACTCACCTGTATTGTATGGCCTTACAATCTAATAAAACAGTGGCACAGATGCACATGTACAGAATAGGCATAAATTAGGTTGAATTTTAACATAAAATACATTTTGAAAGCATGGAAAGAAGCCAGAGCACATGGAGGAAATATAAAGCCAATATGTACTTTTAATTAAAAGAGGTTGTTAATAACAAACATATTATACTTACCTGTTCTGTGCGACCTCCTCAGGGGTCGACTCCTCCTCTTCTCTGTGAGCCACTATAGGAAGCCGCTTCCCATGGGGGCGCACCTGCAGGCTTGCCCCCAAGCTGAACTATATGCATCTGTATATACACAAAGTGCAACTCGACCCTGCCCTGCTTTCCCTACTTCATCATTGGATTTGACTGACAGCAGCAGAAGCCAATGGCTTCCACTGCTCCTGGCTAAGCTTATAAGAACCGGGAGAAGAGAGAGGACAAAACTGAACAAGCTAAAGACAGAAGCTCATTAATTATCATCTGCTTGAGATTCTGTCTTTTCCAGTTTTGACAACGTCTTGACATACAGCAAGAAGTATCTATAGTAGTAAAGATTTTTAAAGCTGAACCCTCGAAATGTGGCCACTTTGTAAAATGTGTTGGAATACTATGAGTAAGTCCAATGATGTGCAAACCACCTTGTGGACTTATCTCTTTTATTTACAACTGTATCTGATCCATAAGGTGGATGGAAAATATGACCTCCATCCATCTGGATTTTGCGGGCAAGATCGGATCGGATAGCGGCGGGTGTCAGCAGACATAGGGGAGAATGCAAGATCTGATCAGGTCTGCCTGAAAACCTGACAGACAACCCGTGTAAAAGGGTCCTTAACCGCTTGCCGACTGCCTCATGCACATTTACGTAGGCAGAATGGCACAGGCAGGCCAAGCAATGTGTATATTTAGATCTCCATGGCCGTGCCCGCGGGACCCGCGGACTCAATGTCTGCCGGTGTCCAGTGATTGGGTCATGGAACCGCAGAACGTGGGGATGTCTTTGTTAACCAAGCATTTCCCTGTTCTGCCTAGTGACACAACACTGATCGCCTGCTTCCTCTCATCGAGAGCAGCGATCAGTGACGTGTCACAGTAAGCCATGCCCTCTAACAGTTAGAATCACTCTCTAGGACACACTTAACCCCTTCCCTGCCCCTACTGGTTAACTCCTTCACTGGCAGTCACATTTATACAGTAATCAGTGCATTTTTATAGCAGTATAAACATGAATGGTCCCAAAATAGAGTCAAAAGTGTCCAATGTGTTCCGCCATAATGTCGCAGTTACGATAAAAATCGCAGATCAACACCATAACAAGTAAAAAAAAACAATATTAATAAAAATAAAAAATTTCAAAATTGTTGCTCTATTTGTTTATTGCGCAAAAAATAAAAACCGCAGAGCTTATCAAATACCACCAAAAGAAAGCTCTATTTGTGGATAAAAAAGGTCGTCAATTTTGTTTGGAAGTCCGTCGCACGACCGCACAATTGTCAGGTAAAGCGACTTAGTGCCGAAACGCAAAAAGTGGCCTGGTCTTTGGCCAGCCAAATGGTCCGTGGTTGAAGTGGTTAAAGTTCTCAAACTTTAAAAACGAAAACAGAATGAGAGGGGTGTATTGCTGGCACACTTTCCATTGCAATATTCTGTAAGTAAGTAAAAACAAAACAATTTGAAGTAAAATAAAAAAAAGTAAAGCTGTACCAAGAAAATGGAACAGATCAGTATTGCACAAGGAAGTCTCCCAGTATGTGGAATCCCCTGTAGAAGTTAGGCTGTGATTGTGAGTGACAGCTCGCCCTGCCTGTATAATTGGCTTCACTTTGTACCATTAGTGCAGTTGAGTGTTATAATTTGCCTTTATCTGCCAAAGAAGTCAGAGCCAGGCTAGCTCCTGTGAGGAATAAAGCAATTTACAAAGCGCACCGTTTCAGAAACAGTTTATAAACTCATGCAAAACCACAATTTGTAAAATGTTTATATGTAGCCAGACAGTTCAGGATGGATGGAAATGCAATATTATACAAATAGCAAACAGAGCAGCATGAAAAGACCCACACACACGTACAGTACCAAGACACAAATATAAAAAAAACACCATACCCTGAAAACTGAAAATGTAACTCCCACAATAAAATGATGTTCCAGCTATAAACAGAACACTATAAACAGTTTATACCACATTTCCTGTTTTTTAATTGAACCGTGGCCTAGAAATTTGTTTTGTGTTTGAATATTGTACGCTCGTGGGAAGACTTTTTAAAATGATCATTCATTCACAGTACTCACCAGACAGACACAATGCTGGCAGCCATTGGAAGTAGTAACATTCTTACCGGGTAACAAGGGATGCCCATTGAGATCACACACTAGAGGGAATAGAGGAATAAAAATGTAGGTGATATCACAGCAATCGTGAGGAAATTCTTCACTAACCACAGATCTCACTGACGTCTGTCGTGTGCCAACCTGTGGTAAGACAGTATGGTCTACTGATCTCTTCTTATCCCTCTTCTTCAGGGGTGATGGCATTTTTTATCCTAAAGTACAGTGACAAACAGTACTTTTCTAACCACCATATGGAGGCCATGCTATGATCCCATTTCTTCAAAACAGATACTATTAGCAGAACTTAAGGGCTTCATTCACAAGAACGTAGCTATCTCTACACCTGTTCTAAGGCCTGTCTTCACCCACACGGGAGGCACATGCCGCCACGTGCAACAGGCTGTTCGAATTAATGACAGTCTGTCTGCATTCTGATCCATGCATCAGACCCACACAGATGTACACTCCGGAATGCACATGGAGATCTGTGCAGGTCCCTGCAGCCGGCAAAAAGTCATAGGCTGTTTGCACATGCCTGCAGGTAACACCTGTGCATCTCACATGGGTGAAGCCTTACGCACAGGAGTAGATATAGGTACACTCTTGTAAATGAGGCCATAGCATTAAGTTGTGGGATTTGTTTACAGAAAGGCCCCTCACAGGCATGATTTATCTAATACAATTCTTGGCAGGAATAAATCAATTTATAGGATTTTTTCATAGACCAGCTTTTGACTTACTGTTAGGAAGATATTTTTACCTGGGCATGAGGGGCAGCACTGACCAGGAGTGGGTACTGGCTTCCTACAGGCAACTACAGGACACTGAACAGGAAAACAACGCACTAAATTGTTCTGCAACATAAAAGAGAATATAAAACCGTGTATTATTGTCATAGCATAAAAAACAAAGACTATAGAGAGGTAGTTACAACTGGGTTAAAGCAGACATAGGCCTCGTACACACGAGCGGACAGATTTGTTCAAATCTGTCCGTCCGACAGATTTGAACAAATCTGTCTGCTGGGATTTTGGTTTGCTCGCGTGTACACACAAGCAAACCAAAATCCCCGCCAGCAGACGGCGCGCTGACGTGTCGGTGACGTCGCGGTGACGTTGACGCCGCCACGTCACCGCACCGGGAAGTAAAACACTTCCACGCATGCGCCGAATCCATGCGGCGGCGGTGCGGGACGACATGTCTGCTGGTAAGTGTACTAACCAGCAGACATGTCGGGTGGACAGATTCCCACCCGATAGTTTTCAAAGCATGCTTTGAAATCTGTCGGGTGGACAAATCTGTCTGCTCGGCCGTACACACGATCGAATCTGTCTGCTGAAACGGTCCAACGGACCGTTTCCAGCGGACAGATTTGATCGTGTGTACGAGGCCTTAGAGCAAGATATTTTTTTATGTGTTCAGCTAAGTAATGTTTGGTGTAATATTTACATTCATTGACTGCTAGGGTCACCAAATACATTACACTCTGATCGTAAAATCTCTCAACTTTAGATTTCCAGAAAACGATGTAGTATGAGGTCCTTTCTAAACTATCCAATTAATTTGAATTTAGACAGGCTCCTAAGCCTGGTACACATGTGCCGAATATTGGCCGGTACCGGGCAGTTCAACGGAAGATGGTCGACATTCGGCCCGTGTGTACGGCAGCCTCCCTGACAAAAGCCGGCTAAAAATCCAGCTTCTGTTGAAGGGGCATGCCCGAAAAACATCTACCGATCAGCAATCGGGCCGAAGATCGTGTGTTCTGCGGTATGTGAAATGTCGGTGTGTTAGAGCGGGGAGATCGCTCTATTAACATTCAATAGTTAGTGCTGCAAGCTCCTCTCAAGCCCCTCAGTTATTATTCTTCGTTCAGCCCACTGGTAGTGTGTACCTAGCATTACCCTACTTAGTTATTGGTAGATCTAAAGGCCATAGCAAAATCAAATTGTAAGGTGTGTGTGGTGAGATTTATAGAGATCACAACACTCTCTCTTACAATGACTTCACCTGTTTTTCTCTCTGTCAAACAACACCATCTTTGTATAGGCATTATGCAGGATCAGCACATGCGTCCTGGATCAGCCATTCCCAAACAGTGTTCCATGGAGCCCTAGGACTTCTCCGGAGGATGATAGGGGTTCCATGAGATGTAGTTGATTCAGCTCTCATTTTATGGTGCCTATATAGTTTCAGGGCCAGTGCCACTTGAAAGAGCCATTTTAGCTGTCTGAAAGGTGGCATTCTGACTACCATTGTAAGGTAGGCATTCTTCCCGCTGGTCACCAAAGTAAGGGGGACAGTCTTCTCGTTGACCACCACTGTAAGGGTACAATCCTACCACTGATTACATAAGTAAGAGTAATTCTTCCTAATGATACCTGATAAATTGTTTTTAGCAGGGGTTCCCCTATACCTAAAAATGTTTTCAAGGGTTCATTGGGGACACAAAGGTTGAGAATGGCTGTCTTGGACTAATGACATCATCTCAGCCAAGGAAAAAAAAATGCAGGTGGCGGCCAGTTCAACAGAAACTGGTCGACATTCGGCCTGTGTGTACAGCAGCCTCCCCGACAAAAGCCTGCCGAACATCCAGCTTCTGCTGAAGGGATATGCCTGAAAAACATCTGGAAGGTGATCAACAAAGGAGGTGATCCAGGAAACAACCACAGATGTTTTCAAAGTCCCATTGTATTTATGTGAGCTTTTCTCTCTGTAAGGAGGGTTGTGATCAGATCTCTTCCACAAAATCACCAAATACATTGTTTCTCATATAACTTCAGTATTTGCATACTAGGTTTCTTTGTTACATAAATTAGAAGGTTGGTGCCCATGGAGTCCAAGAATAGAAGCCAGAAGTTTCGTTTTTGGGTCAGTCTAAAGGGCCTTGCTAAAAGTCCAATGTATATTGAGGCTTATCAATGGATCACAATATATATATACCATATTTCATGGCCTCGCAGGTCCCCTTCATCAGGCAAAGTGTGCCAATGACATAATTCATACATGTTCAGTGTACTAACAGTTTATAGTTGTTACTGCATCCTAATTAACAAGGTTTTGCCAAGCATGGTTTGCAATAGGAATATACTGACTGTCCCAAATGATCTATCACTATACCACTTATGAAAACTGTTCATATAAGCAATTTTGAACAATGCAGGAAATCAAGAGTGTCACTCACCAAACATGAGCAGTTCACACAAGGATTACTTTGTGAAAGAAAGTGATCCCCATTTTTGTATGTCAGCCCATCATATTCACAGCCTGCAAAAAGAAGAGGTACTTTAACACCACAGCTCAGAACAGCAGCTGCTATTAGAATTATCATTAGGTGGCCAAGCTCTTACCTTGCTGGCAGACTGCACAGCACTGTCCAGGTGGGGTGAACCTTTTCAGACAGGTAAGCTCTGGACAACGCTCTCTTATACACTGGACCGTTCCATTCTAGGGGCACATCCACAGAAATTGACCAAGATGCAATTACAGCATTAGACACCAAAATAATGTCTGGATATATCAGTGAACAAATGAAGAATTGTATTATTCATATTTTCAGCATTCAATGCTTATATGTAGGTAAAATCAAACCTGTTTGTTGCATGACTGAATGTAACTCTCCATTCATTTTCCTAAATGGTGTAATGACTGGTAAGGTAATATTTAATGTAGTAACATATCACCATGGAAGTCATCAATAAGCTAAATCTCAATAATCTATCAAGTGGTGTTGATTTACTAAAACTGGAGAGTGCAAAATCTGATGCAGCTCTGCATAGAAACCAATCAGCTTCCATTTATTTATTTTTGTTAAAGCTTAATTGTACAAATTGAACTTATAAGCTGACTGGCTTCCATGCACAGCTGCGCCAGATTTTGCACCCTTCAAAAGGAAGTAAACCCTGGACGATTTTCCTATTTTTTCAAGTTTATATACCATATAGTATTGCAAATTTAAATACATCAAAATTGGCAAAAAATAGGCAGGAAAATACCTTATTTCTTATATTTTGTATATCTTCACTTTTGGGTATCGGCTGCACCATTTCTACTGCTGTTTCTTAAATTTAGTATTGACTTAATTTCCGCCCATACTATGTTTCCCTTTACAAATCTTGTGCATGCGCCGTATCGCCTAAACCAGGCCTCTATCTCGATTGCTGTTACTACGCCAACCAAGCTAAACCATAGCTGAACTTGCAAGACGGTATCGCAAGACTTACGTTCAGAGAGGAAGTTAATGAATGACAATGACTGGCATGCAGAGGGAGACAGAAATGGCACACACAGTGTGCCGTTAAAGAATAAACCTGCTGCGCAATCGCCCCTGACGTCACTCATGCTTGCAGGGCGATTGCTATGGAAACTACAACAGTGAGTACACTTTCACAGGCAGCGATCAGCTGCCTGTGCTATCTAGATTTCAAAAAGTACAAGTTGTATTGGAGAGTTTAAAACCACTTTTAGTTTAAGTAAATCAACCCCTGTGACCACTCCTATTTGGTTGGTTATTGTAGAACCTCCATTATTACCCATTATAATAAAGGATAACTAATACTAAAAATGAAACTGGAATTGCAGCTTACCAGTCCTTAGATGTGGTGGCTGCATCCATTTTCTTTTTTTCAGGCTTAAAACATTTTCAGCAGGTACAAAATATATACCCATTGATCTTGCTAGACATGCAGTGTCCTTGTCAATCTTTCTGAGCTTAACAAAACGCATAAGCACTCTCATCTTCTGCAAACTATTAATCCCATCAGCCACAATGTAATAAGAATGAACAAAGGAGACATATTTGAAATCCAGTCTTGGTGACAACGATGGCTCCTTCTAAAGGTATAGTGGAAGAGTGAGAGTAGACACCCAAGGACAGGAATTGTGTTATTTTTAGGTAAAAAATAAACAGAAAAATCCTGAAAAAAAAGCAAACATCTAATCTAGGATCTAGTAATCTGCATTATAATCATTTTTTGTTTTGGACTTTAGATGTTTAAATGTACCTGTGGTCAAAATGCAAAATCACATATTTCCACATTTGGACTAATAGCTCTAGCCCACTCCTATTAATTAGATTAATTTTGAAGTTTGTAAACTTATCATCAGAATATACTATGTATAGCTTCTCATTTACTCATTAACTCACACTTATTCAATTTACTTACTGGACTTTAGTCATTTCTAAAAGGTGCTGGATTACTGTGGATTAAGGTCTATGAGGTGCATGCTACCTCTTGGACTTATCTCTTTTTACAATTTAGTTTTTTACTGAGCACTGAGAGTATAGCTATCACTATATTTACGCTGTTCTGACCCTTTAGGTCTCAGCCTCTGCAGTTGATAGGTATTTGCGGACACTCTTCCTGTCTCACCTTAACTCTTGACCAATCATGGAGTGCATTGTATTATGTGAACCCATTCACAAAATATAAAGCCTTCTGTGAACAGACAGCATAGGAGAGGGGTGGGCAGATTGTCTCTTGTGTGAGAAAGCAACATCTCCCCTGTCAAAGCATTGGAAGGATAGCAATAGCTGTATTCCCAACGCTCAGTAAAACTTGTCAGATGTAAATAAACAAGATAGATTCATGAAGTGGCACCTACCTCCTTGGACTTAGCCAAAATTAAGCCAACACATTTTACAAAGTGGCTGAATTCCTGTAGTACAGCTTTAACATATTTTAATACATTTCTTTACTTACCCTACACGTACAAGCTGTACACAGATCAGGCCGAACCATTTCACCGTTCCTCACGATCTGCCCCAGGTATTCACAGTTGGTGCATTCTGGGCAGCACTTCCCAGGATGAATGACAGGGTGTTCACAAGTGCTTTGGTCACATGCCTCAGAAATACACCTGACTGAGCCCCCCTATAGTAAGCAAATGTATCTTTATTTTTAAATAGGCACTGTTGATTCTCACAAATTAAAACTGCAGTCTGCCAAACATAACAAAGTCAAACCAACCATTTTAAATGCTCTATGTACAAGAAAGTAGAACTTTGACTTTGCAGAATGATTTATTATTTCTGTTCAGCACCAAAGATACTTCATGCTGCTTTAGGTAACACTAATACCCATCAACTGTAATAAATGAGCATGGTTGCACTATATTATACCTGACAGATACAGCTCACACAGGAATCTTTCTTCCATACGTCTCCTTCCAGATGACCATCAGAGCAGCCTACATCACAAGCACACATACAGAGATGAGCACAGAACACATAAATATACACATATAGAGTTAAACCATACAAATGAGCACTACAGTAAATCAATACAGTATAGATCGCCGACAACATATTTTTTGGCAGTGCTGGAAGTAAAAATTGCGATCCATTGATGAGAAACACTGAATAGAGTGAAAAGCACACATTTATCTGGGGACTAAAGAACTGTTGGCTGAAATCCAGCTCCATGGCCATCATGAAGATTGTGCATTTCCAATTTTATTTGGGTAATCACACTTCATAAGTCTCAACAACTGCATGTTAAAACATAAACTCTATAGCCACATTATTACTAATTGTATAGTGCTATAATTCATTTGGGGCTATAATGTGACACATTTTATAAGGAGGGCCTTTAATACACTTATCATATTTACTTAACCTATATCCCAATTCCAAAATCATTATTTTTGATAGAGCAGGTGAGGGTCTAAACCTGTAGATGTTCTAGCCTCCTTCCCTCTTTAGGTTTTAACTGGAATTTGGCTTTAATTAACAATTTCTGCTTTCACTTTTGTGTTTATTTGCCTTCTTGCATGTGGTTAGAAGGTCTAAAGCAGGGTTTCTCAACCAGATTTCATGGAATCCTTGGGTTGCTAGGGGTTCCTTAAGCAATTTCTGACTTACAGATAAGTTGCCACTGACACTATTGATCTTTTTAGCTATCTATAAGGGGGTTATTTATCCCAGTGACCACATGTGTAAGGAGCATTCTTCCCACTGATAATCACACTAATATATTATGAGTTATAGATATAGTCATTTTTAGCAGTTGTTTCCTGAGATCAGAAAGTTATTAAAAAGGTTCCTCTGTGTTAAAAAGCTTGAGAAAGGCTGGTCTAAAGTCTGACCTTTCAGAGAAAATAACATAAAAAAAAAAACTATCATTATATCCAAGCGCCAGCCTTTGATACCAGGTACCATATACACACAAGGCTACCTGAGACCGCAGCACAAGGTTTTGGATAGCATGACGTTAAACTGAATTGCCCCTTCATATTACTCAGTTCAGAAGGTCTAAGTGAAGGGCACTCAGGATAAAATCTGTATACATCTGTTTTTAATTGGAGTTCACTGATGTCCGTTTTTCATCTGTCAACAGGTAGATGAAAAAAAGGATAGACAGAAAGCCGGTGTGAAAGGACCCTTAATGCTACAGAATACAAAAGGGAAGGTTCTTTTCTGTTGCAGTATAATTGTACCCTGTCCTAAATCTATAAATGATATGGTTAGATGAATTTGGTATAGAGAAATTCCAGTGGCCTCAACCCGACTGAACTCCTTTGAGATCAAATAGAATTCCGATTGTAAAACTTCTCATCCAAGATTAGTACCTAATCTGGCAAATGTTTTTTTTTTATTATGTCTAAGGCCGCGTACACACGATGAGATATGTCCACTCAAACATGTCCGACGGACCGTTTGCAGCGGACATGTCTCATCGGATTTTGGTCCGATGGCGTGTACACACCATCGGACGAAAATCCCCTCGGGCTGAGGAAGTGGTGACGTGGCGGTGACGTTGACGCCGCCACGTCACCACTCCAGGAAGTAAAATACTTCCACGCATGCGTCAAATCCATTTGACGCATGCACGGAGATTTCTGTCCGCTGGTTAGTGTACTAACCAGCGGACATATCCGACGTACACGTCTCCGGCGGGCAAATTTCAAAGCATGCTTTGAAATTTGTCTGCTGGGAAAACATGTCCGCCAGTCCGTACACACGATCGGAGATGTCTGCTGAAACAGTCCGTCGGACCAGTTTCAGCAAATAAATTTGATCGTGTGTACGCGGCCTAAAAGACCATAACTTCCGATAGGCCGTCATGGCTGTAATTGAGGTCAGGGTGGGGGCAATTACACAATAATACCCATGGTTTTTAAACAGATTGCTCATATAGGTGTGTCCACAAACCTTTGACATTGATTATATTTTACATATGCTTATTTACTTTTACATATTTTTAGTATTACCCAAAAGTATAAAGGGAATATGCACCTTTTTAAATTGTAATGATGACCAAAATAAATAATAGTTACACATTAAACTTGAAATGGGCACATTTACTTGCACAGAAAAAACAGTACATGCCTGCATATGTTTGATAAACGGTACTGACCAAGGCCAAAGACTTACCCGTTGGACAGCGAGGGCAACACTCTGTAGGCAGCATCACTGGATTAGCACAGGCCACAGGAGGACAAGTCTTTTGAACACAGACCACTTCACTATTCTAAAAAAAAACAAGACCGGTAAGCAAATAAACTAGATTGTTTGATTTAGAGTACTCAACAACCATGTTACCATTTAAAATCCAAATGGAAAAATGTATGTGAAACAGGAACTAAACCCTTAAAGTGGAAGTCTGTAATGTAATATTCAATTTTCTCCCACTCCTTCTAGCCTGCAGAAGAAATATTTCATAACTTACCTATTCTCAGGTCCGGCCACGTGATCTCCTGGGCGGCTGGCTTTAAGGGAGAAGAGAGAGCAGTGACAAGTGACAACAACTGCAATACCTGGACAATGATGTCACCCATAGATTTATTGTGAGGCGTCTGTTGTCCATTGTCCCTCCTCTCCCCTAAAGCCGGTGCTGGGAGCCAAACATGTGATGGGACCAGAGTGCCCTCAAAATAGTTAAGTATACAAATATTTCCTCTACTGGGTAGTTAGAATAGGAGTTTGAAGGTGGGATGGGAGTAGATTAAAGATTTGATAGATTTAGCCTGGATTTACACTTTAACTGTCAAGCCCTGTACACACGGTTTGTCCGATGAAAACAGACCAATGGTTTTCATCAGACAAACCGATCGTGTGAGGGCCCCATCGGTTTGTTTTCCATCGGTGAAAAAAGTATAACATGTTTTACATTTTTCCTATGGATAAAAAAACTATAGAAAAATCTGATTTTCTGTGTGGAACTCCATCGGACAAAAATTGACGCATGCTCAGAATCAAGTCGACGCTCGGAAGCATTGAACTTCATTTTTTTTCGGCTCATCGTAGTGTTTTACGTCACCGCGTTTGGACACGGTCGGATTTTTGACTGATGGTGTGTAGGCAAGACTGATGAAAGTCAGCTTCATCGGATATCCGACGAAAAAATACATTGGATTAGATATCAGATTGTGTGTACGAGACACACGATAGGTTAACCAGAGGACAACGGTCTGATGGACTGTTTTCATCAGTCAAAACCGATCGTGTGTAGGCCCCATAGGTTATTTAACCTTTGGTTAAAAAAAGCCAACTTGCTTTAAAATTCAACTGATAGACGCCTAACCGATAGGTCAAAACCGTTTGTTAGTATGCAAAACTGTTAGACATAAGCTTTTGGAGCTAAACAAAGTACAGGCAGACAGTCTGTAGGTCGTGGAAACAGGAACTGAACTTTATTATTACTTCTTGTACATAGACAAAACATGAACTAGCAAACGTAACACTGCCATCTAGTGATCATATAATGTAATAGGCACACAGCAATTACATTTAGTAGATGTTGCTCATATAATACAAACCTTGTATGCTAACACCCCCACTCAACAACTACTATCTATGTCAATCCCATTTCTGATCTAAGATCAACAAATCTGTTTCTAGCTAGTGGTTTTGTCAAAACATCAGCAATCATTTTTTCCGTTTCACAATACACAAGTTCAATCACTTTCTGATCAACTAAGTCATGAATGTAATGATGTCTGACATCGATGTGCTTGGTTCTTCCATTAATCTTCTCACTTGTTGCAAGCTTAATGCAACCCTGATTATCCTCAAATAAGACGGTAGGTTCTGATGTTGCTTCTCCAAGATCCTTGAGTAATTGTTGTAACCACACAACTTCTTGACTGGCATAAGCTGCAGATATGTATTCAGCTTCTGTAGAGGACAATGCCACTGACATCTGTTTCTGGCTGGACCATGATATAGGACTGTCTCCCAATTTTAATAAGTAACCACTTGTGGATTTGCGTGTGCTGTGATCACCTGCCCAATCGGAGTCCACATATCCCACAAGGTTTAAATCACCACTTGCTGACAGTTTCAAATTTAAGTCTTTTGTCTGTTTCAGATATCTCATAACTCTTTTGATCGCATTCCAATCTCTTAGACGTGGTTTATCAACTCGCCTGCAAAGAAGAGACATGCTGGCTGCAATGTCTGGACGTGTAGTGGTTGCAATGTAGAGAAGTGCCCCCACTGCTTGTCTGTATTGTTCATTGGATGTGAGAAGATCATCTTCTCCTTCTAACTTTGGATAGGCTGTATCCATAGGTGTGCTTGCTCCTTTCGCCTCTGTCATGTTGAATTGCTGAAGAATAGATTCAATTTTTGCGCTCTGATTCAACAGGAAACTTCCATCTTTCTCACGCTGGATGTCAATTCCAAGATAATATGTCACTTCACCTAGGTCTTTAGTTTCAAAGTGCTTGTTGAGTACTCCTGTTAACTTTGCAATTTCATTGTTATTTTTGTGAGCAATGATCAGGTCATCAACATAAATTAGCAGATACATCCACTCAGTGTCTACATGTTTAGCGTATAGACACGGATCAGCTTTGCTTCTTGTAAATCCTTCATTTAGTAGAACTTGATTAATCTTCAGGTTCCATGCTCGAGCTGATTGTTTAAGGCCATAAAGAGATTTATTCAACTTGCAGACAAGATGCTCTTGTCCCTTTTTCAAATATCCTTCTGGCTGTGACATGTAAATTTCTTCTTCAATATCACCATTAAGAAAAGCTGTCTTAATATCGTGATGTTTCACAATCATTGTACGCATGGCAGTCACTGTCATTAGTGTTCTGAAAGTACTTTGTTTAGCAACTGGAGCAAAAGTAGCATCATAGTCCTCACCAAACTTCTGTGAGTAACCTTTAGCAACCAGCCTTGCCTTGTACCGACAGACTTTCCCTTCAGAGTTACATTTGGTTTTAAAAACCCATTTACATCCTATGGCATGTTTACCTTGAGGTAGCTCTGAAAGTGTCCATGTCTGGAGATCTTCGAGTGATGTCATTTCTTCATCAGCGGCTTTATTCCATACTTGTTTCTCATGCATTGGCAGTTTCTGCATCTCTTTCCATGAACCTGGTTCAGTTTGAACAGCTCTGCGAGCTATGTAAGATAAACGTTCAGCTGGAACACCTTTATTGATTCTGGTTGATTTTCTGACTGATGGTATTTCTGGTTCAGATTCAGGTTTTGATTCTTCTGCAGTAATTTCTATTTCTGTATCACTTTCCTTATTTTCTTGAGTGGCTGATGTTGATTCTTTCTCAGTTTGAATAGTTTGTGTCTGTTGTTCAAACTTTGAGCACATAGAAGTTTCATCAATAATCACACTTCTGCTGACTGTTACCTTGTTCGTGTCTTGATGTAAAATCCTGTATCCTTTTTGAGATTCACTGTACCCCACAAGTACACCTTCTTTTGCACATGCATCCCATTTTGTACGTTTTTCTTTTGGAATGTGTACATAGGCTTTACTTCCAAAAATTCTGATGTGTCTTAAATCTGGTTTCCTTTTGTTCCATAGTTCATATGGAGTTTTTGTTGTTGCTTTTCCCGGCAAACGATTTTGAAGATAACATGCAGTTGTGATAGCTTCTCCCCAGAATGTAGTTGGCATATCAGCATCAAATAGCATGCTCCTCCCACTTTCACACAGTGTGCGGTTCATTCTCTCTGCAACTCCATTTTGCTCCGGGTTATATGGAACTGTTGTCTGGAACATAATTCCATGCTTCCTGAGAATGGCTTGTGTTTTACCACTTGTATATTCTGAGCCATTGTCTGTTCGTAGTACTCTGGGCATTCTGCCGAAAATATTATTTACTTGAGCGAGATACTGTTCTAATTTCTCTGGCACTTCATCCTTATTGTGAAGTAGAAATACTGTGGTATATCTGGAGTAATCATCAATGAAGGTCAGGAAGTACTTTTTATTTCCTGGAGTCATAATTTTCATTGGACCACAAAGATCTGAATGTATTAAGTCCAGAGGTTTTTGAATTTTGCTGTTTGTCTGCTTGGGAAAAGGTGTCCTTGCCATTTTTCCTTTAATACAGCTGGTACAAATCATTGTGTGATCACATGGATTAATCTTAATATCACTTGCATAGTTATTCTCAACTATTTTCTTTATTGTGTCCCAATCGTCTGGGCCAAGTGTGGATGCAGTTTGAATGTTTATCCTCTTTGGCTATTTTAACCATTTCACTGCAGTTCAACTGATATAGTTCATCTATGATTTTAGCCTTTGCAAGCAAGCAATCCCCTTTTGTTATGATACAACTGTCACCCTGAAATGTGACTACATTGCCTTGGTTAGTGAGTTTCTTTACTGACAAAAGGTTGCTTTCAAGATCTGGCACATACAGAACATTCCTCATATGGATCTTTTTAGTGATATCTGGAGAGATAGGACAGTTTAGAAAGCCATCTCCTATTCCCACTGATTTCATGAGTTGTCCATTAGCTGTAGTTATCCCTTCTGTTTTGCTTTCATCAAGCTGAGTGAAGAAACTTCGGTTATTTGTCATGTGACTTGTAGCGCCTGAGTCCACACACCATGCTTGCACAGTGGTGACACAATTTTTGGATCCGAATGCATACTACTTTGTTTCTATGACATTCTTAGCTTGTTGGAATGCACTTTGTTTTTGCATTCTAGCTTTCCAGATTCTACAATCTGCTTTTAGATGTCCTGGTTTCTTGCACACAAAGCATTCCCGCTTTTCTAGCTGCACGTTACTGTGTTTATTTTTGTATCTTGTCTTTAAAGCCGTCTGTGAACACACACTCACAGTACTCATGCTTTCAGTTTTGCGCTTGTATTCATCCACAAGCTTGCCTTTAACATATTCCAGTGTCAGATCATCATCTGGACGTGCATCTAGTGCTGTGACAAGTGTCTCATAACTTTCAGGAAGTCCACTTAATAATAGCGCTGCAACATGGAAATCTTTCATCTCTTCTCCAATCCCTCGCAGTCTCTCCACCATCTCTAAGGTCTGTCTTATATAGTCCTGCATGTCCTGGTCTTTCTGTAGCTTAGTCTGATAGAGCTTTCTGATTAAATACAGTTTATTGCTGAGATTAACTCTTTCATGTGCTTTCTGTAACTCTTCCCACATGTCTTTAGCAGTTTGACAGTTACATATATGTATGATTTGATCATCATCTATGCACAGGGAGATTGTGCTTTGCGCCTTCTGATCTCTGTCTAACCACTCCTCTGTGGGCTGTGCAGGTCTTTGTTCATTTATGCATTTCCACGTACCTTCTCTTATAAGCAGCATTTTCATCTTGAATTTCCAAGATTGGTAGTTCTGATTTGTCAGATTTGCAATGGAAAACTTTGCTGATGGCATGGCAGCTGCCATTACTGCTGTTTGTCTTTCTGTTGCTGTCTTCTGCACTGAATTGCTCTAGCTCACTGTATCTGCTATATCCAGGGGTGATCTGTATTATATCCTGGGCTTCTGTAACATGCTCTGGGCCCATAACCCGTTAGACATAAGCTTTTGGAGCTAAACAAAGTACAGGCAGACAGTCTGTAGGTCGTGGAAACAGGAACTGAACTTTATTATTACTTCTTGTACATAGACAAAACATGAACTAGCAAACGTAACACTGCCATCTAGTGATCATATAATGTAATAGGCACACAGCAATTACATTTAGTAGATGTTGCTCATATAATACAAACCTTGTATGCTAACAAAAACCATCGGTTAAAAACCCGCGCATGGTCAGAATCAAGTCGACGCATGCTTGGAAGCATTGAACTTCATTTTTTTCAGCAAGTCGTTGTGTTTTACGTCACTGCGGTTCTTTTGAATGGAGTATCTGTACACTTGGGCGGCAAAAGATTCTTGCCAAGAATCTCGTCAGGAAAAACAACGTTTTTTTCCTGACGAGATTCTGGCCCGTGTGTACAGGGCTTAAGAGTTTGGCAAAATAATATCTCACAGAAACTCTCTTACTGCAACCCAAGACAAAATTTCTCCTGGCTATAACTTCGTAGCTGTGGACTCTGTACAGCGATACATAGTCAAGGCTACAAATAACTAGCAATAAAATACAATTGATTGAGCAGACAAAAATCCCATAGCACTTGTTTGAGCATCACTTGTAACGTTTTGGTTTCTGACCACCAAGGGGGTGATAATGCGGGTGCCTAGTCGCTGAAGGCAATTGTTGTCAAACAGAGAGATTTCAGCTTGTTAAAAACTTCTCCGTGGGTAGAAAAGATTAAATTTTGTTGCGTGAGCAGCTGTCAACACTGAATGAGAATCAGAAGAATCATGGTGGACTTATTTGGTTAGGAGCAGATATTTCTAGGCTTAGTGTTCTCGGGGAGATATAAGCCCATATATGGACAACCTAATAGTATGTTTAATAGACTTCAGATGATGGTTGAATGCTGTATATATATTATAACCACACATGCGCTGTGAACGGCAAGGGCTAAACCTAAAGCTCAGTAGCCAAGAAAACAATTGTAGCTCACCTAACAAAATGACATTTGCAAGATTCCCTTTCCAGTTAAGGTGGCCATAAAAGGGCAAACATAAGGAGTGACGCTCCTTTATATCTTACATATGTATATTGTGTTTGTATAAAAGATCATAAAGTGGAACAAAGGCAAAAACATGGCCTATTATTATACGGTTCACTCATACTCTTTTGATACATAAACGTTTGTGAACAGTTTAGCAGATATCTGGCGGTGCTGTACAACTTAAAGGTTAAATGTCTATAAAAAGACAAATGGGGATAAAATTGCAGGACTTGGTAATAAATATCAGCCTTTATGTAATGTCAAATAATACAAAAAAGATATAATAAGAACCAGATGTGCTGATGAAAACAATGTGCTGAATATAACAGTCTACCTAGCCTCACACAATAAAACAAACAATGTAACGAGTGGTTAAAACCAAACATAGAAACGAACACTCACAGATATTTCAAGAGATAGATTAGAAATACTTCATACATGCCATCTGTTCTCATAATGTCTGCTAAGGCACTTGTTTTGTAAAGAAATGCCAGAGAGCTCAGCTGCAAGTTGTTTGTTTAAAGCAGTAAAGACCTGCAGTCAACGCCATGGGCCTGATTTACTAAATCCTGAAATGAGGTGCAATCACACCAACTCAAACCCAAAACCAAAAATGTCATGTATTACAGATAACCAATCATTAGATGCGGTGGCTGCCTTATGCCGCGTACACACAAACGGATTTTTAGTTGGAAAAAAATCGGATAGACGGAATTCCGCTCAAGCTATCTTGCACACACACGGTCACACCAAATTCCGACCATCAAGAATGCGGTGACGTACAACACTACGACGAGCCTAGAAAAATTAAGTCCAATGCTTTTGAACATGCATCAAATTGTTTCCAAGCATGCTTGTTTTTTTCCCGTCGGAATTCCATACAGACGAATGGATTTTCTGATAGGATTTTTTTCCATCGGAAAAATAGAGAACATGTTCTCTATCTAAGTCCGTCGGAATTTCCGACGGAAAAAGTCCGATGGGGAATAAACACGGTTGGAACATCCAATGAAAAGCTCCCATCTAACTTTTTCCGTTGGAAATTCTGACCGTGTGTACAGGGCATGAGTGCTCTTGCGCTGATGAGCTGGTCAGTAACACACCTCTTGAATTAGAAGGGGTGAGTTACCATAACTGGAGCCCAGAGAATTTGGCGCAGCTGTTCATAGTAACCAACCAGCTAATTTCAGCTTATTCAATGAACCTTTGACAATGACATCTAGTAGCCGATTGGTTACTAGGCACAACTGCACTGGATTCTCTGCGCTCCAGTTTTAGTAAATGTTCCCCAGAGTGGTTTGTCTCAACCCTGTAACTGCTGCATCTGCAGGACAGCTTGTTCTGTAAAAAAAAAAAAAAAACAGACTTAGGGCTCTTTCACACGGGCGGACCGTTTATGTCCACCTGCCAGTTTTTTAGGCGGACCTGAACGGGCGCTCCGTGCTCCTCTATGGAGCCACGGATGTCAGGGGTGACATGCCCGTTGACATCCGGCCTGCTCCGATCCGCCAAAGTGTGATGGAGGAAAAACCTACTTTTGCATCCGTCTGGTGGATCGGTTCGGGTGAACACAGACAGACCATCCGTGTTCATCCGATCCCCCCCATAGGGGAGAGTGGAGAAAAGACAGTGTGCGGGGACCGCCCTGTCATCCGCCGGCTCAGCGGGGATCAACGGAGGGATCCCCGCTGAGCAAGCAGAAGTTCACAGGGCGGATCATTACCCGTGTGAAAGGGGCCTTACTGGCAGGTTCACCAGGTGAAAATAAAAAGGGAAAATCCTAAATAAATAAAAATAATGCAGTCATATCTAAGAATTGGTTAGCTGCAAATAAAAAAATGTTTGGGTTTAATACTGCTTTAAGGACAACAATCTTGCTAGGGATGGATAAAGAGTACTAGAAACTGCTGCTTCAGGCTCCCTCTAGCACTAGTAATGGGATGAAAATCCTAAGCATTTCATAAAGAAACAATACAGCTAAAATTGTGTGATTCCGATTTTTTCAACCAGCATATCTTTCCTTGCCCATGATTGGATATAAAATCCGAACTTCTCCTAAAATGTGAATCTCTGCTTATCTTCCTTCCTTCCTTTCTCTGATTTTTTACTCTGGGAGATGGCACCTATTGGGTACCTATTTCTGACAGGTACCCCCGCTTGCCTAGGTGAGAAAAATACATTTTTGGCCCACCTCTTCCTGCCCGCAACTTCCTGAAACATGTCACATATCCTTGGAGACTGCAGGACCATTTAGAAAGCATGGCACATATTATGCATTCACAGAAAGGAGCTGGCTGTGAAACTAGGATTTCACAGCCAGCTTTCCACAACCAAGATTGTGGCGCCATAGACTCGTAGACTTGTGAAGAACTAGCCATGGTGAGGACAGCGCTGGACTCCTTGGGTGGTAAGTGTCTCTTTATCATAAGTCAGCAGCTACAGTATTTGTAGCTGCTGATATTTATTTTTCTAAAAAGTTCCTCTTTTAAAATATTATAAATTAACTTCACTGAAGTTCACATTTTTAGTAAATCAGGCCCCCAGCAGATATTAGGCAATTAGGGTGTCTCCAATAGGGTACATAAACCTTGTGTAGCGGTGTGGTTTCTGTGTCGTGGTACTGGAATTGCAGTAATGCCAATCTCCGAGATATGCCCATCTATGGCAGCATTAGAAAAGGTGTATTATCATATATAAGTATATCAAATAACCTCATCTGAGGTTATGTAAAATTATAACAATATTCTTACTTCAATAAAAACCCAATATAAGTTAAATAACGTGTATGTATATATTTATTTATTTTTTATATAACCTATGAAAAATATGTTTTTATTGCTTTACAATGCTTACCTGGCAGACACAAGAAGTACAAGAACCCACAGAGAAGGTCTCCTTGTTATTGTATATTCTTCCTTCATAAGTGCAGGCTATTAAAAGAAAACACATTATCTTCTACGTGCAACATAAGATTGTGTAGTATATATCATGCTTAAAGAGATTGACATACACAATGTGGCAGACTTTTTTTAATGCAAGTATGCATTTGCAAGTTGAAAGGCATTGCAAACATGGCAGCTTTCATAGTCACCATAATGGCAGGTCTGTCTGGGTGGCTTAGCCAGGCAGGGGTCCCTTTAGGCTGCACAGGCCTGCATTCTTGTTTTGCTAAAATAACATCATTCACAAACAGCCTACAGCCCTACACAATCTAAATTTGGAAGGTTGACCTGTTAAAGGCAAATAGGTTGATCACTTAGCTTAATGAATGTGTGAAGCTCTGGTTATTTCAAACATCCAATCATGTGCAAGCAAAAATAATATATATATATTTTTTTTTGATTGGGTATTTTCTCCAAGTGAATTATTACCGCGTTCACTAAGCTAAGTGAAGATTCCCTTGCAAAGTAAACAGGCTATTTTCTTTTGCAAATCAACCCCTCTGTGTCTAGTGCTAAACTTTGCACTACTGCTTTGGGAAAATCTAAGCCGTATCTCAATGGTACACTTGCCATAGGAAAACCTCAGTACAAAGGACTGGTTGTTTTATACACCAGAGACCAGAGAAAACCCTGGCATGGAGGTTGTAGGGGGGTGCGCGGGTTGACTTATCGGAATCTGGAAGCCCCCTTTAACAAGATCCTGACCCCTTGTATGAATGAGTATAGGTACCCCTACTCATAGTACCCCTACTCATTCACCAAAAAAGTGTAAAAAACACAGCAAAATCTTTTATAAAAAATAAATACTTGTCCCCCAAAGTAGAGCCAACATCAGTCACGATGCCCGCCAGTATTACCGCTGACTGGAAGAAAAAAAAATATGCACCCAATGAAGGCTTGTCTGACAGTTCTTAAATAACTAAGGAGCGGGGGCCACCCCCCTTGTGACGTCATCAACCCAGCATGCCCCAGTTCTTATTTAAAGCGGAGTTCTACCCAAAAATGGAACTTCTGCTTATCCCACTCCTCACCCCCTTACATGCCACATTTGGCATGTCATTTTTTTGGGGGGGGGAGTGGGGGCTTCAGGAGGAGTGGGACTTCCTGTCCCACTTCCTCCTTCCGCCGAGGGGCTGGTTAGGCGATTAAGCTTAATCGCCTACAGCAGCCCCTCCCTGTAGGCGATCGCCTGGGACACATGACAGGTCCCATGCAGTCGCCTGTCCAATCAGCGGCGAGCCGCACCGCACGCGCATTCGCAGTGCCGCTCACGCATGCACAGTGGGTGCCCGGCCTTGAAGCCGAAGGCTGTCAAGGCCGGGTGCCCACAGTTACGATTAGGACACTGGCCGGGGAGGGGGGGAGAGGAGCGGAGACCCGGCCGGCGCGTCGCTGGAACGTTGGAGCAGGTAAGTGATTGTTTATTAAAAGCCAGCAGCTACACTTTTTGTAGCTGCTGACTTTTAATAAACATAAAACAAGGCTGGAACACCCCCTTTAAGAATTGTAAGACGGTGGTAGCCTACGTCTGTTTTTTTTTTTCGGTAGTAGCGGCGGGCATTATGATTGCCGTTGGATCTACTTTGGGGGACATTTTTTTTTTGCTTCATTTAATAAAGGGCTTTTAAAAACTGGGGGGGCTGGGATCTGGGGGCCTCCAGATTCCGATAAGTCACCCCCACACCCCCACAACCACCTGGCCAATGTTGATGACAACCCTAAGATTTTTATATTTCCATTACTTTCAGTTCCATTGTCAATGTTTATCAGGTCAATCAGAGAGGGTGACTCTTCAGCTACAGGAGATTTACCCCCCTTCATAACCAGGCCATTTTTTGTGATGCGGCACTGCATTATTTTACCTGACAATTGTGCTGTCATGCGATGCTGTACCCAAATAAAATGTATGCCCTTTCTTTTTCCCACAAATGGATTTTTCTTTTGGTGGTATTTGGTTTTACTTTTTGTTTTGTTTTTGCACCATAAACAAAAGAAGACTGACAATTTTGAAAAGAAAATATATTTTTTACTTTCTGCTATAAAATATGTAAAAAATCGAATTTTTGGTTAAAAAAACCCCAATAAACGAATATTGATTGGTTTGCGCAACAGTTATAGCATTTAGAAACTATGGGATATGTATATATATATTTTAACAATTTTTTTACTAGTAATGACAGCGATCAGCAACTTATAGTGGGACTACGATATTGCGGCTACAGATGGACACTAACTGACACTTTTTACAGACCAGTGATACTAATACAGTGATCAAAAGGTTAACTGTGTGCCTAACTAGTGTGTTTGCGTACTATGGGAGGTTCTTTTACTAGGGGGAGACATGGATCCTTGTCTCTGCTTTACTGGAACACAGGATCTATGCCTTCCCTACTGACAGTACATACAGTCCCTTGTTTACAGTACATAGGGAGATCACCTATCTGCCTCTGTGCTGAATGATCAGCGGGTGCCAGCGGACATGAAGTCTGCAGTACCCGCAGATCAGCTCCTGCTGTGCATATTCAGAGCTGGAGCGGGTTTCCGGCACCGCGCATTTGAGCCCCAGACGGTCTGGGGCTCAAATGCGCGGTGCCGGAAACCCGCTCCAGCTCTGAATATGCACAGCGGGAGCTGATCTGCGGGTACTGCAGACTTCATGTCCGCTGCCAGTCCACCTATGTTATACGGGTGGCACGTGGTTAAGATACCGACAGCAATTAAAAACCTAATAAAAAATGTAACCCTTCCAAAAAAAAATGTTTTTGGCTATGGATACACATTGAACCTGAATGTTCACAGGATAACTGGTACATCAGAACGCAGCATCTTTTCTACTTTGCATATTAATTTGTTCAATAAAGCTCTCATACAAAGTGCAGGCTGTGTACAATATCCTACTAGATGTCATTAAATAAAAAGACAGTCAACTTACAGAGACATTGAGGCCAATCCTGACGTAGGGAACACTTAACGGAACCTCCCACGCACACACAGATGTTACATGTGTCTTTCTTCCATGTCTCGCTGTCCTGATACTCTTTTCCTTCCCATAAACATGAAGGTCGGCGACATTCGCAGCTCTCCAAAGTTTTCACTCTGGCCTCTAGGTCGACGTTCTGTAGAGATCAGTTTATGTTAGGTTTGTATTCTCAGGCCACATCATGTCACAATATACTGTAAAATCCCTGCTGATGCAGAAACAATTTGACAAGCCGAATTTTGATACATTTTACAGTTACAGATACAGTTTCAATGTAAATCAGAAACTCTTTTGCACGCTGTTAGTTTACTTTGCTTGTTTGCTCTACAAGCCAGACTTACCATTTGAGAGATCCTACAGAACATCCATATTAAAGTCTATCTAAAATATATAACATGTAGCAATTTACCAGTCTTTAGATGCAATGGATATAGTGTTTATGGTCGTGGCTCTCTGACTGAGAGTGATGTGGATCACATAAACACGCGACAAGACTTACAACATAAATAGACCTGAAGTGTGCCTTGGTGGTCTGGTCAGTATGCCAAGAAAAGGGGGCATACCCAAAGTAAGTAATGGGTAGTTAATTGAAGAAGGATATGCTGAGAAGTGCCCTGAAAAAGGGAAGGGCGGAAGGGTGTCGAATGCGATTGAATGCGCAGACTCACGGACATGAGGTGAGCTGGGAAGAGTCGGCCCAGTGACATGTAGTACTGCACACTGAACCGACAAAGAGCATGTGTGAGTGGGCTGCTTAAATACCCTCCGGGCTCCTCCCATAAACTCAGGCCACCATACTGGCCTTCTTATTTATCTTTTTTTTTCCAGCAATGAAAAAAATGTGGGGATATTCATAGGTACTCCAGAGAATTAAGATATACTTTTTTATTTGTTTGCTTGTCCTTAAAAACATATACTGAGACACTCCATTCAGAAATAACACTCCTAGGTTCTGTAAAATATAGATATGCTATAACAGTTAATAAATAATTAAGGTGACCAGATTTTTTAAATTAAATCCGGGGACAAATTTTTTCTTTACTCGTAATGGCAACAATCAGCGACTCTCTGCCCGTCGCCGCCCGCCTCACAGCCTCTCAAGTCTGAGGCTGCGTACACACAACCGGTTTCCTCCGCAGAATTCAGCAAGAAACTCGATGTATTCTGCCGAGGAAACTGGTCGTGTGTACACTTTTCGCCGAGAAAACTGTCGAGGAACTCGTCGAGCCAAAAAGAGAGCATGTTCTCTATTTCCTCGACGGGCAATGGGAAAATTTGGCTCGACAAGTTTTTTGACAGCCGAACAAGGAACTTGACGGGGAAAACTATGTGTTTCGCCCGTCGAGTTTCTCGGTCATGTGTACGCATCCTTACTCTCCGGGCCCTGGCTACTACTGGGTTAGGAGTGGAGGAAGATCACTCCGCCAGGGAAGGCAAGTGGCTGACCGGGACTTGAGCCA
This sequence comes from Rana kukunoris, assembly GCA_029574335.1. NCBI lineage: Eukaryota > Metazoa > Chordata > Amphibia > Anura > Ranidae > Rana > Rana kukunoris. Next base: position 116,882,471 of record CM056051.1, on the reverse strand, counting down.
AGGCAGAAGAACATGTGAGCAAAGCTAAATGGGCATGCGCCCGAAAATGAAGAAATATTCTCTCCGCTCCGACCAGCACATGATCATCAGAAAGGGGCACAGATAATGGGAAAAATACGACCCCCCTATGCTAGTAGGCATGGCGGAGCGGGGGGTGTGTAATTCTAATTTTTTAATTTTAATACTGCACTGACTGTCTTTGAAATTGCCCCTGCCCCCTATCAAATCCAATCTGGGGACAAAACCAGGGACAGACTTGGTCCGGGGACAGTGTCCTCAATCAGGGGACTGTCCCCTGAAACTGGGGATGTCTGGTCACCCTATAAATAATAGGCATGCTTACAGTGTCCCCCCCCCCCCCTGTTTGGACCCCTGATATTTCACCAAAAGCCCTCCAATAGGGCTGCTATGCTAAAAAATAGCTCAAATATAATAAACATTGTGAAAAATAATAAAAAATAAAAATAATAAACATAAAAACTACTGACATCGTCTACTGTCCTACTGACACCAATCTTGCGTTACTGACCTACCTGGTTTTGACAGGTACCCGCTCCTACTTCTGGCTGACATTGCTGTGGCAAACTCATCAGGAAGTTTGGCCCCCTCCTCCTTCCCCTGCCACCAGGCCATTCACACAGCACAGTGGCTTCGTGCATGTGCCGTATGGAACTGGATGTAAAGCCATGAGGCTTCACTGCCAGTTTCCCCTAACCAAGATGGCGGCGGCAACACACGAGAGCCGATTGAAAAATCAGCTAGGGTGAAGACACCGCTGGATTCGTGGACAGATAAGTGTCCTAATATTAAAAGTCAGCAGCTACAGTATTTGTCTGAACGAGCCCGCTTTAAGAGTGTCTGGTGGAAGCTAGTAACTAATCAGTTGTTCTGAGACATAGAGATGTCTAAAGGAAACTGGGGGAGTTCAGCTGCCCTGGTGAGACATAATGAGAATAGAGCTGAACTCAAGATCCAAGTGACCGTGTGCTACTTTTAGGGATAAATATCAGTTTTGGCCATTCCTAATAACCCTTGGCAGAAAGACTGTTCAGAGATTATTACTAGTTAACAGTGTCCTCCTGTTACTACTCTGTGTTCTTATTACTCTGAGTATCCCACAACACCCTAACCCCTGTCCTGTTACAAGTTTTTCATGGAATAAATCTTAAAAATACAAACCCCTAGACTGTTTATTGGAGCCAGAGTGAATGGACAGTTGCTTGTGTGATGGGTAGCCTCTGCACTGTTTTGGGAAAGAACCAGTTAATACAGTGGCCCCTACAGGGGTAGATCTACAGGAGGGTGGAGTCATGATAGACTTCTCTACAGAGATGTGTTTTCAGGGATTGCCTAAAGGTGGACAGAGTAGGAGACAGTTGGATATATTGGTGTAAGGAGTTCCAGAGGATGGGGGAAGCTCTGGAGAAGTCCTTGAAGCGAGCATAGGAGAAGGTGACAAAGGACCTAGGAGGTCTTAAGGACTAAGTCTTTGGAGGAGTGAAGAGAATGGTTTGGTTGTTATTTTGAGAAAACTTAGTGATGTAGCTAGGGGCAGAGTTGTGGATGGCTTGGTGAGCGGAAGCCAGTGGTAGACAGGGGTAGCACCGAACTAGTGCATTACCAATATAAAAGTTTTATTAAAAATATATAAAAGGAATGATACTACTCACAAACGAGCATATATAAAGGCTTTTTTATCAGTCCAACTGCATCAGCCATTCAGCCGTTTGGGGTACCATCTGATCCTCCTGTCATCAGGTCCTGTCCGCAGGTGCCAAGGGATGCAGTTTAACTGATAGAAAAGCCTTTATATATGCTCGTTTGTAAGTAGTACCATTGCTTTTATATATTTTTAATAAAACTTTTATATTGGTAATGCATTAGGTCAGTGCACCCTACTTTTCTTTTTCTTTTTAGTTGTATGAATACCCATTGTTCTGAGGAGGGCTGCAATATTTTGGACTTTGCCTTAATCCAAAGATTGGATCACACCACCCATGTATAGCGAAACACCGGAGCGCAGGAGATTATTGTTTTGTAGACAGGGGTAGCAGACACTGAATGGTTGGTAAGGTAGAGTCTGGGAGCACCATTCATTGTGGATTGAAGGGAGGATAGCTTATGTTAAGGTAACCCAATGAGGAGGGAGTTGCAGTAGTCAAAGTGAGATATAACAAGGGAGTGAATTGGAAGCTTTATGGTGTCGTTGGTTAGGAAGGGGCATATTTTGGAGATGTTGCAGAGGTTGAGACAGCAAGATTTGGACATGTATTGGACATAGGGGTGATAGGAGAGTTCAAATTCCAGAATTACACCTAGCATTACCTAAAATGACTGCAAGATCAATAGGCATGTTCTGTAGTTGTTCAAGAAAGTGTTCTTTGCCCATTAAAACTAATGCAGCTACCTTATCTAAAAACTACAACGCTGCAATGTATTAAAGGTTTGTTTTTGAGTTTATATATACATTAACAACTTTAATTATAGCATTTAATACAATGTTTGGTATTACTCTGTAATAACATTATAAGAAACATTCTAAGAGTAGAATAGTAAGGCTGATAATAATTAAAACATTTTTTTTATATTTGTACTTTATCAGGATTAATCTGCTATGATCTTTTATGGTACATATACTAAAATATTGTCGTGCCACAAAGTTAAAACATTTTAATCCACTAAGATCATGACTATATTTAACTAATGAAGCTAAAGTACCCACAGGGGCGTACTTACTTTTTAAGGTCATTAGTATCGCAGATAAATTAATTACCTGGATGTTAGGAACACTTGGCCTTTGAAGGATCATATCTTGTTTCTTTGAATTATTAGCTCTAATGTCTGGCACCAGGAATGTTAAGCTTGAGAGAGAACATTTATCTTAAACACTTAATCCAGTCTCTAGGGAACCCCCTATCAGTTTGGCCCTTTGGACACTCTGACCCAACGTAACTAAGTACAAAAACAAGTCTTTGTCTTGAATTCAAGAAAAGATATCTGCAAATCCTTTTCCACTAATGATTCCCAAAAGACTTCTTGTAAAACACATTTTATGAGTAAATATTTCAAACAATCCAAATATATTTGGAATGCTTAGTCTTAAAACTGGTCACATAGAAATTACTGGCAGAACTGTCACAAACCAGGGCAATTCAAAATCAAAATATGATGGAAATCATGTATAAGTAGAGGTTATCGTAAAGAAAAATTGTCATCAGAGATGTATTGAGACTGGCTATGCTAAGCATTCCTTCTGAAAATGCATGCTGTCTAACTGTCATGCTGATGATGCATTGGCTTTAAGATGCTGATTCAATTACCTTGGACAAGTATAGATGTTAGAAATACTGACACGTTTCATTTATAGGATGCATTTTTTCCTTCTCTATACCAAATGTATTGATTTCAGACATACAGTAGCTAGGCATCAAAAGTTTTTTTAGTAGGAAGCCAGTAATAGTAGTCTTCACAATTTAGGTGAAAACGGCATGAAAAAGAGAGTTCCGGAGTGTTACCGCAGGTATAGATGAAGGGCCATCATAACAGGGGGTTAATTTCTTGTGCAGGGGACTACATTTCAGGGGGATGGCTTAGTGGCAGAGCAGGGGGCCGTGTGATAGGTGGAGGTGGATAGTGCAGGGAGGAAGTGTAGGAACAGGAAGGGGAGGGCTCAGTCTAACACGAGGGAGAGACAGGGTAAGGAAATTCCCACCCGTCCGCCCTACAAATTGGTAGATACTGTGGGCCAGATTCAGATACAATTACATTGGCGCAGAGTATCATAGATACACTACGCTGCCGTATTTTACCAGGCTGTACGACGAATCCTGGTAGATTTTGTCCCTTACGGTACGGCGGCGTAGTGTATTTCTCGCCGCGTAATCGAAATACGCGATTAAGGGGCGTGAAGCATTTAAATTAGGCGCGTCCCCGCGGCGATCGAACTGCGCATGCTCCGTTCAGAAATTTCCCGCTGTGCATTGCGCGAAATAACGTCGATACGTCATTCCTTGTTTGAGTAGCGTCGTTTACGGACATTCCTATTCCCGGACGTTTTACGTCAAAAATAAAAAAAGACGTCGGAAAACATAGAAATTCGACGCAGGAACGATGGCCATACTTAACATGGGCTGTCTAATATTAGACCAGCAAAAAGCTGGTATAACTTTACAAGGGCAAAAAGATGACTAAAGATGCCGTAAGAGATTGCGATTGACGTTCGTAACTTCGTAGATCGTCGGCAAAAGCTCATTTGCATACCCGACGCGGAAAACGACGGGAACTCCACCCAGCGGCCGCAAATTTATTGCAGCGTAGATCCGAAGGCGTAGGAACACGTAAACCAGTCGGATTGAAGCCCGCAGCCGTAATTTCATGGTTTGAGGTTTCAGAGTAGTGAAAAAACGTGCGTAATTCGAAAGTACTCCAGTCTAACGCGAGATAGACAGGAGTAATCGCTCTATGAATCTGGCCCAGTGTTTGTAAAAGGTGGGGTTTAAGTGACTTAAGGGTTGGTTGCGGTATTTGGTATTTAAAAAAAAAAAAAAGCTTTATTGGCATAGAATTCAACATTCGTACAGTAGGCAAACGAGGTAGTAGAAAAATGATAATACAAAAAGGCAGAAAGAGACCCACATCACACCCCAGGTAACAAAACTAATGTCCCATGAAATGAAACGGAAAAACAAAGAACCAAGGTTTACCCATTCAAAAGTCCCTGGGTGGATAGGGCCACTATGGTCAAAAAGCCACAGCATAGTCGCCTAGTCACATGTCAGCAAGGCTGCGTGACTGGAGGAGTCTCCTTCAGACAAAATTCCTTATAAAGAATTAACAGAAATAAAGCACAAAATCTGTGAGATTTCAATTACAACCATCTCAACCGGCCAAAACCTGATGGCCAGATACAATTATGGAAAGAAGGCCTAGAACAAAGTAAAAGAGGAAAATAGAAACAATGAAAAGGAAAGGAAAGTCCAGTGTAAAGGAGAGAAAGAAAAAGAAAGGGGAAAGAGGAAGAGAAGAGAGGAGGAGTCCACAGGGCGCGCGCACAGGTGAGCATCAAATCATAAGAAGTGTGTCATCAAATCGGGAGGGTTGAAAGTATGCGAGCCATGGCCGCCAAACTCTGAGAAATTTGTCATGCGTATCTGAAAGGATAGCAGTCAGTTTTTCATTCACCATGACCTCATTCATACGGTTCTTTACCGCTTCGAAACTAAGCGATGGGGCTTTCCAAGCTTTCGCAATGGTTTTAAGATTTGCACTTTCAGACTGCTCCCTCAGCCTCCTGGGACATGTGATGTGTCCCTGAAGGTTACAGGCAGGATGGAGGCCAAACTTCTGTTATGTAACAATTGCTCATTATGCCCTGTGAGTGGACACTGCTGGGTCACAGGATTCACTTGGCCTGCTTCCTGAAATACAGAGGTGCTAACAGAGGAAAAGTAAACAGCAGATGAGCATTCAGGGATCCAGAGAGAGATGCTGGTTAGGACCCACTAATTCGGGGTACTTTGTCGCAGTAATTGGGCTTAGCACTATATGGCCATATAGTGTGACCAAACCCTGTATTTTTTAATATGTTCAGGTGTTTTTAACTAGCCTTGCAGGATGATTGTCATTATTGCATGTGTGTGCTATAATCTGTTTTGTACTGTCTTTGGTCTTTTAGACCTTTAGATGTAAAGCATTTTAGGGTGTGCCCCCCAAGTATGTCTTTGTATTTTGTATAGGCCCTGACCAGGTCTCTTGGGCTGAGGAACCCTCCCCCTCTTCATTACTTCACATTAGTGGCCACCAGTGCATAGGAGGAATCCCTTCAGTTCTCCCATATAGAGGAGTTTATCTCCCATGGTTGAGACCCAGGTTCTTTCATTCTATTAACAGGTTAGGACCCACTAATTCGGGGTACTTTGTCGTAGTAAGTGGGCTTAGAACTATATGACCATATAGTGTGACCAAACCTCCATATTTTTGAATATGTTCAGGTGTTTAACTAGCCTTGCAGCATAAATGTAATTTTTGAATGTGTGTGCTATAATCTGATTTTTAATGCTGCAGAAGGGCACACCACTTGATTAAGATAGGACTTGGGTAAGCATACAGGTGGGTGAGGGCGGGCGATACAAATACTGGGACATTTTTTACCTTAATGCAGGAAATGCATTTAGGTAAAAAATGTTTAGCTACTATTACGTTATTGCATCTTTCAAATTCTTGCAAGCACACTGTACCCTTCTTGATCAACAACAGCTGAGATTTCCCTCATGTTGTAAAGTGCTGCGCAAACTGTTGGCCCTATATTTATCCTGTACAATAATTCTAATAATTAGTACATTGGTTTTTATTGCTGTCTGTGTTACTATTAGGAAGATTCACCCTTGCTATTTATCGAGTTTACCGTTATTACTGAGAATGGAAAGAAAATACCATTTTTGGGTTGTGTCCAGAACAGGAACAGAGGACAAATCCTCCAATGGAGCCCTAGTGCTGGTGACCCTGGTCACAACCAAGTAAATGCACATATGTTCCAGCACACTAAGGATCCTCAAATATCGTCCAAAGGCTTTTATTGCAGAAAGATCACACCGCAAAAAAAAAAAAGTGCAATGTTTCAGAGCCACGCAGGACCCCTTTGTCAAGCATGTGACGATGAAGGGGTCCTACCCAGCTCCAAAACTTTGCACTTGCTCTTATGAAGTTTTCTTTCTGCAATAAAAGCCTTGGGACGATATTTGAGGATCCTTGGTGTTCTGGGGAATGTGTGCATTTATCTGTGATGCTTCCAGTATCCAGATGGCAGTTGCTACAGCACCCACCACTGATGATCCCTGTTTCCAGGAGCGTGTGCAATAGGAATTTAGACAAGCCTGGTCACTACCAGGGATTAACTCACTTTGGAGGGCTTACCTCTCACTTCCTGTTTTGGCTATGGGACAGAAAGTGAAGGGAAATCTTCCCAATGAGACACAGATGACAAAAAACTGACTCTTTGAAAAGGAAAGTTTTGTCTTTAGTTGTACTGCAATACTTCTATCAAGTTCCCATTTGTTTAACTACGTCTGTCTTTCATAGGGCTCTGATCGGCTTCCAAATAGTTAAACAGTGGGAGCACTGCTGTGCGTTCCCTGTTTAAACAATGCTGTGTTAGGGAATCGCTTCCTGCCTCTCAGCCAATCAGGTGCACTGGGTCTGGTTACCAGTCACCTGATTGGCTGAAGCGACAGGCGAGCAGAGATGACATTGAGGACTCGGAGGGAGCGTGAAGGAGGACAGCGCTGACCCGAGAAAGGTAAGTGCCGGGCGGGGGGGGGGCAAACTGGCTGCATTTGAGGTGTCAAACTGGCTGCATCTAAGGGGGAAAACTGGCTGCATTTGAGGGGGCAAACTGGCATCATTTGAGGGGGCAAACTGGCATCATTTGAGGGGGCAAACTGGCTGTATTTGAGGGGGCAAACTGGCATCATTTGAGGGGGCAAACTGGCATAATTTGAGGGTGAAAACTGGCATCATTTGAGGGGGCAATTTGGCTGTATTTGGGGGGTAAACTGGCTGCATTTGAGAGGGCAAACTGGAATAATTTGAGGGTGCAAACTGGCATCATTTTAGGGGGCAACTGGCATCATTTGATGATGAAAACTGGCATCATTTGAGGGGGCAATTTGAATGTATTTGAGGGGGAAAACTGGCTGTATTTGAGGGGGCAAACTGGCTGAATTTGAGGGGAAAACTGTCTGTATTTGAAGGGGAAACTGGCATCATTCGAGAGGGCAAACTGGCTAAATTTGAGGGGGCAAACTGGAATAATTTGAGGCAGCAAACTGTCATCATTTGAGGCGGCAAACTGGCATTATTTGAGGGGGCAAACTGGCATCATTTGAGGGGGCAAACTGGCTGAATTTGATGGGGAAACTGGCTGTATTTGAGGGGGCAAACTGGCATCATTTGAGGGGGCAAACTGGCATCATTTGAGGGGGCAAACTGCCATAATTTGAGGGGGCAATTTGGCTGTATTTGAGGGGGCAAACTGGCTGCATTTAATGGGGAAACTGGCTGTATTTGAAGGGGGCAAACTGGCGGCATTTGATGGGCACAGTAGCTGCATTTGATGGCACAGTGAGGCTGCAATTGAGGTTTCGTTTTTTTCAGTTTGTTTGCGTACCCCAAACATTTTGAGCACCAGCCGCCACTGCCAAACATGCTTGCAAAGCCTGGTCACTCTGATGTATTAGGGATTTAGAAAAAGTCTGAAGAACAACCACAGGAATATAAATTGGATCAACAAAAAGTTCCACTTGGTTTTCTCCTAATTTAAACAAACAGCATTACACCTAATACGATATGTGAAATACCACTTTAATGACAAAGTAGTGATACATAATTTAACAATGTTATCTCACACTGCCAATTAAATGAAAAATATCAGCACATTTCTCCAAACTTCCCTGGAATGTATCAATCACAGAAACTATTTGGCATCTGCGAGTTTGGAGATCAGATTTTTAATTAGTTTCAGTGGAGAACAAATTATAAACTCAAAAGGTTTTTGGTTCACTAAAATCTCAAACTCTCTTTTCGGTAAATAGGTAGGGAATACATTTTACGGTCTTTATGGTGCTATGATCAAGTAAAAGAATAAGCGAGACGTAAAAAAAACGACCACTCATTGAAGAAAAATGTAAACCCAAGATTTGGTATTCCTGATATGTGGCTGCTGTACCATGTACTTGTATGAAAAAGTATCCTGTTCTCTTTGTATTGCTTCCCTTGTGTGAGATCCCTGGTGCTCCCACCATTTACTCTGCTATCCTTTTAAAACCTGACCCACACTAGGCATGTGAGCACAGCTTGGTCAGTGTTGTCCTGACACCCCCCTCTTCCCCCCCAACCCCCACACAGTCATTCACTGGGAAGACTAGTGTGCTGCTGTTTCTCCTCCCTTAGCTCTTATACGATTGAGAATAAAGGGAATGTGATCACTTATGGAAAAAAAGGGCAATACATTTATTTATAATGGTTTTTTTTATATCTATACACAAATGTTTTGCCTTTCATCTCTATTTTAAACTGAATTGGTTGTTTAACAAGGTGAGGGTTTACATATACTTTACGTTTAGCAAAGTAACAGAGAATATGGACTTATTAAAAACACATTTGTTTTCCTTTAAATGTGGCTCTGCTGACCTGAACTTTTACCATATCCAACATGTTTGTCAGTCCCTGCACAATGTCCTCCAACCTCCGAATCCTTTCTTCCTGAGTGTGGGGAGGAGAAGGGGCTTCGCTCTGATGCTGCTGGTAGTTGCGAGTGTCAGAGAGATCTGGAGCTCTTGGCTGTCTCTGTATATCGTCATTCTCTATGTGTCGTTCTTCCGGCATGGAAAAAGGAAGAGGGAGAGAATCTGAGGGAACAGAAACATAAGACAAGTTATAAATGTGTAGCGCTACCCCCAGAGGAGCCATTGAAATGTTTCGTGATTTCTCGTCACACCTAGAGATTGGGGGTTGCCACCTTTTCTTCAAATCAAACCCGAACACTTTAGTGGCGCACAGCAATTTTTAATAGTATAAACTAAACATACGCTATATTTTGCTAATAAAAAAACATTTCTCAATCTCTTCTGCACCTCTCTTCTCCTCTTCTCTTCCTTCCTTGCTGTCTTCCTTTTCCCTTTCCCGTTCCCTATTTCTCCGCTCCAGCCTTCCTTTCTTTCCCTCCCCCTCCCTTCTTCTTTGTCACTCCATCATGGCCCACACAATGGTATCTCACCCCAAGCTGCAATTCTGTTCCTACAACGTTAATGGCCTCAATGTTGCCTCTAAAAGAGGCCAAATCCTTTATCACATGCACAAATGCCAAGTCAATGTGCTTCTTCTCCAGGAGATGCATTTTCACTCCGCCTCCACCCCTTCCTGCTCCAACAGATATTTCAATAGGTGGTTCCATAGCACTAACCCAACTCAGAAGGCTAAAGGAATGTCTGTTGCCTTTCATTAGACGCTCCCCATAGAGGTGCTTGACCAGCTTTCTGACCCTCATGGAAGGTATGTTTTTTTGAAATTCCTGCTGTGGGGTACTAAATTTACGATAGCTAACATCTATCTTCTCAATATTAATCAAGTATCGTCCGCGCTGAACTACTTGAAGATTCTGTCGGGGTTCATGGAGGGTAAACTCGTCTTAGGAGGTGATTTTAACACCCCTCTAGAGCCACTTTTAGATTCCTCCGCTCCACGATCGGGTGTCTCATTCCCTAAGCTGAGGGCGCTGAAGCGGGCATTTTTTGATATGCGTCTTGTGGACGTTTGGAGAGTGTTACACCCCACGTCCCGCGATTATACCCACTTCTCTCATGTACACCACACTTATAGTCGCATAGACTACCTGATGAGCGACCACAGCTGTCTAGATTGGTCTCCTGAATGCAGCATAGACCCGATGGTCTGGTCTGACCACTCTCCTATCCACATGACGTTCTCGATCCCCTCCACTCCAGTTAGGGAGTGGACGTGGCGCTTGAATGATTCGTTACTTACGACTTCGGAGTGTATGCAGAGGGTCTCTGACACAATCTCTAACTTTCTTGCTGATCACGCCTCAGATACGACTGCAGTGCCCTTCCAATGGGAGGCACTGAAGGCCGTACTACGCGGAACCTTTATCCAAATGGGTGCGCATCTGAAAAAGGAACGCTCGGCCGCCATAGAGGCAGCAGTCCGAACACTCAGAGGCCTAGAAGTTGAACACAAACGATCCCCGACGGTGTCCACCCTGTCGGCTGTGTCTAGGGCGCGATCACAACTCAGATAACTGTATGAGACCTCCGCACGCACATATGCGGATAAGCTAGCCTTCCATTGGTACAAGTTCCAAGATAAATGTGGTCGTTCGCTGGCTCGCTCCCTACATCCAAAAGGATCCTCCGCCTTTGTGCCCCACATTCGGGGGGCGCGGGGAGAGTTGATCTCCTCTCCAACTAAGATGGCTGAGGAATTCAGGGAGTTTTATCAATCCCTGTATAATATTCCTGCGACCCGATCAACAGGTTCCCCTTGTACTGAAGAGGTTGACCAATTGTCCTACGTTTCGGATACGGCACTTCCTACATTAAAAGCTGACACCATTGCTGATCTGGAAACCCCTATCACGGAAGATGAAGTCGCCAAAGCCATAGCAGGTACGCCGAGTGGAAAGAGCCCAGTCCAGATGGCTTCACTCCCAAGTTCTATAAACTATTTTCGGCCCTCCTCGCACCCTTTCTTACTAAGGTCTTTAACTCTCTGACAGGGGGCTCAGTGTTTCCTCCACAAACACTTGAGGCCCACATCTCCCTAATTCCAAAGCCGGGCAAAGACCCTACTCTCTGTGCTAACTATAGGCCGATCTCTTTGATTGGAGTTGACCTGAAAGTCTTTGCTAAAATACTGGCAAATAGGCTACAGCCACTGCTGCCAGGGATAATTCACCTAGATCAGGTCGGCTTTGTGAGTGTCCGGGAGGCTAGGGACAATACCTCAAAGACCCTTCTTTTAACTGATTATGCCCGGTCTCACGATGTCCCATTATGTCTCTTAACGGTCGATGCTGAAAAGGCATTTGACCGAGTAGACTGGCAGTTCCTTCAACTGTCCCTGCAACAAATCGGCTTGGGACCTAATATGATGGCGTGGATAATGTCCCTTTACTCTTCCCCATCTGCTAGGGTTAGGTGAAATGGCTCGCTATCTCCGACCTTCTCCATATCTAATGGGACTCGACAGGGATGCCCACTGTCCCCCCTCCTCTACATTCTTACAATGAAACATCTAGCCATTGCTATACGCAATAATCCCTCGGTTCAGGGCATCACAATCGGACCCATCCATACTAAACACGCCATTTTCGCGGATGATCTGCTCTTGTTCGTGACACGCCCACATACATCCTTGCCCTCAGTGCTCCAGGAGTTTCAGAAATTTGGAGCAGTTAGCAATTTCAAGGTAAACTACACTAAATCGGAAATCCTCAACATATCTTTGTCCAAGCCAGACCTACGGAGACTATCGACTACCTTTTCCTTCAAAACTGGTTCTACCTTCATCGGGTACCTCGGAATTCAAATTCCGGCGGATCCATCCCAACTGTTTTCTCTGAACTTTACTCCCCTGCTTCTTAGGATCCAAGCAGATTTAATCACTTATGCGTCCAAACGGCTCTCATGGCTAGGTAGAGTAAATGCCCTGAAAATGGATGTTCTCCCTAGATTCCTATATTTGTTCCAAACCATTCCTATTCATATTCCTAATTCGTACTTCAAGAAGCTGCGCCAGATGTTCTCCAAATTCATCTGGAATGCTGCCCGTCCCAGAATACGATATGAAACATCTCTTCCAAAGGTTGGGGGGGAGCTGGAGCCCCAGATGCCTCCTTGTACCATAAGCCGCGGTGCACACTCGTATACTAGACTGGTTCCATCACTCCTCAACCAAGCTCTGGGTTCAGTTGGAGTGCCACATGAACCCTGTTGAACTCTCCGCTCTCCCATGGACCTCACTCACGGTTCTGGGGGGGTTTGGGCCCTTTCAGCGACCTTACCCTTCAAATGATCCAGGCTTACGATCTAGGAGGGGTTTGTCGAACCACATGGGGCCCATGACTCCCTTTTTCGGGACCCCGGCCTTTCCGCCGGCCATGTCCGTAACACGATTCGGACCATGGCGAAAGGAGGATCATAGGACACTAGCCCAGGTCCTTCGTGCAGACCCCACCCTGAGGACTGATTCCCCGACCGATCCGTCCTCCCGACACCCCACGCGGTGGCTTCTGAGGCAACAGATTACTTCTTACATTCAAACTTTCCCGTCCATTCCGGACATCCTTGCTGAACCAACGGAGTTTGAGAGATACAGATGATGCTGTACTGCACTAGTGACAGTATGTATATATAAAAAAAGTGAAAACAAAATGTAATTTCTTTATTTTCCAAAACATTGCAACTTCAAAAAACTTGCTATGCCTTTTACCAAATACTTTAGACTGTCTGCTTTCCAAAATGGGTTATTTGGAGGTAATTTGTACTGTTCTGGCATTTTAAAGGTCCCAAGAAATGAAGGAGGTCAGTACATCTGAATAGCACATGCTGAATTTAAAAAAAATGGCCTGGTCATGAAGGGGGTAAAACCCTTTGGAGCTTTGAGTGGTTAAACACCTGCCGTATTCAGCATAACAATAATTAACAGAACTAAACTGCATTTACCTAGCGACAGTACATAAGAACTTGATATAACAGTAATCTTTTGGCACACTGGCCAGTGAATGATGAAAAGGAAAAAAAATACTTTAGCCAGCAACGCTGGGGCCCTTGAAAAAAGCCCAATAGTTCCCAGCAGACAAAGGATTAATTAATATGATTTTAGTCTTTTACCAGACCCAGGGCACCCTCTTTTGTGTCTCTGGGCACGTACTCTGATTCATTAAAAGTCAAATTCAAGACAGACAGGTATAGAAGTTGCTGTGATCTCTCTCTTTCAGTCCCTCTTTTCCATGTCCTTACATGGCTTTAACAGCCCTGCTGTTTTTAGTAAAAGAGAGTGCGGGGAGAAGAACCCCCACCCCGGTCACAGCGGGAGAGGGGGCCGGAGCTGGAACATGTTACACGTTCCATCCTAAATACAGGTGGAACATGTAACATGCTCTAAAGATTAAACTATATCCAACAATTTAAGTTTACCCAAACAGTTAGCCTGGGCTCACACTATTGCATTGCAGTTTGGGTGCAGCATGATTGTATGCATGTTTTTGGGTGCAATCTCATTGACTTCTATTAGACCATGCATTTCATGAAAGCGCATTGAAGTCTTGCATACTACAACTTTGATGCGCTTTCAGAAAACGCTGATGTCTAGGAGATCGCACCCAAAACCGAATGTAAAACATGCATGCAATTGCACTGCACCGAAACCAAAGCACATTGATGTAAACATGGCCTTACTTTCAAGGCATGCCTTCACTGAAAACTGTCAGGCCTTGTACACACGTCTGAGAATCTCGCCAGGAAAAACCAGTCGTTTACCCTAACGAGATTCTTGGCAAGAAACTCTTGCAGTCGGAGTGTACTGACTGTCATTTCAAAAGAACCACAGTTCTCTTGAAAGGAAAGAACGAGGTGACGTCATCGCATATGGCGAGCATGCGCTCGTCACATTCGATGCCGTCGCCGCCATCTTGCTTCATCCTACCTATGCCGTGGAAGCTACCGTGAATGCATCAAAGTCATTTCGAGCATGCACAGGTTTCCACGGCGACAGGAAAATATACACACTCTTGGGTTTCTCGTCGGGATACAAGCCGACAAGAATCTCGACGAGAAAAAAGAGAGCAGGTTGTCTTTTTTTCTCGTCAAGATTCTGGCCAGATTTCCAGACGAGAAACCTGAATGCCTCGTACACACGAACGGGAATATCGGGAATAATCAGTTTTCTTGCTGGTTTTTGCCGAGAAACCCAGTCGTGTGTACGAGGCCTTAGGCTCCATTCACACTTCAAGTCACACCCCATGTATTTCAATGACAACTGTTCAAATATGGGCGACTTTAAAAAGGTTCCCGAACTACTTTGGTCCAACTTTCATGCGACTTGAGTGACATACACTGCAATGTAAACCTTCAAAGTTGCATGAAAATTGCACCTGAATGTTATACATGCGACAGTTGTGCAACAGTTGTCCATTATCATTAGTCAAAGCCGCATCCAAGTTGCACCCATCCAAAGTTGCACTGCAAAGTCACACGACTTTGGAGTCCTACGAGGGTGAATGGAGCCTTATAGATACTAGTGTGCTTATGTTAGCTCACAACAGAATTGTCAAGCCATCAGATGGCTGGTTTCATAGCCAATCGCATGTATAGCACCATGACAATTGCAGATCAAACATAGGCTAAGATGCAAGCCTTCTTGACTCTAAAGCCTCGTACGCACGATCAGATTTCCATCGGACAAATCCGTGGAATTTTGTGCAAAGGATATTGGCTGTGAACCTGGTATACATACAGATAGCAGAACACCCTTTGAGCAACTTCTGCTAATGCTGTGCTATGGTTAGCATTGGTTTGGAGCATGCTTGTTCGGACATGTGTACACACGATCGGATAATCCGACAAGACACATTTGTTGTCGGAAAATTTTAAATCATGCTATAAAACATTTGTTGTCGGAAATTCCAACAATTGTCCAATGGAGCATGCAAACGGTCTGATTATCCGACAAAAGCCTGCCATCACACATTTATTGTCGGAAAATCTGATCGTATGTACGAGGCTTTAGCTATAGGAAGGTTTAGTATGACTTTAACTGAACCAGCTAAAGCTAGAAGCTGATTGGTTTCTATGCACATCTGCTCCTGATTCTGTTTGCTCTAGTATTAGTAAATTGTTTTTGTACATGTGCATATTATCCGCTGACCATCCACAATTTGTTTTTGTCTGCACAGGAAACATTGCTTTCATATACATGCTGTCTGTGTGCATGGAGTAATCAAAGCCCCTGATTGTATAAGTAGAGAGATGTGTGTTTTGGACCCTGTAGGGGTTTCCATTTCATTATGAAGTCTGAGCTCCTCACACCCCTATAACCTCTCTCCAGTCCCCAGCAGGGCTGATACCTCCAGAGGGACAATACAGATTACAGTGAGCGAGGGGGAAACACTGAACTCACTGTAATGCTTTGTTTGTACGGGAAGGACAAGTGAAGCACATTACTCGAGGAAGCGGGGGGGGGGGGGGGCTACGTTTTACTCTCACAAGTTCATTATAGGCCAGCGGAGGTTCATGCAGATTTACTTTGTTATGATATGCCAGCTATTGTGACCGGTTACCTATTTATTTTCAAAGGAGCATTAAGATTCATGCTAAAGGCCATAAATCCCTTATTCTGATTAAATCATATAAACCTGTAATGTGGTTGTTGTATTCCTCTCTTGGCATATTATTTTATTTTATTTTACTGTATGTAGAGGTAATTGCCTTGTACACACGATCGGTTTTCCCGGCGGTAAAAAGTCCACCGGGAAAATCTAGGGGGAAACCGAGAACCTGCTCGGTAGCTTTTTCCCCCTACACACGGCCAGGTTTCCCCGACAGGAAAACTGCTATGAGAGCTTTGGTCGGGAATCCCGGCCGTGTGTATGCTCCATCAGGGATGCCTCGCAGTGTTTACCATTGGAAAACTGCAGAGAAAAAAACGCTGGGAATCCTAGCAGGACAATAGAGAACATGTTTTCTTTTTTCCTGCCGGGATTCCTGTTATCATACACACGGCCATTTTTCCTGGCAAAACCGGTCACGTGTACGAGGCATAACTGAGTAATTGAGAATCTTCACAATAAAATCTGTCTCTATTGACTTCACTTATTCAATCCTGTAAAAACCAAATTCCAGTTTCCATATTTAATTTGCACTTGGTTGAGCATTTAACAACTTACATACCAGCCTATAATATCCCTTCATTACCAGGGTACTTTTTCATTTTCAGTGCTGTGACAGTTTATTATTACTTGGCCACGTAACACTGTACCCAAATCTATTTTATATAATTTTTTTTTTTTAGACAGATGGATCTTTGGTGATACTTAAATAACATTGTTTTTTTGTTTGTTTTTTATGGAGAAAGTGTTTGACGTCGGCAGGTATAGCCTGGAGTGGTAATGCCACTCCCTCCTCTCCCCTGCAGCCACTGCTGACTGACACAGGAGAGGTGGATCACGTGGCTGGACTGGAGCGGAAGGAAAATAGGTAAGTATATAAATCTTTCTTATTCACCATAGTATTTTTAAGACTAGTCAGGTTTAGCCTAGAATTCTACTTTAATAAAAGGTGGGAAAATTTACATTATTTATTTGTGAAGATTCTCAGCTGCTTTAGTAAATCAGCCCTATAGTTTTAAATAGGGTGGAACTGATACTGATACTAGTATCGGTATCAGTGCCAATACCGAGCACTTGCACAAGTACTTGTACTCATGCAAATGCTCCAATGCTTGACCCGATACTTAGGCAGCCTCAGGGGTGAACGGTGCGGTGGTGAGGGAAGTTACAAGCACTGATCTACCTGTATAGCTTTTCTGACAGCGGCTTCTCCTCCTCTCCCTCACTTGGCTGTAAGGGAGATCAGTGCTTGTAACTTCCCCCACCGTTGCCCCCCTCTGTGCTCTCTGTGTCCTCCTCCGGGTCCCTGCATCCTCCCTGGCTTTCTGTGTCCTCCTCTGGGTTCCAGTCCGTTTTATCCTCCGGGTCTCCCTCTGCTTCATCCTCCAGGTCCCCCCCCGGCTTTACCGCTCCTCTTCTGTTCCCCCATGTCCTCCTTCATTCCCCTCCTGTCCTCCACTGGGTCCCCCTGTGTCCCTCCCGGCTCGATACCTTCATTGAGTATGCTTTACAAATGTTTATACCTAAATGGACTCCCAGGTGTATTAAACTGGTTTCCTTATTTAAATGTACGGTATATTGCCTATATTATATAATATTTATATATACATTGAGTGAAAATTATTTAAACTGGAGGAACCACAATCTGCAGCTATCCATGGCAACTGATCAGCATCTATCTTTAATTTTCAAAGGTTAAAGTGACACTTAACTCTATTAAAAAAGGTTATTCAAATATGAATTCTTAACTCAAAAGTCCCTTCTATTGCTCTAGTCTCTTTTTTTATTTTTTTTCTTGTTACTGTGATCAGAGATGTCCTGTTAGAGGGTGGCCACGTTCGTTCCCCATGACCCCACTATACAGTATGTAGGAATGTATCTACCCTGTCTTGTTCACTCCCGAGAAGGACTAGGAACTATGGACTATGGGATTTTGCACATGACTGCAGCTAACAGGCACTGGAAGTAAGGAAGAAAAGGAGAAGTTTTGAGAGTGGATGTATATGGATTATTATGGAGAATGTGTCACTTTAACTGAACAAGCTGAAGATTGATTACTATGCACAGCTGCTCCAAATTCATTCTACTCCAGTGCTCCAGTCTTGATGAATGTCTCTCTTTATATACCGTAGTTATCGGCGTATAACACGCACAGACGTATAAAACGCACTCTAACTTTAAGAGTAGGGATGAGCTCTGCGTTCGATTCGAACATTGTCCGTTCGTATGTTCGACGAAATTCAAACAAAACGGGTCGTGCGCGGCAAATTCGAGTGATGCGCAATGGCCCATAATTCACTGCGGCATTGCGCGCTGATGATTGTCCCGCATGCTTGGCCAATCACAGCGCGCAAAAAACGAAGAGCCATAATTGGCCAAAGCCTGAGTGGCTTTGGCCAATTATGGCTCAGGGCTTTAGCACACGCCCCACACTACAGTGTATATAAGGCCGCCTACTGGGCGGCCTCGTGTAGTGTGTTGCGGCTTGTTAATGAAAGCAGTCAGAGAGACAGAGAGATAGTCTTTTTAGATTTCTAGATAGTGCAGGCAAGCTAGTCAGTTTAGCTTAATTTACAGTGTGTAGAGGATATATTAACATCCCTAGGAGTTGTACATATATTTATACACTGAATAGCTTAGCTAGATCAGCTATTCCTATTTGTCAGGCAGGAGATTGTGCTAGCTGCAGTGTTCTAACATGTTGTATTGCCTGTGTGCTGTTTAGTTTACACCTAAACGTACTCGGTGTTACTGCACTTGTCCTGTTTAATAGCACCTAAACGCATTTGTTGTTACTGCACGTTTGTTGTTTAATAGCACCTAAACGCATTTGCTGTTACTGCACGTGTGCTGTTTAATAGCAACTAAACGCATTTGCTGTTACTGCACGTTTGCTGTTTAATAGCACCTAAACGCATTTGCTGTTACTGCACTTTCAACTTTCTTTAATGTGACATGTCACTGTCGTCAGCGCCCCCTGCTTCTCATTTTTAATGTGCCATGTCATTTTGCTTAGGGCCCCAGGGAGGTCAGGATTGGCACTGGGTCTTGTAATGATATTTTTTTCAAAGATTTGTGTCCATATTGCAGGGACCAAACATTACATTAAAGTCGCAAGCAGTATTAAATTTATTTTTTCTTATAGTAATCTCATGTTGTGCAGGGACGTTTCTAAACACGTGCCACTACTATAGACATCCAGCAGGTACGATATTTAAAGGAATTTTTCATTTTTTTTTTTACTTTAAGCATCATTAACCACTTAAGGACCGCCGCATGTACATTTACGTCGGCAGAATGGCACCGACAGGCACATCAACGTATATATACGTTGGTGCCTTGGGGGGGATCGGGGGTCCCCCCCCCCCGTACATGCGGCGGTCCGCGCGGCTGCAGGAGCGATCCGACAAGTGGGGGCGGCTATCCGTTTTCATCCGCCCCCTCCGGATCGCTCCCAGCCAATGCGCGCGCCCGCCTGACCTGTCACTTCCTCCTCCTGTGTAAACACAGGAAGGAGGAAGCGACGTGATCTCTCCCTCGGCGTTTGTTTCAAGCGCCGCTGAGGAGAGATCACAACACAACAAGTAAGTCCTGCACCAACACTACACTACACACACACAAAATCACATTTAACCCCCGCGATCGCCCCCCTCCCCCTGTCACAGTGTCACTGAATGCAGTAATCATACATGTATGATTACTGTATTTAGTGTCAGTGTGACAGACAGTGTGACAGTCAGTCAGTGTTAGTGTCAGGGTAGCCCCCCCACCCCCCCCCCCCCCAATAAAGTTTTAACCCCTTGATCACTGCCCTAGTTAACCCTTTCACTCCCTATTGCCAGCATCACTAAGCGATCATTTTTCTGATCGCTGTATTAGTGTCGCTGTTCCCGCTAGGTAGCTAATTTTTTAATGCGATTTTTTTTTTACTAAAGACATGCGGCTAAATAAATTTTGGCCTAAATGTTTGACTAAAATTTAGTTTATTGGTTTTTTATTATAACAAAAAGTAAAAAATATTGATTTTTTTCCAAAAATGTCGCTCTATTTTTGTATATAGCGCAAAAAATTAAAATCGCAGAGGCGATCAAATACCACCAAAAGAAAGCTCTATTTGTGGGAAAAAAAGGACGCAAATTTTGTTTGGGAGCCACGTCGCACGACCGTGCAATTGTCTGTTAAAGCGACGCAGTGCCGAATCGCAAAAACCCCTTGGGTCATTTGCCAGCGTATTGGTCCGGGTCTTAAGTGGTTAAAATCGCTGCTCCTGAAAAAACGACAGTTTTAAAACTTTTTTTCGATTGATACATGTTCCCTGGGGCAAGACCCGGGTTCTCAAAGACGTTTTCTGACAATAACTTGAATATTGGTCTTTAAAATGAGCACTTTTGAAATTGAACGTTCGAGTCCCATAGACTTCAATGGGGTTCCAAATGTTTGCGCGAACGGTCGGTCTGTTCGAACTTTCTGGTGCAAATCGAACGCGGGGGTGTTCGACTCATCCCTATTTAAGAGTGAAGTTTCAGGAGAAACATTTTCCACGGCCCCCTGTGTATTGTGCAGGCACAAGGTATTTTCAGGGTAAAAAAGTGAGTGTTATACGACAATAAATACTGTATTCATCAGTCAATGGGGTTGTAATTGATTTAATATACAATATATATATATATATATATATATATATATATATATATATATATACAGTATATATATATATATTAGAATCGACTTACAAATCAAATTGGGCATACACCATAAAGAATCCTTTGTATTGTACTTTCACACTCACCTATACCATACATAATAATTTACAAGAACGAATGCTTGTAACAAAAGGTGAAACTTTCTAATTGAAAGGTGACATTTTTCCTAGTACTGTACATGCATATTATAATGAATACAATGTTTTTCTAAAGACCGCATTAACAGAGAATTTCCTAAATTCAGATAAGAAACAAAAATCATTTCCATCTTTCAACAATTCTTTTTTTTTTTTTTTTCATTATGGTCAAAAAACGGTCCTTGATTTGTCCCCATTAAAAAAAATTTGCGTGCATTTCAAACTAAATCCTAATCATATATGGCCAGCTTACACTTTGTATCATTTTGTAGAGACTGTTCCATGCTTTAGTATACTGGACACCAATACTAATAATTCTAACTTATTCACATTTAATTCTGTATTTTCACCGATCACTTTTTGTGATAAAAAAAACGACGTTTTATGTGACGAAACAAAACAACGTTTTTCAAACTCCATTTTCCAAAACGACGTTGCATACACACCATCGTTTTTCCAAAATGCTCTAGCAAAGCGTGGTGATGTACACCACGTTCGACGGCACTCTGTTCCATTGAAGCTCCGTCTCATAACTTGCTTCTGAGCATGCGCGGGTTTAAAAACGTCATTTTCAACATCGTTTTGCCCACACACGATCACTTTTTATGACACAAAAAACAACGTTTTGAAAAACAACAGAAAAAATTCAAGCATGTTCGAATTTTTTTTTGGTCGTTTTTTTTTTTGAAGACATAAAACAAAGTTTTGCCCACACACGATCATTTTAAATGACGTTTTTGAAAACATCGTTTTTTTTTTCATCACAAAAAGTGATCGTGTGTACGCGGCATTAGAGGTGAATGGAGGGTCCAATTGGTCAGACTGTCGGACTGACCATGTGAAAGGGGCCCAAGGCTGCTTTCACACTGATGCGCTGCGGTTTACCTGCACCACAGGTTCAACGTAGTGTACCTTTGGCTTTCCTGCACTTTGCAATAGACTTCTATTATATTCTGCAGGTTTGGTGCATTTTCAGAAAGCTCACCAAACTTGCAGGTAATAACAGAAGTCTATGGCTCAGTGCAGGTAACCCGCAGGTAAACTAATCTGCACCTGCGGATCAGTTTTAACCACTTAAGGACCGCCGCATGTACATTTACGTCGGCAGAATGGCATGGACAGGCACATCAACGTACCTGTACGTGCCTGCCTAGACGTGGGTCGGGGGTCCGATTGGGACCCCCCCCCTCCGGTACATGCGGCGGTTCCCGTGGCTTCAGGAGCGATCCGGGACGAGGGGGCAGCTGTTCGTTTTTGTCCGCCCCCTCCGGATCGCTCCCAGCCAATCCGTGCGCTCCCCCGCCCTGTCACTTCCTCCTCCTGTGTAAACACAGGAAGAGGGAAGTGATGTGATCTCTGCTCTCGGCGGTATTTTCAACCGCCGCTGAGGAGAGATCACATCACACAGTGAGTCTGCACAACACTTCACTGACACCAGTACACGCAGGCACATTAACCCCTTTGCGATCACCCTCACCCCCCTGTCACAGTGTCACTGAATGCAGTGATCATATACTGTATGTACTGATCACTGCATTTAGTGTCAGTGTGACAGCAGTTAGTGTTAGGTCCAGGGTAGCCCCCGTACCCCCCTAATAAAGTTTTAACCCCTTGATCACCGCCCTAGTTAACCCTTTCACCCCCTATTGCCAGTGTCACTAAGCGATAATTTTTCTGATCGCTGTATTAGTGTCGCTGTTCCCGCTAGGTAGCTATTTTTTTTTTATTACGATTTTTTTTTTACTAAAGACATGTGGCTGAATAAATTTTGGCCTAAATGTTTGACTAAAATTTAGTTTGTTTGATTTTTCTTATAACAAAAAGTAAAAAATATTGTTTTTTTTTCAAAAATGTCGCTCTATTTTTGTATATAGCGCAAAAAATAAAAATCGTAGAGGCGATTAAATACCACCAAAAGAAAGCTCTATTTGTGGGAAGAAAAGGACGCAAATTTTGTTTGGGAGCCACGTCGCACGAGCAATTGTCTGTTAAAACGACACAATGCCGAATTGTAAAAACACCTTGGGTCATTTAGCAGCATATTGGTCCGGTCCTTAAGTGGTTAAAGCAGCCCAGTAACCACTGCAGAACAGATATGCCCATATATACACTGATTTTATTATTAAACTGATCTTTAATAACAGTATTCTATCCTATTCCATCCCAGAGCAGGAGGTCGCGGGCCACATCAGAGGGCTCTGCGGGCCACATGTGGCCCCCGCGCCACTGGTTGGGCACCCCTGAAACAAACGTTTTACTTTTGGAGTATTTTCCAACCTTAGATTTTCTTTGCATGCACTGAGTGAATACAATTGTAGAATCAGCGCCTTTAACTCTTATGCTGCGTACACACAATCGGGCATTTGCCTGGCCAAAAGCACATCGGAATTCCGACAAATTCCATCGGAGTAAAATAGAACATGTTCTATATTTAAACTCCAATGGAATTCATCAGAATTTCCGATGGAATTTCTTCGATGGGGCTACACACGGTCGGAATTTCCTGACTTTTTCCAACAAAAATTCTGATCGTGTGTATGCTGCATCAGATAATCAAACATTCTGAAAATTTCAATTTTCTAATGAAACTCTACAAGTGTAAGGCCTGGTTAACTCTTTGTGGGGCCTAATCATTTTATTTTATTTTTATTTATAGGCCAAGTTATTTATATCAAGCTGATATAATTTTCAATGTATATCCAAAAACAACTGAAAAGACCAAGCATTCCCTTTAAAACTCCAGCAGATAATGCAGTAGACTGTGATAAGGTTACTATATATTGTTCCCTGAGGTAGAAGTAGACCTAGTTGTTTAATATCCATCAGTACATTGTACTCCATTGTACAAAGTTGGTGTATTTTCAGCCCACACTGCTTCGTGTCTAAGAGCCCATAATAGAAACATCCTGAAGTAATGAACGGAGCTGGGGGCAATGAAAGGTCTGAGGATGGGGGAAAGAGTAGGAATTCTGATTAATGTGGGAAGTAGGCAGGACAGAGGACCTCATCTTGTTAGGAGGATGAGGGGGGCTTAGACGCTTTTTAATTAATGTAATGAGGCGTGAACTAAAAAGGCCTCTTCCAATGTATAGAGACAGCATAGGGGTAATATGAATTAAATTGGTCAGTGGAAGGAACAGTGATAAATTAAAGTAATTGTTTATAAAAGTGTGATCATTCTAAACGGGTCACACACACTTTTAATTAATGTTTGCAGAACGTGTGTGGGGCTTGCTTTCTTTAAGGCTATTTTTATACGACACGTTTTCTGCTTCAATTAGTTATTTTGGGTTTATTGAATTTTCTTTGTTTTTCATAAGGATTTTTCGGTTGATATAGCAATAATTAACCCAGCATTGTACTATACCAAGCAATAATTATGCTTTGAGCAGAACAACCTCACTGCAGGCTTTCTGTGCAGATGTGTGGCTTTTTACCTATTTTGTTACATTACGGCCTTTAGTTCAATGTTTTTTTAATGTGAATTATATGTGATGGATCAGAACACAATAGTCTAAATTGGTGAAGTAAAATAAAAAAAAAAGATATACATGAAACTATGTTTCAGAAATAACAAAAATTATAATTGGCATGTGCGTACGTATTCACCTCCTTTGTTATGAAGCCCATACAAAAGCTCTGGTGCAACCAAATACCTTCAGAAGTCACATAATTAGTAAAATGATGTCCACCTGTGTGCAATCTAATGCCGCGTACACACGATCATTTTTTGTGATGAAAAAAAAACAACGTTTTCTGTGAAGTAAAAAACAACGTTTTTGAAACATCACTTTTCAAAGACAATTTTGCATACACACCATCGTTTTTTTCACAAAAAGCGAGGTTACGTTTACCACTCTTTTCCATTGAAGCTCGCTTCATAACTAGCTTCTGGGCATGCGCGGGTTAAAAAACGTTCGTTTTAAACAACGTTTTTGCTACACACGGTGACTTTTTGTGAAACAAAAAATGACGTTTTGAAAAACGACACAAAAAATTCAAGCATGTTGGAATTTTTTTTTTGGTCGTTTTTTTTAAGACAAAAAACAACGTTTTGCCCACACACGATCAATTTAAATGACGTTTTAAAAAACAACGTTTTTTTTCATCGCAAAAAACGACCGTGTGTACGCGGCATAAGTGTCATCTGATCTGCCATTACAGATACACACCTTTTTGAAAGGCCCCAGAGGCTGCAACACCTAACAAGAGGCACCACTAACCAAACACTGCCATGAAGACCAAGGAACTCTCCCAACAAGTAAGGGACAATATTGTTGAGAAGTACAAGTCAGGGTTAGGTTATAAAAAAATATCCAAATCTTTGATGATCCATAGTAGCACCATCAAATCTATTATAACCAAATGAAAATAACATGGCACAACAGCAAACCTGCCAAGAGACGGCCGCACACCAAAACTCATGGACTGGGCAAGGAGGGCATTAACCAGAGAGGCAGCACAGAGATCTAAGCCTGGAGGAGGTGCAGAGTTCTACAGAGACTGGAGTATCTGTACATAGGATGGCAATAAGCAGTCAAAATCAAAGTATTGACTTTAGGGGGGTAAATAGTTATGCACATTGGGCCAGATTCAGGTACATCTGCGCATTATTGGACCGGCGTAGCGCACCGCCTTTACGTTAGACTTGCGCAATGTAGCCGCGCAATCACCCTATTCTCGTCGCTTTTACGCAGAAAATAGCGCCTGCGCAACGTTATTTCTGAGGCGCAAGGCGGAGTAATACAAATTGGGAAGGACGTGGGCGTGTTACATTGAAATGAGCCGTGACCCCATGCAAATGAAGGGCCAGCCGGCTCGCGCATGCACGCTTGAAGCAGACCATGTCAGCACCTCTGTGCGCATGCTCACAACTCGGGAACGGCGCAATCAGTGAAATTGGAAATGGACTATGGCAAAATCATGAACTACGCAGACAGCATAAATAGACACACACAAACGGACTTCCATTGCAAAAGTGCATCCCTTTGTATCCTTCCCTATACAGCAAGGTGCTTTTGTTCCGTTGTAAGTTGCGTTGTGATTTGTATTTGTCAGATTTGTGTACTGTGTGATCTTGTGTTTGTTAGAAGATATTTGAAAGTGATTTTTGCTAAGTGCTTGTGAGATATTTTGTTTCATATTTTTCTGTTTGTTTGTTTTCTTGCTTGATTGGTCGTGCTTGTTTTTGTGAGTGATTTTTGTTGACTGGGAGTGATTTTTGGTCAGAGTATGACTGAGAGGAAGAGAAAAATAAATTTTTCTTTGCGGGAGAAACAAATTCTTGCCCGGGCCATTTCCGATTATGGGCGTTTCCTCCACGGCCCGGACAGTGCCAACACCACCCGGCCAGGAGGAGAGAGATTTTGGACATGATCACTGACCAGGTGAATTCAGCGGGGGAGGGGGAGACACACAACCGGTCTGGGATTGAGAAAAAGATTAATGACCTCCGGCGTCTGGTCAAAAAGAAGCTGGCCAGAATGCTTGCCCATGCCAGGGGCACAGAAGGGGGCCCACCATGCCCTGTTAGGCTGACAGCGGAGGAGCGTGCGGTGGCCCAGACCTTTCATAGGCAAGAAGTGGAGGGCCTGCCCGGCTATGACTCAAGTCATGAAGGCGTGATGCCAGGTAAGGTTTTTTTTTCTATCAGGTGTGTAGCATGTGTGGGGGAGGGGGTGAAAGGGAATATGTGGCAAGTGCGTGGATCCTCCAACCTGTGAATGTTTTGTGTCATCCACAGATGTGCAGGAGGGTGCTGGGCCATCTGGCCTGACCGCACCATCCCCAGGACAGCAGCCTAATGAGGCCCCCCCCCCCCCGACAAGGCAGGAGTCCGCGGAGGAGGTTGAAGAGGAGGAGGAGGAGGTTGAGGAGGAGGAGTTTGAGAAGGAGGAGGAGTCCATGTCAGGCACTGGACTATTGTTTTTGGAGGACTCTTCCCCTCTGGCTGGCAGCAGCCAGCCCTCCCTAAGGGGAAGCCCCCCCCTCCATGGCTCCCCTCCCAAGGGCCTCCCCTTCTCCCCGGCCACAAGCATCAGCTGGAGGCAGGAAGGCGACCCAGAAGACCAGGGGGGTGGCCGATCTCCTGCCCGCCACTCTGAGAAGGGACCAGTTCCTCCAGACCCGCCATCTGGGACAGGTCAGCCAGACATTGGTGCGGATGGAGGAGAGCCTGTCCTTCATCAAGGATACGCTTGGGAACCTGGACTGCCACTCCCGGGCTTTCAGAAACTGCCTTAACGACCTGCAGACTACATCAGCAGGCATTGGGCAGGATGTGAGGGCCCTTACCCAGGCTATCCAGTCCAACACGGCAACACTAGGTGCTGCCCTGGACAGAATAGCCATGGCCTTGGAGGGCAGGCCGCCAGGTGGGCAGAGACCAGGGGCTGCTCCTCCTTCCCCGGATTACCCCCCCTCCCCATGAGTCTCCCCTGAGGAGCCAGGGCCGTGTCCGGGGGCGCCCAAGGCGTGGCTCACGTCAAGGGCACTAATTTGTTTTTCCCCCTTTTTTTGGGCCTTTTTTTTTTGCTGGAAATTTTTTGATTTTGCTGGTAATTTTTTATTTATTTTTTGGGTTGTGAATGCTGTTTGAATGTGGGGGTGACATTCCTGCCGGAAAAGGGGTGTCACCCTCAATTTTGGTGGAGAAGGGTTCCCCAGGACCAGGGAGAAGTGATCCCCAGGTCCGTGTGAATGGTGTATGAATGTACAGTGACATAATTGGAGCCTTGGCGTGGCGTTGCTGCTCACAAGTCCTGCATGGTGGACTGGTGCCAATCCAATTTGATGAGGATGTGGGGTGTGTGTGCTAGGGACCACAGTGGTGTGCATGCATGCATTCTCATTGTGCCATGATTAATGTGTGTGTTTAACGTGCAAAGATGCCCAATGTGAGCTGTCTCCTGGCTGCTCTTCCCTCAGAAGACGGGGTATCCTCTGTTAGGGGGGGATTGTCTGGTTCAGGGGTCAGGTCATCACGTAGGTCAATCCGCAGGCCCTTTC
This sequence comes from Rana kukunoris, assembly GCA_029574335.1. NCBI lineage: Eukaryota > Metazoa > Chordata > Amphibia > Anura > Ranidae > Rana > Rana kukunoris. The sequence continues at coordinate 116,854,722 of CM056051.1, read as the reverse complement.
TCACTGCAAAGTTGTGCAGCAGGCAACAGGCACCGATGATATGGCACACGAAGTTTGGGGAATACAAGAGGGTACCCCCAGACTTATCCAGGCATCGGAAACGTGACTTCAGGAGGCCAAAGGTGCGCTCCACCACTGCACGTGTTTGGGCGTGGGCTTGATTGTATATTTCCTCTCCTGGGGTTTGGGGGTTCCGGATAGGAGATATGAGATGGGGTCCCAGTGGATACGCAGAGTCATCTGTAAGGAAAAACACAGGAGGATGTTAGTCATGCATGTGCCCCTTGTGATGTGTGCATCATGGGGGGGACAGTCATGCCTGCCACCCATGTCACTCACCAACCAGCCAGGTGTCCCCATACACGTTCTGATCGAATTCCATTCGGCTGGGGCTCTGATTGTATATGTAGCTGTCATGGCTGGATCCGGGGTGTTTGGCACGGACGTGCCATATGAGGCCTTGGGCATCGACTATCACCTGTACGTTGATGGAATGCCAATGCTTCCGATTGCGGTACATGTGCTCTGTCTCCTGGGGGGGCTGGAGTGCCACATGTGTGCAATCAATGGCCCCCACAGTGCGTGGGAATCTGGCAATTCTGTAGAAATCTGTCATTGCCTTCAGCCGCAGGTCCTCAGTGGTGGGTTTGATGATTTGGTTGGCCATGCGTCTGAGGATTGCAGGGACAACCTGGTGCACACATCTGCTCATGGAGGATTGTGACATCCCAGCCACCACTCCACTTGTTCTTTGAAAAGAGCCACTGGCAAGGAAATGGAGTGTTGCCATGACCTTGACCAATGGCTGCACTGCATGTGAGCGTTGTGTTGGGCTGGTGATGTCCTCCTGCAAGGTTGTGGTTAATTCCAGGATGGCATGAGGGGTGAATCTGAAGATGCGATACACCTCAGAATCACTCATGCCAAAGAGGTCTATGCGTGTGCGGTATATCCTCTCCCATGCCATCCTCCGTGCCCTCCTCCTTCTTTGCTCATCTAAAGTCAGTAGTATAGCTATGAGCGACGATGCCCCTGGCATGTTGGCATACAGATTGTTGTGCAACACGTGTGACTGCTGAGCTCCTCACTAACAGTGTTGCTTTATCTGACATGTAGACGATTTTTCTCTTTTTAGACCAGCTTTTATATGGTCTAATTTTAGACAGGACATTTTGCTGTTGCGCACACTGCGTAGCCTGCGCTGCCCCAACGTTCTTTTGTGGATCCCTGTAAGTCCCTCATTAGCATATTTGACTAGCAAATCAATGGTCTGTCTACCGCAGTTTTGCGCGGACGGATGCGGCTGTCTAACGAAATTACGCTGGACAAAAAAAAGTAGATTTCTTGCGTATTTCTCGTTCTGGGGATGCCGTGCATCGAAACGCACGCGCACATTTAGACTTACGCCGCGCATCTCCTGTTACGCAGGCGTAATCGCTCTGTGAATCTGGCCCATTGACTTTTTCTGTTATTTTGTCCTATTTGTTGTTTGCTTTACAATAAAAAAAATAAAAATCAGTTGTGGGCATTTTCTGTAAATTAAGTGATGCAAATCCTCAAACAATCCATGTTAATTACAGGTTGTGAGGCAACAAAACACGAAAAATGCCAAGCGGGTGAATAGTTTTGCAAGGCACTGTAAGGCCTCATTCAGATAGGTGTACTACCGTTTTTACTCATGTGAGAGCCGTGTTTGCCAAAGGGTTAACTTGAAGGTTTAAACATTGTTCCCCAAATAAAACTCACTGTAAATTCCCCCTCTTCGTCATAAGAATAAGACCACAACCAGTAACTTCTTTATTTGATTGTAAACTTGTTACAAACAGTCGTACATCTCTAGCAATACAGGTGTTAATTCAGTGCAACATTTCAACACAGAACACTTCACAGTACCCTCCCTTAAATGTTGTGCTGTGGTGCTCACACCTTTGCAATGTATTAATGTCCCCACAGATTTAGCAACTCAGTCCTCAGACCCATTCCAGGGTTCTGCTATGAGGTAACTCCACTGCTACACTGCTACACTCTGATAACATCTTTACATGTATGGTCCTTACTGCTCATGTCCCATGACTGATTGACCGTAAGACCCAACCTCCTCCTGCATTTATCATCTCCCAAAAGATGTGGGAAGTGACGCATGCAAGGGAAGACATAGCAAAGCACACATTGGTAATCCTTATAACACAAAACATTAACCCTTCGATTACTCAATAAGAATATTATTTAGGCACCTACCTACAAACAATGAGTAAAAATCAGCCCACAGAGATACAGACAGCCATAGAAGCCTTTCTCACCTCATCCAAAACTTAAAGTGGAGATTCACGTAAAAATACATTTTTAACATTGCATTTATGACATTAATCCCAATTAGAATCGGTTGTTTTTTTTTTTTAAATACGTTCCGTACATACCGTTTCCCATACGAAAGAAGCCGAACGTCGGTGCGCAGGCGCAGGCGCAGGCGCCGTATAGAGCCGCACCAACGTTCGGTTTCTTTCGGCATCTCGTGACGCGCTGTATGCGTCGGTCGGATGCCTGTCAATCAATTAGGAACGCCCATCCCCAACCATCATACCCGGAAGCCGGATTGAGAATACATATAGGAAACGGTATGTACGGAACGTATTTAAAAAAAAAAACAGCCGATTCTAATTGGGATAAATGTCATAAATGCAATGTTAAAAATTTATTTTTACGTGAACCTCCCCTTTAACATTATTATGGCTTGAGTTCTGCTTTACTTTTTTCCTGTGTTTCAAGTATTTTACTGCTGCATGTGTTCATATTGAAGTGATTTCCCTTTACTTTCAGTCTCATGGATAAAACATGAAATGCTGGCAATTCTTTGCATTAGGAACATAGATACGAGTATAAATCCTAATCTTATTCTTTTACAATTCAATTCAAAAGAAAAATTTAGACTTGGTCAGATAAAAAAATAAAAAAGACTAAATTCCCCCATACACACATTCAAAGTGGAACGGGGAAAGCTATTGTATTCTAAAAACGGGGCCTTCCTTACTGTGAGAATACACTGATCGAGTCTGAATTTTTGCAACCGGGCGGTTGTACAGAAGTCGATTGGTAGATTGACTTCTGTGCAACTACCCTACCCATATGTGGATCCAGGGCCATCTTAATAGCATCATAGGCCCCTGGGCAAAGTAATGCTTTGGGGCCTCTACAATGGAGACAGTGCAGGTAAACAGACATCAAGTGGGTAGGAGGCAGACAAGCGGAGCTTCCCCTTTTGGGTGAAGCTCTGCAATAACTACATGAACAATTATTCTGTACAGCAAAGAAATCGTGGGAAAATACTACATACATAATGTAACAAACTGTCCTGTGAATATAATATATCTGCTAGATTGATACCTCCCCAGCACTATGGCCCTCTACACCCCAGATATCTGAATGAATGAATGAATGAAAAACGTATATAGCGCGGCACATGCGAACTAAATCGCCTCTGGGCGCTTGTTGTTTCTGTCTCTCTTGACATCAAAAGAGCAGAGTTTTAATCTGTCTTCTGAATGTCAGGTGGTTTTCCTCCAACCGAATGCTGGTTGGTAAAGCGTTCCATAGTCTAGGACCTTGGAAAGCAAACCTTCTTTCTCCTTTGGACTTGTATCTGGCTTTGGGTACCTTGACCAGATTTTGGTCGGTGGATCGCAGAACGCGATTGGAATTGTGGGCTTCTATCTTTTCGCATAGATATTGCGGGGCCTTCCCATGGATGCACTTATGTGTCAGACAGAGTGCTTTGAAAGCAATTCAAATTCAAATGAAGGGATCTCAGTGAAGGTGAGATGGATTCCCAGGGTTTTTTCCCAGTCACAAGTCTGGCGGCCATATTTTGAACGACTTGCAGACGGGCGATTTGGTACTTTGGGAGTCCGAGGTAAAGGGCATTAGCATAGTCCAATCTGGAGTTTACAATTGTTCCTACCACGACTGCTACATCTTCTTTAGGAATAAATGGAGTAAGTCTGCGTAGTAGGCGCAGCAGATGGTGAGATTCGCTGACTACTGACCCTATTTGTGCGTCCATAGTCATGTAGGTGTCGAAGATGACACCTAGACTTTTGACTTTTGCAGCACTCTGACCCCTCTACACCCCAGATATTCCCTCAGCACTCTGACCCCTCCACACCCCAGATATCCCCCCAGCACTCTGACCCCTCTATACCCCAGATATCCCCTCAGCACTCTGACCCCTCTACACCCCAAATGTCCTACCACCACTCTGACCCCACTACACCCCAGATATCCTCCCAGAACTCTGACCCCTTTACACCTCAGGTATCCTGCCTGCACTCTGACCCCTCTACACCCCATATATCCCCGCAGCACTCTGACCCCTCTACACCCCAGATATCCCCACAGCACTCTGACCCCTCTACACCCCAGATATCCCCTCAGCACTCTGACCCCTCCACACCCTAGATGTCGGCCCAGCACTCTGACCCCTCTACACCCCAGATATCCCCAGAGCACTCTGACCCCTCTACACCCCAGATGTCCCCCCACCACTCTGACCCCTCTACACCCCAGATGTCCCCCCACCACTCTGACCCCTCTACACCCCAGATGTCCCCCCACCACTCTGACCCCGCTACACCCCAGATATCCTCCCAGAACTCTGACCCTTTTACACCCCAGATATCCCCCCAGAACTCTGACCATTCTACACCCTAGATATCCCCCCAGAACTCTGACCCCTCTACACCCCAGATATCCCCCCAGCACTCTGACCCTTCTACACCCTAGATATCCCCCCAGAACTCTGACCCCTCTACACCCTAGATATCCTCCCAGCACTTTGACCTCTCTATATTATAGATATTCCCCCCAGCACTGTAACCATATATCATAAGATACCATAAGATACCCCTCGTGTTGTGACCCCATTACATCCCTGATGCCCCCTACACTGTGGCCTTTCTACCTGCCTGATACCTCTGAACCAGATACATTTCAATCCATTTATGCCTGGCTTTATACCCACTTTAAACTGAGTGAAGGAACCATCTGCTAATCTGATATTTATTCTTGCCTTCATACTCTGCAACTATCTGCTAAATCTGTCTTCTAGATTTCGATTCGTTTTGTTACCCCTATCCTTATATTCTGAATGTCCCTGAAATAAAACCTGAACCCACACAGACAGTACTACATGAAAGAAAGAATTTCAGCAATGGGTCATGTGACAAGATGCTGCACAGATGTCCCGTGAAAGGATTTCTAAATCTAGTTGCACTGGATTTTATGAAATTTAAATTAAAATAAATAGAATGGCCCCTGTGACCTTGATTTTAGAGTATCATTAATAGTTCACTGGTTGATTTTATTTATCGTGGCTCATTGCCATCTGTTCTGTGTTAATGTGCATCAACAGCTAAAATAAAAACAAGACACAGCAAATGCTCAGAAAGGACACACTATATTCTCTGAAGTGGAGCCAATTTTAATATTATTTCTCTTATTGAATAGAGTGGTTACAGCACCTGGCATCAGCACAATTACACCCCTGCCAGTCCATGAACTGGAACAAGCTATTCATACACCTAAAACTGACAAACACACACTTTTACACATGTGCAATCTTGTTAAAAGGCCATATTAGTCTTTTGAAAGAGGTGCTTATTTTATGTATCCTGATGTGCTTTGGTAAGCATTTTTACCATTCAAATATGTCTTTTTCACTCTAATGCCACGTACAGACGATCGGACATTCCGACAACAAAACCGTGGATTTTTTTCCGATGGATGTCTTGTCTTACATACACACGGTCACACAAATGTTGTCGGAAATCCCAAGCGTCATACACGTACGACGGCACTAGAAAAGGTAAGCTCAATACCAGTCGTGTTAGTAGAAGTTTGGTGAGAGACGATTCGCGCTTTTCAGCCTCATGCCTTTCAGTCTGTTCTAGAGTGACAAATGTGCTATCTCCATTACGAATGCTAGTTTTACCAGACCGAGCGCTTCCATCTCGTAATTGATTCAGAGCATGTGTGGAATTTTGTGCGTCGGAATTGTCCACACACGATCGGAATTTAAGAGAACGGATTTTGTTGTTGGAAAATTTGAGAACCACGGTTGTAATTTCCGACCAAAAGCTCCCATCGAACATTTGTTGTCGGAAATTCCGAGCGTGTGTACCCGACATTACACTCTCTAAACAAACAGAGATAAAGCACTAGATTCAAATGATAGGAAGATTGGTTAGAATGTAAGAAAGCACAGTGGCATAAAAAGGAACACACCCCCCTTTATGCCTCCTCTCTCATGGAAAACAACCCTCTTCTAAGGTGTTGGTATAGAAAATACTCCAGCTCTCATGTAGCGCCTCTAAAAGTCCAATGTTTATTTGCTAAGTACTAAAACACACAGAGCAACCCATTTTATAATAAAGCACATTGGCTCTGGTGAGGTAGCACATGACAAAAATGGGGTGCCCCTCGAACAAGGGGCAGAGATTTGAAGGTTCATGTACAAAGTCCAACGAAAGCGAGCCTCAAACCCCTTAATAATAGTATTGCCTCACAAATGACAACACAAAACATCCAAAGTGTTTTTTCGAGGTTATCACTTTCCTGAGGAAACTCTTTGAAGACTTTTGAAGAAAGTGATGTCACTAGTGTACGGTCTCCGTCATCTCTATATTTTTTATATTTGTGATGTAATAAGACATGCAAATAGCTCCTGTTTTTAGCTCTGATCAGGTCCACCTGTCCGTTTTTTAAGGAAGACCTAATCGATCCACCCACAGCCCTCTATGGAGCGGCAGGAGTCAACGGACATGTGTCCATTGCCCCCCGCTGACATCCAATCTGATCCACTAAAAACAGACAGATGAGGATACGTTCCCCATCCGTTTGGCAGATCGGATCAGATGTGAGTCAGGTGTAAACAGACTGTTTACATCCGACCGCCCATAGAGGAGAGCGGGCTGTGTCCTCTCTGCATAAGCGGAGTGGACATCAACCAGCCATCTAACTGCACAGTGGAGAACAGTGGATAGATTTGCCACTAAGTGGGTTAATTCCAATAGGGCCCTCCCCGTGTGAAAGGGGTGAACTGCAGGCACTCATTCTCCTCCTGACCCTTGCCACTCCTCTCCCTTTAAAGCGGAGTTCCACCCAAAAATTAAACTTCTGCTTTTCGGAAACCCTCCCCCCCTCCTGTGTCACATTTGGCACCTTTCAGGGGAGAGCAGATACCTGTGTAATACAGGTATTTGCTCCCACTTTCGGGCATAGATACCCAAGCTATCTACACCACTTCCTTTGCTCCCCCACCCCCGCTGTCTTCTGGGAGATACACAGGTCCCAGAAGACAGCAGGGACCAGTGGGATAGTGCAGCATGAGTCGCGCATGAGCGGCAGTAGCACACGAAAGCCAAGCGATAGATTGGCTTTGGGTGCTGACATCGCGGGCGCCCTGGACAGGTAAGTGTCCTTATTTTAAAAGTCAGAATCTGCAGTATTTGTAGCTGCTGACTACAAAAAAATAAAAATTGGCGGACCTCCGCTTTAAATATGAATTCCAAGCAAAGTATATTTTTACATAGTTACATTGGTCCAGCTTGGACCGATACAACCATGTTTAACCACTTGACCACCGCCCCATAGTAAAAAGACGTCATGTTTTTAAAGATGGATATTTCGGTAACGTCAGCTGCTGCCACAACCGAGATATCCATCTCTTCAGTGGGCGGTTCTGTCAATGATAACGGCGGTCTCCGCGGCGGATTCGGCGCCAGATTGCCATTATCGGTGGCAGGAGAGGCCCCCCTCCCGCCGCTCTCCCGCGCCCTCCGCCGCTTACCGGAGCCGACGGTAGCGGCGGAGGCGATCGGGTCTGTTCGGCAGCTGTGTGGGGATGCGAGTGAGGGAAAAATCGCCTCCACCCGTCCCCATAGCTCTGCTGGGCGGAAGTGACGTCAAAACGTCAGTCCCGCTCCCAGCGTCTTAAAGAAAAAAAACATTTTTTTGACTGCCATTTTATTCTCTAGGGTGTTAGAAAAAATATATATATAATGTTTGGGGGTTTTAAGTAATTTTCTAGTAAAAAAAAAAAACTGTTTTAGTCTCGTAAACACCGAATCTGAAAAACAAGCCGGTGGTAAAGTGGTTAAACTATCCCTGGCCGATGCTCCTGGAAGCTAGAAATCATTGAAGTAGCCAGGAAGCATAAGCTGTCTCATTGTCCAATAGGACACATCAATGGCTGATAGAGACAGTTGAACCGTGGGAAGTGTTCTCTATCATCCATTCAGAAGAGGGCAGGTGTACAAGTAACTTTCACTCATTGTGCAGTCTTCAGAACCATTACAGTTGGATGTATGCTATAAAGCAGCAAGGAGCTTTATCGTACCTCCTGCTGTCTTGATATCAAACAGGATGGCTCAGTGCCTGTTAGGCCTCGTACACACGATCGGACATATCCGATGAAAACGGTCCGCGGACCATTTCCATCGGATATATCCGGACGGCGTGGTGACGTGGCGGTGACGTGGCGGTGACGCGGCGGTGACGTTGACGCCGCCACGTCACCGCTACGTCACCGCACCAGGAAGTAAAACACTTCCAAATCCATTCGGCGGCGGCGGTGCGGGACGACATGTCTGCTGGTAAGTGTACTAACCAGCAGACATGTCGGGCGGACAGATTCCCACCCGATAGATTTCAAAGCATGCTTTGAAATCTGTCGGGTGGAGAAATCTGTCCGCTAGCCCATACACACGAGCGGAGATGTCTGCTGAAACGGTCCATCGGACCGTTTTCAGCGGACATATCCCCTCGTGTGTACGAGGCCTTAGAGATTAGATAGAGGGACAGCAGGGGTTATGTTAAAGCTCCTTGTCAGATTGCACCTTAAGCTGGCTATTCACTAGCAAATTAGTGTGAATATTCTTTGTACATTTGACAGTTGGACAAATGTTGTTCAAAAGGACAAAAATGAAAACCACATACACTTTTGCAAATTTGTTAGTTGTAAAAAAAATTCCATCTTGCTCTTTTGAATTTCTTGCCATTGTGGCTGAAAATGAACATCGATTTGACCACACTGATTTAAAAATCGAATGACTGTTCTTAAAATTAAACATTTCTACGAGTGTTTAGCCAACTTAAAGTGGTTGTAAAGGCTGAAGGATTTTTACCTTCCTGCATTCTATGCATGAAGTACTTACCTGAGCCCCCTCTCGATCCAGTGATGTCCTTGCCTTTCCAGGTACTAACATTCCTGATTGGCTTTTGGCATTGCAAGCTGCTTGCTGTGGGGGCACTCAGAAGGAGGGATGAGCCAGGAGCGCCGACGGGGGACCCGAGAAGAGGAGGATCTGGGCTACTTTGTGCAAAACCACTGCACAGAGCAGGTAAGTATAACATGTTTTTCATTAAAAAAAATTAAATGAATCAAGACTTTACAATCACTTTAGGTCTTGAGTGGTGAACTGGCACTATCTACCTAAGCTGTGTAGTGATATGGACTGTCACCAGAAAGCACCGTACCTTTTAGTGTTTCTGGACATCGCTTGTCCCTTTGGTAATCAGTGCAATCAGTGATAACCTATATGTGCATCCAATAAAGTGAATTATGGGATATATAGTTCTCCTTTAGACTATTACTGTGTCACGGTCACCATGTACCCTAAGGCCGCGTACACACGATTAGACCAAATTGATCGTGTGTACGGCCCATTGGACCGTTGTCCATTTGACCAAAGTTTTACAACTTGCTTTAAAATCTGTCCGATGGACGCCTGACCGTCAGACCAAAACGATGGTTAGTACACAAAAGCATCGGACCAAAAACCTGTGCATGCTCAGAATCAAGTCGATGCATGCTTGGAAGCATTGAACTTTGTTTTTTCAGCACGTCGTTGTGTTCTACGTCACCGTGTTCTGACCCGATCGGATTTTGGACTGATGGTGTGTACGCACATCAGACCATCAGACCACTTCAGCGGTGCCCGATGAAAACGGTCCGTCGAATCATTCTCATCGGACCGGTCTGATCGTGTGTACAGGGCCTTAGACTACACATCCCAGGGATCTTCGCTGTAATATGAAGGTTGCTGGGAGTGACCGTAAAGCAAGAAGTCCACGCAGAACTCTCTTCCTCCTGGCCCTGAATCAAAACGGACCTCTCTGTGTAACAGAGAGAGAGGTTGTGGCCTACCACACAGAGCCGTACTTGCAACCCAAGGCACGGGAGGCCTAGCTCTGTTATGAGCTGTCGGACATCCTGACGTTAACATCACATGCCTCTCGGTGTGGGTACATCAGGCAAGTTTCACTTCGGAAGCCGGAGACAGTAAATCCGCTGCCTGATTGTTGCTACACGTGTTCCTGTCCAGAAGTCCTCGGATCGAGTTGGTCGTTAGTGAGAGGGCAAACTGCTCAACCCCTTTATCTATTCATTGCCTTTGTTACCGAACACTGTGCACAGACATCTTTACCCCAAAAACACTTTATTGTATTGCTTGAACACTGTGCTTCACCATTAGGAACCTATTGCTTTATCTGCAACCAAATGCATTACAGTTAACAAGCTCCATCTAGCTAGTGAAGAACATCAGATGTGCAACGTGGAACTCTTTTGTCATTACTTATAGAAAAGCCTATATATTACCTTTAGTGGACCTGCTTTCTCATTGGGATAGCATAGGCTGGCTAGATCTCATCCCTCTCAAAGTAGCCATATAATTATTAACTGAAATATCTACTGGAATGTGACTTCAGATCTAGATATAGTGTATTTATTGTGAGGGATAAGCTCGGAACCCTCTGTGGGTTCACTACACGCTGAACTGTACAAAAAGGCAGTTGAGGATGGTTGAAAACAAATCATATGGTTTATTTTTCCATATTGCTGGATACAAGTGCAAGCATCCAAACAGCACAAACAAAACAAAACGTAAAATAAACCCTGGCCACTTGGGGCGTCTACCTTCCCAACACAGGAACCTACCTATGGAGTCTGGCACAGCCTACTGCTGGGCAGACACTGCTGGTCATACAGCAGAAAACAAAAAGTCTCTTTGGTATTTATCACACAGAAATATCAACCAGCACCTCACCTCTTCAGCAGTCTTTGTGACTGCTCCTTAACTCACAAAGCCTCAGGATGCAGCAATCAGTCGTCATCCTTAGGCTGTCTTTATAGAGGCTTTAATTGCTTCATTCTGAACAGCTGAAGCCTTCCAACACCCCAAACCTCTCTGGGCATCTCTGCAGCCGACGCCTAATAGTAATTGGTGAATTGTTTAAACAAGGCAGAAATGTATCTCCCGTCTGTGACAACACACACAGATTTATCTGACTTCCTGTCACAATATGTGTATATAAAATTGTTTGTTGCTGAACCATTGTTTGCGTCATTGGGAGGAACTTGTTTGCTGAATTGGCGCTGTTAAGCTGGCTCAGCAGATTCATTACCTCTGTTTGTGAAAGAACTTTTCTTTATCTGGTCCAAGTAAAGTATTTCAGAACCTAATATTACAGAGTTGTTTGATTATTGCTGCACAGTTTTACCAGAATGTCTGAACCCAAAGTGTCAGGTGGGTTGGAAGGTAATTATACAATTTTTCATTTTTTTCACAAATCTCTAGAAACTTCACAGACTTTAGTTGTAGAGAATCCCAGGTTGTCAATTGTATCGGAGATTCTGCAGCCAGCGTGAACAACCATTTGACAGTTGAAATATCTGAGATTACACATCCAAACCTTCTAATGTTTGCTTTAACAATAATATGAACCACATTACTAAAAGCGGGGGTTCCGCGGTCCGGACGTTAATTTAACGCTTGTAATGTTAACAAGCTTGTACTCACATGTCTTATGTTGCTACTGCCCCGCATTCTGATTTGGCAGGAAATGTGTCTTTATAAAAATATCCTCAGGACTTTTCCATTTTGCTTGTGGGCAACGTGAAGCCCACAAGCAAATACTTCCAGAAAACAGACATTTAAAATGCCAGCAAATCCCAGAGATTTCATCTTTCGTCTAGTCTCCTGGAAAGCATGACGCTGTGCTCCCCAGGGACACACCGAAAGACTCCCAGCAAACACTCGGGCACACAGAAAGGGGAGCGACACGCCCATTCCCGTGCGAGACAGACCCGGAAGTGTCTGCATCTTAACAGAGAATAAAGGTATTTAAATGCATTTAAAAATTTTGCATAGCGAAATGTTAATGTAAGTGATAAGATTTTATGGATAAGCTATACTTGATATTTAGAGTGAACCTCCTCTTTAATAAGTTATTTTTTTCAATGTCTTTATAGTGTTTTGCTTTATGCGTGAAACAAAAAAATGTGTTTAGAAAATTCTTTATGGTTACTGTTGCAGTAGATATACTGTAGGTGGGATTATAAGGGGCAGTAATTTAGCTTTGTGAGAAGGGGACGTCATCACTCAAGCTTAGAGCAACAATGGGCTGAATACAGGCTTGCCTCAAACAGAAACTTTTTAGGGAATGGAAAACAAATTGTCTCACATTAGTCTCCTTGGTCTGCCTGTTCTTGTATACATAGGCAAGGCTGCTATTAGAAATCACAGTGTCTCATACAGCCTACCTGACAGAGGGCCCCCCTGAAAATATCAAAAATATATTTTCGCTTAAAATACACCGAAATCATTATTAGTGGACACAAACAACATAGCTTACAAATCCCTGCAAAATCGAAAAGATAAAACTGTATTGAGTTGACTAGATGACTTAATGTTTTTTTTCTTTGTCTAAATTTCTCACTTCCTGTTCCTCCCCAGTAAGCTTGCCCCCATCATCCGAGTCATTCTGGCTGAGGGAAAGCTTACTGGGGAGGGACAGGAAGTGAGAAATTCAGACAAAAAAAAAAAACATTTAGGACGGAAATCGAAGGAACCAACAATGCACTAGTTTAAAGGAACCTATTTGGAAAATAAAAAATGAACCTTTACAATCCCTTTAACCACTTCCCTGTCAGTGACATTTACACAGTAATCAGTGGCTATTTTTAGCTCTGATCGCTGTATAAATGTCAATGGTCCCAAAAAGGTGTCAAAACTGTCCAATCTGTCCGCCGCAATGTTGCAGTAAACAATAATAAAAATAATAATAAAAATGACATAAATCTATCCCCTATTTTGTATACACTACAACTTTTGCGCAAACCAATAAATATACGCTTAATGCAATTTTTTTTACAAAAATATATAGAATACATATCGGCCTAAACTGAGGAAGAAATTAGTTTTTTTATATTTTTTGAGGGGATATTTTTTATAGCAAAAAGTTAAAAATATTGCTTTTTTTGTAAAACTTTTAGTTTTTTTACGCAATAAATAAAAACCGCAGAGGTGATCAAATACCACCAAAAAAAAGCTCTATTAGTGGGAAAAAATTACACCAATTTTGTTTGGGTACAACGTCGCATAACTGCTCCATTTTCAGTTAAAGCGACGCAGTGCCGTATCGCAAAAAATGGTCTGGTCATTAAGGGGACAAATCTTCTGGGGCTGAAGTGGTTAATAAAGTTCTGTGTGTTTCTTAAGTCTCAGGGCTCATTCACGTAGGTTTCGTAGCCTGTACAGCGTGAATTATGTTATTTTTTTTTTTCAAATGTGGCTATTGCTATGTGCAGACAGCCTATGTTATGCTATGGGGACACACCAGCTGTACAAACACAGCCGCAGGTTCTAATTTTGACAGCAGTGTGGGTGCAGGTGTATGGTGTATTTGGGGTCACTCACCCACACCTGTGCTCATACAGCCGCTGCATCCTCATAGAGTAACAGACAGCTCCATCTGCACAAACAAACTATTCATTCACACTATATCACCCAGAGAACCCATGTGAATAAGCCCTTACTTTTTTTTTTATTATTGTTTACAATATTTGAAAGATTTTTTTAAAATTTGTTTAATTTTTTTTTTTACAATTTGTAAAAAAATTGTTTTAAATCATTCTTTTTTTTTTTTTTACAACACTGTTGGGGGTTTGGGTAAAATATCAGGGGTCTAAAAAGGCCCCTGAGGTCTTACTTTTAAGACAGAGAAATGAAATGTAGGCCACAGATTCTTCAATTCTTTTCTCTGTAGCCTTAGCTACACTGCAAATGAATGATTAGGAGACAGAGGTTCCTTTTCATTCATAAACTGAAGCATACTAAACACAGTTTATTTTTTTTAACCATAGATTTTTTTATTGATTTTTGCATTAAATTAGACATTACAGTACAGGTTTCAGTTTGGGTTTAGGTATACAAAGTGTTAACACAAGAAAGGTTTCTAAGGTATAAACATGGCTAATCATATGCAGGCTCTTCCTAATGCAATATAAAATGGTGTTGCAATGAGCTAAAACCTGTCACCCCCCTTTGGATTCTAAATACAGTTTAGAATGCTTCAGTTTTGAATGGACACAGAGAGCGACCAGTACTGATCACTCACTGTGGTCATTCACTAGAGAAAGGAGATGATTAATAACATATTTACTGTCCATTTCCCCACTCCATCCTAAAGCTGGCGGAATGGAGAGGGGGAAAAGCCATCTGTGCCCAAGCCTTGTACTGGAGGACCGGTGGTACTCCCTTATGGGCAGCCCTGTAGATAGGAGGTAATTAGGTTAAATTAGGTTAAACTTAACAAGAGACAGTTTAGCAGCAAATGCAGGGGACAGCATCATACATGGGTCAGGTGACACGAAAAGGTAGGATGCTCTTTCTATTTTTTAAATCTATCGTACAAGAAATGTCTCTGGCATATCAATATCACTTATTTTAACACAATTGCTTATTGAGATTGAATGCAAAACTGGCAAGTTGTGCCAGGAAATACTGGTCTACAAGGTTTTTAATCTCACCTGAGCGATTTTCACAGTGCCAAGGTCTACGTGAAAATCCAGTTGGAGAGATCTCGGCTGTTTGCCAGTAGCCCTGAGGGAAGATGACAGAATTAATGCTTTATGTTACCTTTCACATTGGATTGTAAAAACTATTCAGTAATACATACTGAATGCTGAAGTTAATCAGAAAAACACCAAATCCTCTACATATTTGTGCAGGGGAAACATAATACTGTAAATTTGTTTAAGACAACAGTAACTCAAATCTACAGCTTGAACAGTGCAAATCAATGTTTTATTCAGCATTCTCAAAAAATATATAAACCCAAGTGCAGCAAACAAACGACGACAGGCAACAAAATGGCTTGCACAACAAATCACAGCCCAAAACAGTCTGGTCATACTTATCATAAATGACCCCATCAAATTGTAAGCAAATGTCAAGAAAAGTATGTGACAGACTCAACTGGGACAGAGGCTTTTGGAGGGGACTGAATGCTAGCCTCTTGCCTTATGATCATGGGCCCTGGCATTTGGGGGAACAGTGCTCTTTATGAGCTGTATGCCTGGGGACCCTGTATATGCCATATTAGAGTGACTGATTCATACTGTTGGGACATACAGTGTAAGGAGATGCTAATGCCATCCCCTCCAGCCATCTGTCTGTTCTCCGTGCTAATTGCCCCTGCTGTTGTGTGAAGATGTTTACACTTATGATAATGTGTATTGTATAGTAGGTGAGCGAGGAGACGTGACGTCTACCCTGAAAGGTCATATCTATCAGTCGTCAAGTCTGGGTAAATGATAAGTTAATTAGCTTATGTTCATTTATGTTCTGGTTACCTCCTCTTTAAACTGTCTATAGGGTTGTATTCTTGGTTCTAATAAACACTCCATGTTCAGCAGACAAACAAGTCTCATCTCGTTGTGTGCTTGTGAGCAGCTGGAATATCTGATATCTATATCCAGACTGATAGGAAGCACTCAAGCGGAGTGTGGGACGTTCCGTTACAAAGTCTGAGGCCGCGTACACACGGCAGAGAACCTCAACGGGCGGAACACATCGTTCCGCCCGTCGAGGTTCTTGCCCGGCCGTCAGATTCGGCGACCAGCCCGTCGGGAAAGGCGACGAGCC
Organism: Rana kukunoris; assembly: GCA_029574335.1. Lineage (NCBI taxonomy): Eukaryota > Metazoa > Chordata > Amphibia > Anura > Ranidae > Rana > Rana kukunoris. The sequence goes on along the minus strand of CM056051.1, from coordinate 116,838,742 downwards.
ATGGTTCCCGACGGGCCGTCGAGCAAATAGAGAACCTGCTCTCTATTTTGGCTCGACGGCTTTCCCGACGGGATGCTCGCCGAATCCGTACACACGGCCGAGGTTCTCGGCAGAATCAGGATCCCAGCGAGCTTCTCGCTGGTTTCTGCCGAGAACCTCGGCCGTGTGTACGGGGCTTAAGATGAAAAACATATTAAAAACAAAGTGATAAATCAATATTACCAGGAACTTGCTGTCTTTGTTTCCTGGGTTGCTTGCAAAGCTAATTTCAAGATCCAATGGAAGGATAAGGCTTAATAACTCATCTTCTCCTTCCTTTCCAAATATTACCGGTTCTTCGCAATCCAGGAAAAGTGTGACCTTGTGAGTGTCAATGTTTAGTGCAAGTCGTGCCCATTTGGAGCCATAAAATGGTGATCCACCTGGAAGCAACAAAGAGGCCGGTTCCATGGTCTGAGGAGTTCGGTACTCTAAACGTAACTGGTCTTCTTGTGTGTCAGAAACAAGGCGTAAAAGAGGATGACCATCCTTCTTCATAGCAGCCGGAGACAAAAAGGCGAGCAATGTTCCTTGGTTGTTCTTGGCTTGCTTGGCTACAAAATGTAGGCCAACCGAACCCTGTGTACTGGATAAAAGGTAGACTGAATAGTCCCATGGAAGTGTTAGGTGAGGGACACGTGGCCGGAACTTCCAGGCTGGTGAACCAGGGTCAAGACCCTTGGACTTTGTAACCCCCTTGATAGAGCGTGTAACATTCAGAGCTTCCAGGAGATCAATAACTACAAAAATATAAAAAATGGAAATAATTATCAGTAAAAATATACAGAGATATTCACACAGTAAAACATTCTTATAAAATTCAGTACATGAAACCATAAATTATTTAAATAAATGAAAAAGCTATCTAAAGTCCTACAGTGCTACAATAACAAATATATGTAAAAGTTATACCAGGAAAGAGAGTTTTTTCATGTGTGGCACTAATGCTTAGTACACACGGGCCAAATGTCGGGCGACTGGCCGACATTCCGCCCATGTGTATGATAGCCAGTCCAACACAAGCTGGCCATTTCGCCGTCTTCTATCGGACGAGCATTCTGGAAATCCAGCAGCTGACTGGCTCCCGTTCAGCACTCTCAGCCAATGTGTACCAGGTTTAAGGATGGAAGGAAAGAAAATCTATTTATCTATAGGCAGCCTAAGAGCTTTGAATACCAAGTTGCAACCAGCCATTCCGTAGAAGTAAAGACAAAGCCAAACGCCTCCATTTGCACATGTGTATAGAAATTAACATTTCTATATCTATACAGCAAAAATAAATAGCTGTACTATACATAGAAGAAAAAACTATTCAAGTAATAATTTATAACTAGGAATGTTATTAAGCCAAACATCTACACAGTCTATATGTTTGCACTGAAGGTAATGTATAGATTTTTTTATAGAATTTATATTTTAACAAAAATAAAAAATACTTATTTCTTTCTGATACATAATGAAATATTGCCTAAAAATTATTTAGGTCACTTATACACAAAACCAAATGAATCAGTTGAGTTATTCAGAGAGAGGAGTCCATTCATACCAATATCAAATGTTACAAGCTAACAAAATCTTCAACTACCTTTGGATCGACATTCAAATGTTTTGAGAATTTTCATAAAATTTTCCTAAGAATTCTCATATGAATTTCCATTTGAAATTCTAGTGTATACCCAACTTTAATCTTAGTTCTGTAGGACCAGTGAACAAATACAGAGTTAGTGTTGGGCTTTCTTATTACGTGAAGGGGGGGGGGGCTCTTGGGCCAGGGCACTATTTATAGGGTCCTCTTTTGGAGCGGACCTGTATTGATCTCTGGTACATGGTTCACACTTCACGCTATTTTCATGGATTACTCATTAAGAAGTATTGCAATTGGTCCCTTAACTGGAGCTTCACCCTGGTATTCCTTTCCCAAGCATTATCAACTTTGTATCCACTTTACTCATTCATTCCCCTTGCTTGTCCCTCTGCATCATTATTTATGTCGTATTAATTATTTTTACCCCTGGTCCAAGATGTATTTAGTTCCATGCACTCCTAACACCTTCTCCTATCCACCTTTTTCTTTTTTTTTCCATGTACATTTTTATTGAGAACCAAAAAGAAAAAGAGAGAGATACACACTTTTCCAATACAAACAAAAGGTGAGCGAACATTACAAACGCAAATACAATGATATGATATGAAAGCCCCCTTCAGCACAAAACAATAAAAGTAAAAATGTTACACCCTGTATTTACTAATCAAAACAGATGTATCAAAATATTGGTGAAACATAAATAACTAAATCGGTCGCCCCAAACACCACCAATTAGGTGAGGGGCTCAGCATCCAGAGAAACACACATTAAAGACATATATATGCCACTGATTATTCCTAGTGAATTGCAGAAAAATAGAATACATAGGGTGTGATCATAGAGTGAGGGCGGATAGGCTAGATTAACCTTTTTCACCCTCTACTACAGTTTCCATTCTCACTTCATTTTCAATGTGACTATCTTATATATACACTTCCCAGGGTGCTTCTCCTTTTTTGGTCCCCCTGTCTGCTTTAGCCGCCAGCCTCCCCTACCTTCAGCTTCTTCACAGAGCTTAACCAGTGGATGTACTCCCAAGTCTTTGTGATCCTTTTTTGCATGTTCTGTTTGGATTGCATCTTTTTGCATTTTTGCCCTTGCTGGTTGATATGTAAGTATATACACTGAGGGGGTGAATCTTCACTAACCACAGTGGCCCTATATATATATATATATATATATATATATATATATATATATATATATATATATATATATATATATATATATATATGTTTTTTCTATATACAGGATAACCTTGGTTTGAGAGCGTTTTGCAAGACAAGCAACATTGTTTTATAAATTTTGTCTTGATATACAAGCAATGTCTTGATATACAAGTAGCTATGTCACAACTGGGTATACAAGAGAAGAGAGGAGCCTCTAAGTGTAGCAATATGGTTACAATTAATGAAGGTACAACATTTAGCAACATATTGCAACACTTAGAGAGGCCCCTCTCTTTTCTTTAAAGCGGAGTTCCACCCAAATTTGGAACTTCCGCTTGTTCCACTCCTCACCCCCTTACATGCCACATTTGGCATGTAATTGTTTTTTGGGGGGGGGGGAGTGGGGGCTTCAGAAGAAGTGGGACTTCCTGTCCCACTTCCTCCTTCCGCCGAGGGCTGGTAAGGCGATTAAGCTTAATCGCCTTACTGCAGCCCCTCCCCTAGGTGATCGTCTAGGACACGTGACTGGTCCTAGACGATCGCCTGTCGAATCAGCGGCGAGCCGCGCGCGCATGCGCAGTGCGGCTCGCGCATGCGCAGTGGGTGCCCGGCCGTGAAGCCGAAGGCTGTCACGGCGGGTGCCCACAGTAGCAATGAGAATGCCGGCCGGGGAGGGGGGAGCGGAGCCCCGGCCGGCGCGTCGCTGGATTGCTGGAGCAGGTAAGTGTGTGTTTATTGAAAGCCAGCAGCTACACTTTTTGTAGCTGCTGACTTTTAATAAACACCAAATTTGGCTGGAACACCCCTTTAATACTCTGTAGCTTCTGCTGGATTTTGCTTTCACTCTCCTTGTGGAGGCTTCCATTTGTTGGTGGGACATTGCTATAATCTTTTTATATGGACTATAAACTTAAAGCGGAGGTCCACACAAAAAGTGAACCACAGGTTTTCGAAACCCTCCCCCCTTCAGTGTCACATTTGGCACCTTTCAGGGGGGTGCAGATACCTGTATAATACAGGTATTTGCACCCACTTCTGGGGATAGACTCCTATGGGACTCATGCCCCTTCCCCACCCGCTGTCTTCTGGGAAACACACTGGTCCAAGGAGACAGCGGGGACCAGAGAGGACGGGCCGCGCCGCTCACGCATGCACAGTAGGGAACCAGGCAATGAAGCCGCAGCACTTTACTTCCTGATTCCCTCACCGAGAATGGTGACGGGGGCAGCCGAGAGACAAGCGATTGCTTGGACTCGGCTGCCGACATTGTGGGTGTGCTGGACAAGTAAGTGTCCATTTATTAAAAGTCAGCAGCTGCAGTATTTGTAGCTTCTGGCTTTTTAAAAAAAAATAAAAAATCGGACCTCCGCTTTAAGGACTTATGAATAAATGGTTGTAGAACAAATTATTTGAGTTTCTTATAGGGAAATTCGCTTTGATATACATTTTCTAGCTTTGAATTACAAGCATGTTTCTGAAACAAATTATGCTTGCAATCCAAAGGTTTTACTGTATATATATATATATATATATATATATATATATATATATATATATATATATATATATATATATTAGGGCTGTTACTGATTAAAATGTTTGTGTTCGATCAATCGTTTTTTTTTTAATCTATTAATCGACTAATTTCGATTAATTATAACGCACATACAGATCCAACTACTTTTAGCTGGTCTCCTCCTTGCAGGCTGATTCCCAGTGCAGCTACCAACCACTGTAAAAATGGATAGCAAGATACAAAAAACACACAAAGGCAGCACTCGATGGGAATAGCATTAAAACTTTTATAGTCTTCAAGTAGGTAACCAAATAAATATTGCACTGGAGATAAAATCGAAGTAGCTACATAAACTGTAAAAATGGTGCGAGTAATACCAAACGGTAGAAAAAGCAGTCATAAAAACATGTAGCTAAGTATGATACCGGTATAAAAATGCGTACAACAATACCACTGCTGAATCCAGAAGAGGAGAGGTTAACATCAGTCCGTCGCAGGGGCAGACTGACCATTGAGAAACTCGGGCACTGCCCGAGGGCCCCATGCCACTAGGGGGACAGTATGTAAAAATCTGTGTTTTTGTTACATCTGTCCCTGATATATCCAAAACCTACATGCTTTTGATGTGAAAATCCCGAGATTTTAGCTACCCCACCTCTGTACTGCCACCTGGCTTGGTGGCCATCTGTAAGCCTGGGGGGCCCATAATCTTCTATTGCCCGGGGGCCCCATGAGTTGTCAGTCCGCCCCTGGTCCATCGACATGAAGATGTTCCATGAAGGGAACTATCACAACTCCCAGTGGATGGCTGTAGAATCCCAGGTTGATAGAGGGAGGTGTAACAGCCCTGGCGTGTGGCAAGGTCCCGCCGGCATGCAGATATGAAGGCACAGCAAAGGAGCCCTTCAGATGGACACGGCAAGCCCCGCCGGTATCCGCGACATTACCGGATCTCCGACGGAACTCCCTGAAGAAGCTGGCGGAGAGGCGAGTACCAATCATAAGAATTTTAATCGATCAAAAAGATTTTGCTCGATCAAAAAAATTTAAGATTAATCGATGAATTAAAAGTTAATTTGCACAGCCCTAATATATACTGTATATATATATATATATATATATATATATATATATATTATATATAATATAATACACTGTATATGCATGGGCTTATTATAGTTTTTCTTTCCTGAAATGGTCTCTCAACAGATACACTAATTTTGGTTGTCTTCTGAAGAAGTGGGCACTGTTCCACGAAACGAGTCGAGATTTCAGTATATTTGAGTATATTTGCAATACTGTATACATCTAACCAACTTATGTCAATATATTTGCATTCTGTCCATTGTTTCACAGCATATTTATTTTTTACTGCGTTTAATTTTTATTTCCAATATGGAATACATTTTGTTATCAACTTTATTTGGCGTTGCATGGGCAAAAATATTTTTTAGGTTTCTACTTGGGCTTTCTTATTAGACAACCCACTGCACATTGAGGCATGGAAACACTCCAAATTATTATATGTTAAATAAAGACTGAATTCAAATACACAATATTATAAAATTCCAGTCAGTAACCCTAAATTAAAAATAAATAGTTTTTATTTTAAGGTCTGTATCTACTCATTCATGCAACTAGAGCCGTGGCTTACCCAAAACAAAGGTTATGTAGAAAATCCATCCAAAATAATACCAACAAAGCATTCAGTGCATCCAAGAATCTCAAAGAGGCAAAGCAGCTGATTGTTCATTTTTCAGCAGATTGCCCATTAAAATGAAAGGAAGTATAATGTTATTATGGCCAAGTGCCTGTTTCAGACAGTATGAAATTTTCCCACAGGTCTTACATAAATTCATACGCAAGGTCTCTGGCAGCAAGTGAAACACAGCTGCTCTCCAGCATGGAGAATTGCTGTGCAGGTATCTAGCAATACATCATTAAATGTGTAGAAGATTTTTTGCTAGCCTCTCCCCACATTGTAGCTTGGTATGCCCCTGGCTCTATCGTACACAGCTGTAAAAGATGAGTCAGAGCTGTAAAGTTCACATTGGGAGGGGGCTTGGCCTCATTCCCAGGTATTAGGTCTCCTGGTGGTACCAAAGTCACATGACTACACACATTCTCCTGCAACACCTTAACCCAGAATAAACTAGCTACAGATTACCTCTAAAAATATATATTTTTTAAGGATTTCCTATTATATTAAAGTATATGTCTAAGTATAATACAATAAAAAATATATTCAGTACATATGTGAAATACATACACATTGCCCGATGTTTTGTCTTTTAAAAAAAAATGCTGCAAGTACAGAAAAATACCTTTTGTTATGGACAGAAATGAAGTGAGTTTTTAATTTCCTGTGAGCTAACAACACTGTAATCCCAAGCAGAGTTGCAAATAATGAGTTCACTTGTGCTGGTCTACGGAATACCTCCTCATTATGTTATGAACATGAGCTGCTGACAAGGTCTGTGATTGCAAAACACAATGGAAAAAATGAGGTCCAGTTCACTTCTAGTCTATTCACATTGCTGTCATTCAGGCCCTGATGAAGGCAGCATTTTTGGACCTCCGAAACACGTTGTCAACTTTTTGGACAGTCTCCCTGACTTTCATTGGAATAAAATTGGATCTGGACTTTATAGCTGTGGTGTGGCACGTCAATTTCAATTTTTGCTACAACATTGTAATTGTGCTGCCCAATGGGCATAGATTTGTTATATATACAGTATATACATACTGTTTCTCAACCATTTTCTATGTGTTATGTTTAGTTTACATGCTGCCATCTAGTGACCTTTTGTGGTAATGCACAGTTCTGTGTTTTGTTTTTTGTCTGATCTATTAAACACTTCCTTTCTGTGTATGCTCCACCCCCTCTTCCTGACTTTCTTCTTCCTGCCTATGGAGACTGCTTGCAGGCCGCATGTAACAAGGGCACATGTATTCTGCATAGTAAGCTACAGACAGTATCATCTTTTGACTGCACAATACTACAACCTGTTCGTCTGCTGTAACCTGTCATCTGATGCATTCTGATGTCTGGATTAAAGCAACTTCTGTGAATAGAATCGTATTGGTGAGTTTAAGCTATCTGACAAGGATTGTCCTCAGTGATTATATCTGCTTATACAGGCCAGGCATAGAGGTCTCAAAAGGGATAAGTCGCTTCACAAAAATCGGAGTCAGAATAGTAATCTCAAGCAGGGTTGAAAACTAAGGCCTTGTACACACGATCGGACATATCCGATGAAAACGGTCCGCGGACCGTTTCCATCGGATATGTCCGATCTGGAGTTTGGTCCGATGACGTGTACACACCATCGGATCAAATTCCCCGCCGGCGGACGGCGCGGTGACTTGGCGGTGACGTTGACGCCGCCACGTCACCGCACCAGGAAGTAAAACACTTCCGCGCATGCGCCGAATCCATTCGGCGGCGGCGCGGCGGCGGTGTGGGACGACATGTCTGCTGGTAAGTGTACTAACCAGCAGACATGTCGGGCGGACACATTCCCACCCGATAGATTTCAAAGCATGCTTTGAAATCTGTCGGGTGGACAAATCTGTCCGCTAGCCCATACACACGATCGGAGATGTCTGCTGAAACGGTCCATCGGACCGTTTTCAGCGGACATATCCGCTCGTGTGTACGAGGCCAAAGAGTTTACCCATACTGACCTACAGAATACATTCCCCTTATATCCCCTTATGTCAAGGAGATGAGAAGAAGGTAAGGTATTCTGTAGTTCACATGTTCAGCAAAGGTAGCGATGTCAGCTCACTAGGAATTTAGGAGCTCACTGGATTTCTGGCAGGATCCTTGGGTATTTTTATTTTGCACTTGTATCACTGTTAGCTCCGATAGACATGTGCTGATAGCATGTGCCCTGCCTGCTTCCAGCACAGTGACCGGCGCGTCACAAAAAGCTCCCAATCGCTTCTTACGATTGGGAGTTTTCTGATCATGTGACCACTGTGACAGCCACTCACAAGCCCCACCCCACCTCCTGTAATGCCAAACCCCTTAACCACTTCCATACTGGGCCTATTATGGCACTCCTCTCTTACATGTAAAAATCCAATTTTTTTTTTTTGCTAGAAAATTACTCGGAAACCCCAAATATTATAATTTTTTTTTAGCAGACACACTAGGGAATAAAATAGCGGTCGTTGCAACTTTTTATCTCACACGGTATTTGCGCAACAATTTTTCAAACGTGTTTTTTTTTTTTTTTTAAAAACAGTTTCATTAATTAGAAAATAGCAAAACAGTAAAGTTTTTTTATATAATGTGAAAGATGATGTTACGCCGAGTAAATAGATAACCAACATGTCACGCTTTAAAATTGTGCACACTCATGGAATTTCACCAAACTTCGATATTTAAAAATCTCCATGGAAACTTTAATTTTTTTATAGGTTACCAGTTTAGAGTTACAGAGGGGGTCTAGTACTGGAATTGTTACTTGTGCTCTAACACACACAGCGATACCTCACATGTGTGACTTGAATGGCGTTTACATATGTGGGCAGGACTTACATATGCGTTTGCTTCTGAGCGCGAGCTACCAGGCATTTTAAATTAACATTTTTTACTTTATTCTTTTTTATTTTTACATATTCTTTAAATGTAAACATCCTTTTGTAATAGGAATCGTTTGTGACAGGTCCTCTTTATGGAGAGATGCAGGGTCAATAAGACCCCGCATCTCTCCTCCAGAAGATTCACGCTTACTAGCCGCGATTTGTTTACATCCACGGCCCAAACGTGACATCATAACGTTGCGCCCAGGCCTCCAACGGTCATAGAGATGGCTGGTGACAATCTGGTCACCGGAAATCGTTATGGTCATCGTCCCACGTGGCTGATCATTCAGATATTCCCACTGAAAGTCAAAGATGTCATATGAAATCCTTGGGCTGGAAGTGGTTAAAGGGCTGGCGTGAGCCGGCACCAAGGGGTTGAAGAGTCAAACATAGGGATTGTGCATGTTTTGAACTACATGGGTTTTTTTTTTTCCCCAGAGAGTTTATGCTTATTTTTTCCTTATTTTAGAGACTGGTAAACTAACGTTACTTTATTAAATTAAATTAAAGATTAAATTAGATTAAACTGACTCCTGCATACATTTCCCCTAGTATGTATGCATATGATATAGGAACCTTGGATTGTAGGCTCCGTAAGCCCAGGGACTGCTATAGATGTACAGTATGAAAAAGCGATGCCTGAATTTTCAGTCCTCTACATACCTGTAATAATAATGTTCTAGTAGCCTCTGGACATTTGCGATTAAATTCAGCCACAATTCAAGATGAGATGCTGCTTAAACTGATACAGGGCTTTGAATAACTGTGTATGGCCTCAGCCAGTGCTGTTCCGCCTATAACACCAATGCATTTTGCTTAGCCCTCCGGTGCATGGTCACAGAGCCCCAGTGGACGGGGTGAAACGCATCAGAAGGCGTGTTAAGAGCAGCGCTGGTTGAAGCCATACACAGTTACAGTCATATTTGAAGCACCGGGTCGGTTTGAGCACCATCTCATCTTGCATATGCCTATGCTCCAGAATTAGAGCGCTGATACCTGCTCCCATATTCCGGACACTGGTAGGGATATCTGCTGTCATCCTTCAGATTTGAGCGGCATCTTATCTTGCATATGCCTACACTCCTGAATTGATGCGCTGATACCTGCTCCCACATTCCAGACACTGGTAGGGATATCTGTCATCCTCCAGATTTGAGCGGCACTCCAAGTTGATATGTAAATTCAGCCATGAACTAAAGAGGTAAAGCTTACCAGCAATGGGGACATAATTATTCAGTTTGCAAATAAATATTCAAACAATACACTATGTGAGTGTCTTTTCAAAAACAATGAATGAGCTAATTATCAGGCAATTATTCATATGCATATTCATATACTCTCCAGTGTGGATGCCTAAAACATTCTTCAAGCTATTTGATTCCTTTTTTTCCAAATTTTGATGGAAATCCAGCCCCCCTCAATTTACTGAGAGGACTCTCTGTAGACCTTGGGCTCAAGGGGATTGGCATGCCCTGATTTACATACTTGCTTCCTTGCTTCTCTCCTTACATATGCTCACAATTGGGTAGTTTCAGAGAATTCTAAATTCAGCCGTGACGCTTGAAGCAGCACATCTGGGATCCTGCGAGGCCCTCAGGAATCTTTTGTATTGTGGCCTCCATGCCCCCTTCAGCCTCATGCTTTCTAAGCAAGCTGTTCTCAAGCCTGGAACCTCATGGGGTCCAAGCATCATTCTACCTCTCATAGTTGGTCCCCTTATACCCCTCTTTGGTTTAATCTGAGGTTACCTGAGTTCCAGTCACTCCCTGATCCGATTGTCTGGGCATCAAACCTCTAGGTCAAATTAGTGTCCAGGGATCCTTACTGCTTTTTGATGATTTGAAACAGCGCTTTGGGCTCCCTAATTCCCACTTCTTCCGCTATCTCAACCCCCGCTATGCCTACAGCTGCCAATTGGGAAGCCTTTCTTTTAAATTTGACTGCTTCAGATCTTGAAACCTTGTTTCGGGATGCTTCCCTAACTAAATCACTCTGAAATATATAAAATACTCATGCCCATGTTTACATTGGCTTGGAGAGTCTTGGCTCCAAATGGCAGGCGTGTGATATCAATGACGAGGATTGGGAAGACATGTGGAAATACCCCTTCTCACAGTTGGTTGCCAGTAGGGATCGCTTGATCAAATTCAAAATACTACATAGAATATATTTGACACCACAAAGGCTCCATAAAATCTACATCAGAACTTTCCCTCAATGCTAGAGATGCACAAACGACTTTGCTAATTTTGATCATATTTTTTGGTCTTGTCCCCAGATCTCGGTATTTATTTCCCAATTAACTACGGTCTCCATTCAATTGAAAACTTTCATTTGCTTGCTGGTCTAGTGGGTTCTCTGGCTATTCGACATGCCCCTAGGACCCTCATTAGCCTATTGTTGTTCTACACCAGGAAAGCTATCATTTTAAAATAGAAATCAAAGGAGGCTCCTACTTTGACCTGTTGGAAATCCTTGATAAATACAATTATACCTCTTTATAAGTCCACCTATCTTTTCGTGGGTGGCCCCAGATGTTTAATTAAGTATGGGATTTGTGGCTTGTTTCCCCTGCTACTAATAATCAATGACTAATTGTTAACTTCCTGGGATTTGTCCTACCCACTGGCTCCCTAGGTCCAGGGAGTGGACTTATTTACTTCTGTACTTTGTCTTTTACATTTGGGGTGCATGTCGGGACTGCCTTGTATCCTATCTTGTATTGCATTCTTATTGTGGGTAACTTAGAGACAAATGTTTTTTGATTTTGTTTGCGCTTATTAATCTTGAATATCTGCTGAGTAGACGCTGGGTTAATAGTTATTAGGTTATCGTTTTGTTATTGTAATTTTGAGCTGGGGAATGCCCCAGAGGCTCAGTTCTGTACCTATTCATGAAAACATTTATAAAAAGAATCATAAAAAATAAAATTATACAGGTCATATTTTCAGGTTTACCATTATTTTGTTCAAGTGATTTGATCAGTTTCACTGCTTTAGTAATTACCACAGTCATTTCATCTGAGGGAAATCCTGAAAACATGACCTGTTGGGGGTACTTGAGGACTGGAGTTGAGAAACATTGCCATATTGGCTAGCTTAGCCAAAGGTTTCAATGAATAACATTGTGAAAGGGTAAATCTGCACTGTACTGCCTCTTTAGCTCACCAGCGCTCTGGGAATTGTGTGTCATGTACGTAAATGTTTAACCTCCCTGGCGGTATGATTCTTTCTGGTTTTAGGTGCTGAAAGCAGTGCAATTATTTTGCTTGGAAATTTGGCATTTTATATTGTAGGCTTGCACTTCTTAGGAATAACTCACTTAAATCTGACCAAAACAGAGTCTAGTAGACATCCCGGGTATGATAAAGTTTGAAACACAATATCATAAATTATAATATAATAAATAACTAAAAATAATTATAACAAATAATAATGTAATTATAATAAAAATTATTCAATAATTTAATCAAATCAAACACTGAAATTTGCTCAGTTGCAGAATTGTCGCTGTCATTACTTTTATTGTTTGATGACGAATTTCCCCACAAATCGCTATTGCTCAATTCTGCAAGTGATTCTAATTTATTATTGCTCTTTTCTAGCTGGTCTAAAAGTACTTTTGATGTAAAGGGACACTTTTTTGGTTGCTATGGACAATCTCCAGTTTCCAGGCAGAAAGAACAGTTTCTATTATATAAAAGTGCATGCAGAACACTGGACAGACCACTAGGGACAAAGGAGGTGTGTAATTATTTGATACAGTACTGTAATCTATAAGATTACAGTATACTGTGTATATATATAGTGTGTTTCACTTTTTGAATTTGGCACCGAACTCTTTCTCCGTGCATCGTAACGGCGCAAGGAATGGAGCTCGGCACTTGGTACTGTGAATCGAGCATAAAGAAAAAAGGGAAAAGGGAGCCCGCACACACAGCGGGGACACATCGCATGATCCAGGGACAAGGTGAGTAACTTGCCCTGTATCCTGCAATGCAATCCCGAGTCTGGCTCGGGGTTACCGCTTTTGGTATGTAAAATTCACCCCGAGCCTGACTCGGGAATACTGCTAAGGAGGTTAAAAAAAAAAAAAATATGAAAATTAAGTTTAAAGTAAGTTTAAAACATATAAGCTATAAAACCATTATAATAAAATGTAATTATAAAAAAATCATACAATCCTATATACACGTTCTTATGTCCACAGTTGATCCAGAGGAAGGCAAAAAACACCACCACGGCATGATCCAATTTGCTCCAGCGGGGTTGAAAAATCCTTCCTGTTCCCTCAAGATACAATCGGATATTTCCTGGATCAACTTTACTTACAAATGTTAGTATCCAGTTATATTATGTACATTTAGGAAATAATCCAGGCCTTTTTTTTAAAAGCAATCTACTGAATTGGCCAGAACTAGCTCTTGAGGGAGTTTATTTCATGTGTTCACAGCTCTTACTGTGAAGAAAACATTCTGTATTTGTAGATTAACCACTTAAGACCCGGACCATTATGCAGGTAAAGGACCAGGCCAGTTTTTGTGATTCAGCATTGCGTCGCTTTAACTTAATTGCGTCGCTTAACCGGTCTTGCGATGTGGCTCCCAAACAAAATTGGCGTCCTTTTTTCCCCACAAATAGAGCTTTCTTTTGGTGGTATTTGATCACCTCTGCGGTTTTTATTTTTTGTGCTATAAACAAAAATAGAGCGACAATTTTGAAAAAAAATAAATATTTTTTACTTTTTGCTATTATAAATACCCCCAAAAAATATATAATTATTTTTTTCTCAGTTTAGGCCGATACGTATTCTTCTACATATTTTTGGTAAAAAATCGCAATAAGCGTTTAACGATTGGTTTGCGCAAAATTTATAGCATTTACAAAATAGGGGATAGTTTTATGGCATTTTTATTATTATTTTTTATTTTCACTACTAATGGTGGCGATTAGCGTTTTTTTTCGTGACTGCGACATTATGGCGGACACATCGGATAATTTTGACACATTTTTGGCACCATTGTCATTTTCACGGCAAAAAATGCTATAAAAATGCATTGTTTACTGTGATAATGACAATTGCAGTTTAGGTCAACCACTAGGGGGCACTGTAGGGGTTATGTGTGACCTCATATGTGTTTCTAACTGTAGGGGGCGGGCTGGATGTGTGACATCACTATATCAGGGAACAGACGATCAGTGACATTGCCACTGTGAAGAACAGGGAAGGTGTGTTTACACACACCTCTCCCCGTTCTTCAGCTCCTGTAACCGATCGTGGGTCACTGGTGGCGATCGGGTCTGCGGGTCATGAGGATCCTATCTCTCCCTAATCTCCTCTTCTCTAGAGAGAATGAATTCAGTTCCTCTAATCCTTCCTCATGGCTGATCTCCTCCATACCTCTTATCAGTTTGGTTGCCCTTCTCTGCACTTTCTCCAGTTCCCCAATATCCCTTTTGTGAATTGGTGCCCAAAACTGAGCTGCATATTCCAGATGAGGTCTTACTAATGAATTCTACAGAGGCAAAATTATCTCTCTCTCTCTCTCTGGAGTCTATACCTCTCCTAACACAAGAAAGGACTTTGCTTGCTTTGGAAACTCCAGCTTGGCATTGCATGGTATTTACACAGGACCCGACCTCGCCCCTCCCTGTCCCGCTGACCTTTATGGTGGTGATCGCCCGTTCTGAGCCTCGGTGTAGACGCCTTACGGCTCTGAGGCTTAGAAAACCTCAAAGCTTGATCTCCTAAACGTACCACGTCAGAGGGACATTTAGGAGCATTCTAATTGGTCGGCGCCGTCACATGGGTGGCGTGGACCAATCAAAACCTGCATAGCCCATGTTCTCAGTGGGGAAGAGGAAGAGAGAAAGCTGAGAGGATTTCTAAGGTGAGGTGAGTCAGAACTGATCTGCATACAGTGCATCCAGAAAGTATTTACAGCGCCTCACTTTTTCCATACATTTTCTTATGCTACCGCCTTTTTTCAAAATGAATTAAATTCATTTTCTTCAAAATTCTACAAACAATACCCCTTAATGACAACGTGAAAGAAGTTTGTTTGAAATCTTTGAAATTTAAAAAAAAAAAAAAAAAGTATTCACAGCCTGAAGTATCTTTGGCACCAATTACAGCCTCAAGTATTTTTGAGTATGAAGCTACAAGCTTGGCACACCTATTTTTGAGCAGTTTCTCCCATTCCTCTTTGCAGCTTTTCAAGCTCTATTAGGTTGGATGGGGGTAGTCAGTGCACAGCCATTTTCAGATCTTCAATCGGGTTCTGGCTGGACCACTTAATGATATTCACAGGGCTGTTGCATAACAACTCGTTTGTTATCTTGCCTGCGTGCTTAGGATCATTGTCTTGTTGGAAGATGAACCTTTGCCCCAGTCTGAGGTCCAGGGCACTCTGGAGCAGGTTTTCATCAAGGATGTCTCTGCACGTTGCTACATTCATCCTTCCCTTAATCCTGACTAATCTCCAAGTTCCTGTCACTGAAAAACCTCCCCACAGCATGATGCTGCCACCACCATGCTTCACTGTAGGGATGGTATTGGCCAGGAGATGAGCGGTGCCTGGTTTCCTCCAGACATGACGTTTGCTATTCAGGCCAAAGTGTTCAATCTTCATTTCGTCAGACCAGAGAATTTTGTTTCTCATGGCCTGAAAGACCTTCAAGAGGGGGTTCACCCTTAAAACCACTTTCTCCCATTCCATCCAGCATACTGGCGGCAACACCAGTATGCTGTCTTTTTTTTTTTTTATAGGTGTACTTACCTCTTAATAGATAATTTAATTTCCATCCTACCGCGGGGTATGGCGCCGCTATATAGCGTCACGCCTTCCGAAAACAGCCGACTAGCACTCGGCTGTTCTCGGAGCTATACGGCGCCTGAGCACAGACCTAGGAGCTGACTGCGCAGGCGCCTTATATAGCCGCGTCACGCCCTCCGAAAAAAGACGAAATAGGACTCGGCTGGATACGGCGCCGAGAACAGCCGAGTGCTAGTCGGCTGTTTTCGGAAGGCGTGACGCTATATAGCTGGATGGGATGGGAGAAAGTGGTTTTAAGGGTGAACCCCCTCTTTCAGGTGACATTTGGTACACTTCAGACGGGCTGTCATGTGCCTTTTACTGAGGAGTAGCTTCCGTCTGGCCACTCTAAAATGCAGGCCTGATTTGTTGAGTGCTGCAGAGATGGTTGTTCTTCTGATCTTCTCAGAGAAATGATGAAGCTCTGTCAGAGTGACCATCGGGTTCTTGGTCACCTCCCTGACTAAAGCCCTTCTCCCCTGATCACTCAGTTTGGCCAGGCTGCCCACTCTAGGAAGAGTCCTGGAGGTTCCAAACTTCTTCGATTTACAGATGATGGAGGCCACTGAGCTCATTGGGACCTTCAATGCTGCAGAAATGTTTCTGTACCCTTCCCCACATCTGTGCCTCTATGCAATCCTGTCTCAGAGGTCTACAAACAATGTCTAATGCCGCGCACACACGATCACTTTTTGTGATAAAAAAAAATGACGTTTTAAAAAACGTCATTTAAAATGATCGTGTGTGGGCAAAACGTTGTTTTATGTCTTAAAAAAAAACAGCCAAAAAAAATTCAAACATGCTTGAATTTTTTGTGTCGTTTTTCAAAATGTCATTTTTTGTGTCATAAAAAGGGATCGTATGTGGGCAAAACGACGTTTAAAATGACGTTTTTTAAACCCGCGCATGCTCAGAAGCAAGGCATGAGACGGAGCTTCAATGGAACAGAGTGCCGTCAAATGTGGTGTACGTCAAAAATTTGAAACAAACTTCTTTCACGTTGTCATTATGGGGTATTGTTTGTAGATTTTTGAAGAAAATAATGATATGAATCAATTTCGAAATAAGTATGTAACATAACAAAATGTGGAAATAGTGAAGTGCTGTGAATACTTGCCAGATGCACTGTACTTGTTTAAAGTGGAGATCCGCACAAAAAGTGAACCTCCGTTTTTCGGAACCCTCCACCCCTCCGGTGTCACACAGCATCTTTCAGGGGGGAGGGGTGTGCATATACCTGTATAATACAGGTATTTGCACCCACTTCTGGGAATAGACTCCCACGGAGTCACGCCCCTTCCCGCCCCCACTGTCTTCTGGGAAACACGCAGGTCCCAGGAGACAGTGAGGACCAGTGAGGACGCGCAGCGTGACTCACGCATGCGCAGTAGGGAACTGGATAGTGAACGCTTCACTTCCTGATTCCCTCACCGAGGATGGTGGCGTGGGAAGCCGAGAGCCAAGTTATTGATCGGTTTCGGCTGCCGGCATCGTAGGCACCCTGAACAGGTAAGTGTCCATTTATTAAAAGTCAGCAGCTGCAGTATTTGTAGCTGCTGGCTTTTAATATTACATTTTTTTGGTGGACCTCCGCTTTAAGAGAAGTGACTCTAAAGCCTCAAACACATGATCGGATTTTCCGCAACACAAAGCATAGGATTTTGTCCTTGAACCATAACAGCCATGCAACTGGAATTTTCTAATGGAATTTGGGCAATGGCAGCCTATGGATTTTATCAGCACAAGTTTTTTTTAACCACCTACATTGGAATAGTTTGTGAAACAGATGTAGGATTGTACATGACATTGATATCCGAGGACCTTTGTTTTGTGATTTTTCTCCAACCTACACTTTCAGGGAGAGCAGGACCACCTAATAATGGCCAAAGTAGGTGGGCTAATTTGAAAACTCACGCTGAGGGATCTCACCGTGTCATATGAGACATATGAGAAATGTAAGAAGCCATTAGATGATTGAAAGCGATTTGCAGTTTCATTAAATAAATTGGAATCTTTTTCATTTGATATACACGCCGCTCATCTGTTCAGTTTGCAGTAACTGCTGCCGTACTGGCACAGAGCCCTTCTCACCATTATCATTGTATGAAGCCATAGGGAAGAGCAGTTGTATATAGAGTTTCTAATGGCACAGGCATCCTATACACTCACTGCTGACAATACCTCCTTTATTCACAGGCAGAGCTTCCCCAGCAATGTATACATTCCTGACACATATTATCCATTATCCCTCCTTTTCACCATTCTTTTCAGATTTATTTTGCCACACAAATTGTTTGTGTTTGTTTCATGTGGAATGTACGAAAAGGGGATTCGGGGACAAGCAATTAGTAAGAGCCTGAAGCTAAAAGGGGCTGCAAGTATTTGTGTAACACCAATGTCACGCCGTTCATCTCTCACAATAATACAAGTCTTTGATCAAAGGAGGACGGAAATGGAGGCTCTTAGTACTACTGATATTTACTAACAAGTCTGTTCTAGCCTGATTGGAACTATTAGCACACCAACAGAACTTTTAGTGTTTACTTATGAAAAATGCCACCAGGACCTAGTTAGTGGAGCTGTGTTTATGGAAATATTTATCAGTTACTGCTTTAATCTGCATTAGGAGAATAAGGATAGTCATCAATTATACTTTGCAGAAACATAAAGAACTTCTAAACGCTAAATTCCAGACCTGCAACACTTTTTTCTATTAAATCTTTAATTCTCCTTAAAAGGAACCCTCTGCCATGTCTCATTCTTCTCCTGTAAGTAGCTTCAGTCTAGGACAGTGGCCTCTCTCCTACTCAGGGCTGTCTTAATGAGAGGGCACACCTGGGCACTGCCCAGGGGCCCCAGCTGCATGGGGGCCCCTGCACTTTCCCCAAAGCAGCTGGTCCTTGAGCCCATGCTGCCCTGAAAATTGGGGCACCATGATGGCACTGAGAGTGATAGATACACAGGGGAGGCAGTCTGCCTCCTATCTACTTGATGTCTGTTTACCTGCACTTTCATCATTGTAGGGGCCCCAGAGCATTACTTTGCCCAGGGGCTCATGATGCTCTTAAGACTGCCCTGCTCCTACTAATGGGATGCATGCTCCTAATGAGGCAGTAAAGCTGAACCTGACCAGCTTTACTGCCAGTGACATCACTGCACCATTCATAGTCTGTAACTAGGTGGATGTGGCTTCTCCTCCAGTAAGAAAAAGTCTATTTCATAGGTGTGCCAGGTGTGCCTGGGCACACCCCAATCACCCTGTGCTGCACAGATTTCCCCTGCTGCTTGGCTGCAGAGAAAGGGACTGGGGAATCTCTGTGCTCAGTCCCATCCTCTGTTTCAAAAGTGAGACATCAGGGGTCTGTTTAGACTCCTGGGCCCAGATTCACAGAGCAATTACGCCTGTCTAACTGGTGTTAGACAGGAGTAATTTCAAATTTCGCACGCCGTATCACTAGTTTGAATCCTCAAACCATGATACGGCGGCTTCGGGCTTCGATCCGAGAGGCTTACGTCTTCGTAAGCCTTCGGATCTACACTGCGATATTTTTGCGGCCGCTGGGAGGAGTTTGCGTCGTTTTCATGCGTCGGGATATGCAAATGAGTTTTTACGGCGATCCACGAAGGTACGAGTGTCCCTCGCAATCGCCTACGTCATTTTTTGGCTACGTAATATTAGAGGAGCTTTTTGCTGGTCTAACAGTGCGTAACCCATGTAAAGTATGGCCGTCGTTCCCGCGTCGATTTGAAAATATTTTTTTTTTTTAACGTAACTCGTTCGGGAATAGGAATGTACGTAAACGACGCTACTACGACGTGACGACGTGTTTTCGCGCAATGCACGGCGGGAAATTTGCGAACGGAGCATGCGCAGTTCGATCGCCGCGGGAACGCGCCTATTTTAAATGCTTCACACCCCCTACTCGCGCAGATGGATTGCGACGGGAGAAATACACTACGCCGCCGTCATTTACTGGACAAAATCTACCTGGATTCCACGTAGAGCCAGGTAAAAAACGGCGGCGTAGTGTATTTCTGATACGCTACGAGAATCTAATTCTCTGTGAATCTGCCCCCTGATCTTTTACCAAATATTGTAAAAAAAAGTAATAATAAAAAACGAATCAAAAAAAATAGTAACACACACCTCCTGACACTGTCCACTGCCCTACTGACACCAACCTCTGTTCTTTGGATGCCATCCACTGCTCTACTGACACTGTCCATTGCCCTACTGATAGAGATCATCAACTAATGATGGATTTTCTTATCTTTTCTGAAATGCCAGGATCCCTATACTGATCCACCTATATGCCTTGGTCATTACAGAGTGAATGTTTAAGCCCTGTACACACGATCAGATATCTGATGGAATCTAATCCAATGGATTTTTTCGTTGGATATCCGATGAAGCTGACTTTTATCAGTCTTGCTTACACACCATCGGTTAAAAATCTGACCGTGTCCAAACGCGGTGATGTAAAACACTACTGAGAAAAACGCAGTTCAATGCTTCCGAGCCTGCATCAACTTGATTCTGAGCATGCGTGGATTTTTAACCGATGGACTTGCAATTATGTGAACTGCTTTATGCACACTACAAGTCCCATAGTTCATAGTGTCTGGTCCATCTCTGGAGCGAACAAAAGACGGTGGCTACATTTCTCCCCCCAGGGGGTCCAAGAAAAATGAACATAGTTACCATATTATAGGAAGTCATATCACAGCAGAAAGTATGAGTGTGGAGATTTGAAAGAGGTTGAGAGCAATATAAGGTACTTTTTGAGTTAAGAATACATACCTGAATACATTTTTATTTTAAACCAGAGTTTAGTGTCCCTGCGTTTTTGGTGCATCATGTTTTACATGCATTTTAGGCACTCTACCATTGAACTCCATAGAATGTGCATTTTCATGAAGGCACATCTAAGATGAAGCATGCACGACTTTCATCAAAACACGTGTTCTAATAGAGTTTATTGGTGGTGCGCCTAGAAAAGTGTGTAAAACGCACATTAAAGAGGGGGGGGGGGGGGGGGGGGAATCAAACCACAAGGATGTGAAATGCCCCTAACTGACCTTTAAATTGTTGCAACCTTTCTCAACCTTTTAACCCAATGAAGGAACCAGTTAAATACTTTTTAGGTCTCAGTCCTGCTAAAGTTAGTCCACCAGGATTCATTAGGAAAATACTCCTTAAATTGCTGCTCAGTGGAAAGATAGCCCCCCCCCCCCCCCCCCCCTTACACTGGTGGTTAGACTGGCACTCTTATCGACAGCTAAAAAGATAAATGGTGTCATGCTACTGGGGATGAACTATGCAGGCACCATTAGATGGGAGTACAACTCAAGGAACCTCTGAACTCTTCACAAGAATGGCTGAATTAAGCTGGCCATAGATGGATTACAATTTGCCCAGTTCAGCAGGGGCAGGCCAAATTTCCAAATTTCCATCCATCTATGGCTGTACCTGCTTGCGACAAGGCCATCTAATGAATGACTTGTGATGAACAGGCTTATTGGAATATTTCTGTTCGATCAGAGGTGCAGCCAATTGGCTGTTATCTGTTATCAGAATACAATAACACAGCAAGGAGGAGTCCTTTATCCGCATTGCTTATGCATGGGAAATCTGTTTAGCCAGCGGGCTGATAAAAAAAACTGACCCATGCATTCCCAACTTTTAAAGAACTTTGCACTTTGTTCAATGCATATGCATTAAGGTTGAGTTACTAAAAGCAAACAGACTGTGCAAGTGCAGTTGCTATAGAGCTTAAAGGGGTTGTAAAGCTTTGTGTTTTTTCACCTTAATGCATTCTATGTATTAAGGTAAAAAAACATCTTGCAGTGTCGCCCCCCCCCCCCCCGAGCCCCCATTTTACTTACCTGAGCCCTGAATTTCGGAGAGCGTGATCCCGCATCGTTCTCCCCATAGCTGATCGGCTCTTCATTGGATAGATTGATAGCAGTGCAGCCATTGGCTCCCGCTGCTGTCAATCCAATCCAATGAAGCGACCGCCGGGGTGGGGCCAAGTCATACACTCTGCGGCTATGTACACCAAATGTATAACAAGGGAGTGCGCCCCAAAAACATAACCCCCTTGGGAGAGAGCTTCCCAGAGGGGGTTAGCTCTTGCGCCGAGGGACCACTCTGTGCAAAACGAACTGCACAGTGGAGGTAAGTATGATATGTTTGTTATTTTAAAAAAAAGTGAACCTTTAACCACTTAACGCCCGTTGCATGTATATGTACGTCCACAGAATGGCACGTACAGGCAGATGGGCGTACTAGTACGTCCCTGCCTTCTTGCGGGTCGGGGGTCTGATCGGGACCCCCCCCCCCCCGCTACATGCGGCGGGCATCTTACCTCTGGCAGCGATCCGGGATGAGGGGGCGGCTGTTCGTTTTTGTCCGCCCCTCGCGATCGCTCCCAGCGAATCAGCAGACCCCCCCAGCTCTGCACTTCCTCTGCCTGTGTAATGTAAACACTGGTAGAGGAAGTGATGTCACCTCTCCTCTCGGCGGTATTTTCAATCCGGCGAGAGGAGAGAAGACATCACAGTAAGTCGCACCAACAGCACACTGACACCAGTACACATAGGCACATTAACCCCTTCCGGTCAATACCCCCCCCCCCCCCCAAGCCCCCTGACACAGTTTCACTGATTGCAGTGATCATATATTTACTGATCACTGCATTTAGTGTCAGTGTGACAGTTAGTGTTACAGGCAGTTAGTGTTAGGTCCAGGCTAGCCCCGTACCCCCCTAATAAAGGTTTAACCCCTTGATCACCGCCCTAGTTAACCCTTTCACCTCCTATTGCCAGTGTCACTAAGCGATCGGTTTTCTGATCGCTGTATTAGTGTCACTGTTGCCGCTAGGTAACTAATTTTTTTTTATATTGCGTTTTTTTTATTTTACTAAAGACATGTGGCTGAATACATTTTGGCCTAAATGTTTGCCTAAAATTTAGTTTATTCGATTTTTCCTATAACAAAAAGTAAAAAATATTGGTTTTTTTTCAAAAATGTCGCTCTATTTTTGTTTATAGCGCAAAAAAAAAAAATCGCAGAGGCAATCAAATACCATCAAAAGAAAGCTCTATTTGTGGGAAGAAAAGGACGCAAATTTTGTTTGGGAGCCACGTCGCACGACCGCGCAAATATCTGTTAAAGCGACACAGTACCGAATTGTAAAAACGCCTTTGGGCATTTAGCAGCATATTGGTCCGGGGCTTAAGTGGTTAATGTCACTTTAATAAACGAGATAATGCTTCACTTTACAAACAATACCCAATCACATGCAAGGAAATTAAAAAATAAAATTCTGTTTGCACATGATTGGATGATGGACGTCGGCAGTGTTCTCCCTCACTTACTAAGCACTGGAGCAACTGCACTTGCAAAGTGCAAAGTCTATTTGCCTTTAGTAAATCTACCCCACAGAAATGCTGCTGATGATATAAGGGGAATGCCAAATCCATAATCTTTTCAATCCTGAAGACCAAACCACTTTCAAATCTGGATACTACCATGGTCCATGACTATTTATAATGAAGCCTCCTTCATAATATGCTGCATCTAACAATGCATCCATATCCATAGTTTCTTTGTAATTAGATAAAAGGTTGATCCCTTATCCCTGAAAAACAAGTGCTCTGATTAGTATACAAACTGACATAACTCATAATAAATTTATTACAGCAAACTAAATATCTGTGCAGCACTATGGGGGTTATTTACTAAAAGCAAATCCACTTCGCACTACAAGTGCAAAGTTCTCTTGAAATTGCACTGAAAGTGAATATGTAGATCTGAGGGGGACATGCATGGAAAAAAAACGCATTTTAGCTTACACATGATTGGATGATAAAATCAGCAGAGCTTCCCCTCATTTCAGATCTGCCCCTCAGATTTACAGCAACTGCACTTTCAAGTGAACTTTCAGTGCAATTTAAAGTGCACTTCGCACTTGTAGTGCAAAGTGGATTTGCCTTTAGTAAATAACCACCTATCTGTTATTTTATGTGGTCATAATCTAGAACCTCAGGTACATCAATGCCTTATACTAATAAAAATCAATGGATTATTACTCACCATTGTCATCAAAGTACTGTAGTGGCAGTTCCATTTCATGGGGACCTGGTTCCTGGTCTAGGCAGTTCATACTGAAGAACATCATTGGCAAGAGCAATGCAAAACCTGATGGCAGCATCATGCTGAGTGGTGTTACAGAAAGCCAAGGCTACATGCCAGGTGGGCTACAGAGGACTGCAATGGCAGGTGCGCTCACCAATCCCTCCCATATGATCGCAGGATCGTATGAATTCCACACATGGAATATTACAAGTTTTACTCTGTAAAGTGCTATTAAGGTTTCCCAAAGTTGGAAGGTGTCTTGATGACATAAAACCTGTAGAAGACTGGCAGGACTGGGGTTTGGCAACATTAAGGTCACTGCACTGTGAAAGTAATGGATGTGCAATAATATTCCCCAAATAAGTACTCACTGCATTATACAAAGGGTTCTCTGATCCCCCATGGCTGTCCTCTGCCATACATTCTCATATAGACAAGGGAGGATGAATGGCAGCACAGTGCGCACAGGTGACGTTCAGGAAGGCTTGCTGAGATTTGCTGCAGGGCATGAATAATGATGATGACTCTCATAAGATTCCTTCTCTGGTCCAGAGCACCTAGAGGTGACTGCAGAGGAGAGGGAGGGGGGATCAGTCCTCCTTAGATGAGATACATTCATTGGCTTCCCATAGGAATGGTGACACCAAGGTGTCCTGCTGGTGTCACTGCAAAACTCCTCCTGCTCATTAGTGTTGTCGCCAGCACCAGTGAGTCCCAGTATGGTAATGCTGTCAGTGCAGAGACTCCAGTTTAATGTCAGGAACAGAGTGACTAGTTAGGGCAAACTTCCCCCCCTTTGTGCCTCTCTATCCCTCCCCTTTCTACTTTTTCTCTTTGCCTCCCTTGTTCCTCCAATTCTCTCTGTCTTTCTTTCTGTCTGTTTCTTCCCATATCCCTCCCCTCTGTTTTCCCACCTCTTTATTTCACTATCCCACCCTTCTCAGATCCTCCAAATCCCTGCATCCCACCCTCTCATTATCTTCCATACCTCCCCTCCTGGGTCCCTCCTCTGACATTCACACCAAATTCCTTCTCTCATCTCTGCATAGTAGTAGTAGTGAGTAGTGATGGGGGCTGGGGTAGGGAGGAGAAGAGGCTGACTGTGAGAGCTGAGGTTACCTCTGGAAGGTGGATCACGAATGTCTAAAAACTCTACGAGCGGGCGCTGGATATTAAAGGGTTAACACTGGGTTTCCCTTTTTTTGCATGCTTAGGATATATATATATATATATATATATATATATATATATATATATATATATATATATGGAAATTAAAGGGTTAACACTGGGTTTCCCTTTTTTGCATGCTTAGGATATATATATATATATGGAAATTAAAGGGTTAACACTGGGTTCCCTTTTTTTTGCATGCTTAGGATATATATATATATATGGAAATTAAAGGGCTAACACTGGGTTTGCTTTTTTTGCATGCTTAGGACATATATATATATATATATATATATATATATATATATGTGTGTATATAAATTAATCACGAATGTCTAAAAACTGTACAAGCGGGTGCTGGAAATTAAAGGGTTAACACAGGATTCCCTTTTTTTTTTGCATGCTTAGGAGATATATATATATATTATATGGAAATTAAAGGGTTAACACTGGGTTCGCTTTTTTTCTTTTTTGCATACTGAGGACTTATATATATATATAATAAATATATATAAAATATAATACAATATCATATTATATAATAATAATATATATATATATATATATATATATATATATATATATATATATATATATATATATATATATACATATATATATATATATATATATATATATATATATATATATATATATTTTATATATATATATATATATATATATATATATATATATATATATATAGATTTTTTTTTTTTTTTTCAGGAGACTGGCTAATAATAATAATGTATGGTGGTAGACACACTACAGTTCACTGAGCTAATGTCAGCAGACTGTGTGATTGTATATCCTATGCCCCATTCCAATTACTGACATAAGTAAAAGAACATACATATGTGCCTGCTGTGATTGTAGCACACAGACAGTTCTTGTAATATGAGAAATCCAGAATAATGGCACAGTTGTACTACTTGATTTTTTGGTTTCCTTTTTTTTTTCAGAGTAACATATGCTGATATATGGCACTCACATAGAGAACAAGCCGTGTTTGCATATACTGTACTGGGTTCCACTGAACATCATTCCTTGCAGGTTCTTTGCATATAAAGTGATTGCATCTAAATAAAAGCTTAAAGATAAACTCCGGGCACAAACATTTTCATTCTAATGCAGTAAAACCTTGGATTGCGAGCATAATTTGTTCCGGAAGCATGCTTGTAATTCAAAGCACTTGTATATCAAAGCAAATTTCCCCATAAGAAGTAATGGAAACTCAAATGATTCGTTCCAGAACCATTTATTCATAGGTCCTTCAGTTTATAGTCCATATAAAAAGATAATAGCAATGTAAAGGTTGTGCAACCATAAAATGTCCATCCACAAATGGAAGCCTCCACAAGGGGATTAGAGGCAAAATCCAGCAGGAGGTACAGAATATAAAAAAGAAGAGAGAGTAACTTGGTTTCAGAGCATTTTACAAGACGCAGAATATTTAAATACATTTTGCCTTGATATTCAAGCGTTGTCTTGATATACAAGTAGCGTCATGTCACAACTGAGTATAAAAGAGGAGAGAGGCACCTCTAATGCCGCATATACACCATGACTTTATGTGATGGAAAAAAAGACGTTTTTTAAAACGTCAATTTAAATGAAGCATGCTTCCATTTTTTGTGTTGTTTTTCAAAACGTTGTTTTGTGCTTCACAAAAAATCACTGTGTGTGTAGCAAAAAAACGACGTTTAAAACAACGTTTTTCAACCCGCGCATGCCCAGAAGCTAGTTATAAAGCGAGCTTCAATGGAAAAGAGTGGTGAACGTAACCTCGCTTTGCTAGAGCATTGTGAAAAAACGATGGTGTGTAGGCAATGTCGTTTTTGAAAATTGAAGTTTTAAAAACGTCGTTTTTTACTTCACAAAAAATTACGTTTTTTTTCATCACATAAAGTGATGGTGTGTAGTGTACAAGGCATAAGTGTAGTAATATGGTTGCATTTATTGAAGGTACAACATGTAGCAACTCACATGGTTGATGATTAAAAGAGGCACATCTAAGTATGCAGGCATCTGGGGGTAAAGCTGTCCACATAGACCATCCTCCGCACCGCCGGCTCTCACTGCCGTCAGTCTGCAATTGTGATCAGGAAGACTACCCTGCAGTAGAGCGATCTTATAGCGAGGCTTGAAGCGCTCGTGGAGTGCATCGTGGAAGGGACAACATCGATGCCAGTGAGAAGGATGGTCTATGTGGACAGCTTTCCCTCGAAAAAACTTAGATGTGCCTGTTTTAATTATCAACCATGTGAGTTGGTAAATTTGTACCTTCATTAAATGTAACCATATTGCTACACTAATGGCCCATACACACGATCCGAATATCGGCCGACGGATCGTACGACTTTTTTCGCTTAATAATCGCGAGTAAAATAAAATAGGTTTTTAAACTCACGAAAATTATCGTACGATAGAAAAAAACGATCGGAAGTGATGTCACGTGTTGTAATGTATTTGTATTGTATTGTCGGACGACGGCTGTACTGACTAAACGAAAATCGGACGATCGGACATCGGACGAGAAAAATTTTCGCGCTTGTCCGATCGAATTTAATCGGATGAACGGTCGTGATCGGCTGTCGAAAGTAGTGTACGCACGATCCGAAAATCGTACGATCCATCATCGGACGATCGTTTTCGTCCGATATTCGGATCGTGTGTATGGGCCATTAGGCTGCGTACACACGAGGAGACATGTCCTATGAAAACGGTCCGCGGACCGTTTTCATGGGACATGTCTCCTGGGATAATTTGGTCTGATGTGTGTACATACCATCAGACCAAAATCCCCGCGGACAGAGAACGCGGTGACGTAGCGGTGACGGTGACGCCACGACATGCGCAAACAAGGAAGTACAATGCTTCCACGCATGTGTCAAATCATTTCGACGCATGCGCGGGATTTCGGTCCGATGGTTAGGCATACTAACCAGCGGACATGTCCGACGGACAGGTTTCCAGCGGACAAGTTTCTAAGCATGCTTAGAAACTTTTGTGCGCTGGAAACCTGTCCGCTAGGCAGTACACACGATCGAACATGTCCGCGGAAACTGGTCTGCGGACCAGTTTCCGCGGACATGTTCGATCGTGTGTACGCGGCCTCAGAGGCGCCTCTCTTCTCATACTCCAATGTGACATGACGCTACTTGTATATGAAGACATCATTGTGTATCAAGTCAAAATGTATTTAAAAATGTTGCTTGTCTTGTAAAACGTTCTCAAACCAAGTTACTCTCAAACCAAGGTTTCACTGTATATTCCTCAAAAGTAACAAAGGATATAAATCCACTTTGTAAACAACAGATCCTTTTGCAAGCACACATACTACCTTGTGAATGTAGCAGTGACATCATCACTGTGCAATGCACCCACCGGCCACTTTTTTAGGCTTTTTTAGGTACACCTTGCTAGTAATGGGTTGGACCCCTTTTGCCTTCAGAACTGCCTTAATTTTTCATGGCATACTGTAGATTCAACAAGTTGGAAACATTCCTCAGAGATTTTGGTCCATAGTGACATGATAGCATCACGCAGTTGCTGCAGATTTGTCGGCTGCACATCAGAGCTGCACAATTCTGGCCAAAATGAAAATCACAATTTTTTTGCTTAGAATAAAGATCACGATTCTCGTGGTGTAACATCATCTTTCACATTATACAAAAAAATTGGGCTAACTTTACTGTTTCGTTTTTAAAAGACTGCTGTGCAAATACAGTGTGACATAAAATATTGCAACAACCGCTGATTTATTCTCTATGGCAGGTGTGTCAAACTCAATTTCATCGTGGGCTACATCAGAATTATGATTGCCCTCAAAAGTGCCGGTTGTACCTGTAAGGCCGCGTACACACGATCAAACATGTCTGCTGAAACTGATCTGCAGACCAGTTTCAGCGGATATATCCGATCGTGTGTACGGCCTAGCAGACAGGTTTCCAGCGGACAAAAGTTTTAAAACATGCTTTAAAACTTGTCCGCTGGAAACCTGTCCGTCGGACATGTCCGCTGGTTAGTACGCCTAACCAGCGGACCGAAATCCCCCGCAAG
This sequence comes from Rana kukunoris, assembly GCA_029574335.1. Taxonomy (NCBI): domain Eukaryota; kingdom Metazoa; phylum Chordata; class Amphibia; order Anura; family Ranidae; genus Rana; species Rana kukunoris. Next base: position 116,809,648 of record CM056051.1, on the reverse strand, counting down.
CTCCAAGGTTTTCCAATAGTTTGGAAGATCTCTGTATTCAACAAAAAAAGCTGAAAAAGCTTGTAAAAATCCCCTAGGGAAACTCCACATGCAGGGCCGCCATCAGGAATAATAGGGCGCCTTACACAGCTTCAGGCATGGGCCCCCTGGAGCAGAGAACCGGGGGGGGGGGGGGATGCTGCCGCCTGAAATCCTGAAATTAAGAAGCGGGGGGGGCTGCTGGGAATTGAGAAGATGAAAAATAAAGATGAAACAAAGAAAAATATATATAAAAGAGGGGGGTAGCCATCCGGGGCCCTGGTGGACCTCTGGGCCCTTTAATAATAAGAAAAAAAGAAAGGAAAAAATATATATAAAAAAAATATATATATATATATATATATATATATATATATATATATATTTTTTTTAAAAGAGGGGTTGCCCTGGGGACCTCTGGGCCCTTTAATATTTTTTTTTTTTTTAGAAAAATAAATTACAAAAAAAAGGGGGGGTTGCCATCTGGGACCTTTATTTATAAAAATAAATATATATATATAAACAAAAATAAACAGGGGGTTTGCCACATGGGGCCCTGGGGACATCTGAGTCCTTTATTAAAATATATATACATATATATATATATATATATATATATATATTTAAAAAAAAGAAAAAAAAATAATATAAAAAAAATAATAATATCTAAAAAATGCAATAAATAAAAAAATATATAATTTTTTTTTTTTTTATATATAAAAAAAAGGGGGGTTGTCATCCGGGGCAGTGGGGATCTCCGGGCCCCTAAAAAAAAATGGTCCTTTAATAAAAAATAAATAAAAATATATTAAAAATATATATATTTTTTTATAAAAAATAAATAACAAAAAGGGGGTTGACATACGGGGCCCTGAGGGCCTCCGGGCCCCTGGGGACCTCCAGACCTCTAAGAAAAAAAAATTGTCCCTTTAATAAAAAATAAAATAAAAATATATTAAAAATATTTATTTTTTTATAAAAAATAAATAAATAAAGGGGGGTTGCCTACTGAGGGGGTTGCCATCCGGGCCCCTGGGGACCCCAAGGCCCCTTACAGGTGTACTGCCTGTACCCCCCCGATGGCGGCCCTGCCCACATGACTCAATCACTGCATTATAACATAAAACACGGCTATACTAAGACCCCTTTTCACACTGAGGAGTTTTTCAGGCGGTTTAGCTCTAAAAAAAGCGCCTAAATACCGTCTGAAAAACTCCTGCCCTGCAGTCTTAGTGTGAAGGCCCGTGGGCTTTCACACTGAGGCAATGCGCTGGCGGGACCGCTCCAAAAGTCAGGCAGCAGCATCTTTGGAGCGGTGAAAGGAGCGGTGTGTTTACCGCTCCTCCACCGCTCCTTCCCACTGAAAACAATGGGACACCGCGCCTATTTAGCCGGCAATGCACCTCTGCAGAGGGTGATGACGTAGTGACGTACTATGAGGAAATTCAGCTCTTGAGTGCCACCCTTTGGGCCCCTTCTGCTAATTCCGTGTTTGGTGAGCACTGATTCCAAGCATGTGTGTTTGTACTTTCGACTTTTGTGTGACGGACTTGTGTACTGACCATACGAAAATCAGACAACCAACCATTGTCCGCTGAAAATTTACTAGCATGTCATCCAACATTTGTTGGCCGAAAGTTGGACAACAATTGTCAAAAGGAGCGTGCTAATGGTCAGATATTAGGACATCTGTCAACAGACAATCCCCTGTCAACAATCGTATGGTGTGTACGAGGCTTTAGTAGAGGGCAGGAGGCAAAGAAGAAGAGAGACATATAAGATTAAAGGAGGAGAGGGAATGGAGATTATATATAGATAAAAAAGAGGGAAGGGGGATTTGTATGCTTTATCGATGAAGATTTTGATATGAATAAAGCCTTGTACACTTTTGTCCAAAGGGCTGTTGGCCATGAACTTGTCTTGCATACAAACGGAAAAGAATTGTCGGCCAACAAACACGATACCAAGTGGTTTTTCAGCTCTTTAGCGACACCCTTTGGGCAACTTCTGCTAATGTGTTATGGTGAGCATTGCTTCCGAGCATGTGTATTTGTACTGGAGTTTTGTCCGACGGACATGTATACACACGCTTGGATAAACCTACAACACACATTTGTTGGCGGACAATTTTGAAGCATGCTATCCAACATTTGTCCGCGGAAAATCCGTCAATAATTGTCTGATGGAGCGTACAAACGGTCGAATTTTCCGACAACAGCCTGTCATCGCACAATTCCCGTTGCATAATCCGATCGTGTGTAGGAGGCTTAAATCTGTAAGTATTTAGTATAATGTGAAAATTAATAAAAATGTATATATATATATATATATATATATATATAAAGAAAGAAACCCCAATCCATCTATTAGTATAGATATGTAGTTCATCAGTCTAATCTGACACTCTACCAGTGCATTGCTTTCCGGTAGGGATGAGCTTTGTGTTTGAGTCGAACGTATGTTCGACTCGAACATCGTATGTTCCATCGTTCATCGAAATACGAACAAAACGGGTCGTTCGCGCCAAATTCGAGTGACACGCCACGTCCCATAATTCACTGCGGCATCGCTGGCTGATGATTGGCCAAGCATGCACTATGACCCGCATACTTGGCCAATCACAGCGCACAAAAAACGGAGAGCCATAATTGGCCAAAGCCAATATGGCCAATTATGGCTCAGGGGGTCTGGTACACGCCCCAAACTATAAAAGGCTGCCTGCAGGTCGGCCTTGTGTAGTGTGTTGCGGCGATGGTTAGAGAGAATAGAGAGAGACAGAGAGAGTGTCATTTTTTGCAGGTAGATAGAGCAGGCAGGCAGGCTAGTCAGTTAATGTTACAGTGTGTAGAGGATATATATACATCCCAAGTGTTGTACATATATTTATACACTGTATAGCTTAGCTAGATCAGTTCTTCCTAATCTACTGGCAGGCAGGTGATTGTGCTATTTAAAGACGTTATCACAGGTATAGACTCCCAGCAGGTACAATATTTAAAGGAATTTTTTTTTTTAGGAGCAGTGATTTTAATGATGCTTAAATAAAATAAAACATGGAACATGTATCAATGGAAAAAAAGTCCTGAAAAAAACGGCCGTTTTTAAAACTTTTTTTCCATTGATACATGTTCCCTGGGGCAAGATCCGGGTTCTCAAAGACGTTTTACGACAATAACTTGAATATTGGTCTTTAAAATGAGCACTTTTGAATTTGAACGTTCGAGTGCCATAGACGTCAATGGGGTTCTAAATGTTTGCGCGAACGTTCGGTCCGTTCGAAGGTTCTGGTGCGGGGGGGGGGGGGGGGGGGGGGTGTTCGGCTCATCCCTACTGTCTGGCTAAAGAACGTAATTGGTTTTAAATCAGTTTTGAAGAAAGGTTTTGTATTGTGTCCCCAGAGGATCCTGATTGATTGTGTGTACACACCGGAAGAAGATTCCACTCCTCATCTCCTTGTCAAAGTACACTATTGTGCAGTAATCCTCAAACAAGAGATCTGCAAGCGGAGAGAGCAGAATAAGGTCAGGGCACCTTTATTTACTATGTTTACTGAATAAAATAATTAGCATCAATGTATATCATCAAGACTCTTTATAGGAAAATACATGCATGAGATTTCTCCAATCACAGCTAAATTTAGGGCAAACAACAAAAAAAAACCACTTATAATGTACTCATTAAAATAATTGAATATATATTTTTACAGTAAATACACCCATTATAAAGATCAAATCATCGACCTCTGTTAGGCAGAGATGGCCACACACTGATTTGAAATTCGGCCGAATCATGATCTGTCTATAGCCAGATTTAGTCAGGGAACTTAAAGGGGTTGTAAAGGGTCCTGTTTTTTCACCTTAAAGGGGTTGTAAAGGTTCGTTTTTTATTTTCTAAATGGTTTCCTTTAAGCTAGTGCATTGTTGGTTCACTTACTTTTTCCTTTGATTTCCCTTCTAAAAGTTTTTTTTCTTTGTCTGAATTTCTCACTTCCTGTTCCTTCTCAGTAATCTGTTCTGACTGACTAACCCCCAGCCAGATGAGGGCAATCTTACTGAGGAGGAACAGGAAGTGAGAAATTCAGACAAAGAAAAAAAAATCATTTAGAAGGGAAATCGAAGGAAAAGGTAAGTGAACCAACAATGCACTAGCTTAAAAGACCTTTTTTAGAAAATAAAAAACAAACCTTTACAACTCCTATAATGCATCCTATGCATTAAGGTGAAAAAACATCTGATGATTACCGCCCCCCCCCCCCGTTTTACTTACCTGAGCCCTGGAAAGTCGTCCTGCGTTGTGTACACGCTGGATCTTTGCCCGGGTTCCTTGGCTCTTCATTGGATAGATTGACAGCAGTGCAGCCATTGGCTCCTGCTGCTGTCAATCAAATCCAATGACGCGGGCACCAGGGGGCAGGGCCAAGTCCTGTACTTGGCGGCTATGGATGCAGAATGCAGGACTCGTGAGCACGCCTGCAAGGTAACCCCCTTGGGAGGTAACCCCCCCAGAGGGGGTTATCTGAGGTGGGGAGGAGCCAAGAGAGCCGTCGGGGAACCCCAGAAAACACCGTTCGGGGCCACTCTATGCAAAACGAGCTGCACAGCGGAGGCAAGTATGACATGTTTGTTATTTCTTTTTAATAAAAATCGAACCTATAGTATCACTTTAAAGTGGTTATGAGAGGGGGATTGGGAAATTGGGACTGGCCATGACCCGCCATCACGCTCGGGGGGGCGGATGCGCCGCCGCTGCGCATTGACGTCACAGCTATACGCCAGACTACAGCGTCTCCATGACGCTGTATCTCCTTCCGGACACTGTCCATCTCCACATGGTTAGGGGCGGGGCTGCGTGGGCGCCAGCTGGCCCGCGAATCACCACCCGACGGCTGGTGTCCTTGCTCCCCTCCCCTTTACACACGTGTCTGTGACGTAGGGGGCGTGGTAGGGTTGGCGGTTGCGCATTTATGGGCGGCTGCCCTGGTGGGGTTTGGGTTATTCTGAGCGCTCCTCATACTGGCCTCACAATCACTGCTGGACTGGCTCTTCATCATAATTCAATTCATTTTCACCCCTAACACAGTTATTGTGTGGTCTGCAATTGGCACACTTCTTTACTCCCACCAGGCGTTTTGGTGATGACCTCTCACCATGGTCGCTCACCTCCACCCCCGTTCCATCACCCACATACCCTTCCCCTTATCCAGTCCACTTTCACCATTCTTAGCTCATTCACATAGTCTAAATTATCCTAATTAGTCATCATTTTATCCCTCACTTTATTAATTTACAATTCACATTTATGTTTTCACTAGGAGTGCTCAGGGTGCCCTGATCTGCCTTGGCTTGCTTTTCCCTGTCGGGTGCCGCCGCCCCCGCTGCACTTGCCCCTTCCGCTCCCGGCCTAGTGTTCTTGGGCATCTGTGCCTGTTGCATCATGTGCTCCAATGCACACACATCTTTAAGTTACGTTGTCTTATATGGTTGTTGGGGGGCTTATATCCTTCTCCCCTAGTTTGACACAGTTACTTACCCAGTTAATTATTCTGTTGCAGATGCTTCTTGTGATTGCCCCTGATGAGCGTTTTTAAGCTGCAAAACGCGTCGAGCTACTAGCATTATCGTGTATTCAATTACACACCTATTGAGATATGTCTTCTACTATTTCTATAATTACAGTGTATACAAAGCCCATAGACTGTGCAGATGCTACTCTTTATATTGGTTTTATCCAAACCATGAATATGGTGGATCCCCTGATTGTACCATGTGACTAATTTTCAAAACGATGTTACTATTTGTTGTTATGGGGTTAGGAATTGGCACCATGTTACTGGTGCACTTCTCTACATTTACAACTAATGTATGTAAACATGTTTTTTACGTATCAATAAATTGTTCATTATTCCACTATTCTATTCACTTTGTCACCATGAGCTTCAAATAAAGTCCCACCTTTTTTTTTTTTTTGCATTGTTGCTGTCTTGCAACTTTGCTCCCATTCGTCATCACTTTAAAGTGATTGCAAATGATAAAACAACCCATTTAGTTCATAATAGAAACGAAAGGCAAAACATTTACAGTATGTGTAGGTATAAAATAGCATTATAAATAACTTTTTTTCCTTTTCACACAGTGAAAGTGATCGTATACCCTCTGTTCTCAGCTGTAGAAGAACAGTGACAGAACAGTAAAAGAAGCAGAACACTGATTAGCTGGTCTGTGTCACATGGTCTCTCCTCCTATTAGCATGCACCTGATAGACTGTGCTGCTTCTCCTTCACCCTCTCTGAGCTCTGCTGTACAGACTGTATGGTACACAGTAAGAGGCTAACAGCGAATAATATTCAGTTACTGTTGTGAGTTTTAAATTTATATACAGAGTCCAGTTTTAAATATACACATTGTTATATTTTATTATATTCAAGGGAATATCCGCCCCCAACCCACCCAAAAAAGCACATTAATTAATACACACTAGTTAAGGGGCTTAAAACTTACATAACATGTTGTCTTATGCCAAGGTCCAGATTCATTTTATAATGACAATATGAATTCTATTGTGAACGTTGCCAGTCTGAATAATTATCTGCTTTGTGCAGAATCAAGAGCTTTCCGTTCCACATTTCTTTCTGCTAGGGTGATGAAAATTTTGATTTCAAAACTGCTGATTGCTCAACAACAGTAATGTGAATAGAAAAACTACAACTCCTTTCTTACTGAATTTCTACAATAGAAGTGGATTTGTATCGGAGAGCTGAGTATTATAGGCTGCACAGGATAGATAGGTGGTATTTTATCTATATCAGCCTCCCTTCACTTTTTGCAGCCATAATTAAAAAAGAAGTACAAGGATTTAATTTTTTTTTTTTTTAGAATAATATTTACCTAAGTGCATGCAGCATCAGTCCAATGCTGCATCTGACCCCCACCGGCTATAAGGCTGAGAACCGAGTGATCAAACACTACTGATCGCTCAGTTCTCAGAGCTCCATAAGCAAAGAGCTGGTGACTGTCAGTCAAATGAGCTTTGGATGTGCTTCTCCTTTAACCTCCCTGGCGGTATGATTCTTTCAGATTTTAGGTGCTGAAAGCGGTACCATTATTTGCATGGAAATTTGGCGTTATATACTGTAGGCCTGTAATTCTTAGGAATAACTCACTTAAATCTGACCAAACAGGAGTCCAGTAGGCATCCCGGGTATGACATTTAAAAAAAAAAAAAATTATAAATTATATTATAATAAATAATTAAAAATAATTATAACAAATAATAGTATAATTATAATAATAATAATAATAATAATAATAATAAAATATATATAATAATTATAATAATATTAAAAAAATATAATAATTATAATAAATTATAATTATAATAAAAATTATTAAATAATGTAATCAACTCAAAATCACTGACAATTTCTCAGTTGCAGAATTGTCGCTGTCATTACTTTTTTCTTTATGACGAATTTCCCCACAAATCGCTATTGCTCAATTCTGCAAGTGATTATAATGTATTATCACTGTTTTCTAGCTGCTCTTTTGACATAAAGGGACACTTTTGGTTGCTATGGACAATCTTCAGTTTGCAGGGAGAAAGAATCGTTTTTATTATACAAAAGTACATGTAGGACACTGGGCAGACCACTAGGTACATGGGGGGTGTGTATTTTTTACATACAGTACTGTAATCTATAAGATTACAGTATACTGTATGTAATGTGTTTGCTTACTTTTTTGAATTTGGCGCTGATCTCCGCCCCCGTGCATCGTAACGTCGCAGGGAATGGAGATCGGCGGCACACGGGGACACTGTGTGGATCGAGCGAGCACCCGCTCGCTCACACAGCGCGGATGCATCGCTGGATCCAGGGACAAGGTAAGTAAACCCTGCCTATGGATGCTGCGAGGCGAACCCGAGTCTGACTCGGGGTTAGCGTTTGCAGCACAGAAATATAACCCCGAGTCAGACTCGGGAATACCGCCATGGGGGTTAACTACCTCCCAATCACGCTATAGCCAAAAGATGACTACAGCCCAGGCCTTAATTGCTGGGACGGTGTCCCTGTATGTCCTCCTGAGCATGCACTGTCTGTGCACCCCCTTCAGAGTGTGCGACACGCTTTATGATCAGAAAGTCAATGAGACTCGTTTGATCGGAGTAAGAGGCCAATCCAGGTGATCAGCTGTCAGACAATGACAGCTGATCACGTGATGTAAACAGAAGATTGGTAATCGGCTTTTTTCCTCTCGCTGATAGCGTGTGGAAAAAAAACAAGCCGATGACCGGCTGAAGGACATGTGCCGTTCCTTCAGAGCTGTGTGCCGTGGCCGAGATTCACGTGTGAATGCGCGGTAGTGATGTCATTGTGGGTCAACTATTTAACCACTTCAATACCAGACACTTACACCCCCTTCCTGCCTAAGGCAATTTTCAGCTTTCAGCTTGACAATTTTTATCATTTTGTTCCCACAAATAGAGCTTTCTTTTGGTGGTATTTGATCACCTCTGCGGTTTTTATTTTTTGCTAAACAATAATAAAAAAAGATCGAAAATTTTGAAAAAAATAAAGTTTTGTAAATAAGTAAGTTTTCTCCTTCACTGATGGGCACTGATAAGGCAGCACTGATGAGGTGGCACCAATGGGGTGGCACTGACAATGGGCACTGATAAGCTGCACTGATGGACACTGGTAGGTGGCACTGATGGGTGGCACTGATATGCAGCACTAATTTGCATTGATAGGCGGCATTGGTGGGCACTGATAGGTGACACTGATGGCCATTGAAAGGCTGCACTGATGGGTACTTATGAGTGGCACTGATAGGCGGCACTGCTGGGCACTGATGGGCACTCATATGTGGAACTGATGGGCACAGATATGCGGCACTAATAGATGGCACAGATAGGCATCACTGATGGCACTGGCAGGCATTGGGGATGAGCACTAATTGGCAGCTGCCTGGGCACTGATTGGCATTTCTCTGGTGGTCTAGGGTGGCATCAGTGCTGTCTTAATGAGAGGGCACACCTGGGCACTGCCCAGGGGCCCTAGCTGCATGGGGAGCCCCTGCACTTTCCCCTAAGCAGCTGGTCCTTGAGCCCACGCTGCCCCTAAATTGGGGGTCCAATGGTGGCACTAAGAGTGATAGATACACAGGGGGGGCAGTCTGCCTCCGACCTACTTGATGTCTGTTTACCTGCACTGTCATCGTTGTAAGGGCCCCAGAGCATTTCTTTGCCCAAGGGCCCATGATGCTATTAAGAAGGCCCTGGGTGGCATACCTGGTGGTCCAGTGTTGTGGCCATCCTAGGTGGTCCTGGCAGCATCCTGGTGGTCCTGGGTGGGCATCCGAGGGGGAGTTGCGCTGATAAAAAATCAGCACAGACCCCCTGTCACGAGAGCAGCCGATCAGCTCTCCTCTACTTCTGTCTGTCAGACACAAGTTAGGAAAAGCCGATCAACGGCTCTTCCTGTTTACATCGTGATCATCCGTGATTAGACACGTCTGATCGTGTGGTAAAGAACCTCTGTCACAGGCTCTTTACCAAGATCGGTATAGCGGTGTCACCAGTTACAGTGATGCACGCCCCCATGCCCAGTCAGGATAACTGAACCACCACCGGCCTTCATTCTGCAGACCGAGTGAAGATGGAAGCCTCTATAGTGGTGACAGCGTGTCGTTGGAGGGCTTTGTTTCAAGGTAAGTCTTTCATAATGTGATAGTATGCGGTGCGGTAGTTTACTACCACTTTAACGTTGATCTCCAAGAAAAAAAAATATTTACCCTTTTGTGCAACTGGTCCCCTCAATCCTTTTCCCCTCTCTGCCTGATCAGTCCCAGGTCTCTGATGTCACCCTGTGTAATGCAGAGCCAGCTGTACTGTATCGTACTGGAGGACACCAAGGGCCCACCCACATTCTGTTTATGACTAAGGCCTTATAGGCCTCGTACACACGATCGGACATATCCGATGAAAACGGTCCGCGGACCATTTCCATCGGATATGTCCGATCGGGAGTTTGATCCGATGGCGTGTACACACTATCGGATCAAATTCCCCGCCGCCGGACAGCGCGGTGACACGGCGGTGACGTTGACGCCGCCACGTCACCACCACGTCACCGCACCAGGAAGTTAAACACTTCCGCGCATGCGCCGAATCCATTCGGCGGCGGCGCGGCGGCGGTGGGGGACGACATGTCTGCTGGTAAGTGTACTAACCAGCAGACATGTCGGGCGGACAGATTCCACCGGATGGATTTCAAAGCATGCTTTGAAATCTGTCGGGTGGAGAAATCTGTCCGCTAGCCCATACACACGAGCGGAGATGTCTGCTGAAACGGTCCATCGGACCGTTTTCAGCGGACATATCCCCTCGTGTGTACGAGGCCATAGGCTGAAACGTGTCAACCATTCCTATTTGCGTTTGTCCACTGTGGCTTGTTAATAAACACTACTAATTTTTAGGAGTGAGGATCATCTTTTCTTCACATTCTAGAGCGCTAGACAGCGGGGAATAGAATAAAGCTGCCATACACATAGAGCTATCTCTAAGGGCTCCTTCACACTGATCAGTTAAAAAAAAAAAAAAAAAGCGGAAGAGAAATGCATCTCTTTAAATCCTATGGAACCCTTTTTTTTTTTTACTAGTAATGGCGGCGATCAGTGACATTATTACAGTAATCAGTGCTTAAAAATGCACTGTCACTGTACTAATGGCACTGGCAGGGAAGAGGTTTAACATCAGGGGCAATCAAAGGGTTAAATGTCTCCCTAGGGAGGGCTTCCGAACTGTTCAGGAGGGTGCTTGTGCTGTGGGAAGGCAGAGATCCGTGTTTCTGCTTGGCAAAAACACAGGATCACTACCTTCCCTTATCACAGAATTGGGATCTGCCTTATTTACATAGGCAGATCGCTGTTCTGCCTGTGTCACAAATGATTACCGGGTGCCAAACCTGGATATGATTTATAAAAGGAGCAGTTCACTGCATTGCTTTTTGCATAATGTGTTTTACTCTAGGATTTGTAGAAGGCTTGCCGTTGTTTTCCATATTAGAAGCACCCTGAGATGGATCTACGTGTGTTCCTGTGTTCCAATCCTATACTGATTTTCTATTTTTTTCGTTCTTTGTACATTTTAAACAATTAAACATTTTATTTAAAACAATGTTTTTGTCGCACCCACATTCCTTCCATTCCTTCCTTTCTTTTATGTGCACCCAGGACCCAACATTTCTTGTAAGTTTCTTCTACTGCGTGGGTTTGTGGAATACACTCATTTGGGAATGTGTGGCATATCTTTTGGCCTCTAAATTGTTGAAAAAAAACATGTTTAGCCTCATTCTAAAAATATTCTTAGTCATCATTCAGTTTTTATTATGTGCTAGTCCTTAAAGCTGGATTCCAAGCAAATAGAAAATGCACAAATGAATGCAGCTCTGTTTTTATTAATACATCCATCATTAAAAAGTGGTATTAAAACCAAAATTAACACGTTGCCGCATACCAATCATTAGGTGTCGTGGCTGCGTTTGTTTTCTTTTTAGTTGTTTTACCCCCTCTGTTTTCACCTGGTGGTCTGTCCAGTAACACACCACTCTGGATGAAGGAGCACAGGACACCTTTGGAGAGCAGCATTGTTAAAGGGACACTAAAGGTTCATGTTTTTTCACTTTAATGTATCCTATGTATTAAAGGGGTTGTAAAGGTACAAGTTTTTTTACCTTCATGCATCCTATGCATAAAGGTAAAAAAACATCTAGCAGCACCGCCCCCCCCCGAGCCCCCGTTGTACTTACCTGACCGTTTGAATGTCCCGGGCGCGTCCACGTCATCCTCTTCGGTTCCCAGCCTGGCCGTTGATTGGCTAGGCTGGGCGGATTGATAGCAGCGCAGCCATTGGCTAGCGCTGCTGTCAATCAGGGCGGATGACGCGGCGCGCTGGGGGGCGGAGCCGAGTGATACAGTCGGCGGCTATGGCCGCCGCTGTATCACGGGAGCGCGCTCGCAAAAGCTTTCCTCCATGCAAGCGCCCTCGCATGAAGAAGGAAAGCTTTTGCGAGGAGGAGCCCAGACAGCCGCTGAGGGACCCCAGAAGACAGGTTTCCGGGCCACTCTGTGCAAAACGAACTGCACAGTGGAGGTAAGTATCACATGTTTGTTTTTTTTTTGTTTTTTTAATCCCTGACTTTAGTGTACCTTTAAGGTGAAAAAACATGCGACAATACCGTCCCCCCAGCCCCCCTGTTTTACTTACCTGAGCCCGTTCACCTGCGGCGCTCACACCCGACGTCCTCTTCACCGCTCAGCCTGGTCGTTGATTGGCTAGAGTGGATGGATTGAAAGCAGCACAGCCATTGGCTCGCGCTGCTGGCAATCACATGCAATGACACGGCATGCCGGGGGGCGGGCCCGAGTGATACAGTGAGAGGACGGCTGTATCGCGGGAGCGCGCTCGCATGAAGGTGGAAAGTTCTTGTGGGCAGGACCAGAGACAGCTGCCAAGGGACCCCAGAAGTAATGGATCGGGCCACTCTGTGCAAAACGAGCTGCACAGTGGAGGTAAGTATAACATGTTTGTTATTTTTTTTTATTTTTCTCTTTACACCACCTTTAATTTGGAGGAAGTGGAGTGATAGATGTACTAGCAGATTTAGATACACTAACACATTGAAGCCAAACTCCAGCACACTTTATAAGCAAACTGTTTTTTTTTTTTCCTTTTGGGATAAAGATTTCACAATAAATAAATAAATAAAAGCTGATCATTGTAAGAACCCATGTCAGGCTTGTCTCAACCCTATAACTGCTAGATATGCAGAAAAGATTGATTTAAAAAACAACAGACTTACTAGACAGATCACCAGGTGAACATAAAGGAACGAAAGCCTAAAAAAGAAAAAACGAATGCAGCCATCATATCTCAGAACTGGTAAACTGCAATATAATAAATATTTGCTTTTGGGTTTAGAAACACTTTAAAATGTTTTTCTTTTGTTTTTAATCCAAACAGTGTATGTACCTTAAAAAGACATGAAATATGAACAAAGCATATCCTTCTATAGTGTGTACTTGTCTCAATTAGGAGCACTAAGGGGGGGGGGGGGGATTTACTAAAACTGAAGCACACAGAATTTGCTGCAGCTTTGCATAGTAACTAATCAGCTTCCAGGTTTTATTATCAACGATTAATTGTATAAACTGAGATTAGAATCTGATTTGCTACCTTGTACAGCTGCACCAGATTCTGGGTGCTCCAGTTTTAATAAATCTACCCTAAAGCCTCATACACACGATCGGATTTTGGCCAGGGAACTTGTATTGCATACAAACAGCAAAGAATTGTCAGCCACCAAACACAAATCTATGTGTTTTTTTCAGCTCTTTGGCGCCACCATTTGGGCAACTTCTGCTAATGTGTTATGGCAAGCATTGGTTCTCAGCATGCGTGTTTGTACTTTGGAGGTTTGTCCGAAGTACTTGTGTACACACAAACAGATAATCCAACAATACACATTTGTTGGCGGAAAATTTTAAAGCATGTTTATCCAACATTTGTCTGCAGAAAATCCGACAACAATTGTCCGATGGAGCATACAAACGGCTAGATTTTCCATCAACGGCCTGGCATCACACAATTCCTGTCTGAAAGATTGATCGTGTGTACGAGGCTTAAAGGGACACTAAGGTCAGGGCTTTTTAAAAAAAAAAATAACAAACATGTTATACTTACCTCCACTGTGCAGTTAGTTTTGCACAGAGTGGCCCGGAAACCTGTCTTCTGGGGTCCCTCGACGGCTGTCTGGGCTCCTCCTCGCAAAAGCTTTCCCTCTTCATGCGAGGGCGCTCGCATGGAGGAAAGCTTTTGCGAGCGCGCTCCCGTGATACAGTGGCCATAGCCGCCGACTGTATCACTCGGCTCCGCCCCCGGCGCGCCGCGTCATGCGCTCTGATTGACAGCAGCGCTAGCCAATGGCTGCGCTGCTATCAATCCGCCCAGCCTAGCCAATCAACGGCCAGGCTGGGAACCGAAGAGGACGACGTGGACGCGCCCGGGAGATTCGAACAGTCAGGTAAGTACAACGGGGGCTCGGGGGGGGCCGGTGCTGTGAGATGTTTTTTTACCTTAATGCATAGGATGCATTAAGGTAAAAAAACGTGTACCTTTACAACCCCTTTAAGTGTCTCTTTTGTCTGCTGCTTCAATCTTCTGCTATCTACATGAGTCACTTCTGACATGTTTTCCAGACACCAAAAGAAAAATGGTGACAGGGGAGGGATCTCCAGCCTCAGATCCATTCCCTCCCCTCCAATCAGCTCTCAGAGCTCTCAGAGCTCTCTGCAGATTATAACTTTAGGTCTCCGCCCCCTTTTTTCTGAACTCTGAGACAAGCTTTAAAATTCAGAACTTTCAACAAATGTGGAGAATAGGGATGAGCTTCGAGTTAGAGTCGAACTCATGTTCGACTGGAACATTGCCTGTTCGCCGAACAGCGAACTATTTGGGGTGTTCGCGGCAAGTTCGTGTGAACTTTAGAACCCTGTTAAAGTCGAACGTTTGAAATATAAAGTGCTAATTTTAAAGGCTAATATGCAAGTTATTCTAATAAGTGTTTGGGGACCTGGATCCTGCCCCAGGGGACATGTATCATACAAAACAATAAAAGTAAAATATACCTTTAAATTTCGCACCTAGGAGGGGTGTATAGTTTGCCTGTAAAGTAGCGCTTGTTTCCCATGCTTAGAACTGTCCCTGCACAAAGTGTCATTTCTGAAGGAAAAAAAGTAATTTAAAATTACTCGCGGCTATAATGAATTGTCGGCTCCCGGCAATACAGAGAAAAGTCATTCATAAAAAAAAAAATTTGTGGGGGTCCACGGCATTTTTTTTTTAAATGTTTGTTTTAAAAATTTGGGGTGGAGTTCCCCTTAAAATCCATACCAGACCTGGAATGGATATTTGGGGGAAACCCCACATAATTTTTTCTTAATTTGACGCAGGGTTTCTCTTAATATCCATACCAGACCTGAAGGGCCTCGTAATTGAATTTGGGGGCACCCCCACGCATTTTTTTTTATGAATGACTTTTCTCTGTATTGCTGGTATCTGACAATTCATCATAGCCAAGAGTGATTTTAAATGACTTTTTTCCTTCAGAAATTACATTTTGTGCAGGGACAGTTCTAAGCACAGGAAACAAGCGCTACTTTAAGGCATACTATACACCCCCCTAGGTACGAAATTTAAAGGAATATTTCAATTTTACTGTTTCACTTTAAGCATTATTAAAATCACTGCTCCTGAAAAAACGGCCATTTTTTAAAACTTTTTTTGTATTGATACCTGTCCCCTGGGGCAGGACCCGGGTCCCTAAACACTTTTTAGGAAAATAACTTGCATATTAGCCTTTAAAATTAGTACAGTACTTTAGATTTCAAACGTTCGAGTCCCATAGACTTTAACAGGGTTCTAAAGTTCACACAAACTTTTGGTCTATTCGCAGGTTCTGGTGTGAACCAAACCCAGGGGTGTTCGGCTCATCCCTAGTGGAGAATAAATGGCTGCAGATAGATAGGTACAACTTATGTAGGAGGATTTGTTTTATCTCTGTGTATCACCTGATGCCAGTCACTTTATTGGGTATATGTGAGGGTTTAAAACCACTTTAAACAGAAACTATATCTATTCCCATGAATTTACTTACAATCTGCCTAGTCATTTCCTCAACCATTTCTATTTTATAAATCGGTTTCAGTCACTAAAAGAAGTGAAACAAGTAGTAGAAGTAGTAGCAAATCCAACACTCCTTAGCTGTCTGATGTGTTCGGTGTTAATGCTTGTGTCAGTTTCACACAATAAAATGTGAAATATTTCAATGTGTTTTTTGATATATGATTCTCTGTTATTTTCTCTTCTTCATGGGTCAGTTTTAAATGTCTGAACCCCATTTTGTTTGGGCTAGGCTAATTTACTTTTATGTGTTTCCATTCGATCTTACAGCGACACCAACAGTGATCCCAACTAAAGCTAATGAAGGGTGCTACAATATGATTGGACAATTATAAATCTTGCTAAGTAACAGCATGAAAGGAGAATAAAAGCACACCACAAGAGTAGTATTTTATTTGAGTTTTTATAGCCTAAAGTAGAGTTCCTGGCTTTTTTTAGTTTATTAAATGTCAGCAGCTAAACTTTTTGTAGCTGCTGACTTTAAATAAACAAAAAAAGCCTGAAAGCCTTAATAAACAGACACTTACCTGTTCCACAGTGCAGCTCCTCTCCCTCTCCTCTCCTCCGTGCCTCCATTGGAACTGTGGGCACCAGGCTGTGACAGCATGCAGCTTTACAAACGGGCGCACACAGAAGATTGCCGAGAGGGAGGGGCCGCCTAGGTGGAAAGGAGGAGTCACTCGTAGGTGGAAGGAGGAAGTGGGACAGGAAGTCCCTCTCTAAAGTAGTCACCCACTCCCCCTCCCCCCAAATAAATTACATGCCAAATTTGGCATGTAAGGAAGGGAGGAGTGCTCCCCTTAAGGACCGCCGCATGTACATATACGTCGGCAGAATGGCACGTACAGGCACATTGGCGTACCTGTACGTCCCTGCCTAGACGTGGGTCGGGGGTCCGATCGGGACCCCCCCGGTAAATGCGGCGGTCCCCGTGGCTTCAGGAGCGATCCGGGACGAGGGGGCAGCTGTTCGTTTTTGTCCGCCCCCTCCGGATCGCTCCCAGGCACGCACTCCCCCGCCCTCTGCCTGTGTAAACACAGGAAGGGGGAAGTGATGTAATTTTCAACCGCCGCTGAGGAGAGAAGACATCACACAGTAAGTCTGCACAACACTACACTGACACCAGGACATAAAGGCACATTAACCCCCCCCCACCCCCCTGTCACAGTGTCACTGAATGCAGTGATCATATATTTACTGATCACTGCATTTAGTGTCAGTGTGACAGTTAGTGTGACAGGCAGTTAGTGTTAGGTCCAGGGTAGCCCCCGTACCCCCCCTAATAAAGGTTTAACCCCTTGATCACCGCCCTAGTTAACCCTTTCACCCCCTATTGCCAGTGTCACTAAGCGATCATTTTTTTATTAGTGGCACTGTTGCCGCTAGGTAGCTAGTTTTATTTTGATTGCGATTTTTTTTTTTACTAAACACATGTGGCTGAATACATTTTGGCCTAAATGTTTGACTAAAATTTAGTTTATTCAATTTTTCTTATAACAAAAAGTAAAAAACATAGATTTTTTTTCAAAAATGTCGCTCTATTTTTGTATATAGCGCAAAAAATAAAAATCGCAGAGGGGATCAAATACCATCAAAAGAAAGCTCTATTTGTGGAGAAGAAAAGGATGTAAATTTTGTTTGGGAACCACGTCGCACGACCGCGCAATTGTCTGTTAAAGCGACGCAGTGCCGAATTGTAAAAACGCCTCTGGGCATTTAGCAGCATATTGGTCCGGTCTTTAAGTGGTTAAAGTGTGGAACTCCGCTTTAAAGTGATTGTAAAGGCTGAATGTTTTTTTACCTTTATGAGTTTCCATGATTTCCTATGGGGAAACTTGCTTTGATATAGGAGTGCTTTGGATTACAAGCATTCTTCTGGAACAAATGTTGCTCGTAATCCAAGGTACCACTGAATATGCAATGCGCTGTGTAAATTGATGGCACTATATAAGTACCTGTAACAAATACAGGCATACCCCACTTTTAAGTACACAATGGGACCAGAGCATGTATGTAAAACGAAAATGTACTTAAAGTGAAACAATACCTTTTTTTCACTTATAGGGTGTAGTGGGGGGTCAGGGGGGTGTCAGGAGCTGTAGTTGAGGTCTCAGGGGCTGTAGTTGAGGTCTCAGGGGCTGTAGTGGGGGTGTAAGGAGCACACTGGAACGGGGCAGGCTATGCTCTCTGAGCTTCAGCTCCTTTTACTACGGCTGAAAAATGTCTGTACAGTACTCGTAAGGCACTTTACATACACTCACGGGTATGTCCTTATTCGCGAGTGTATGTAAAGTGAGTGTACTTAAAGCGGGGTATGCCTGTAAATAACAACTTTCATGCAACATTCACACATTTCCTAATGGAATCTTGGGTGAATATATGTTGATCTAGGGTGTAACTAGTTTAAATCTTGGGTAAATACATTGATTATTATGCCATGTACACACGATCGGAAATTTCGACAAGAAAAGTCTGATGTGAGCTTTTGGTTGGAAATTCCGACCGTGTGTAGACTCCATTGGAATTTTTCTGTCAGAATTTCCACCAAGAAAAATTTGAGAGCTGGTTCTCAAATTTTCCGACAAGAAAAGTTCTTGGAGGAAATTTTGATCGTCTGTATGCAATTCCACCGCACAAAAAAACATGCATGCTCGGAAACAAGCTCGTCTGTGACATCCAGGGCAGGGAGAACGAGAGGTGAGATGTGGCAGGGGGGTCAGTATGTGCGGACCATACCTGGACGCTATCACAATACACCGCACAGCAGGGGGAGAGACAGTGTACAGAGCTGGAGCAATGGTGAGCAATGTGCAGAGTCCAGAGGTGGTGGTGGGGAGGGGGGGATGTGCAGGGGTCCCAGGCTGGGGGGGGGGGGTTAATGCACAGGAACTGTGGCAAGTAACTGTGGCAATCTGCATCTGGTGGCATGTGACTGGCAATCTGCATCTGGTGGCATGTGGCAATCTGCCTATGGTGGCATGTGGCAATCTGCATCTGGTGGCATGTGGCAATCTGCATATGGTGGCATATGACTGTGGCATGTGGCAATCTGCATCTGGTGGCATGTGGAAATCTGCATCTGGTGGTATGTGGCAATCTGCATCTGGTGGCATGTGACTGTGGCAATCTGCATCTGGTGGCATGTGGCAATCTGCATCTGGTGGCATGTGACAATCTGCATCTGGTGGCATGTGACTGTGGCATTCTGCATCTGGTGGCATGTGGCATTCTGCATCTGGTGGCATGTGGCAATCTGCATCTGGTGGCATGTGGCAATCTGCATCTGGTGGCATGTGACAATCTGCATCTGGTGGCATGTGACTGTGGCATTCTGCATCTGGTGCATTGTGGCAATCTGCATCTGGTGGCATGTGACTGTGGCATTCTGCATCTGGTGCATTGTGGCAATCTGCATCTGGTGGCATGTGACTGTGGCATTCTGCATCTGGTGGCATGTGGCAATCTGCATCGGGTGGCATGTGACTGTGGCATGTGACTGTGGCACTATGGTGAGTTTAACTATTTAATTGTATATTACAATATAATAATAAAAATAATGTGCTTCAATCATCCTGACACCATATTAACCATGGTGTTGTGATGATTGAAGTGCTAACACCAGACATTTCCTGACAAATTGGCCACGAAAAACCGCATTGTCGGCCCGCATCATCGGGCCTTGGCACAATTTTCATCCACAATGCCGATCCCCGGTGCCAAAAAGGTTTGGGACCACTGCTCTAAAGCATTGAGCATCATTTTTCTCAGCTCAGCGTAGTGCTGTACGTAACTGCGTTCTTGACGGTCAGACTTTGTTGTGGCCGTGTGTATGCATCACAAGTTTGAGCCAAAATTCCGTCGGAAAAAAAAACACGGTATACTTGTTGGATTTTCAGATCGTGTGTACGCGGCATTGGACTTTTAATGCTCATTCACATGTGAGATTGGGGGAGCAGTAAAATCCCACAACTGAGCTGTGGTTTTACCACCCATCAACTAGTCCCCCTTTAGCTCTGGAGGCAGCGTTCGGGGGGAACACCGGCCGCGGCAGGAATTATACCCCTGTCACTTTCATCGAGCGCTACAGCCCACCAATCACGACCTATTCAGATGAAAGGGGCCACTCTGCCACGCACTAGTGCAGGATAGAAGGGCTTAAAGCGGGAAGGAAGGTGGCAATACAATGCCTCCTCACCACCTGTCAAATGCTCTCTGAAGAGCAAACCAAACATGGATCACTCTTCAGAGTCCAAAGCGCATGTGAACGAGATCTTAGCCTAAATCACAATTTGTAACAGACTGAAATTCCTAACCTAGTAAGAGATACAGAAAAAATATTTATTGAATAAGTCCATGGTTTACCTATAACAGGCTCTTTATGAGCTGGAACTGTGGTTAGGTGTGAGGATCCAGGTTTAGTGATGTATATATGAACTATGCTGGGTAACGTGAGTCACGGAAACCTAAAATAAACAGCTATCTGCTAACGCTTTTATATTTATGGCTGCATATTACACATTGACCCCCATCCCAACTTCCAGAAACAAAGAGCTATTGAAGAACACCCACAGCTGGAAAGACCCCATTAAGGCTCCAGGCCTGAAGAACTGTGAAAGCATAGATAATGTTCCTTGCATATCTGTAGATTACGGGGTGGGAGTTTATTAGCCCACTGAAGGACACAATGCAGAAGGATGGTCTCCTGGGAGTCCTCTAATCTTGGAGACATTGAAAACTTTAAAGTAACATGGAGTGTGAACCAAATAACCTCTCTGCAGAAACTCTTAATTTCACATTTTTTTAATTAATAGTTAGCTGGTTAGCTCTTTATCAGTCATCTTCCGTGACCTATTTCTTCACTAATGTACATTTGGCATAAGAACCTCAACATGTGGACCTATTTAGGAAGACAAAATATATGCAAATTCTATTAATTCCTGTTTTGTTTAGGTCCAGACAAAAATATACACTCCTGACAAACTGCTAATGCCCCTGTTTCATCATATTAGACAACCCGTCAGATTTTGTAACGGAAGTGACATTCTGTTGCCGCCATCTTGCTACACCCTGCACTCCTCCACAGTAGAGTGAAAAGTCAGCAAGAGGACATCTTGTTACACCCACCAGAGTTTTGCATTTCACCCTTTTTTTTAACAGTAAACTGAGTTTATACAGTGGAACCTTGGATTCCGTTCCAGGAGAATGCTTGTAATCCAAAGCACTCGCATATCAAAGCAAGTTTCCTCATAGAAGTCAATCGAAATGAAAATAGTTTGTTCCGCATTGACCTCAATGGCATGCAATACCGCATGTGGCCAGAGGTGGGGGGCACCGACAAGCCTCGGAAATGCTCGGGGACACTCTAATCAATATTCCAATTGCACACAGACCTGGATTAGTGGCTCGTAGAAAGAGAGTGGGTGCTGAAACAATCCTCAGCTAGGCACTGGAACCATCAAACAGTTAAAAAATATTTGCCTGCACACCACGGATCGCAGACAGCATCCAAAATGTTATACAAATAAGGCATTACAAAAAAGTGCAACGTTTCGACCGCGCAGGACTGAGTGTTTTCCACATGTTTTTTTCATATGTTTTGATTGGTGATTGTTTCTTATATATGTCTTTTTGATACACTGACTCACTTGATTACTTGCCTGACGAAGAGGTCCTGCGTGGCCTCGAAACGTTGTACTTTTTTGTAATGCCTCATTTGTTAATTGCTTATTTCATTGCTAATCTGACAGAACAGAGCTGCTTTGAAAAATCATCATCAAAACAGTCAGACGGGTTTCAAAATAGTGAATTTCACTATATAAGCTCAGTTTACTGTTAAAAATAAGTGCGAAATGCAAGACGTCAGTTTGCCGCCTTCTCCCTGTATCCTTATTGTGGACAAGTGCGGCGTGTAGCAAGATGGCCACGACGTAACATCACTTCTGTTGCAAAACTTGATGGGTCCTCTAATCTGACAAAACACCCCCCCCCCATCCTACCAACATTGCGCCAAGCCTGACGTGGCATCATTAATGTAGGCTTGCTTGGCGGCGTGCTGACGTGTGGATGGGCGGTAACGAGTTTCAAAGCAACGGCACACCAGAAAAACCCCTGTAATGACGTCACGTTCGACCCGGCGCCATCTTGTGTTCCAGACTGCTCCCATCCAGTGACACAGCCAGTGCTTGAGGCTGCTAGGACACCCAGATGGCTCAGAGAGGCCTGGAAACTGACGAGACCTAACTACTTTACTCATCCATCGTGAGTTGCCATTGTCTTGCTCTTATTAAATCATTGATTTTAATACTGCACTGTGTCTGGCGCCCCTCTGTTGCTGTTTCCACGATACAAAGTCACTTGCTTCACTGTAAGGGTGCGCCAGGTTCTTTTTGATTATTTTACATCTCATGGACTTCCATAATGGACTTACTTACCTATTTTATTATAATGCTTTGCTAATTTTATGTTTGCGATACACCCCTCTAGTGCCACTTTATATATCTTTTATTGTTCTGCTTTAAAGTTATTTTACACAATCACCTTGTAAAACAATCCATTCAGTTTAAAATATAAAAATGAAAGGCAAAAGATTTGTGAATAGATATAAAAAAAACGTTATAAATACCTTTTTTTTTTTTATAAGTGATCACATTCCCTCTGTTCTCAGCTGCACAAGAGCTTGAGGCAGAAAAACAGCAGCACACTAAGCTTCCTAATGAAAGGCTGTGCTAGGGGGGCCGGGTGCCAGGACAAGTCTGTTCCCAGCAATACTAGAGATCTGACTATGGTGTATTCTCCTGTTTGGTGTGGTCAGTTTTTAATAGGAGAGCAGAAGGACTGGCAGGAACACCGGGGATTTCACACAAAGGAATAAAAACAAAGAGAACAGAATACTTTCTCATACAAGTGTAGCGCCTGTGTAATTCCCAGTTCCGGTGCTATTAAAATTTAAAGGGATAATCAGAGTGTAAGTGACTCTGATTCTAATTGCAATCATTTGAGTAGGGTCTCTGTTTCAAATTGGCTGTGCTGTGGGCTCATTCTGTTGTTGCTGGAGTGTTGTTCCACCCCAGGACGATAGGTGGCAGCAGTGGAAGCTGAGGTTTGAATGTTCTCTCCCAGCGACCATTTAGGAGGTTTGGGCCTCGCTGGGCATGCTGGGAGAGAGTACTTATGGAACAGACGCCATTGGTTTGGGTTCGTTCTTCTTCGATTGTGGCACCCACCTTAAGGGTGGCCGCATCACCGCGCCCCTAGCGTTATGGCCTACCTGGCCGGGGTGTGCGTGCCACGCTGTGTTCCTGGTTTCTGGGCCATGTTGGTCTGGAACATTTAGGCAGGACGGGGACTCAGTAATCAACTGGGTTCCCACTTTTGAAGATCCCAAGCGAGTGTAGCTCTTTGGTGGGGAGTCCATCTGAAGAGCGCCAATGAGAGGCTGGCGGTCTAACAGGATTCAGACGATCCACCGGGGATCAAGGTACTGGACACTGAAGGATTTACTCCTCTTTCAGTCGGTACCTGGGCGACGTTAAGAAGAAGATCCAGGTGAAACGTTACTTAGGAGGGCTACCTCCATATCTTCAATCAGAGAAGGCCTGTGGCAGAGGCGTTTCCCTGACGTTCATTCGGGAGGGTCTGTGGCAGAGACCTCTTCCCAAGTTCCAAGTGATACTCTGGCTGCCAGGTCAGTGAGAGAGACCTGTCCAGGTACGCTATACCCACTCCGGCTGGAATGGTGAAGAAAAACGAAGTGTTGTCGGAAGCAGGACTGTTTTCCTATTGTACGCCTGAATCTGCTGTTCTCCTTCCAACCTTCATCTGTCCTTTTCATCCCCTGTTTACTGTTTTTACCCAGCTGGGTAATAAAGAGCACATAAAAGACATTCCTTTGCGGACATTCCTTTTTCTACTGTTGCATTCATCAATCACCCCTAGACGTTCGGAAGAAGCCATAAGGTAATGTGCCATCCCATTCTATTACCAGCAGCCCCTTCGGGGGTACCGCTACATGTGGGGGCTCGTCCGGGATCGGCTGTTACCTCAACATATCAATATTCAGAAGTTTATTTCATTGTGAAAAAGGAATTGTTGTGTGTCAAAATGTGCTTGGTGAGGAAGGAGTTAACGTCGCCATTAAAGCCAGGCGCACGTGCAGCAAAGCCATGTGCACCTGCCATGTGGGAAGAAAAGTTTCCAAGTGGGAGGAGCTACCCACCCCTGCATGAAACGTGGGCTGAGTTTGGCGCCAAAGGACAGAGTGATTGCCCGCCCATCAGAGAAGGTCGTGCAAACATGTCTGTGCCATCAACGCCTTTTGGAAAGCTGAGACCCCCGATGTCTACCCCTGCAATGTCTTCTGCTGCTGGAGTTCCCCTGACGGATACCAGAATCCGTGTGTGGACCCAGGGGAAGTTCATGCTGTTTGCCAGCGGTAGCGTGGAGGCCCTCAGACTGTCCTGCCCCCGCTGTTCGGAGCTGGCCATCCGCATTTTGCCCTTTGCTCGATGGAAGAAGTGCCGGGCCTACCTGTTCCAAATCGAGCCACCGACCGAAACTCCCCGGGAGTACAAGGTGGACTGGATCACTGGGACTGTGACCGCGGAGGAGGAGGCCCCATGGCCGGAACCCTCCTCAACTACATTGATCATTGATCTGGAGATTGTGTCTCATCCACGCTTACCCTGCCATCGGCTGCTACCCCAACCAGATCACCGGAGGTAAGCGATGTGGATGACAACGAATGTTTGACCACTGTGCAAACTGATGCCGTGCCGGAGGCTACAGCCACCAACGTAGTCTCCGTGTGGCATGCCGTTGCTAAAGTGGGCCCCGCACAGGCTTCCCGCGGCTGCGGTCGAG
Source organism: Rana kukunoris (assembly GCA_029574335.1). NCBI lineage: Eukaryota > Metazoa > Chordata > Amphibia > Anura > Ranidae > Rana > Rana kukunoris. Next base: position 116,785,036 of record CM056051.1, on the reverse strand, counting down.
GCCTACCTGCATGCTCAAGTGACTTGACCAACGTCCCTATTGGGGGACGCACCTGCCTGCCTGCTGAGGAGTATGACACCTCTGACCTGGACTCATCGTCTAATGCTGGAGACGATGAGTGGTTTGAGCCAGAGTTCCCTGAGTCGCAGTGGGGTAAAAACTCCCGGCCTTCCCAATAACGCAACCAAAAGAAGCGCGCTTCTGATGCCAAGCCACAGACGGACGTCCCGCAGCTGACATGGGAAGTTGGAATGCTGGGCATCAGAGTCATTAATCCCATACCTGCCGCATTGCCTGTACTAAAGAGAGCGCCTGACGCTATTGTCTTACCAGGACTTGGACACCCCCGTAACCTGCCGAGACTGGCCCGCCTGCAACGCATCCTCATGAAGAAGGTGGCCATGGACTACGGGTGGGAATATCCCTACGTGCCTTCAGCTCTCATGCCCGTGATTGAAAAGATGAGAGAGGGATGGTACAGGGATGCCGTTTGGGAATATTTGATAGTACCCAAGACTGACCGCGACACAGAATATGCCTTCATCTATGTGGGTCAGCGGTTCGAAAGCTGCCTGAAGGATTGGTGCCCTGGCCGGTACATCTTTAATGATAAAGTGGTCCTCAAATGTCCCGGGAGAGTGGATCAAGTTATCTCTGTCACCACTACCAATTCCCGAGGGGGCATTGTCGTTTTGCTGGAACCACGGTTCTATAAGTAGGCCTCATGCCTGCGTTGTCACCTTTGCCATTGCTTTTGAAGAAGTTACGGACAAGAACTGTTGCCCCTTTCCAGTTTGTGTTTTCATCCCACCGGATACACACTTTGTTGCTTGTGCAGAACTTCAGGGGGTTTGATCAGTTAGTAAGGATAGGGTCTTGCCGGCTTCTTCACAGCACCAGGAAAAAGAGAAGATGAGAAGATACAGTTTTTCATGTCTCCCTTTTGCTGCTACCGTGTTTCCCCGAAAATAAGACACCGTCTTATATTTTTTTTTCCTCAAGAAATCACACTATGGCTTATTTTCGGGGGGTGTCTTATTTTTATTACAGAAAATAAAGGTTGCCTACCTGAACCACACTTGCGCTTCTTAGCATTTCCTCTGTCCACCTGTAGACTGAGATTATCGTATTCTGCACGCCATTTTTGGACCATTCGGATATCCAACTTCTTCTCTTTGCAAAAAGCCGTAAGATTCTTGCCTCGGGAGTCCTCCACAATTCCTTTCTTGTACTCAACAGAATAACTCTTTCTTTTTGCACTCATCTTGTCTGGTTGTACCACTACAAGATATCACTACAAGATTCGACACTACATCTTATTTTCGGAGATTCGACACTACATCTTATTTTCGGAGATTCGACACTACATCTTATTTTCGGAGATTCGACACTACATCTTATTTTCGGAGATTCGACACTACATTGCTACGTCTTATTTTCGGAGGGGTGTCTTATATTTCTATCTTGCGTCGAAATCCCGATACGGCTTATTTTCGGAGTACGTCTTATTTTCGGGGAAACACGGTAGTTGTTCTGAGTGAACAGTGGACTTCCTTATGCTGGTAGTACCAGCACACTGACCACTAGGGGCAGTGTTCTTCAACTTCTGCCAGCGCAGAGTAAATTGTATATATTTTCTCATATATTTTCTCCTAAGACTTTGCAGTTTGAGAAAATCTTAGCTCTTATAATTAATGTGTCTCTTTGGGAGGGAAAATAGGTTTCACCTTTTTAAAAGAGAGAAGGTGCAGCTTCAAATTCACCCTCAGTGACTTTTAGATGTATACCGATGTATATTGTGTGTATGTTCTTCCATTGTTTTTTTTTTTAAGGTTGTTGACCTTCTATCAACACTGCCGGAGAATGGGGCAGGATAGATAGTTAGGAATGTGTAATGTCATAATGCATTACTGTGAATATTTGTACAAAGTAATATTTTTATATTTTACTAATTTTATATCTTTTCTATCTCTCTCTTACTGTTATGCAGATTCAGGTCAGGCATTCAGGCTTGAATGGAAGAGAAAAATAGAGGGCGCTATACCACAAAGTGATAAATCAATATAACATTAATTGATCGTGATCTTTGAGAAACTAATATTACTATAGTGAATAATAACAAATAAAATAATGTCATGAATCACTCAATGACATAATGTCCCAACATCCATAGGTGGAGTGTAACAAATAAATGATTTGAATCTTCTTAATTTGTTGTATCTTGCTTATGTGAAAGTAAAATGCCACCACCAGACTTGAATCTTCTTTACACCCAAAAATGTGCTGATAAAAATGGATGCGCTTACCAGAATGAATTGACTACTTTAGTGAAAAAGTTAGTCAAATGAGCAAATGCAGGATTGGGCCTGCACACATACCGACAGGAAATGATTGATGTAAACCTCGTCACCAGGATTCCAAATAAGGATATGTAAAAAAAAAACAATGGAGAAGCCAAAAGCGTAATATTGTTTAATAAAAAATAGTAAAAACAAGGAAAAGCCAAATGGCCTCTTACTGTAGTTGTGCCTACCAGGCACTGGGGCTGCAGATGTATCACCGTCAATAGCGGTACAAGTGATTGGGTCGTCCGGGATCTCTGCTACCGCCGTAGCACAACCTCGCGTTCCCAGCTGCTAGCTCCACAGGTCCGGGAATCACGTCACGTGACCGGGTACCGCCTCCGATGTATGTTTCGTTCGTTGAACGTCTTCACGCCCCCCTGAATTGCTGATTCTGCTAGTATATTCCCTGGGCACATTGCTCAGAATGACACAGAGACATTATTTTATTTGTTATTATTCACTATAGTAATATTAGTTTCTCAAAGATCACGATCAATTAATGTTATATTGATTTATCACTTTGTGGTATAGCGCCCTCTATTTTTCTCTTCCAATCATTGCAATCAGTATTGTATATGAGAAGTAGCTTTTATAATCTGTAGAAGTATTTATTTATTTGTTTGGCGCTGATTTTCACTTTATCATTCAGGCTTGAATGCCTTGTGTTGGGACACTGAGGACAGTGTCTATTCAAGTGGGGGGAGTGTGTAGTGACTGTGTACTTCCAAGTACCGGTGCTATTAAAATTTAAGGGATAATCAGAGTGTAAGTGACTCTGATTCTAATTGCAATCATTTGAGTAGGGTCTCTGTTTCAGATTGGCTGTGCTGTAGGCTCATTCTGTTGTTGCTGGGGTGTTGTTCCAACCCAGTACGATAGATGGCAGCAGTGGAAGCTGAGGTTTGGGTGTTCTCTCCCAGCGACCAATCAGGAGGTTTGGGCCTCGCTGGGCATGCTGGGAGAGGGTATTTATGGAACAGATGCCATTGGTCTGGGTTCATTCTTCTTTAGGGTGGCCACATCACCGCGCCCCTAGCGTTATGGCCTACCTGGCCGGGGCATGCGTGCATGTTGGTCCGGAACATTTAAGCAGGACGGGGACTCAGTAATCGACTGGGTTCCCACTTTTGAAGATCCCAAGCGAGTGTAGCTGTTCGGTGGGGAGTCCATCTGAAGAGCGCCAATGAGAGGCTGGCGGTCTAACAGGATTCAAACGGACCACCGGTGATCAAGGTACTGGACACTGAAGGATTGACTCCTCTTTCAGTCGGTACCTGGGCGACGTTAAGAAGAAGATCCAGGCAAAACTTTACTTAGGAGGGCTACCTCCATATCTTCAATCAGAGAAGGCCTGTGGCAGAGGTGTTTCCCTGACGTTCATTCAGGAGGGTCTGTGGCAGAGACCTCATCCCAAGTTCCGAGTGATACTCTGGCTGCCAGGTCAGTGAGAGAGACCCGTCCAGGTATGCTATACCCACTCCGGCTGGAGTGGTGAAGAAAAAAAGTGTTGTCGGAAGCAGGACTGTTTCCCTATTGTATGCCTGAATCTGCTGTTCTCCTTCCAACCTTCACCTGTCCTTTTCATCCCCTGTTTACTGTTTTTACCCAGCTGGGTAATAAAGAGCACATAAAAGACATTCCTTTGCGGACATTCCTTTTTCTACTGTTGCATTCATCATTCACCCCTAGACGTCCGGAAGAAGCCATGAGGTAATGTGCCATCCCATTCTATTATCAGCAGCCCGCTACACAAGTACAGTGTACAACAGGCACATATCAGGAATATGTTGGGTTTACATATTCTTTAAAAAAACTCGAATTAAAAGTCAGCTACAAATACAATAGCTGCTTATTTTTACTATATGGACACTTACTTGTCCAGGGAGCCCAGGATGTCGGCACCCCAGCCGATCTTCGTTACAGCTTCCGCCATTCCAGGTAAGGGAACCCGGCCATGAGGCCTTTCTGCTTCACGGACGGTTCCCTACTGCGCATGCGCAAATTGCGCTGCACTTTCTGATTGGCCCGGTGGCAGAGGAAGGAGGAGGGGGCTGAACTTCCGAGAGATCAGGTCGCAGCTCGGCCTTCTGGAAGTGGGGAATGGAACCTGTCAAAAACAGGTCCACCCCTCCCCCTGAAAGGTGCACAATGTGACTATGGGGGGGTGGAGCAATTAACCTCCCTGGTGGTATGATTGTGTCTGATTTTTGAATGTCAAAGTGGTACATTGTTTTGCATGAAAATTAGGCGTTTTATATTGTAGGCCTGTAATTCTTAGGAATGACTCACTTAAATCTGTCCAAACAAGAGTCTAGTAGACATTCCGGGTATGGTAAAGTTGAAAACACAAAATCATAAATTATAATATAGTAAATAACTATAAAAAAATAATATAATAATAATCAATTTTATTCAATAATGTATTTAAATCAAAAACACAGAAATGTTCTCAGTCGCAGAATTGTCGCTATCGTCATTTCAGTGTCTGATGGCGAATTTCCCCATGAAATTCACTATCGCTGTTTTCTAGCTGGTCTTAAACCACTTTTGATGTAAAGGGACATTCTCAAGTTTCCAGGCAGAAAGAACGGTATATATAATATAAAAGTGCAGGCAGGGCACTGGACAAAGCACTAGGGACAAAACTGATGTGAAATAATTTGATACAGATAAAGATTACATTGTATTATGTGTGTCATGTACTCTTTTGAATTTGCCGTCGGGCTCCACCCCAATGCGTCGCAACGCTTGCAAGGAACGGAGCCCGGAACAGTAATACACCGGGCGGAGGATACAGCGGGAGGACTTGACAGGATCATGGGGACAAGGTAAGTAACCCGTACCAGGATACTGTGATGCAATCCTGAGTGTGGCTCGGGTTACCGATTTAGGTAATGAAAATTAACCCCGAGCCACACTTAGGAATACCACTAGGGAGCTTAGGCGGAAGTTCCACTTTTGGGTGGAACGCCGCTATAAGGACAGGTTTACGGAGCAAGGTTTAATAATATTAACCCTGTCTGTACTGGGATAGCAGATCTTCATTATCAGTTGTCAATTAATTGTGTACATTGTCTGTCCTAACAAAGAATCAAAGCTATCATGGCTTGCGTTCTGCATCATATGTTGATGCACTGTACTTTGGTCCCTTATATTCACTTTGCCATCTCTTCTAACCAATAGGAACTGCTTGTAGTGATGTAAAGCATCCCCAGTGGCCCTCTAGATATCAGATATGCACACTTACTGTACCTTGAGCCAAGCTGGCTCTTTTACCACTGGACTGGGCATGCAATCAGATGCTATATAATAGGAGTAGTGTCATTTAGTAAGTAACTTATTTTTCACACATAACTCGTTTCTCTTCTTTTCCGCACAGGGTAGTGTAATTGATTCCTTAGATACACAGGCACCCACAGAGCGTGTTGACACAGAGCATCACAGAGCAGCTCTAGACTTGTAAAGACATGACTGTATCACCGTCTCAAGTGTGTGTGAGTCTGTGTCACACTTCCTTCTCCTCACACAGCTGTGTTTGTGTGGAATCTCGAGCACACAACTCAAAGTGTGCATCTTAGTGTGACTGGGACTGGTAAGAAGTCACAGCAAAAACTTAGGTTACATCTACCTAACAAAAGATTAATGTGATCTTATCTATGATGCTAAAGGTACACATAGATAAGGGCTCCTGTTCTATCCATCATTAGAGATTAGACCCTGGCCTAGAACAATCATATTTCATACAATGGCATAATGTGCTAGTATGCATTGCATCGAAATACTGATCTTAGAACAAAGCCTTCCAGCGGCATGCTGTCACTGCTGACAGGGCTTCCATTTTCACATGGTCCTCCTTCCGGCTTCGAGTGCTCCTGCCTTCTTCATGTTGGCACAGAAGTCATGGCCAGAGCATGGCTTACCTGTAGGTGCAAGTAAAAAAAAAAGACTTTACTACCATTTTTTTTGGTTTTTAGGTTTTTGTTACAATCATAGATGCTTTAGTGGTATCATACAGGAAAGTAACAGTATGCAGGTTGACATAAAACAAAACAGAATGCTTTGATAATAGGCAAAGAAAAAAGTACCGTATTTATCGGCGTATATCGCACACTTTTTTCCCCTTAAAATAAGGGGAAAATCGTGGGTGCGCGATATACGCCGATAGCCACTTACCGCGCTCAGTTTGAATGGAGCCGCCGACATATACCGAGTGCAGTACACTCGGGTACATTCAGCTAGGCTCGGCTTCGCTCGTGCTCACGCATAAACGTCACAGAGCGTGAGCACGAGCAAAGCCGAGCTATGCCGAATGTACCCGAGTGTACTGCACTCGGTATATGCCGGCGGAGGTGTTCGAACTGAGTGCGGGAAGCAGGGATTCGACTTGAGGCGCGCGCTGGAGAAGCCGGGAGGACACCACCGAGGCCGCAGACGGACACCGGACCGGACGATGGACGCTGGGCAAGACACCAAAACTGTAAGTAATAAAATCTTATAACATTTTTTTTTACAGGAATTTTGTGGCAACTTTAGGGGTGCGCACAATACGCGGGAGCGCGCTATACCCCAATAAATACGATAAATATAGCATGCCAAGCAGTATACATAGTGACTCAAAAGGTACAATTGAGAGGTGGCTATAAAGTAAAAAGAAGGACAAAACAAACAGAAAACGTAATTTCAGAGGAATCCATAGTAAATTGAGAGCCTTGAGTCGAGATCCAGGGAGCCCATACTTTATCTTATTTCCACTTACAACCTCTACTCAGGTATGTGATCCTATACATGGGCAGGGCTGCATCTATGAGTGCTTCAAAAGGCAGGGGAAGAGGACTAAATCCATTTCAGGAGAATATCCTTTTTGCCATAGAATAGGAGATTGGACATCAATAATTTATCATGCAGAGAGCGCTGGGCATCCTCATGAACAGCCAGTAAGGCCAACTTCGGCAACTCCGGGAGGAACAATTGCAACCTAAGATTGATTTCATTGAACACCGCTGACCAGTAGGATGAAATAGTCAGATAATCCCAAAACATATGAAAAAATTTCCTACATGCGTTCTGCATTTAGGGCATATAAGGTCTTTGTCTGGAAAGATACAATGTAATTTCTGGGGTATGTATTAGATTCTATGTAAGAATACCACTGTAATGTTAACACACTTATCCACAGACACATAGTTGCATCATGAAAAAGGTTGCCAGCTTCCTATATTAATCTGCATTTGATATAAGTGACCATTGACCAGGAGGATGCTGAAAGCCTGATCACCGATACTTACAGGACTCCATATTTGGATTTATTAGAACCCTGATGTGAGAGCTGCCACCTCTTTTTTTCCAATTTTTTTTTGCCATCTGGGGCCACCAAGGGCCCCAGATGGCAAGTCCTTTTTTTTTTATAAAAAAAAATATATTTTTTTTATAAAAAAATATATATTTTTTTTATAAAAAAATATATATTTTTAATATATTTTTCTTTTATTTTTTATTAAAGGGCCAATTTTTTTTCTTTTATTTTTTTAGAGGTCCAGAGGTCCCCAGGGGCCCGGAGGCCACCAGGGCCCCAGATGGCAAGCCTTTTTTTTTTATAAAAAAATATATTTTTATAAAAAAAATATATTTTTTTAATATATTTTTATTTTATTTTTTATTAAAGGGTCAATTTTTTTTGTTTTATTTTTTTAGAGGTCCGGAGGTCCACAGGGGCCCGGAGGCCCCCAGGGCACCGGATGGAAACCCCCCCTTTTTTTATTTATTTTCTATAAAAAATATATATATTTTTTAATATATTTTTATTTTATTTTTTTTTATTAAAGGGCCATTTTTTTAGGGGTCTAGGGTCCCGTAGGCCACCAGGGCCCCAGATGGCAACCCCCTATTTATTTATTTTTTTATAAAAAAAATATATTTTTTTATAAAAAAAATATATTTTTTTAATATATTTTTATTTTATTTTTTATTAAAGGGCCAATTTTTTTTCTTTTATTTTTTTTATATTATTATTAAAGGGCCCAGAGGTCCCCAGGGCCCCCGGATGACAATCCTCCTTTTTTATATTTTTTTTTACTTTTTTATATTATTTTATTTCTTTTTTTTAATATATAGATGCATTTTTATTAAAGGGCTCAGAGGTCCCCAGGGCCCTATGTGTCAAACCCCCTTTTTTTATAATTGTATTTTTTATTTTTGTTTAATAAAAAATAAAAATATAAAAAAATATATAAAGGGCCCAGAGGTCCCCAGGGCCCTGGAAGGCAACCCCCTTGTTTTTTTTTATATATATATACAGTGCGGAAAATAAGTATTTGAACACCCTAGCAGGGGTCTGAAATTGTCATCGTAGGTGCATGTCCACTGTGAGAGACATAATCAAAAAAAAAATTCCAGAAATCACAATTTATGAATTTTTAACTATTTATTTGTATGATACAGCTGCAAAGAAGTATTTGAACACCTGAGAAAATCAATGTTAATATTTGGTACAGTAGCCTTTGTTTGCAATTACAGAGGTCAAACGTTTCTTGTAGTTTTTCACCAGGTTTGCACACACTGGAGGAGGGATTTTGGCCCACTCCTCCACACAGATCTTCTCTAGATCAGTCAGATCACCCTTTTAAAGGACACAGAGGTCCCCAGGGCCCCGGACGGCTACCCCCCTTTTTTATATATATTTGTCTTTATTTCTTCTTTTTCCAAAGAGCCCCCCGCTTCTCAATTCGCGGCAGCAGCCCCCCCCCCCCCCGCTTCTCAATTTCTTGCGGCAGCACCCCCCCCCCCCCCCCGGTTCTCTGCTCCAGGGGGCCCATGCCTGAAGCTGTGTAAGGGGCCCCAAAATTCCTGATGGCGGCCCTGCATGTAGGTACACCTTAGGTCAACGGTCTCTTGGGGCAAGGTGGGGATGCAACATTGTCAGTTATAAAAACCTTTTCATGGAGTCCAGACAATAATTTGGGACGCTAACAGTACATGGGAACCCCTTGGGAAGAATGACTGCTCCAGTAAGGACACAAACAGGTTTTTAGGCAAAGAGAGGCAGATACAGGTGGTGAGGGACTCGATTATTGAAAGGGCAGAGAGGGAAATCTGTCACAAGGACTGTGATCACAGAACAGTTTGCTTTTTTACTGGGTGATCCTTTTTGACACGTTGCCGATCAGGTTGACAGATTGTTGGGTGGAGCTAGGCAAAACCCAGACCCAGGCAAGAGCCTCTCATGGGGCTCCCTACTGGCCCCGGGCCCTCGGGCAGTGCAAATGCCCGAATGGTCAGTCCGTCCCTGTTGACAGAGTTATCCCGTAGCCACTCCTTATCTTGGCTGTGTGCTTAGGGTCGTTGTCCTGTTGGAAGATGAATCTTCGCCCCAGTCTAAGGTCCAGAGTGCTCTGGAGCAGGTTTTCATCAAAGATGTCTCTGCACATTGCTGCAGTCATCCGTCCCTCGATCCTGACTAGTCTTCCAGTTCCTGCCACTGATAACATCCACACAGCATGATGCTGCCACCACCATGCTTCGCTGTAGGGATGGTTTTGGCCAGGGGATGAGCAGTGCCAGGTTTCCACCAGACATGACGCTTACCATTCAGGCCAAAGAGTTCAATCTTTGTTTCATCAGACCAGAGAATTTATTTTCTCATGGTCTGAGAGTCCTTCAGGTGCCTTTTGGAAAACTCCAGGCAGGGCTGTCATGTGCCTTTTACTGAGGAGTGGCTTCCATCTAGCCACTCTGCCATACAGGCCTGATTGTTGGAGTGCTGTAGAGATGTTGTTTTCTTCTGCAAGGTTCTGCTCTCTCTACAGAGAAACGCTAGAGCTCTGTCAGAGTGACCATCGGTTCTTGATCACCTTCCTGACTAAGGCCCCTTCTCCCTGATCACTCAGTTAGGTCAGGAGGCCTGCTTTAGGGAGAGTCCTGGTGGTTACAAACTTCTTCCATTTACAGATGATGGAGGTCACTGTGCTGCAGAAATTTTTCTGTACCTCAATACTATCCTGTCTCGGAGGTCTACCTACAGACAATTCCTTGAACTTCATGGCTTGGTTTGTGCTCTGACATGCACTGCTAACTGTGGGACCTTATATCGACAGGTGTGTACCTTTTCAAATCATGTCCATTCAACTGAATGTACTACAGGTGGACTCCAATCAAGTTGTAGAAGGATCTCAAGGATGATCAGTGGAAACAGGATGCACCTGAGCTCCATTTTGAGTGCCATGGCAAATGCTGTGAATAATTATGTACATGTATTTTTTTTTTGTTTTTTATTTTGAATAAATTTGCAAAGATTTCAAACAAACTTCTTTACATTGTCATTATGGGGTATTGTTTGTAGAATTTTGAGTAAAATTATTCATTTAATCCATTTTGGAATAAGACTAATATAACAAAATTCGGAAAAAGTGAAGCGCTGTGAGTACTATTTGGATGCACTGTATACCGATTAATGCACTGTATATAAACTTACCAGTGTCTTGAAGTTGTTAAAATAATTTTCTGAGTTATAATTTTAAGTATAAGGGACTTAAGTGCATAAGGGACTTAGATTTACACACGTTATGTATTATAGCATAGCATAAAGCTTTTCATCTTCGTAGTGTTGGACAAACTGATTAGCAGATCAAGGAAATGACTCCACTGAAATGTATGCAAATTTGTCTAGTCTGTGGAGAGATATGCAGTTTATAAAATCATGATTGACTAGATTGCCAGATTGCACAGCCATTAAACTGGAGCAAATTGCAATTTAGTGATAACACCAATTACGCAAAGCAACTACCGTATTTGCCAGTGTATAAGGCGACCGGGCGTATAAGACGACCCCCTAACTTTACAAATTTTACAGATTTTTTTCTGTACTCACCGTATAAGACGACCCCCCTTCCTTCCGAGGCTTCCGACGCTTCATATTTCTTCCTTCTGGAGCCATATTCTTCCTTCTTGCTGGAGCCAATCATGGCGAGCAATGTATTCTATTAACCTCCCTGGCGGTCTTCCCGTGTGTGGCACGGGGTGAGATTTTCAAGCTACGATCGGTAACCCCGTGCCACACACGGACTTGCCTCGCTGGATGCAGAAAAAAGTTTACTTACCTTTTCTCTGCGATCCAGCGATGAATCCCCGCAGTACACGGCGGGCGGATGTCCGCCTGATGCTGTGTGTTCCGCCGATTCCCTTCCCTGCGAGCGTCGCGACGTAGGGGGGGGAACGGCGCCAAATTTAAAAAAGTAAACAAACACTATACATACAGTACACTGTAATCTTATAGATTACAGTACTGTATGTAAAAAATACACACCCCCCATGTCCCTAGTGGTCTGCCCTGTACACTACATGTCCTTTTATATAATAAAAACTGTTCTTTCTCCCTGCAAACTGTAGATTGCCCATAGCAACCAAAAGTGTCCCTTTATGGCAAAAATTGTTTTAGAGCAGCTAAAAAACAGCGATAATAAATCAGAATCACTTGCAGAATTTAGCGATAGCGATTTATGGGGAAATTCGTCATAAAAAAAAAAAAAATAATGACAGCAAAAATTCTGCAACTGAGCAAATTTCAGTGATTTTGATTTGATTACATTATTGAATAATTTTTACTATAATTATATTATTATTTGTTATCATTTTTTATAATTATTTATTATATTATAATTTTTAATAAGAAAAAAAAAAAAATCATACCCAGGATGCCTATTAGACTCTTGTTTGGATAGATTTCAGTGAGTTATTCCTAAGAATTACAAGCCTACAGTATAAAACGCCAAATTCCCTTGCAAATAATGGTACCGCTTTTAGCACCTAAAATCTGAAAGAATCATACCGCCAGGGAGGTTAATGAATACAAAGCCTGCTTGGATTGACAGAGGCTGTAACATCATCAGCCCATGCCTCTCTCTCTCTCTAAGCCCGCGTACACACGATCGAATTTGTCCGCTGAAACTGGTCCTACGGACCAGTTCAGAGGACAAATCCGATCGTGTGTATGGGCTAGCGGACATGTCTGACCGGCGGACAAATTTTAAAGCATGCTTTGAAATTTGTCCGCCGGCAACATGTCCGTCGGATATGTCCGCTGGTTAGTACACTAACCAGCGGACATATCTGCCCGCACAAGCGTCGTATGGATGCGATGCATGCGTGGAAGTTTTTTACTTCCTGGTGCGGTGACGTGGCGGCGTCAACGTCACCGCCACGTCACCGCGCTGTCTGCCGGCGGGGATTTTGATCCGATGGTGTGTACACACCGCTGGACGAAATTCCCAAGGAGACATGTCCAATGAAAACGGTCCGTGGACCGTTTCCATCGGACATGTCCCTCCGTGTGTACGCGGCCTAAGAGGTTGTTACTCCAATCCGAGTAGGCTCTGTATTCATTTGAATAAATCGCTCACCGGGATTGGCTAAGCGGTATATATAGTATGTAGCCAAAGCTACATACAGTATTACCGGATATTCAACCAGCATCTGAGCAGCTGACCCGGTGTATAAAACGACCCCTGCTTTTTGGCCAGTTTTTTTACGTGTAAAAGGTAGTCTTATACTCCAGCAAATACAGTAATTAATAGCATGGACAAAATCTGAAGACTAGTAGGCTGTCAAACTGTGCAGGCTACCCTAGGAGCTGGATGACAGTTCTTTTAATGTTCCACTAGATTCAAACTTAAATCTCCGTAATGTTTCTGTAGTGACAACATTGTATGAATGAGGACTTATATATTTGAGAATTTACAGTTAAACATTGACGTTTTTTTTTTTCTTTTGTATAGAGCAGTCTCCTGTCTAAAAAGCCCTAAGGACTATTTCCACTTGAGTCTTTTGCCACGTAGAACATTTACCAAGAGCAGACTGCTTGTAAAACTAAAACAGACAGTAAGCATTTGCTTATTTCCATTCTTTAGCAAATAGAAGATTAAAACAGATCTAGATCTGAGTGGATCTGAGATCTACTCACACCATTTACTTACACTTGCTTTGTGCTTTAATTACTTCTTAGGCTGATACATGTTGCCAGTACCACCAGCATCCTTTTAAGACATTTGTGGACCCAGGGCAAACATCTCATAAGTAGACTCCCCTCTCATCTGTTCCTTCTTTCCAACACAAAAATGTTTTCCAATACAGTAAAATCTTGGTTTGAGAGTAACCTGGTTTGAGTGCGTTTTGCAAGACAAGCAACATTTTTTTAATAATTTTTGACTTGATATACAAGCAATGTCTTGATATAAGAGTAGCATCATGTCACAACTTTGTATTAAAGATAAGAAAGGCGCCTCTAAGTGTAGCTATATAGTTACATATAATGAAGGTACAACATTTAGCAACATATTGCTACATTTAGGCCTCGTACACACGATCAAATCTGTCTACTGGAAACAGTCTGCTAGACCGTTTCAGCAGACAGATTTGATCGTGTGTACGGGCAAACAGACGGATTTGGCCACCCGACAGATTTCAAAGCATGCTTTGAAATCTGTCGGCTGGGAACCCGTCCACCCGACATGTCTACTGGTTAGTATGCTAACCAGCAGACATGTCTTCTCGCACACGCGCCGAATGATTTCGACGCATGCGCGGAAGTGTTTTACTTCCTGGTGCGGTGACGTGGCGGCGTCAACATCACCGCCACGTCACCGACACGTCAGCGCGCTGTCTGCTGGCGGGGATTTTGGTTTGCTCGTGTGTACACGCAAGCAAACCAAAATCCCAGCAGACAGATTTGTTCAAATCGGTCGGTCCGACCGATTTGAACAAATGGATTTACTCGTGTGTACGAGGCCTTAGAGGCCCCTCTCTTCTTTTTATACTCTGTAGCTCCTGCTGGATTTGGCTTCTAATCCCCTTGTGGAGGCTTCCATTTGTGGATGGAGATTTCATGGTTACACAACTTATCACATTGCTATTCTCTTTTATTATGGACTTTAAACTGAAGGACTTATAAATAAATGGTTGTGGAACTAATCATTTGAGTCTCCATTATTTCTTATGGTGAAATTTGCTTTGATATACAAGGGCTTTGGATTACAAACATGTTTCTAAAAGAATTCAAGGTTTTACTGTACTGAGAAAAAAAAAAGAAAGAAGAACATCAACATTGTAAAACTACAAGTTTCAGCAGGTTGATATGTTTTCCTTCCATATATGTTATAAAACTAAAATTTTTATTTCATATGTTGGTGATCCCGTTTAAAAAAATAAAATACATTTTTTATTATTTTTATGTATCAGTTCCCTATTGTAGCGCAGTACACATCTCAGTGAACCATGCAAAAGTCTGCTAGTTCCTTTTAGAATGAAGACATGACATCAGAATGCTTGAAGGGCCGCCGTGATTTGGGGAAAAGAATAAAAGGGGGATAGCTCTCACACGTTTTTAAACACCGGCGGTAGAGATCGGCCCTGGATCAAATAGGATCAAAGCTATCTTTTTCTCCATATGGCAAGCCTGGTCCTGATTGCCATTAAAGGGGTTGTAAAGGTACAAGTTTTTTTACCTTCATGCATCCTATGCATGAAGGTAAAAAACATCTAGCAGCACTGGCCCCCCCCCCGAGCCCCCGTTGTACTTACCTGACCGTTCGAATCTCCCGGGCGCGTCCACGTCGTCCTCTTCGGTTCCCAGCCTGGCCGTTGATTGGCTAGGCTGGGCGGATTGATAGCAGCACAGCCATTGGCTAGCGCTGCTGTCAATCAGGGCGGATGACGCGGCGCGCTGGGGGGCGTAGCCGAGTGATACAGTCGGCGGCTATGGCCGCCGCTGTATCACGGGAGCGCGCTCGCAAAAGCTTTCCTCCATGCAAGTGCCCTCGCATGAAGAGGGAAAGCTTTTGCGAGGAGGAGCCCAGACAGCCGCCGAGGGGCCACAGAAGACAGGTTTCCGGGCCACTCTGTGCAAAACGAACTGCACAGTGGAGGTAAGTATCACATGTTTGTTATTTTAAAAACAAAAAAATCCTGTGTTTAGTGTCCCTTTAACTAAAATAGAATGTGAAACAGAAATTATTACATGCTAGTATGTGACCACTGCCTTATCACCCAGTTAAAAACACACTTTAATAATGCACAAAAGGATACTAGCATTTCACTAAAATTTAATAAATGGTGACAAAATATGTCCTATTTATAACAATAAATTCTGAACCCTCGAGTCTAACTGCCTGTTAGGCCGCGTACACACAGGAAGACATGTCCGCTAAAACATGTCCGACGGACCGTTTCCAGCGGACATGTCTCCTCGGATTTTGGTCCGATGGCGTGTACACACCATCGGACGAAAATCCCCTCGGACTGAGGACGCGGTGACGTGACGGTGACGTTGACGCCGCCACGTCACCACTCCAGGAAGTAAAATACTTCCACGCATGCGTCAAATCCATTCGACGCATAAGGGAGATTTATTTACGCTGGTTAGGCGTACAAACCAGAGGACATGTCCGACGGACAGGTTTGCAGCAGACAAATTTCAAAGCATGCTTTGAAATTTGTCCGCTGGAAAAACCTGTCCGCTAGGTCGTACACACTATCGGATATGTCCGCTGAAACTGGTCAGCGGACCAGTTTCAGCGGACATATTCGATCGCGTGTACGCGGCCTTACAGTGTTTCATTCATAGATATATTCCTTTGTTGCGACTTCGCTTGTTTTTAATGACAACCCCTGGTAGTCTGACCTCTTCCACCTGCCTAGATCCTCAGTCTGAACTTCCGCTCCCGTGCTGCAATGCATTTTGTGCATGATTTCTCTCTTGGCTTCATTATCTGCCACAATAATACATGGGGGCACCTAAATAACATGACATGGATGTGAAACATATCAGAAAAATAGCTGCTATAGGTAGTAAATATACCTTACAAAGGATAAATATATTACAGGTGATGGCATGGAGCAGCTACATGGCATTCATCTCTGACATTAAATATTGTGTGTAACAAATGATCTGTATGGTTACAATTATCAAGTCTACAGTAATAGCATTTGGTGGAATTACAGTATATACATTGTTTCCTTACTAAATCAAGTGATACTGCATAACTACAATGTATCCTTCCATATAAAGGTGTAGTCAAGCGCAGAAAGGAATAATAAAAAAAAAAGCAGATTCACGTGCAAGAATGGTAGGAAAAAAAGTATTTTGGTTGAAAAAGGAGGATGCAGGTGTTGTATCCTGCCACTGCCCTCATGTCTGTTATATGGAAAACAGGTCAGAGTAAGATCATAGACTACACAGATTCCCTTATTTCTAAGAACAGTTAGTGTTAGGTCATGAGAATGTAGCTAGAAATATTCATAATGGTCTTAAAAGGATAGAACATATTTTGTGCATATAGTAGGTATTGACATTGCTAAAGAATATACCTGACCACTATACCCTGCTGTACATGAATGATATAAAAAGACATTTAAAAAGTAAATCTTTGTCCAATCAGGGGGAGTTCTCAGGTCTATATAACTGCTAATCAGTCCATCTGATTATACCTTCCTTTCCTTTATTCACCACTGCTCCGATCACCCACAGGGGTGGAAGAGAAAAAGCCTGGGCTAAGGCTTCTATTTTCATTGCCATCTGAGCTTTGTAGTGTATGTGTGGGGGAGCACTATAGCTTAGTGGTGGTGGGAAGGTCTGTGGCAGCTCAACTTGTGGAACGTCCATTCAAGTGTGTGAAGACTGTAGAATACAGTACTTTAAAGCGGAAGTAAACCCATCGATCTAACAGTTTCAAAAAGCAGTTACATTTCCAGCATGCCGGGATTGCCAACTGTCACATTGGTTGTGCTCTCAACCAAACTGTCAAACCATCCAATGGCTGGTGTCATAACTGATCACATGTGCAGCATCATGGCAGTTGAAGATTAAACATAGGCCAAGATGGCAACTTCCTTGCCTGAAAATGATAGGTGGGTTTACTTTAAAGTATTAGCAGAAGGTGACTCTCATCCCTTCCTCCCAGAGAGTGAAGCTACAGTGACCCATCACTAGGCACAAGCACTGTGACTTGGGCATAGGAAGATTGTGGAGGTAGGTGAGGAGCGCCATTAGAGCCGTGGTTACATAGTTAGTCTGGTTGAAAAAAGACACAAGTCCATCTAGCTCGATAAAAGGGGAAAGAATACATACAATCTTATATACACAATCCTATATCCACAGGTGATCCAGAGAAAGGCAAAAAACCTGGAAATGCATGATCCAATTTGCTCTAACGAATGAAAAAATCCCTTCCCCCAAGACGCAATCAGATATTCTCTGGATCAACTTTACCAATAAATATTAGTATCCAGTTATATTATGTACATTTAGGAAAGAATGGCAAGAACCACTTATGGGGGGGGGGGGGGGAATCATATTTTCACAGCTCTTACTGTGAAGAAGTCTTTCCGTATTTGGATATTTAATTTTTTTTTCTCCAGACATAAAGTGTGCCCTCTTGTCCTCTGTGATGACCTTAAAGTGAATAACTCAACACAAATTTCACTATATGGACCACGTCTGTATGTATACATGTTGATCATATCCCCCCTTAATCTCCTCTTCTCAAGAGAGAATAAATTCAGTTCCTCTAATCTTTCCTCATAGCTGAGCTCCTCCATGCCGCTCATCAGTTTGGTTGCCCTTCTCTGCACTTTCTCCAGTTCCCCAATATCCTTTTTGGGCTTTGGTAGTGTTAGATCTCTTAGTCATTGGGACTGTGGTGTCCTAATATGATATCAGGGTTCCATAGTGTTTGTTAAGCCTGCAGTGGCAAATAAACGTTAACATTCAAAAGTTTGTCTGTGCTGCATGCCCTAGTATCATAGTGTTCAGAATGGACAATTTTTATTTATTTTGTTGCTTGTAAATACCTTAATTTTGTAGTCCTTCATTACTTCCTCCTCCTTTTTAGCCTAGGCTATTAAGTCACACGGCTATTTGCAAGGGTTTCTGGGATAGGCATCATGTTTCCTAGTAGTCCTTGCAAACCTGACTGAAACCTATTACATTGCTTGTGCAGCACTGAGCATGTGCAAGATATGCAAAGCTGAAATCCAGGAAGTCATACCGTCTGGCTTCATGATGCCCACACTTAAGATGGCCACGGTCTATTTCTAGATTATAAACTAAATGCTATAACAACCTAACAAAACGGACCTTAGTTTACAGACTAACTTTACTAGAATACATTAAGCTTGTGTATTACAGGGGTATTTATATTTAAAAAGTGAAATTGTGGGTGGAACTCCCCTTTAACTACACAAAAATATCCTCTGAACCAATGCAGGAGCAAGTCAAAATTATCATATTTGGTAAATATTATTTTGTGTGAAGAACCCAAAACAGTTGTCTTCTAGTATGCACAGTAAGTAGTATGAACGTCACAGAGCATTGCATTTCATATAAAGCATATGTGTGATAGGGACATAATTGTCTATGTCAGTCTTTCAAAAACTTGCCTTTATTTGCAATGTGTTTTATGAGAATAGCAGCTGAAATCTAACTGGTTGCAGAGTGATAAATACCGTCCATGGACTTACAGATAAGAGAGAAAAGGAAAGGAAAAGAGAGAAGCAAACCTGACCTGTTTTACCTGGAGTAAAAACGTGCTGAAACTTGATTTTATTACACTTAACAACCAATTGTATTTAGATGTTCTCATTAAAGAGGTTTTGTTCATCTCTCAAAGCATTTTCAAACAAACAAACCCTGCTTTTAGTAATCTGTGTAGTTCATGAATTCTTACTACCTGGATTTATGAACTATGTCATTCCCCCCAGATAGGTTGAATCTGCAGGCACATATTTAGGTGAATTGAAAATGTGCGATCTCAAGGCGCTCCGTGATTGATTTACTACAGGAGTACAGCATTTAAAAAGGACATTTGGTTCAGAATTTAGAATGTGGTTAAAATATAATTTGCAAAGAGTAGCCAATCACGTGCAAGGAAAATAAAATAATAGTTTTCTTTCTCTGCGCATGATTGGATTACTTCATCTCATTCACTAAGGTAAAAAATTCCCTTGAAAGCTAAAGCTCACTTTGCTACATAAACAGTCAACACTCCTTTAGTAAATCTGTATTTATAGACCTCAACAGTATAATGTCTGAAAATATAGAAAAAAATAAAGCTTTTTTACACATAATAATGTAATGCACTGAAAAAAAACAATTGTGATTGAATAGACATCAATTGAAAGCAGGATCTCTATTAAGCAATCCAATTGTTCGCCACACCTGTGAGTTGGGATTTCTTCAGTTCAATAAGTCAATTAAAAACAGTGGATTATAACACCGTTTTTTCAATATTAGTGGAAAATTAAATTGAAACTGAGTATAAATCGTCAGATTTCCATTTCAATTGTTGGTTTAATGCCCTCCTGCAGGTGTACTATGAGTGTCCTAGGTCCATTAAAGCCCACCCAGAATTGATCCATCAATGTTCAGTGGGCAGGATTTGGAACAATTGCCCACTTGTGCCTGCCAAAGTGTTCCATTCTCTTTGATTAGCACAGATTTGAATTGGCATTTAGTGGAGCTCTGGTGACATGCAACCCCACTAGTCCCTGTGTTGTATTAGTAGATGAAAAGTGACAGCCCTCCAGTTTAACTAGGAAACAGTATTTAGCACACATTCTATATAAAGTCTAAAAACATCTAAAACACATTAAAAACACTAAAGGACCTCTTTAACTTACCCACTACTACATCATATTACAGGTCCTCTTGGAGGAGGAGAGTTTGTCTCCTAAAGTAGCTAAACAAGTGACCGAAAACTGTAGATTTCACTAATGCCTTGTTTCCACTGCACAGAACGGTTCGGGTCTGTAAATTTGGAGCGGTTAGGATGGGATCGGTCTATTCTCGTGAGCGTTTCCACTGCAAATCGGACCGTCAGGGACCATTCAGGTTTTAGAAAAAATTCCTAGCGCGTCCACCAATCAGTGAGATGTATTTGTAGGTTCGCCCTAATGGAACCGTTTCTCTGGACCCTCATGAGAAGCAGGACCCTTGCTGGTGCGGTACGGTTCGCTTTTATAGCACGCTTTCATAGTGGAAACACCCAAAATAGCGAACCGTACCATACTGTACCGAACCGATCCGCTCAGTGGAAACGAGGCATTAGTGTAGGTGCATACTGTGCTATTTAAATCTGCAACAATGCTTAAAGAGCAATCCCAGGCAACAAGTGAAAGAATTCCTTGAGCTACTAATAGTATCAAGAAAATATAGTATCTATACTAAAGTTAGAAAGTTCATTCGGTGTCCCTTAATCTGAGCTCTGAATGACCTCTTGAAGAACAGCCACACTATAAAGGGTCAGTAGATGAAGCCTATGTTATGTAATGTACTCGCTTTCTCTGCTTCAGTTACCGATCACATTCAAACCTCCAAGGCAGGGTTTAATCTGATTGTGGGCTGTGGGAAACTTCTTAGTGCTGATTTTTTTGTAATTTTTTTTATCAGTCTTTCTGTGTGTGATAGGCACTAATGTTCAAGAATAACACAATTATAGACAAGGGATTGGGTGGACTGGATCTGGTTGAAATAATAAACTGCTGAGCTATATTGCCAATATACTTCTTAGGCCTCTTACACACTATCAGTTTTTCTTCAGGTTTTTCTCTTCAGGTTTACCAAATCCATCTAATATGAGGTCTAACCTCAAAAGTCTCAATTTGTATGCAATCAGGCAGGCCCTTGCACTACATGGTTTTGGTAAACCTGAAGAGAAAAACCTGAAGGAAAACTGATAGTGTGTAAGAGGCCTTAAGGTTTTATTTCCAAATTTTGACCAAAGTCTAACTGTAACAGAAACAACTTTTTTCTCCAGATTTGATTATCATAATTTCTGTGGATCAGGTCCATTACTCTACCTCTTTTCTGAGGCTTCAGTGGAAGACTGGGAGCCTTTGGCCGGTTGAGAAAATACAACCAACTTGCCCTTTCATGGTAGGAACATATTTTAGTTAGCTAAAGAAACTGTGCCTTGAAAAGTGTGCCATGATGCAGCAGTTATTAGATATCATAATGAAAGGTGGGTGCTCATAAAGGATGTGGCCTATCGTGACACGCATTTTCACAACTTCCAGAATCAGCTTTCTTTTGCACCCTTGGCATTGACTTACATAATCTCAGGCCTCGTACACACGAGTAAATCTGTCTGCTGGAAACGGTCTGCTAGTACACGCGAGCAAACCAAAATGCCAGCAGACAGATCTGTTCAAATCGGAATTCAGCCAAGGAACCCCCCAACCCCGAGAGCAGGAGGAAGGAGAGCAGGGGGAAAGAAGCGGGAGAGGGAGGAAGCGGGAGGAAGGGAGAGAGGAAAGAAAGAAAGAGAGAGGAGGGACCCCAACAAGTCACAGCTAGAATGATCAGTGCTCTGTCCACGGCAGCCAGACCTTATCATACTTCCAGGGACAACCACCGCTGATGTACGTTAGCTTGTACATGGGCATAGCTGCATTGACTTTACTTTCCCTGGAGCACCCCGAGGGGGAAACAGAGGCCTAAAATAAATTTTTTAGCATAGAAGAGAAGATATAAAATTAGTAACTTACTATGATGGGACCTTTGCTCGTCATCAATGACACCCAACAAAGCTAATGTGGGTGTCATGGGGACGGAAAGCTTCAGGCGAACATTCATGTGCTCAAAAACACCTGACCAAAAGAGTAGCAGAGCAGGGCGTGTCCAAAACATATGCAGGAAAGTGCCCCGGTCCGTCCGGCACCGTGGGCACTGTGGGTCCCTATCAGAGTAAATCCGGGAGAGACGCTCCGGGGTAAAATAAACCCTGTGCAGAAATGTTGTCTGTATGAGCTTATCACCTGCAGAAATGACCAGTTTAGGAGCACGCTCCAAACAATCCTCCCAGTCCTCCCTCTCTAAAGCCGGTATATCCGATTTCCAGGAGTCCCACAGCCTGTTCAGTTTGAGAGAATCAATGGGGAGTAACAGACTATAGAGGGTAGAGAGAGGTTTTAGCAGGTCGCCACCGGACAAAAGGTCCTC
The DNA here is from genome assembly GCA_029574335.1 of Rana kukunoris. Classification (NCBI taxonomy): domain Eukaryota; kingdom Metazoa; phylum Chordata; class Amphibia; order Anura; family Ranidae; genus Rana; species Rana kukunoris. The sequence continues at coordinate 116,762,710 of CM056051.1, read as the reverse complement.
CACCGGGTCTGACCTAAGTTCCAAAGGAGTGAGAAACTGGGCCCTAGCGGCGTGGCGGAACTGGGCATACCGGATGAACATCCAGCCAGGCAGCTGATAAGTTTGGGTAGATGTTGTGATCTTTAATGGAGGACCTATAGCTATATAATGCCCAGTATGTGTAATTGACTGAGACCTGAAGGTAAATTATCTCAACTCAGGGGTGCAGCACAGCATATCTATTGGTATTGTTACTAAAAGAGAAAAAAGGGATATATACCCTGGGTTAAAAAAATAGGAGACGAGTACCTTGCCTCCAAAACTACAACTGGTATATACTATATGTCAAAATAACTTTTGGTATCTCTGCAATAAATCATAAGATACATGCTTAAAGTGAAAGCAAAGGCAAAACCTAATTAACTCTAAACCTACTCCCACCCCCATTCTAAGAATAATCTTTCTAGCCCTGTAAAGAAAAGATGGCTATACTTACCTATTTTGCAGTCACTCCAGTCTAAGGCTGAGCTGTCAGTGGCGGCTTCAGTGTAAGTATGTCTATGGGTGATGTCCTTTACCAGGTATTTCCTAAAATTTGTTGGCTTTTTCCTGCACACAGAGAGCACCGCTGGAGACTAGACTGGAGTGGCTTCAAAATAGGTACCGTAAGTAAAGAAGATGCTACTGGACTCTAAGCACTTAACTTTTGGTTATCTGCTAAATAAAGCTTGTTTGAATATATTATTGTGGTCTTTTTTGAATTTTCATAGTATGTATAGTTATGTAAATGTATGTAAATCATTATGTAAATCATCTTATGATTTTATTTTAAGAGATACTTCAAGCTCTTTTGATATATACTGTAGTATGTACTATATGTTTTATTGTTAACTAGGCTTTCCTGCCACAGTGATAACCACATCTTTCTTTCTTGTACAGGACCACAAGGACAGGTTTGTGAAAATGTCCCCAATGGGGTCAAAGTTGGAATTTAAAAAACTGAACAAATTATAACTCTTCCCCACGTTTTAATAGTACCATTTATAGGTTGACCTAATACATAATTTAAAGTCTTTTAAAAATATTTTAGAGGATTATCATATAATTGCTATGGTAATGAGTGGGAAATCTCGCGCCAATGAGGGGGAGGGGTGATGAAAATAAGTAATAAAAGCTGCTCCCTAGATAATACAGAGTGCTGAATTATAACTATTATATGCGTGGGAAAGGGGCGCTGGAGAAAAAATTAATAATGTGTATATTATGTGAATAGGTGTAACCTATCCCAATATAGGCATCAATCCCATTGCAAACGAATTGGTACACCTATTGTGAAATAAGTGATCAAATAAGTAAACAAATATATATGTATTGATTAACAATGTGCAGTGAACCATAAATTAAACAATAACACGCTGTAAAACATAAAAAGTGCTCCGTGCTCAAAATCTTCCAAGTGATAAGGTCCACCTTCACCAATAAGGACACCTCAAGTGGGGATGGATGGCTCCTTACCAGATGATGTTGACCTATTAGTTAAAATAAGGTCAAAAGAGCTTAGGTATCAGCTACTTCCCATGGAGATTCCAATACAAATGGCAGATGATTGCGGATATCATAAAGGAAAGAAAACAGCTCCCATAGTGTAAAACTATTTAATTGTAGTAATAGATAAAAAATCACAGTGCCAAGTGGCCTCTTACTTGAATAAGTGCCCGTATCCCGGCACTGAGGCTGTGAGCTTGAATAAATATGGAGAGAGGTAGAATGCCGGCGTGCGTTTCGCTGCTGACAGCTAGGAAACCAGAGAACCGGATGTTGTTGGTCAATGCGTTGTCGGTCAATGCGTGCCCAGGTACCTGGGCACGCATTGACCAACAACATCCGGTTCTCTGGTTTCCTAGCTGTCAGCAGTGAAACGCACGCCGGCATTCTACCTCTCTCCATATTTATTCAAGCTCACAGCCTCAGTCCCACGCATATAATATAATTGCTATGACTGTAAAGAAAATCGGGTATACCCGTAAATAAAACGTAACTCTACATAATGCTCATTGGACACAAGCCTCGCCCAAATGTGAGTCCAAGTAACCAGCCACCAGAGCTTCAGCTGATCGTTGTTTATCAGTCCTGTCCAAATGTATCGTGTTCTGGGTTAATCTGTTACACCCTGATGATGATTATGTAATACATAGAAGACTATTGCGTACTTATACAGGAACACAGCCATACTGAATCTCAGAGGGACAATCTAGCCAATAGAGTGCCAACTAAACAGCTCTGCTTTGGATCATTTTATATTCAGAAAAGGCAGAAGGAGTTGTTAAGGAACAAAGGTATATCCTATGGTTGGTAAAAAAGGGTTACAGTAAAACCTTGGATTGCGAGCATAATGCCCCGTACTCACGATCGGAATTTCACAATGGCCTAAATCCGATAGAATTTTTCGTCGGAATTCCGATCAAGCTGTCTTGCATACGCACTGTGAGACCAAATTCTGACCATCCAAAACACGGTGACGTAAAACACTACGACGAGTCGAGAAAAATTAAGTTCAATGCTTCCGAGTATGCGTTAAATGGATTCTGAGCATGTGTGGGTTTTTTCTCCATCGAAGTTGCACACAGACGATTGGAATTTCCTATAGTTTTTTTTTTACATCGTAAAAAAATAAAACATGTTCTATTTCTAAACACCGATGGAAAAAAGTCTGATGGGGCCCACACACGATCGGAATTTCCGATGAAAAAAGTCTGAAATTTCAATCGTTCGTACACGGCATTATTCATTCCAGAAACATGCTTGTAATCCAAAGTTAAGGGAATGTAACTCTTTATGCTATTGCTCTTACATTCATTACTTTATTACCTATTGAGCATTTAATTCTGAGTAGCTGAGACAAGGAATGACATAAGCATAAGGCTGCACAAGGTTATTTGAATTAATGTAGCAATATACCTAATAACTGAATGTGGATGGGCTAGTTTCCTGGATTTACAAAATTAGCAAAATTATAAATGCAATACTTTTGTGTTTGCCCCTATTTATCATGAGCTGAACTCAAAGATCTACAACTTTTTCTATGCACACAAAAGGCCCATTTCTCTCAACTATTGTTTACAAATCTGTCTAAATGTGTGTTAGGGCCCTTTCACACTAGCGGACAAACGGTCCGCTCATTACAAGTCCATTTACAGACTTGTAATGGGTCCCTATGGGAGCATCCGCATCCGTTTTTGCGGACGGAAGAAATGTCCTATTTTTCTTCCGTCCGGGCAAACGGATCGGATGCAAACGGACAGACGGTCCGTTTCCATCCGACTCCCCATAGGGGAGAGCGGAGGAGAGACGGGGCGGTCCCTGCACAGTGTGCGGGGACCGCCCCGTCCGCCCGACAGCGCAGCGGAGACCCCCCGCTGAGCTGACGGACACACGGAGCGGACCGAAAAACGGACCGATCCGTGTGTAAGGACCCTTAGTGAGCACTTCTCTTTTGCCAAGATAATCCATCCACCTCACAGGTGTGGCATATAAAGATGCTGATTAGACATTACAATTTAACTAAACCCATTAGATTTTAGTAGACTAAAATATACTGTAGATTTTAGTAGATTAAAAGAAAAACAATTCAGATGACTAAAATATGACTAAAGCTAAAATTGCATTTTAGTCAAAAGACTATGACTAAAATTAAACTGAAACTGATGTCTAAATGATCACTGGTGTGGGCTCAGCCTCACTGCAAGAGAAAATATAATTTAATCATTTCCAATAAGCCGACCTGAGGCATAAAATTATTTTTATCTACTATAATAATAACTACTAATACCATCAACTCCTATGTAATGAACAAAGGCAGACATATTTAAAGCCCAGCCTGTGTGACAACCAAGGCTGCCTGCAGAGATACAATGGAGGAATTATTGTAACCACCCAGGGCACAGGAAGTGTTTTTTTTCCCCCCGCTAGATTACCTGGAGAAAATATGGGGGGGAAAAGCCTGAAAATGAAAGCAGCCACCACATCCAAGACTGGCAATATACAGTATATTCAGTTCTTGGTTTTGAGGTTTGATACACTTTAATTGAGCACTCAGAAATGTAACAGTCGTGCCCAACTACAGGAAAAATACATATTTTTCTGCACTTGCTGAGCCTGAAAGCAGAAAACAAATGCAGCCGTCACATCTGTAGACTGATAAGCTATTTTTTTAATTATTTTTGTGGGTGGGGTTATTTATCCTTTATGTATGTACCTTGTGAGGCAATGGCACCCCCCCCCCCCCCCCATAGAATAATATATAGCTTAATGAGAGGTTCCCAATAATCACTAAATGACCTGTCTTCATTCTGGACTGAGCTGTGTCCTCTAACCCACATTGTACTGTTTCTTATCTCTTATTCTGTGTTGTTTGCGTGTGAGCCTCGGGCACTGAGGGATTCCTGGATTACCTGTCGCAGAATCTGCTTTCTTTACTTTTTGTGGAATGGGCCAGCTTGTTCTAGAATTCCACTACATAATTCTCATTTTCTCACTTATGTCAATCATTTGTTTTGTTGTCATGATTGTTCTAGAAAATGTATTTTTATTATTGTGTTTCTGTAACTTGGGTGGGAATATAATCTTCTATTTTAATAAAAATCCTAAATACAAAAAAAAAAAAAGATGCTGATTAGACAGCATGATTATTGCACAGGTGTGCCTTTAATGGTCTAGAAAAAAACAAAAACATTTTCAACCCGATTATTGTTAAGCAGGCCTTGCCTACACGCGATCTTGAAAAAAAAAAGCTCTATCAAAGCACGGTGACATCCAACATGTACAACGGCACTATAAAGGTGAAGTTCCATTCGGATGGCGACACCCTTGGGTCTGCTTTTGCTGATTTTGTGTTAGTAAAAGTTTGGTGAGAGACGATTCATGCTTTTCAGTCTGTTACAGCGTGATGAATGTGATATCTCCTTTACTAACGCTAGTTTTACCAGAATGAGCGCTCCCCTCTCATAACTTGCTTCTGAGCATGCATGTTTTTTTCATGTCGTTAAAGCCCACACACGACCTTTTTTTTACGACGTGAAAAAACGACAACTTAAAAAACTACGTGAAAATTTAGAGCATGTTCTAAATTTTTAATGCCCATTTTTTTACATCGTGAAAAATGCTCTGCAGCCCACACACAAACGTTTTTAATGACATTAAAAAAAAAAGAATTTTTTTGCATCCCGAAAAACGGTCATGTGTATGCGGAATTAGGCTGGCAGTTTTATTACACAGTACAATGCCACAGATGCCGCAAGTTTTGAGTGTGATTGGCATGTTGACTGCAGGAATGTCCAACAGAGCTGTTGCCCTTGATTGTTAATTTCTCTACCATAAGCCGTCCCCAAAGGCGTTTCAGAGAATTTGTCAGTACATCCAACCAGCCTCACAATCACAGACCACGTGTAACCACACCAGCCCAGGACCTCCACATCCAGCATCTTCACCTCCAAGATTGTCTGAGACCAGCCACTAGGGATGAGCCGAACACCCCCCGGTTTGGTTCGCAGCAGAACATGCGAACAGGCAAAAAATTCATTCGAACGCGCGAACAGCGTTAAAGTCTATGGGAAACAAATGTGAAAAATCAAAAGTGAAAATTTTTAAGGTTAATATGCAAGTTATTATCATAAAAAGTGTTTGGGGACCCGGGTCCTGCCCCAGGGGACATGTATCAATGCAATTTTTTTTTTAAACGGCTGTTTTTTCAGGAGCATTTTAATAATACGTAAAGTGAAACAATAAAAGTGAAATATTCCTTTAAATTTAGTACCTGGGGGGTGTCTATAGTATGCCTGTAAATTAGAGCATGTTTCCCGTGTTTAGAACAGTCCCTGCACAAAATTGAATTTCTAAAGGAAAAAAAGTCATTTAAACCCTTTGGGTCTGGTATGAATATTAAGGGGAACCCCAAACCAAAATAAAAAAATGTGTGGGTGTCCCCCAAATTCCATAACAGGCCCTTCAGGTCTGGTATGGATATTAAGGGGAACCCTATGCCAAATAATAAAAAAATGGCGCAGGGATTCCCCCCAAAAATCTATACCAGACCCTTATCCGAGCATGCAACCTGGCAGACCGCAGGAAAAGAGAGGGATGAAATAGTGCGCCCCCTCCTGAACCGTACCGGGGTGGGGGGTGCGTGTTCCGCGGCAAAGTGAGACGCAGGTTTGCCCCCCTCCTCTATTTGCAGTTTTGCTTTGTGCATGCACAGTAGTAAATGAATCTACGAATGAAGCTGCAAGACTACACTGCCAGTTTCCCATTTCAAGATAGTGGCGCCAGAACCCGTTAGCCGATTGAAAAATCGTCTCAGGTGAGGACACCACTGGATTCCTCAACAGGTGAGTGCCCTAATATTAAAAGTCAGCAGCTACACAATTAGTATCTGCAGACTTTTATTTATTTATTTTTTTGGGGGGGGAGCCTGGAGCTTCTCTTTAAAGCCATTCAGTAATTTTTTCAACTTTCCATCTATTAAATCTTCTGACCGTGTTGTTTTACCTTTGGATAGTAAAGCATTTTTTTTCTATGGCCTTGTACACAAGACTGAGGAACTCGTCGTAAATGAAACATCATTTTCCTCGACGAGTTCCTTGTTAGGCTTGTCGAGAATCTTGACAAGCTTTCTTTGCGTACACATTGTCAAGACAAAATCTCGTCATTCTCAAACGTGGTGACGTAAAACCTGTACGACGGCACTATAAAGGGGAAGTTTGATTCCACTGGCGCCAGCCTTCTGAGCATGTGCGGGTTTTTAAGCATACACACCAACGTGTTTCTCATTGAAAACCAGCCCGGCGAGGAACACGATGAGAAAATTTAGACTCCCGATGAGGAAAAAGAGAACTTGACAGATTTCTCGATGAAAAACATACACACGACCATTTTGCTCGGCAAAAAAGCTCTGCCACCAAGTTTCTTGATGGATTCTGTCGAGGAAAACGGTAGTGTGTACGAGGCCTACCAGTAAATACCTAATACAGCTCACTTCCTGTTTCTTGTCTGGTAAAAACCTAGGCTTATGACATCATGCACAGCTCTCTCTCACTCTTGTGAGAGTTTGTCAGGAAGGGAGGGGGGTGAGTCATAAGAGGGCCAATGAAAGCTGCAGAGCTAGAGGTGTGTCTCTGTAAATCCAGTAAGTGAACAGGCAGCAGCTTTCAGCTACCCAGAATTAAAATGGATGCAGACAGACTCAGGGGAGAGAGATTTCTGCAGCATATTTGGCAAGTACAGAATCACAGTATATATAAAATAATATGCAAAGTGGTTGGAGGGAAGCTTCAGAATGGCAAAGATGTTGTTATTACAAATTATGTGTGCAGACTGCAGTTCCTCTTTAAGAACCTGTGGAATGTTAGTGAAATAACTTTCACCTCTACACACATACAGTACTACAGCTTTTTCTTATTTTTTTGTATTTGACTTTAGGCTGTACAGTCAAATCCTTAGTGTGCTTAAACACACAGACATCTGTCCACAGACTGCTTTTTTTTTTTCATTTTGAGTGGATGTAATCTTCAAATAAAATAGATATGAAAACAAAAGTAGTATGTGGAACAAAGTGTGTTTCCTGGCGTTCAGATGGCGAAGCATGAGTGGTCTGCAGTGATGTAGGTCGTAACAGCATTTCTGCTACCCACAAGCAGTGTGTGGGGTGACCTTTTGCAGTATTTGGTCACGGAAAAGCTTTGGACTCAGCAGGATAAATGTTTGCTAAAACAGCTGAATTGGTAATACAAAAAATAAAATAAAAAATACAGTGACCCTGATTTACTAAAGAAATTGAGCATGTTCCCATTTTCATTTAGCTTAAGAATCCAGGGAAAATTCACTTTGAACAATACCCATTAACAAGCAAGATTTAAAAACAGGATGATTGACATCAGCGCAGATTCCTGACCTTCTCTAGGCTAACAGAAATTTTCTTTGCCTAATAAAAATCAACTTTGCAAAGTGAACATTCTCTACTCATTTAGTAAATGTTGTGAGTGATATCTGTAAAGAAACATTTACGGAAATGTTATGAAGAATCACAGGCCTATTGATGGTACGTGGTTTAGTAACACAAACTTATATGACGTGCTAAACCGTTATATATTCTGAAACAGGACGGGGTCTTAACTTACTCAAACAATCAAGAAACCAAATAAATGGGATTCAACCTTTTGCCACCTTCCTATATGCGGCAGCAAAGACGTGGGCTTTAATGCGCACACGCCAAATTATTATTATTTTTATTATTATACAGGATTTATATAGCGCCAACCATTTGCGCATTGCTTTACAACGTGAGGGCAGACAGTACAGTTACAATACAATTGTATGAATCAGAGGGCATTGCTCTTTAGAACTTACAATCTAATGCCGCGTACACACAACCATTTTTCATGCCGAAAAAAATGCCATTTTTTAAACTGGTCGTGAAAAGCGGTCGTGTATATGCTCGACGAGAAAAATGCCCGTAAAAAAATGTAAACCTGCTCTATTTTTTCTTGTCGTTTTTCATGTCGTGAAAAACGGTCGTGTGTACGCGGCATAAGAGGGAGGGTCAAGAGGTACAAAAGGTATAGAAAAAATGGAGAGCCAAACGGCTCTAAATTGGACTTTTTAGGCAAGATGGACGAGAGTATAGTAAAATTGTATTTTATTAACTGTGAGTCATTACAAACAAATCAAGTATAGATAGAAAGAATTGATATAATATAAAAAAACATACAATTAACACACAATATACATAAATGTATGGCATGAACAAAAGGTTGACACCAAATGGACAACATTTGGGTCAACGCATTTCGTTATTTTGCTTTGTCAGGACATACTTGGGGGTTGTTGGAACGAACAGGTGTCACTATCTTGTCAGCATAAGAATATCCCCACATGGAAATCTCCCAGATGAACATCAAGAATCACTGTGTGGAAAGAGAGTCATAATCTGCCAGTACTAGCAACCATATATTATGTAGCATAGGAATATAAATGTCTCTTCATGAAGAATTTATTGCAGAATATCATTCACCGGGGATAAACTGTGAAAATGACTTTGTGCCAGAAGGTTTGAAGCTTCTCTCTGTGCTGTTTGGCATATTATAAGTGGGATACTTTGTGGCATTTGCATAGTAATGGCTTTCTTCTGGTGACTCCACAATGCAGCCCATCTGTCACGATCAAGCGTCAGGCTTCAAGGCCAATTTGCAATAGCAGTGGCAGGATAGGTATACAGGCAGACATTTCTGGCAGATGACACAGGCTCCCCTGAGGTGCAGAGTCTAAGTACTAGCTGGTGTTCACCAGAGCTCCTGATGGTGGAGATGGATTTAGCTGCAAAATAGTACCAGGTTGCGGTCCTCAGGTTTGCCCCCACCAGTGTGTGAGCAAGCCGGGGTATAGTAGCGGATAAGCAGACAAGGATGGAACAGCAGTATGGTCAGTAAACAAGCCAAGAGATCAATCACGAGTGGCTGCAGGTTGGGATCAGGCAGAAGAGTTGTCAAAGAACAGGCCGAGGGTCAAACCCGGGTGGTTGCGGGTTGGGATCAGGCAGTTAAGTAGTCCAGGAACAGGCTGAGGGTCAAACACAGGTGGTTGCAGGTACAAATGGCAGCAGAGCAGACAAATAGCAAGGCACTGGCTGGGAAGGCACAATAACCTGGCCAAGAGGAAGTGCTGATACAAGGCTTATATAGGAAGTTCATGGGAGGAGCAAGGGGTTCAAGGTTCAAGGCAATCAAGACACCAAGCAGAGTAGTCTAATGAATCATAAAGGTTTATCCAGCAGATCAGGCAGGGAACTGTTCAGCATTCCAGATAGCTCAGTGGGAAGAGTCAATGTCAGATACAGAAGAGGTCCCAGGTTCAATAAGTGTCTCCTTATTGTGCATCTTGAAACAGTCACACCACATGTTTTCAGAGAGTCCTGTATTTCACCTGAAGTTATTTGTGGGTTTTTCTTTGCATCCCGAACAATTTTCCTGGCAGTTGTGGCTGAAATTTTAGTTGGTCTACCTGACCGTGGTTTGGTTTCAACAGAACCCCTCATTTTCCAGTACTTGATTAGAGTTTGAACACTGCTGATTGCAGTGTCCTGTTTTATGCAGTTCAACTACATTTTCCCACAGATCCTTTGACAATTCTTTTGCTTTCCCCATGACTCAGAATCCAGAAACATCAGTGCAGCACTGGATGAAAGATGCAAGGGTCTGTCAGGAGTAAACTCACTGACCTTTAATACACACCCTAATTACAAGCAAACAGATCACAGATGAGGATGGTTACCTTTAATAGCCATTCAAATCCCTTTGTGTCAACTTGGGTACATGTTATCAGGCCAAAATTAGCAGGGTATGTAAACTTTTGATCGGGGTCATTTGGGTAATTTCTGTTGTGATCATGAATTAAAAAGATTAAACACAATTGATCGATAATAAATAACTTTAGCCAAACACTGACCATGAGGGGAAGAAAAGTATTTGTGTTATCATTCATATTCTCTGAAAAATGGCCAAGAAATCATAAATTTTGTAAACTTATGAGCAGAACTGTATCAGAGGCCCACCTTATTAAAGTTTTGTTTTATTTAATTAAATGAACTGTCCATTAAGTAAGAATGTCTTTATCTTTGTGCTTCCCCTTTGTGGTTTCTCCTTCTATCGTTGTTTTCCCACAGCCCTCATGTTGGTGTCCTCTTTCTCTGGGACCTTTATTTATTTTGCCTCTTGGGCTCTGTTCACAGCTGGGGACATCTGTATCTCACCCCCTCATACTGACACATTCCATAGAATCACATTGAAACTAACTATTTACAGCCATGGGGATTTCCAGCTTGTAAGGCTTGTTAGCGGTCCTGCATGGCATCAGCTAGATCTCTTTATAAACCATGCCGTAAATTCCTCAAATGGAAAATCAACAATGTATTCACTAAAACCTTTATTTAAGAGAAACTGTTCATCAAGCTGTTTTGTCTTGGTTGCTCTGCATATGACTTTATCACTGGTCATTATATTATTCCTATTTATATCTTCACTCACTTAACTGACAGGTTAATAAAGTATAATTCTATAAATGCAAACTAGATGCCCTATGATGCCAGTATATATTATGTATTCACTATTTGCTGCAAGCCATAGAAACCCAAGCACACTGCAATGCAAAACTTGGTTCCAGTACTATTGGTGCAGTGCTGCTATGAGACTGCAGAGAGATTGGCTTGAATGTTTAAATAATCTTTTTTTCAGAATGATCAGGGATGTACCCAAAAATAATGGAAATGCTATACAGTATGAATAAAACTGGCTTTTATATATATATATATATATTACACGCACATGAACTTCAATGGCATCCCAGTCTCAGTCTGTAGGGTTCAATATTGTGTAGGCTAGGGTTGTCTCGATACCGATACTAGTATTGGTATCGGGACCGATACCGAGCATTTGCATGAGTACTTGTACTCGCACAAATGCTCCCAATGCCTTAGCCGATACCTGCGAGCAGGCGGAGCAGCGGGTGGCGCTGAGGCCGGTGCATCGAGCTGGCAGAGAGTGCAGCGTTCAGGGCAACCGGAGCCGTCACATTTGGTCGTGGAAGTGACGCTCCGTGTTGATGTCAGAGATGCCCATCTTGGTACACCCTGCACTCGGCCACAGTATGCCAGCAGCAGACATCTTGTTACACCCAGCCCATATAGTTTGGGATGGGTGTAACAAGATGGCCGCTGCTGCTTTTATGCAGCCAAATGCAAGGAGTACCAGGATGGGCATTGAAGGCAGCCTTCCCTAATGGCATTTTAGTGCCTGCCCACCAGTGCCCATAAATGTCACCTATCAGTGCCCCCCAGCCGTCAGTGCTGCCTGCCAGTGCCTCCAGCCGTCAGTGCCACCTGTCAGTGCCCCCCAACCATCAGTGCCACCTGTCAGTGCCAGCCATCAGTGCCACCTGTCAGTGCCACCTGCCAGCTGTCAGTGCCATCTGCCAGTGCCCGCCAGCCAGCCATCAGTGCCACCTGCCAGTGCCATCCAGCCATCAGTGCCACCTGCCAGTGCCAGCCATCTGTGCCATCTGCCAGTACCAGCCAGTCGTCAGTGCCAACTGCCAGTGCCAGCCAGCTGTCAGTGCCATCTGTCAGTGCCAGTCAGCCATATATCAGTGCTGCATATCAGTGCCACCTAATCCTATCAGTGCTGCAGATCAGTGCCACCTAACCTGTATTGTGCTTTGAGAAACTGTCACATCACATTTAAAAAAAGTATCGGTAATCGGTATCGGTGAGTACTTGAAAAAAAGTATCGGTACATGTACTTGGTCTTAAAAAATTGGTATCGGGACAACCCTAGTGTTGGCCCACCCTTTGCAGCTATAACAGCTACAGATTTTCCGGGAAGGCTGTCCACATAGTTTAGGAGTGTGTCTATGGGAATATTTGACCATTTTTCCAGAAGCACATTTGTGAGATCAGGCACTGATGTTGGACAAGAAGGTCTGGCTCGCAGTCTCCACTATAAGGCCGCGTACACACGATCAAATCTGTCTGCTGGAAACGGTCTGCTAGACCGTCCCAGCAGACAGATTCGATCGTGTGTACGGGCGAGCCGACGGATTTGGCCACCCGACAGATTTCAAAGCATGCTTTGAAATCTATCGGGTGGGAACCCGTCTGCCCGACATGTCTGCTGGTTAGTACACTTACTAGCAGACATGTCGTCTCGCACCGGTGCCGAATGGATTCGGCGCATGCGCGGAAGTGTTTTACTTCCTGGTGCGGTGATGTGGCGGCGTCAACGTCACCGCCACGTCACCGACACGTCAGCACGCTGTCTGCTGCCGGGGATTTTGGTTTGCTCGTGTGTACACGCGAGCAAACCAAAATCCAAAGAGACAGATTTGTTCAAATCGGTCGGTCCGACCAATTTGAACAAATTAATTGCCTCATGTGTACGAGGCCTTATTCATCCCAAAGGTGTTCTATCCGGTTGACGTCAGTGTGGGCCAGTCAAGTTCCTGCACCCAAAACACGCTCATTTATGTCTTTATGGACCCTGTTTTGTATATTATATGTTTCCCCTGTCTTTCCAAGGTAGTCCTCAAAGGCCTGCTCAATATGGCTGCAAGGGATCATGGGAAGATGATATCAAGTTTTTTGGTCTGATACAGTAAGCTATTGATCTATAACAAGCATGTTTAAACATTGCAGCTTTGACTTGGCTGAATGTTTGTTCCAGGTAGATGGGTAGTAAAGTTAGGATCAGGTTGGGGGCCCTTGGCGCTAATCTTTTACAAACCAAGTATGTAATGGCAGCTAGCATATATCTGTCCTCACAGGATTAGTTAAAGGTTTAAAGTTCTTGTTGCACACTAATTGTCTGGCTTTTATAACTACTGTAATTATTTTGGTTACATTTTTAAAGAATGTAGTGCAAATGGTGCAAATAACTGCAATGGAAAGTTACACAAAAAAATCTACAGGACAAACCGAAAATTGTGTTTGGTTATCAACTTTTTTTCCATAGCAAGTGAACCAATAAATCTGGAACTGCAGTTTAAAGAGTATCGGTGGAATAGGCTGATTGCAGTATGTGTGTGATGTATCAAGTATTAAAAAGGTTGAACCCTAGCATGGGGTCCTTTGGATAACTTCACTAGTTTACTTCACTGGCCGATGAACTGTATGCAAATATCAAATCCTGCAAAGTGGATCATAAAAGTCAGTGGAATTGATATTAGTTTGAGGAGTGTTGTTTGGCCACCTACACGTAATATCAAATTCTTTCCAAATGTAACACTACTATTAACACCAAAAATCAAATTCAGACTTTTACGGTAAAGTCATAATAGATTGACTCAGCTGCAAAACCTAACATGGTGAGAACGGTTTCTATATAATTTTTATCACTTCATCACATAAAAAAACAAAGACTTGCAGTTCAGCAATTTGACAACAAAAAATGTTCTCACTGCTTTTATCGTAGACGTTTGCTAATCTTCTATTAAGAATATTGTCTGCTTTTCTTAAAGTGATATTAAAGGGTTCATGTTTTTTTACCTTAATGCATTCTATGCATTAAGTTGAAAAAACATGCAGACGATTACTGCCCCCCCAGCCCATAGGCTTCTCGGCTCTTCATTGGATAGATTGATACCAGCCCAACCATTGGCTCGCGCTGCTGTCAATCAAATCCAATGACGAGGCGCGTCAGGGGGCGGGGCCGAGTCACACACTCGGCGGCTATAACAGCTGACTGTATCACATGAGAGCGTGCCCGCAAGGTAACCCCCTCGGGAGAGAGCTTCCCAGAGGGGGTTAGCTCTTGCGGGAAGGAGCCACGAGAGCCGACGTAGGACCCCAGAAGAGGGCGATCGGGGCCACTCTGTGCAAAACAAACTGCACAGTGGCGGTAAGTATGACATATTTGTTATTTAAAGAAAAAAAATCAAACCTTTAATATCACTTTAAAGTCTTTTTTTTTAAATAACAATCACCTTACAGTGGGTATAGAAAATTATCACACCCTTTTAAATATTCACATTTTGTTGCTTTACAGCCTGAAATAAAGACAGATACAGTGTTCATTTTATCCAGCTGTATTTATAACATCCAAGTGAAAGATATAACAGCAACATGTCAGAAATAATAAATAATTACAGCCTTTAGTCTGTTGGGAAATGTCTCTACTAACTTTGCACATCTAGACTGTGCAGAATGTGCCCACTTTTCTTTGCAGAACTGCTCAATTTAAGTTAAATTTGATGGTGACTGCTTGTTGACTGCAGTCTTCAAGTCATTCCACAGATTTTCGATGGGGTTTTAGTCTGGGCTCTGACTGGACCATGCAAGGACATTCACCTTTTCCTCCTTCATCCACTGTGTGGTCATTTTTGCTGTGTGATTTGGGTTATTGTCATGTTGGAAGGTAAACCTTCTTCCCTTTGACAAATTTCTGGCAGATGGCAGCAGATTTTACTCAAGAATTTGTTGGTATTTTGCACAGTGCAATCTTAAGAGAATTATAGGCCCCCGGACAATAGAGTGCACTGGGGTCCTGTCTACACAATCGCGCACAAGAAGGGGGGGGCGAGCGCCACCAGATTACACAGAGCAGGGATCTACCACTTACCTGGTGGCCACTGTCATACAAAGTACCACCTCCTGAATGGGCTCCTATGATAGACTGCACACAGTGGCCATGCTGTGTAGGCGGGAGATATTTGTAATCCAGAGGTGCTGGGGACTTTTGGTCACCTTAGGCTGGTGGTCAGCAGGACCCACAGGTCAGTGGCCAGCAGGACCCACAGGTCAGTGGCCAGCAGGACCCACAGGACAGTGGCCAGCAGGACACACAGGTCAGTGGTCAGCTCCCAGCTGGACCCACAAGCTGTGGACCTGGGAGTCCTGATGGCCACTGACCTGTGGGTGCTGCTGGGAGCTGGCTGCGGACCTGTGGGTCCTGCTGGCCACTGACCTGTGGGTCCTTCTGGCCACTGACCTGTGGGTCCTGCTGGGAGCGGCTACGGCAGCTGTTGTGCAACGTCACCTGGGCTAGCCCCGCTTACTAGCTCAGAGACTGAAAGTCATAGTGAGTCATTCAAGCGGGCAGACACTCGGACAGCCGGCGGCCATTATTTGGTTATTAAGTGACAGTCATGCTTGGCTGGGGTCGCTGGGCAGGTGGGGCCCCCCAGGCAAGTGGGGCCCCTGCAAAAAGACAGCCCTGGTTTTGCACCATCCATTTTTCCTCTATCCTGACATGTGCTCCAGTCCCTTCTGCAGAGAAACACCCCCATAACAGAATATTACCACCTCCATGCTTTACTGCAGGAATGGTGTTATTTGGATGGTGAGCTGTACTGGATTTCCGCCAGACAGATAATTTAGTTCTGAGGCCAAATAATTCAATTTTAGACTCATCTGACCATACCACCTTTTTCCATGTGGCCTCAGAATTTTCAAGGTGCATTTTGGCAAAGCTCAGTCGTGACTGCATGTGGCATTTCTTGAAGAATGGCTTTTTTCTTGCAACCTTCCCATACAAGCAGCATTTGTGCAGAATTAGTGATATTGTTGTCAAATGCCCAGTGAGGGACTAACCATGAAAAAGCAGCCTTTATCATGCCTCTTGTACTATTCAAATTTAAGTGCATGCCCTTCGGACTGAGCAATGCCCCCAGTACATTCCAGCATTTGATGGAGAAGTGCTTGGGTGATTTAAATTTCCTGGGTGATATAAAAAAAATCTCCCTGACATCCGATAACCATGACCAACATCTGGACTGGGTGTTCACTTGTTTAATCCAGTATGGGTTAAAACTCAAGCCCAGTATGTGCCACTTGACGAGTCAGAAAATTCAGTACCTATATCATGGAAGCCAGGAGTTTTCCAGGCTCCGGCCCAAGTCAAGGCAGTACAGGACTGGCACCCCCCAAAGACCATTTCTAAGCTGCGCTCTTTCCTGGGGCTGATGGGTTAATATCAGTGGTTCATCAATAAGTTTGCACAAATGATTGCTCCTCTGATCCAGCTACCGATACGGATGATGGGTTGCAGGGTCTGGGGGCCATTGCAGGCAACAAGGTACCATGGGATATGCAGTCCTTTAAAATTCAAAGAAAAAAGCAGTTGAGATGCTGGGGAATCCAGGAAGTTGTGAAAAGAAATGGCCAGAAGACACGCAAAACTCACAACATGAACGTTAGCTTATATTGGATTGTCAAAAATAGCTATTTGTATGCCCTGACCATAGATTTCCTTTAATTTCTCTACAATGCCTATAAATGCAAAGGTAAGAGGGCTTCCTTGAACATGCATTTTGCGCTATTGTACATGGGAGCTGGAGCCCATGTAACAGAAATTCTAGCATATTTACCCTCAATGGATTGGTCAGGTGCTGCGTACCCCCGTTCATAGACATAAATGGCTGTGTATGGTTATATTTGGGTATACGACAGTGCACATGTAAACACTCATATAGCATACAGGTATATTCCAAAAACAATAGGAAATGTCTTATTCTTGTAAAACACCTGTACTCTATACGACTGTTTATGTGAGTACCAGCACATATAAAAGTACAACTGTGCACAGTCATGCATGTCCATGGGCAGCTGTGTAGGCAGCACCTGGGCTACACTGACAGGGAAAATATGCCAGAATGTATAATACATGGGCTCTGGACTCCCGTGTTCAGGAGCCCTTATTGCTTTTACAGAGTATGTAGATACTTTAGTGTGTATGATATAGGCAGTTTGAAAATCAAAGCAAAGAAAGTGACAAACAAAAGGGAGACAAAGGACTTAGCTGGGAGATAGCCGATAGGGAACACTGCTCAGCGACATTTGATAACATGTATCATGCCTAAAAGCATTTCATATAATACTTTATGACATTGCACTTTTTGTACTTCTGCACATTATATCAGTAGTTAGTCTTATATGGATTCAATTATTTGCACTTGCTTACCAGAGGTGAGAGATGGGCCATAGTATTTGATTTTATCATGAATACATTTTTTACCTAATTTGAAATTGTGTATATAATATGAATTTAGTATTTTCTTCATTTTATGCATAAATGAATGAATGAATGAATGAATGAATGAAGAACTTGTATAGCGCAGCACATGCAAAGTAAATCACCTCTGGGCGCTTGTTGTTCCTGTCTCCTTTGAGATCAAAAGAGATGAGTCTTAATCTTTCTCCTGAAGACTAAGTAGTTCTCCTCCAGTCTAATGCTGGCTGGTAAGGCGTTCCATAGTCTGGGACCTTGGACAGCGAATCTCCTATCTCCTTTGGACTTGTACTGTATCTGGCTTTCGGTATCTGAAGCCGATTTTGATTGTTGGATCGTAGAATACGATTGGGATTGTAAATTTTTAATTTTTCGCATAGATAATGGGGAGCATAAATGGTCAATACAGTTCCAAATCTGAATTTTTTTAGGCAATATTCACTTCTTAACAGGGAACCTGCCTTTAAAAATAATCTGATGACACTTTTCATTACTGTCTTATTTTGGTTTTAAAAGTATTTTGTTAATTAATTTTTTATTGTGATTAATAAATTATTGTATTTTTTATTTTCAAATAATTTGTATTGGGAATAATACAGGTTATGCATACAATTTCCAAGATATATCAAAACATAGCTATAATATGCAAGGCAGTAAAGTTATATAATGGCAGATGCTAAGTAGTGTTGAGCGGAATACGCCATATTCGATTTTGCGATATTGCGCGAATATATAGAAGAATATTCGCAAATATTCACTAATATCGAATATTCGTGATATTTTATCCAAAAGAAATGTTGCGAAATTTCGCTAATGCGAAATTTCGCTAATGCGAAAATGATTGCGAAATTTTCATAAACGGAGATCATTTCCTGTATTACTAAACCAATATGCACTAAACACTAACTCTACACTAACTCTACTTAAAAGAAAGGAGAATAAGGGGGCAAAAGAAGGGCGGAGAAGATAATCGCGCAATATTCCTATTGCGCGATTATCTTCTCCGCCCTTCTTTTGCATCAGAGCCAATCAGAATAACTCGAATATTCGGCAAAAGGAATATCGCAAAAGAAGAGCGCATCAGAGCCAATCAGAATAACTCGAATATTCGGCAAAAGGAATATTGCGCGATTATCTTCTCCGCCCTTCTTTTGCATCAGAGCCAATCAGAATAACTCGAATATTCAGCAAAAGGAATATCGCGCAATATTCCTTTTGCCGAATATTCGAGTTATTCTGATTGGCTCTGATGCAAAAGAAGGGCGGAGAAGATAATTCGCGCAATATTCCGTTTGCCGAATATTCGAGTTATTCTGATTGTCTCTGATGCAAAAGAAGGGCGCATCAGAGCCAATCAGAATAACTCGAATATTCGTCAAACGGAATATGGCGCGATTATCTTCTCCGCCCTTCTTTTGCATCAGAGCCAATCAGAATAACTCGAATATTCGGCAAAAGGAATATCGCGCGATATTCCTTTTGCCGAATATTCGAGTTATTCTGATTGGCTCTGATGCAAAAGAAGGGCAGAGTAGCTGATGCGATTCTTTTATGTTGCCGAAAATTCGCAATGCGAATTTTCGGCAACATAAAAGAATCGCATCAGCTACTCGGCCCAGGGTCTCTCTCTAATCATACCAGCAATGCTTTTAGACGTCGATGGAGATCACTAGGATGTGATCTGTTTTAAAAATAAATTTGAAAAAATAGCGAATATTCGCCGCAATATTCGAGTTATTCGCGAATACTCGAATATGCAATATTCGTAGCGAATATTCGCAATGCGAATATTCGCAATGCGAATATTCGTGAGCAACACTAATGCTAAGTAGCCTTCTCAGAGATTCAGATAAGAGGATCACAGAGGGTCCCATCAGACATGAAGTATTTCGTAACATACTGCTAGCAGTCAAGATTGTAGCTAGCAGTGTGCTAATAATCGCGAGTCTATAGTGTTAATAGATGCTCGTGTAAAGTAGGAGGTCAACAGTAAGTGGGTAATAATAAGTAGAATACCTGTAGTAATTAAGGGTCTGGGGTTGTAAAGAAACTTGATGATGAGGTACAGGGAGGAAAGTTATCATATGAAGGACTATTGAGATGGAAATGGTAGAGGGAAAATTCTTAGAGAGGCTGAAGGGTCAAGATGGCAGATGAGAAGGGTTGTGGGGGGAGGTTCAGGGCCTAGGAGGGGCACATAGGGGTCCAGGGCAGGCATATTGTAGGAAAATTTGTGTACCATTTGCCATCTTGAAAGCATCCAATCCCCAACCAGGTAGACACTGGAGGTGTTTTTCAGAGGGCTTGTTTATGTCTGAGTGCAATGGATTATGAAGATGCATTCATGGTTAGGCAGAGGCGTCGTTAGGCCCTGGCTAGGGGGCTGGAGCCCCGAATGTGGCCCTGAAAAGCCCCGAGTCTCCAAAAAGCACCATACATTAGTTAGCCCCGAGTAGGAATCGATCTGACCTGCCGAGTCACAGGTCCCGCCTTCTGGAGCCTGCAGAACATATGATGGACGTCCCAGTGGTCCAATGTCCAACCGTGGGATGTGTGACATCCATCATATGCGTCGCCGACTCCAGAAGGTGGGAATTTTCAATCCCGCAGTCGCCGCCACCATCAATACTGAGATCCGGAGAGATGAGATCAGCAGGGGCCGTAGCGGACGAGCGATCGCGCCATGCCCGGACCGCGGCCCCCGAGAGGCCGCCACTCGCCAGGCTGCAAAACAAGTTTATACTTATCTAGCCTCTCCTCGGCCGCCCGGGTGGACGTACAGAGGGTGGAGAAGCTAGCCGGCCGGGGGGGGGGTGTGACTGCGGGCGCAGAAGAACCAGAGCAGACACCCACTGGATGCTGCTACAACACCGGCCCAGATAGCAGAAAACGTGAGTACAGCCCCCCCCCCCCTCCTGTAACCTGTATAGGAGAAGCAGTGAGGGCGGCTCACGGCTGCATATAAAAAATCCCTTTCTCCATCTCCCTTCTGCAATATTGGAAAAGCAGGCATTCCAATACTGCAGAAGGGAGATGGAGAAAATGATTTTTTATATGCAGCCGTCCCCACTGCTTCTCCTGTACCACCCATACTCTTTGCCTCCTCGTGATTCCCACCTCCCCCCAGTGATCTCCACCTCCCCCCAGTACTCTGTCACCCCCAGTGATCTCCACCTCCCTCCAGTACTCTGCCACCCCCAGTGATCTCCACCTCCCCCCAGTACTCTGCCACCCCCCAGTGATCTCTACCTCCCCCCAGTACTCTGCCACCCCCCCAGTGATCTCCACCTTCCCCCAGTACTCTGCCACCCCCAGTGATCTCCACCTCCCCCCAGTACTCTGCCACCCCCCAGTGATCTCCACCTCCCCCCAGTACTCTGCCACCCCCCCAGTGATCTCCACCTCCCCCCAGTACTCTGCCACCCCCCCAGTGATCTCCACCTCCTCCCAGTACTCTGCCATTCCCCAGTGATCTCTACTTCCCCCCAGTACTCTGCCACCCCCTAGAACTCTGCCACCCCCCAGTGATCTCCACCTCCCCCCAGTGATCTCCACCTCCCCCCAGTACTCTGCCACCCCCCAGTGATCTCCACCTCCCCCCAGTACTCTGCCACCCCCAGTGATCTCCACCTCCCCCCAGTACTCTGCCACCCCCCAGTGATCTCCATCTCCCCCCAGTACTCTGCCACCCCCCCAGTGATCTCCACCTCCCCCCAGTACTCTGCCACCCCCCAGTGATCTCCACCTCCCCCCAGTACTCTGCCATTCCCCAGTGATCTCCACTTCCCCCCAGTACTCTGCCATGCCCTAGTACTCTGCCCCCCCCCCCCAGTGATCTCCACCTCCCCCCAGTACTCTGCCACCCCCCAGTGATCTCCACCTCCCCCCAGTACTCTGCCATTCCCCAGTGACCTCCACCTCCCCCCAGTACTCTGCCACCCCCAGTGATCTCCACCTCCCCCCAATACTCTGCCACCCCCAGTGATCACCACCTCCCCCCAATACTCTGCCACCCCCAGTGATCTCCACCTCCCCCAATACTCTGCCACCCCCAGTGATCTCCACCTCCCCCCAATACTCTGCCACCCCCAGTGATCTCCACCTCCCCCCAATACTCTGCCACCCCGAGTGATCTCCACCTCCCCCCCAGTACTCTGCCATCCTCTCCAGTCCTCTCTGCCATCCTCTCCAGTCCTCTCTGCCGCACCACCCCCCAGTCCTCTCTGCCGCACCACCCCCCGGTCCTCTCTGCCGCACCACCCCCCGGTCCTCTCTGCCGCACCACCCCCCAGTGCTCTCTGCCACCCCTCTAGCCCATTCTGAAAAAAATATTATTTTTCTTACCTTGTGCAGCCAGTGATGCTCATCTAATTCCTAAATCTAGGTCTCTCAACCATCCCTGAAAAAGGACATAAACAGAAGAGGAAATGGCTGTGGGCTGGGACATCATGTAACGCGGTTTAAGGTAAGTGAAAAGGGCATTTATCCTATATATCTTTATACTTGGGGGGGGTTGAGAATACTTGATTGTGTATGTATGTAGGTCAGGTCAGTGTATGTAGGACAGGTCAGTGGGTCAGGTCAGTGGGTCAGGTCAGTGTATGTAGGACAGGTCAGTGTATATAGGACAGCTCAGTGTATGTAGGACAGCTCAGTGGGTCAGGTCAGTGTATGTAGAACAGGTCAGTGTATGTAGAACAGGTCAGTGTATGTAGGACAGGTCAGTGGGTCAGGTCAGTGTATGTAGGACAGGTCAGTGTATGTAGGACAGGTCAGTGGCAGTGGCGGCCCGCCCATATGGGCGCACGGGCGCTGCCCCCCCTCCCGCAGTCACAAAAAAAAACGGGCCCTTTAAGAACTTTTATTCGGCTAAAATGTCATTTTGACATTTTAGCCGAAGTTCTGGCGGCCGTCTATAGAGGGCGCTGCAGCGCCACCCCCTCTCGCCAATAACTCACATTCAATGCAATGCATTGATTGTGAGTTATTGTTGCCAGCTGCCTGGTCTATTCCCAAACTGGACATGGGTCGCCGGTTACCCGAATAGCGGCAGCTGGTTGGCTGAGGGGAACTGCCTATCAAAGCCAGCGGCTCTGATAGGCTTTTCCAGTACCGCCCTCCGGCTCTCGGAAGTCTATGCTCGGAGCGCAGGCAATCTGCGTTCCTTGTATGAGACTGACTGCTGTTTCAGCCAATCAGGTTCCCGGATTCTGGTTATCAGGAACCTGATTGGCTGAAGCCTCTCCACGGCGGCAGAAGACATTGAGGGAGGACATGAAAGCGTCAGGTAAGTGATTTTTACAGGGAAAGAGGCATCATGGGGCACAGTGGCATCATGGGGCACAGTGGTGACAAAGGGCACAAAGGCGACAATGAGCACAGTGGCATGGGGCACAGTGGTGACAATTGATGGCACAGTGACTGCATATGATGGCATGGCACAGTGGTGACAATTGATGGCACAGTGACTGCATATGATGGCATGGCACAGTGGTGACAATTGATGGCACAGTGACTGCATATGATGGCATGGCACAGTGGTGACAATTGATGGCACAGTGACTGCATTTGATGGCATGGCACAGTGGTGACAATTGATGGGCACAGTGGTGGC
Source organism: Rana kukunoris (assembly GCA_029574335.1). NCBI lineage: Eukaryota > Metazoa > Chordata > Amphibia > Anura > Ranidae > Rana > Rana kukunoris. The sequence continues at coordinate 116,739,574 of CM056051.1, read as the reverse complement.
GTTTGATGGCATGGCACAGTGGTGACAATTGATGGCACAGTGACTGCATTTGATGGCATGGCACAGTGGTGACAATTGATGGCACAGTGACTGCATTTGATGGCATGGCACAGTGGTGACAATTGATGGGCACAGTAGCTGTGTTTGATGGCATGGCACAGTGGTGACAATTGATGGCACAGTGGTGGCGTTTGATGGCACAGTGGTGACAATTGATGGCACAGTGGTGGCATTTGATGGCATGGCACAGTGGTGACAATTGATGGCACAGTGACTGCATTTGATGGCATGGCACAGTGGTGACAATTGATGGCACAGTTGCTGTGTTGCATGGCACACACAGTGGTGACAATTGATGGCACAGTGGCTGCATTTGATGGCATGGCACAGTGGTGACAATTGATGGCACAGTTGCTGTGTTGCATGGCACAGTGGTGACAATTGATGGCGCAGTGGCTGCATTTGGTGGCATGGGGCACAGTGGTGACAATTGATGGCACAGTGGCTGCATTTGATGGCATGGCACAATGGTGACAATTTATGGCACAGTTTCTGTGTTTGATGGCATGGCACAGTGGTGACAATTGATGGCACAGTGGCTGTATTTGGTGGCATGGCACAGTGGTGACATTTGATGGCACAGTGGCTGAATTTGGTGGCATGGCACAGTGGCTGCATGTGATGGGCACAGTGAGGCTGCAATATTTTTTATTTCGTTTGCGCCCCCCAAAAATTTTGATCACCAGCCGCCATTGGTCAGTGGGTCAGGTCAGTGTATGTAGGACAGGTCAGTGGGTCAGGTCAGTGTATGTAGGACAGGTCAGTGTATGTAGGACAGGTCAGTGTATGTAGGACAGGTCAGTGGGTCAGGTCAGTGTATGTAGGACAGGTCAGTGTATGTAGGACAGGTCAGTGTATGTAGGACAGGTCAGTGGCAGTGGCGGCCCGCCCATATGGGCGCACGGGCGCTGCCCCCCCTCCCGCAGTCACAAAAAAAAACGGGCCCTTTAAGAACTTTTATTCGGCTAAAATGTCATTTTGACATTTTAGCCGAAGTTCTGGCGGCCGTCTATAGAGGGCGCTGCAGCGCCACCCCCTCTCGCCAATAACTCACATTCAATGCAATGCATTGATTGTGAGTTATTGTTGCCAGCTGCCTGGTCTATTCCCACACTGGACATGGGTCGCCGGTTACCCGAATAGCGGCAGCTGGTTGGCTGAGGGGAACTGCCTATCAAAGCCAGCGGCTCTGATAGGCTTTTCCAGTACCGCCCTCCGGCTCTCGGAAGTCTATGCTCGGAGCGCAGGCAATCTGCGTTCCTTGCATGAGACTGACTGCTGTTTCAGCCAATCAGGTTCCCGGATTCTGGTTATCAGGAACCTGATTGGCTGAAGCCTCTCCACGGCGGCAGAAGACATTGAGGGAGGACATGAAAGCGTCAGGTAAGTGATTTTTACAGGGAAAGAGGCATCATGGGGCACAGTGGCATCATGGGGCACAGTGGTGACAAAGGGCACAAAGGCGACAATGAGCACAGTGGCATGGGGCACAGTGGTGACAATTGATGGCACAGTGACTGCATATGATGGCATGGCACAGTGGTGACAATTGATGGCACAGTGACTGCATATGATGGCATGGCACAGTGGTGACAATTGATGGCACAGTGACTGCATATGATGGCATGGCACAGTGGTGACAATTGATGGCACAGTGACTGCATTTGATGGCATGGCACAGTGGTGACAATTGATGGGCACAGTGGTGGCGTTTGATGGCATGGCACAGTGGTGACAATTGATGGCACAGTGACTGCATTTGATGGCATGGCACAGTGGTGACAATTGATGGCACAGTGACTGCATTTGATGGCATGGCACAGTGGTGACAATTGATGGGCACAGTAGCTGTGTTTGATGGCATGGCACAGTGGTGACAATTGATGGCACAGTGGTGGCGTTTGATGGCACAGTGGTGACAATTGATGGCACAGTGGTGGCATTTGATGGCATGGCACAGTGGTGACAATTGATGGCACAGTGACTGCATTTGATGGCATGGCACAGTGGTGACAATTGATGGCACAGTTGCTGTGTTGCATGGCACACACAGTGGTGACAATTGATGGCACAGTGGCTGCATTTGATGGCATGGCACAGTGGTGACAATTGATGGCACAGTTGCTGTGTTGCATGGCACAGTGGTGACAATTGATGGCGCAGTGGCTGCATTTGGTGGCATGGGGCACAGTGGTGACAATTGATGGCACAGTGGCTGCATTTGATGGCATGGCACAATGGTGACAATTGATGGCACAGTTTCTGTGTTTGATGGCATGGCACAGTGGTGACAATTGATGGCACAGTGGCTGTATTTGGTGGCATGGCACAGTGGTGACATTTGATGGCACAGTGGCTGCATTTGGTGGCATGGCACAGTGGCTGCATGTGATGGGCACAGTGAGGCTGCAATATTTTTTATTTCGTTTGCGCCCCCCAAAAATTTTGATCACCAGCCGCCATTGGTCAGTGGGTCAGGTCAGTGTATGTAGGACAGGTCAGTGTGTCAGGTCAGTGTATGTAGGACAGGTCAGTGTATGTAGGACAGGTCAGTGGGTCAGGTCAGTGTATGTAGGATAGGTCAGTGTATGTAGGACAGGTCAGTGGGACAGGTCAGTGTATGTAGGACAGGTCAGTGTATGTAGGACAGGTCAGTGTATGTAGGACAGATCAGTGGGTCAGGTCAGTGTATGTAGGACAGGTCAGTGGGTCAGGTCAGTGTATGTAGGACAGGTCAGTGTATGTAGGACAGGTCAGTGTATGTAGGACAGGTCAGTGTATGTAGGTTATGTCAGAACACACACACACACGTAGAACAAAGTATGTGTGTCAGGTAGGTCACCCCTTACTAGAAGTCCGCGCTATTGACAGAATACGTCAACAGCGCGGACCTGAGGTGCCGGGGTCACGTCTTTGGACGTGATTTACTTGTAATTCCCCTGTGGCGCGCGGCGGGGAAAAACAGTCCCGACGCATCACCGAGGATTCGATGCGTGTACCCGGCGGCCTAGCAACCGGCTCTTTGTTTACATCACATGACGGCTGTGATTAGACACGGGCGTCGTGTGATCAGAGCCCTCCTGCCGATTTATGATGCGCCATGTCCGGGTGACATGAGTGCATCGAGATTGCGCCGCTGGGTGGGAATGCGCGTGCGATCTCCCTTCTTCTGAGGGACGTTTCTGAGCATCCACTCAGAAGGAGAGATCGCCCACTAATTTTTTGTTTATAGCGCAAAAAATTAAAACCGCAGAGGTGATCAAATACCACTAAAAGAAATTTCTATTTGTGGGCAAAAAAGGACGTCAATTTTGTTTGGGTACAGCGTCGGGCAATTGTCAGCTAAAGTGACGCAATACAGAATCGCAAAAAAATGCTCTGGTCAGGAAGGGGGTAAATCCTTCCGGGGCTTAATTGCTATCTAAGTCCCTGTTAGGTAGATTCACCCTCTCTATTTGTACTCTTTACCGTTATCACCAAAAGTGAAAATGAAGGAAAATCCCAAATGTTGGGTTGTCTCCAGAACAGGAATAGAGGGGAAATCTTCCAATGGGACAGCTCTGGTCATCCAATAAGGGATTCTGTCTTTTTGAAGATAATTCCTCTTACTTCTTGTTTAGGCTCTGGGACAAGAAGTGATGAGAAATCTCACCATGGCACACAGATGGCAAAAGAAAACGTGACAGGGGTTATAAACCCCCCTTAAAGCGGAGGTTCACCCAAAAATCAACTTTCTGACATTAGATCCAGCATACTGCTAACATCTGCAGTATGCTGGGTTTTTTTTTTTTTGTACTTATCGTTTTATGAGCCGTTGTTATCTGGCTCCGAGCGGGGAATCCTGCGGGAAATGGGCGTTCCTAAGCCAAGAGGAGTTGATTGACGGGCTGCTAAGTGACACTCGGGTATTTTCGGAAGACGTGACATACCTTAGCAGCCCGTCAATCAACTCCTCTTGGCTTAGGAACGCCCATTCCCCGCAGGATTCCCCGCTCGGAGCCGGATAACAACGGCTCATAAAACGATAAGTACAAAAAAAAAAAAAACAGCATACTGCAGATGTCAGCAGTATGCTGGATCTAATGTCAGAAAGTTGATTTTTGGGTGAACCTCCGCTTTAAGCTGGCCATAGTCAGACCAAAATGAGGGACAAATGAGGAGAAAAGAGGGATAGAGGGACATTGCTCCAAATCAGGGACAATCTCTCGAAATCAGGGACAGTTGGGTGCTCTGCAATATAACCAGTGAGACCAGTACATTGCCAGGAACTAGTGCACATGTATGAAAACTGGTCCTGTACTGTTGGTTATGGAAATGCAAAAGCTAAATGCCGGTTAGAAAGGAGTCAACTGTAGATCAAAGAAAACTGTCAGTTAATTCTAAATGATCTCATAAGCATCCAAAACTGATGTCACAATGATGGCATCAACACAGGCCCTGAAAAAGTTGGATGGTCTGTCCTACTGCCAAAAATGTATATCAAATTCCATTTTACGAGTGAGACAGCAAGCCAGGTTATCAAGGGTAACAGACCTTTTTCCATTGATCCAGTTTTTTTAAAATAGCCCCAGTATGTAAAAATCATCCATGATTCTGTTGTAGGGAGGTGACCCCTAGTGTTCATAATGTGTACTACTAGAGTATTTTCATATCTGTGCTCTAGTAACAAGATCACTATATAACCAGCACACACTATATACACACTTCAGTACTGTGTGAAATCATTGTGATTTTACCAATATTAGTCTATAGTTTTCTAAGTTGAAGCCTGCCTTTGCACACTCCCTCTGAGCTGTGGCATCTTCTTTGCAATGTAATCGGATATGTTATTGCAAATGAAAAATTCCCCTTGTGAATCCGAAACAGATAAAAGAGTGAACTGGGATCACTTGCAAACATTACACCCCCTCACATTCTTCATCTAGTCTGAGTTCAAACAGCCTCCCCAGGGACTACTTTAAATTACCCCACAGATCCAGATGGATTTAATCAAAGTGTGCTCATATTCCTTATACTGCATTGTAATAACATCAGAAATTTGACAACCCAATTCATTGTAGTGCGTGAGACAGACCTGGTATCCTACATTTACTGTGTCTGAGCAATGGCTCTAACGCAATGTTCTGCTCTTTCATGTTAGTGTATGCTGTATCTTAAAAATCTATCAGTGTTTCCTGTACTAGTCATCAAAGCTGATCTTATAATAGAAACGCTTCCCATGAACAGATTTTCCCAATTCCAATCCACTTTAAATGTCAGTCTTAGATGTGTCTTATCTCATTTTTGACATTGCTTGCATGTTTTCTCTGTATTTACGTAGAATAAAAATTTCTGTTCCAATTTTCTACAAAATCATGCATCCAGTATATGAATATATACCCCATAAATCTTCAATTTTTCAATGAGACGTCTTTTATTACAATATTTTTTTACTGGCTAATGAATTGTCATTGCAGATCAATAGCACAACTACCAGTCCCTCCTTTCACAGTAGGGTGTTAGGTATGTAGCACCCTGCTCCTGTTGAACAGGCGCTGCTGTAAATTTAGAGGGGGTCTGAGTTGTTATTTGTCTTAGACAAGTGTAATTGTGGGCAATTTAGCCTCTGTTCCAGCCATGGCTGTGCTGGGAGTAACCACCATTGTTCGCCTGGGGGTGTTATTACCATCCCAGATCAAGTGTGGCAGCAGCAGAGTCAGAGTGCGTTGGGTATTCCCTTTGGCAGCGAATTAGTGGGAATGATCGTTCCGCTGTGCATGCTGGGGAGGGGTACTTAAAGCGGAGCTCCACCCAGGATAACAACATTTTACAATGTTGTTTGAAAAAAAAAAAAAAAATAACCTGAAAAAAAAAAAAATAAATACTCACCCGAAATAGCTGTTGCTATGCGGAAGTCCGTAATCTGCCTCTTCCACTCCGCGGTGCCTTTTCTTCTTCTCCTTCTCCTTGTGAATGGGGCGCGCTGCTTTCTGGGAACTGTGTGTGTTCTCAGAGAGCAGCGCGCCCATTCACAAGCCAGCGTGAGACTCACACAGGCGCAGTAGGAAATGGGCAGTGAAGCCGTACGGCTTCACTGCCTGTTTCCCATAGTGTGAATGGCGGCGCGGGACCCGGAGCGATCGTGGGACCGGCATCGGGGGGGGCCGTCAGCGCGGGCAAGTAGGACAGGTAAGTGTCCTTATTTAAAGTCAGCAGCTACACTGTTAGTAGCTGCTGACTTTAAAAAAAAAAATTTCCGCGGCTGGAGCTCCTCTTTAAGGGACATACGCCATTGGCGGGGTTCTGTCATCCCTCGCGCCTCGTGGCCCGCCTGGCCTGGGGTGCGTGTTCCTGAATCCTGACTGTGGGACCACGTTGGTCCGGGGTTGCGGCTTTGCTTAGTAGGCCCAGTAGTCAGACTGGGTCTACACTTTCAAGGTGATCCTGTGCCGTCTGTCCTGCGGGAGGAAGCCACTTGATGAAGGAGGCCTGGAGAGGACCATGCGTGAGGCTGGTATCTTTGGAGAAAGCCTGGAGACTTCATCGAAGGATGCACCATACACTGAGAGGCTTGATGGTGATCGCCTGTCAGATCTAAGTTCTACAAAAGTTAATCTGGAGAGATCCGGTTGCTGAATCCTGTGTCAGGGGATTCTGGACCAAAAGCGTCTCCTCATAAAGGAAGGTCTGTGGCAGAGACTGTACTTCATTCCGCGTGTCATTCAGGCTGCTAGGCCATTGAGAGGGACCTTTACCGGGTGAGCAATACCCACTCTGGCTAGAGTGGCAATGAGAACTGTTTGCTGAAAGCAGGAGTGTTTCCTATTTGAGATTATACACCTGAACCTACCTACCTACCTATTTACCCCTTCACCCCTCCAACTTCTTTTCTACTAAGTTCTGCAAATAAATCCTAGAAAAATAAGTGTATCGTGTGGACATTGGACTTCTTCAGACTCTCAAAACGAACAGTCCGGGAAACCTCTGCCACAGGATTTTAACACCCAAACTTCCAGCAGTACAGTCAAAGAGCCTTTAAGCCATCCCGGCGAAACTTTAGGGGAACTTGAGCTGTAGATCCCTCCCTTAATGGGGTCACCAGGCCTATCCCGAGACATTAGCCTTTTACTTGGTCTCCTCCTGGGCAGGTCCTCCCCTGGTTTTCCTCCATTAAGTAGCTTCCTCTAGTAGACAGCTTGGGATCTCTTTGCAGTTGTAGGCCCCAGCTAGGATAGCTGGGCCTACTTGGTAGAAAGGCAGCCTCGGGGCAACGTGGCCCCGAGACTGAAAATCACAAAGAACGTACCTCGCGCCAGAAGGGCCACGAGGCGAAGAATCCCAAAAATGGCGTCTGCCCCTTAAAGTGGAGGTTCCCCCTCAAAAAAAATTCTGACATCACATTCTGTCGAGTCATCCTACCGCGAGACTGGGCATTCCCAATCACTGCCTGTGATTGACAGGCTTCCGTCTGGCGCATACTGCGTGTCACAGGTTGCCGACAGAACCCGAACGTCGGTGCGCAGGCGCAGTATAGAGCCGCACCCACGTTCGGGTTCTTTCGGCAACCTGTGACGCGCAGTATGCGCCGGACGGAAGCTTGTCAATCGCAGGCAGTGATTGGGAACGCCCAGTCCCGCGGGGGACCCGGGGGGTGAAAATCTGGATTACGAGGTATGTGCTGAGAAAAAAAAAAAAAAAACACCGGAATTCTGTCGGTAGGATGACTCGACAGAATGTGATGTCAGAATTTTTTTTAAAGGGTGAACCTCCACTTTAAGTACCCTTCCCCAGCATGCCCAGCAGGAAGATCATGGCTGTTCCCGGGAAAAGGCACCCAATACACCATAGCCTGCCCGTGTTCTAACATTGGCCTGTGTCGCCACCTACAGGCAACAGTGGGAAGATCCTTTCAGGCACAGCCACAGCTAGAACAGAGGCTGGTTTAGCATAAATCATTAAAGTCTGAGCCAACTATTGGCCCAGACACCCACTAAATTTAGCATAGTGCCTGATCAATGGGAGCAGGGCGCTACACAAGCATGCTTCCAGAATGAATTATGCTCGCAATCCAAGGTTGTACTGTAGATCGGCATGAATTCCAGTGGGTTTGTACACCATAGAATCTGTTATCTCCATTGGGGGATCAGATTGCACTGCGTACAAAAACTAGCTGATACGTGAAATCATAAAGGCAAGCTTGGTACATTGTACACATCCATCACTTTATTCACAGGCCAAAACTGGTGCCTCGCCAAGCTACAATATTCCTCGTTATGATACAGAATATTTTTTCCAGGATGTTTTTTCCTTCAGATTACATTCACTAATGTCTTAATTATTTTTTTTTTTTCAATTTTCACCAAGTTATTACATATCCTGAAACATTTCACTTACTCTACTATTCACTTTTTCTCTGTGTTCATGTTCTCCTAGCGTGTTCCCTCCTCCTCTCTTTCTTAGCAGATGTCCTTCCCTCCCCATGTTGGTATTACTATAAGCTCTCTGATGAGCTGTATCTCCTTTCTCCTGCTTCCCTTTTACAGGCCACCAGCTCTACTAAAAGGCCAGGCTGACCCCCAACCTGAATATGGGCACAATCACCTCGTAACTACATCGAGCCATGCCAGGACTACGGAGAGGCCGACACATTTACCCAACAAATTAGAAAGCGTTGACTTCTGAGCAGGTTGAGTATCTAATGAGCTGATTTCCAATAACTAGAATTAGAATTTGCTTAGAATGCAGTGGTGATTCTAAATTGCCAAATCTGAAAATATATTGTTTGTCTTCTAATTTTTTACAATTGCAAAATCAAGTAGATTGGTTTATTCGGACTATATTTAAATCTGTGTGTTTGTGGTATGTGTAATGTCCTAAAAATATCAATGCTTGTAAAATATCTGTAAAACTTTTCTAAAATGAACCTTGTGAAAAATGCAGAGGTGTGGCTGTAGCATTAAACAATGAGCAATGTACAAACCACATAAATTCATATAAAACAATCAGACTTTAAAAGAAATATCTCTCACAACATTGTACTTTCCGGAAGTGGGATCCTACTTCTTGCTATGCTCATTATGGCAGTATCTTTACACTGGGGGTTATTTACTAAAGGCAAATCAACTTTGCACTACAAGTGCAAAGTGCATTTGAAATTGCGCTGAAAGTGCATTTGGAAGTGCATTCGCTGTAGATCCAAGGGGACATGCAAGGGAAAAAAAAGCATTTTAGCTTGCACATGATTGGATAATAAAATCAGCAGAGCTTCCCCTTATTTCAGATCTACCCCTCAGATTTACAATGACTGCTCTACCAAGTGCACTTTAAGTGCAATTTCAAGTGCACTTTGCACTTGTAGTTCGCACTCGTAATGCACAGTGGATTTGCCTTTCGTAAGCTCTAAAGTCTTGAAAAAAAATGCCTAAGCATGCCTGATTTTTCAGTTAATTTTATATTCAATGCATTGTGAATCATTACAGCAGTAATAGATAAAAATGTGTTTTCGTTTTGGATAGGGTGCGGAAGGGTTATGCCGCATACACACGACCGTTTTTCGGGTTGTAAAAAATGTTTTATTTTTTTTTATGTCATTAAAAACTATCGTGTGTGGGCTCCAGAGCATTTTTCACGATGTAATAAATGGGCATTAAAAATTTCGAACATGCTCTAATTTTTTACACTGTTTTTAACATTGTCGTTTTTAACATCGTAAAAAATGGTTGTGTGTGGGCTTTAATGACGTGAAAAAATGTCGCGCATGCTCAGAAGCAAGTTATGAAACGGGAGCGCTCGTTCTGGTAAAACTAGCGTTCATAATGGAGTAAGCACATTCATCACGCTGTAACAGACTGAAAAGCGCGAATCGTCTTTTACTAACAGGAAATCAGCAAAAGCAGCCCCAAGGGTGGCGTCACCCGAATGGAACTTCCCCTTTATAGTGCCGTTGTACGTGTTGTACGTCACCACGCTTCGCTAGAGCATTTTTTTTTTCACGATCGTGTGTAGGCAAGGCCGTTCTAATGATCGGGTTGAAAAAAACGTTGTTTTTTCTAGACCATTAAAAAACGTCATTATTTACAACCCGAAAAACGGTCGTGTGTACGCGGCATAAGACCTCTTTCTTGTTCCTCTCTCTCTGGTAATATTGTGATGTGTGACCCCAATGGAGAGGATTCCCCTCACTTCCTGTACGTTTACCTTGACAGGAAGTGTGGGAAATCGCTCAGAGTGGGGCACGTACAGTGTGGAAAGGTTAAAACCTTTGATGGTTTTTTTTTCTGTCTGTGTTACTGTTGGGAATACCCTTCCTGTGTGGTACCCAGAAGAGTGATAGAAAATATCTTCAATGTGGACACAGGACTAAATGTATAAAAGAGATCATAATCTTGCCCTGTGCTATCCAAAAATAAAAAATAAAGAAAAATAAATTTAAAAAAGTTTTGAATAGAGTTGGGTTCTAAAAATTATTATACAAATTATTAAATTATTCTACAAAAAGTTTAACAAGATGTAACATCTTGCTAAACCTTCTTGTATCAGTACTGTTTGGACCTTAGAAGAAGAGGGTTAACCCCCAAAAGCCTGTCCTGAAAATGTAACCGTGTAAAAAAAAGGTATCATGGATGGTAATAAACTGTGTTGTTGTAAGTGGACTAAAATAGATACAGTCACGTTAACCATATAACCTATAATCATAAACTAACTAAAGGTCATTACCTGTAAATGCTAAATAACAGTGACAAGGAAACCTGATCTGTTAGGAAAGCCATACATGGTGCAAAATTCTTCCTGAAACCACGGGTTGCAGGAAAGCACTGACAGGGGAATCCCTCCTGCGGAGCTATTGGCCCAGATTCACAAAGTACTTACGCCGACGTAACTCACCTTTTCCCGGCGTAGGGTAAATATGCGCCCAGCGTATGTGTGTGCCAGAGTCACAATCCAAGATACACCTAAAAATAGGCCATCCTACCCCGACGTATCTTATTTACTCTGGCGTGGCGTGGGCGCAAATATGGTCTGGACGTATGTTGCTTCTCCCATTGATTAGGCATTCACATATGCAAATGAGAGAAATACGGCAATTCACAAACGTACATGCGCCCGGCGCATGATATACGCGGTTTGCGTAAGTTTTATATCCGGCGTAAAGTTCCCCATAGATGAGGCGGAACCCATGCAAAGGTATGGACCAGGGAACACAAGCCTACGTATTGTACGTTGGACGTTTGTGAATATGGGCGGATGTGGGTCTGGCTAGGCGTAGGTTACGTTAACGACGTACACAGTGATCCGGCTTATCTTAGACAGTTGTTCCGACGTGGTTGTGCGCATGCGCACGGGGATACGTCCACATCCCGACGCATGCGCAGTTCGTTTTAAGTACTTCTCTGGCATCCCAGCACATCATTTGCATGGGGTCACGCTCCATTTCCACCTACTTCCACTTACGCCGGCTTACGCCTACGAAATATACGCTACGCTACGTTGGTGCAACGTTGGGAGCATTTGCTTTGTGAATTCCATGCTTGCCTCTCTGCGCTGTGTCGGCATAGTGTAAAAGAGATACGCTACGGTGGCATAAATGTGCGGGGATGTCTGTGAATCCAGGCCAATGTCTTCTCACCTGTGGGGGCAGGCAGGGTAGTCAGTAACTATTGCTAGCATAACGTAACTATATACCGTATTTATCGGAGTATTGCGCGCTCCGGCGTATAGCATGCACCCCTAAAGTGGACCCGCATTCCTGTAAAAAAAAAAAGATTTTAGTACTTACAGTTTTGGTGTCTTGCGCGGCGTCCATCGGTGGCCTCGTCGGGTCCAGCGTTTGTCTGCGGCTTTGGTAGTGTCCTCCTTGTCGGGTCCAGCGTCCGTCTGCGGCTTCGGTGGTGTCCTCGTGGGGTCCACCATCCGTCTGCAGCTTCGGTGGTGTCCTCCTCGTCAGGTCCAGCGTCCGTTTGCGGCTTCGGTGGTGTCCTCGTCGGGTCCAGCGTCCGTCTGCGGCTTCGGTGGTGTCCTCCTCGTCGGGTCCGGCGTCCTTCTGTGGTGTCCTCCCTGCTCGATCCCCGCGCTGAATTTGAATTACTGCGCCGGCATATACCAAGCGCAGTACTCTCGTGTATAGTCGGGCAGGCTCGGCTCCTCTCGTGGTCACGTCCTGTGCGTCCTATACGTCCAGGACGTGACTGCGAGAGAAGCCGAGCCTGCCCGACTATACTCGAGTGTACTGCGCTCAGTATATGCCGGCGCAGAAATTCAAACTCGGTGCGGGAAGCGGGTATCGGCGTATATCGCGCACCTACAATTTTGCCCTGAATTTCAGGGCAAAAAAGTGCGCGGTATACGCCGATAAATAGCAGCCCTTAGCGATAATTGTAAGAGAATCATGCAGGCTGGTTGTATCCAAGTTGAGTGATAGATCAATCAACTTTGTACATTCAGCCTGACCATGAAAGGTTCGAATGAACCGGCCGAGATTTGAACCGATTGTGGCTGGCCTTAGATGATGGGTGGATTTACTAAAGGCAAACAGACTGCATTTTGCAAGTGCAATTTCACTTTGCAAGGGAATTTGCTCCAGAGCTTAGTAAAGATGAAGCTTCACTTTGCAAAGAAACCCAATCACACCCAAGGAAAATTAAAAAAAAAAATGTTATTGCCTGCACACGATTAGATGACGGAAGTCAACAGAGTTTCACCTCATTTACTAAGCTCTGGAGCGAATTCAGTGCACAGTCTATTTCCTAAACAAGAGCTTATACAGAGAGATAACAGTAAGCATCCAGTCGATTCTAATGCCGCGTATACACGACCGTTTTTCATGACGAGAAAAATGCAATTTTTAAAAATGGTCATTAAAAATGATCGTGTGTAGGCTCCAGAGCATTTTTCTCGACGTGAAAATGGGCATTAAAAATTTAGAACCTGCTCTATTTTTTTTTTTACGTTTTTCAATCATTGGTAACCTCCAGCATTGGATGGGAGTCTTGGCTCAGAAAGTCAGTAGACTTTTAACAGCTCTTCAAACAGGTTCCCTTAAAGGAGAATTATAGCCAAAGCTGCACTTCTCCTGTAGATCACAAGGGGGCAGTTTGTTTTGCACTCCTGTGACCTGTTTTTAGCAGACAGCGGGCTGAAGTCCGCTCTCTGTTGACGTTACAGAAGTCAGTCCAGGCACCATGTCATCACGACAATGGAAGTCTGGATCCGCCAGGTGCCTGGACTGACACCCAGCTCAGCCTATCAGCCGCTGAGAGCCTGTGCCAGCTGCCCCCCATCCCTTCCACAGCTTAGCAAGAGGGGGCAGAGCAAAGAGCTGTGGCTAATAGGGTGACCACATTTCCAAACTACAATTCAGGGACTCCCCCCCTTCCCAAAAATCAGCTTGTGCTGTAACGAATGACAGCACAGTCATTGGACACAAGAGGCGGGATGTATGATTTCTCCAATCACAAGCAGGGGGCGGGGATTGTGCTCCTGCAGGCATTTCCGGCCAGGACAAGTAATGTCAGTGAGTAAAGCGGTGATGTAGCGGCCTTTTTTGGGGCCATCAGATCAGCCCAGGGAGTGGCTGTGTCAGTTTTATTCTGGGACACTGTATTGTCCTGGCATAAAGGTACCCGGGACAGACCTGCAAAATGCGGGACTGTCCTGAGCAATTGGGGACACGTGGTCACTCTAGTGGCTGACAGTCTGCAACTCTCTGCTCACAGAGCTCTGAAAACCAAGCGATCAGTGGTGTTCGATCGCTTGGTTCTCAGTGTAGAGGTGTTGGGTGACAGATTCAGAATCGGACCAATGCTGCATCCACCTAGGTAAGTATGATTCAGAAAAATGTACTTCAATATTATTTAGTCCAGATTCCATATTCCATATTCATAGCCCCAACCTGATTTTGAGGGACTGTCCCTGATTTGGAAAAAAGTCCCTCTGACCCTCTTTCCTTCTTATTTGTCCCTCATTTTGGTCTGAACTATATAAATGTATATAAAATGCACTACTTATACTTAAAAAAATTGTTTTACAGTGATAAACCTTTTTATCCAGTTTCTTAATCGCTGTTGACTTCCAAAAGCCAATATAACGGAATAGTAGTGGTAAAAAAAGCACCAATAATTTTTTTGTACAATTCTTCTTTAAGGGGGCGTGGCAGGGTGTGTGTCATATGCCTACATACTTATCCTAAGGCTGCTTTTACACTGAAAGCGCCGGTTATTAGTGGTAAGGATCTGCTCGTTTAAGCAGCGTTTCTGCGACGCTTTTCGGGCACTAGCGGGGCGCGTTCAACCCCAAAGAAAGGGTTAAAAACTCCTGTGTTGCGGCGCTTCCGAAGTGCTTTTCAAGCGCTTTGAAAGTGCTGCCCATGCATTGCAATGGACAGGGGCATTTTGGGAGCGGTGTATATACCGCTCCCAAACCGCCCCAAAGATTTTGCTTGCAGGACTTTTTCTAAAGTCCCGCAAGCACACCGCCTGGGTATGAAAGCACAGATTGCAATGAATAGGAGGCAGTTTTCAGGTGCTTTACAGGCACTATTTCTAGCGCTAAAACACCTGAAAACTGCCTCAGTGTGAAAGGGGTCTAATAGATTTCCCTCATTCCCATCTCAGAAAGTTGGGAGGTATGCAAATGGTGAACTGAAACAATTCAGTATAAAATTAAAAATTCCCTGCTTTGACAGATAAATGTGTATTTGTCAGATATAAAGCAAGATCGCACTGTTGTAGAACACATTGTTGAGTAATCAGTATAAAATAAAAACTACTAAGTCCATAGTCCATAGTTGCATAGAATTAAGAGCTCTTAATATAGCGCTGTGTGAAAATGACATTCAAAATAAATTGTAAAAATAAATAAGTCTCACTTCAATTGTTATTAGTGTGTTCTGTCCTCAAGGGAACAAAGTACATGTAGGTTGGACGGGCACTCCTCCTCCCTCCACAGTTGTCCATGCAGCTAGCAAGGAGATGGCTGTTTTGACCGACAGCGTTTTTATGTCTTCAATCACTTGCCCAAGACAAGCGTCTCACAAGATAAGCTGGTTCAGGCATTGTGTCAGCTAAAATGTTCAAGGCAAGTTATACTGCGGCAGAATGGCTGGGCTGTGCAAATCGCTGTACTGGTATGGAGGTCCCTTTAATGGTTATAGCCAGCACCGGAACTGGTGCGCGTGGCCGGGGGCCGCAATGTCAACCGGCCACCCACAATCACTCTTCAGAAAGCCAGAATGGGGATCTGCCAATGTAAACAAATAGATCCCCTTTCTGACAGGGGAGTAGAGAAAGATCGTCTGTTCCTACTGAAGAGGAACAGCGATGTACTGCCAGCCAGTCCACTCCCCCCCCCCCCCCCCCCACAGTTAGACCCCATACACACTATACAACTTTTGTTGTCTGATTTCCTTTAGATTTACCAAAACCATGTAGTCCAAGGACCTGCCTGATTGCATACAGATTGAAACGCTTAAGATTTGACCTCATATTTTATGATTTTGGTAAATCTAAAGGAAAATTGTATAGTATGTATCCAGCTTAATGCATCGTACACACAATCGGGTTTCCTGGCTAACATTTTACTGCCGGGAAACCCGAGGGGAAAGCCAAGAACCAGCTCGGCAGATTTTTCCCCCTACACACGGACGGTTTTCCTGGCAGGAAAACTGCCATGAGAGCTTTGGCCGGGAAACCCGGCCATGTGTATGTTCCCCTTGCAGGCTTTCCCCATAGGAAAACTGCCGGGTTAAAAACATGTTCTAATTTTTTCCGTCGCGATTCGTGGCAGTTTTCCTGTCGGGAAAACTGCCATGGAGCATACACACGGTCAGTTTTCCCGCCCAAAAGCTGTCATGGCAGTTTTCCCAACGGGAAAACTGGTCGTGTGTACGAGGCATTAGAAACACCTCTCTAGGGAACACTTAACCCCTTAATCGCCCCCTAGGTATAACACCTTCCCTGCCAATGTCATTTATACAGTAATCAGTGGCTATTTTTAGCTCTGATCACTGTAATAATGTCACTGGTCTGAAAAAATGTCAAAAGTGTCCGATCTGTCCATCATAATGTTGCAGTCCCACTAAAAATCGCTTTACTAGTAAAAAAAAAAGGTTAATTAAATCCACAAGTTTTATTACCACTAATATTCCTTTATATGGGCTTTTAAAATTGACAAATGCAGCCATTTAGAATTTAGATGAAAGGTTTAGCACTGTGAAACACTTTTTGAAAGATAAAAAGTGCATTTTATATTCAACTATATAAATCAGACCAAAATGAAAAGGACAGAGGGACATTGCTCCAAATGAGGGACAGTCCCTCGAAATCAGGGACAGCTGAGAGCTATGCACTACTATGCTGGTATTTAAAAGACTCTCTAATAATTTTCATGGCGGCTTACTGTTCATTTATAACATGTGCGCTGCTGGCCTAGAGATGATCTTGTCACACACACTGTATTCCTGTGTGTCACGCTCAGTCAACATACAGGAGGGGGGTGACAAGTCTACAGCTTTAAAGATTCTAATCCCCAGGATAACGGGTCATTAGTGACAGCAACAATCTGTGGGCAGCATTCCTGAGATTATCACAGACATGTAGGAAGCAGCACACCTATGGAAGAAGTCTTCATTAGACTAACATAATGTGTGTCTCTAATACAGGAATATCATTGCCGCCAACAAAACCACAACTGACCTCACCTAACAATGAACTTCTCATATTTGTTCCCTTTTTAGTCTGAAAATACTGTATTCTGTGCTGTACATTCATATCTATGCATATGCCTACCTAACCGTAAGTATTGCTTACATGCACCTCTCAGCCCCATTCAGACACAGCAGCTGTCAGAATCTAATGACATGACAGGCTGCCAGTAGCAGGGCTGGACGGCACTCTCGTGCCCTCCATTCCAGCTAAATTCCAGCGCTACTTATACTCCCTTCATCCATGCATGTTTACAGGGGAGGGCTGGCAGCCTTAAGCCTGGGGGGGGGGTCAGCAAGGGGTGTTAGGGTCTCTCACCTCAATGATCTCACCTCAGCAGGTTCTTGCACACCACTGCCTCCTGGGGGGGGGGGGGTAATGCTCCTGGTCCTGGGGTCATGTTGCAGCCAGTGCTGAGCCCTGCGTCCCGACTCCCTGGCATGCCCTGCCTCTGCCTGCTTCCAAGAATCCAGTCCCAGGGAGTTGTAGTTTCCTCTGCGCTGCTCTGTCCCCCCCCCCCCATTTGGACTACAACTCCTGTAATGCAACAGCTAGTGGTCGGCCCGACTTCCAAGACCAGATTAAAAAATAAAACGGTAGCGGCATTTTGAACATAAGTTAGGGCGGCCTGGGAGGCAATTGGCACCCTGCCCCCCGGCCCAGCCCCCCCCTGCATGTTTACTACTTGCAACTTCAGCATGCAATAAAGGCCCAACAGATGTTGGATCAATGGGAACTAGAACCTACCCTTATATTCATTTACATGTCTGAGGTCACTACTTATAAAGGGTAGTTATGCAATGTTACTTAACCTAGGGTGACCAGACATTCTCGGTTTCAAAGGACAGTCCCCGGATTGAGGACACTGTCCCTGGACCAAGTCTGTCCCCAGTTTTTTCCCCGGAATATATTTGAACAGGGGCTGGGGCAATTAAATAAAAGTCAGTGCAGAATTAGACAAAATAAAAATTCGAAATTACCCCCGCTCTCCCACTCCTACTACCGTAGGTAGGGGGGGGGATTTTTTTTCCATTATCTGTGCCCCTTTCTGATGATCATGTAGTGGTTGGAGTGGAAGGAATATTTCTTCAGTTTCAAGTGCATGCCCCATTTCTTCTGCCTTGGCTCAAGTCCCGGCCAGTCAACTGCCTGGTTATCTCCTTGCCTTCCCTGGCAGAGTGATCTTTCTCCGCACCCCACCCAGTAGTAGCCGGGGCACGGAGAGTAAGACTTGACAATCTGTGAGGCGGGCAGCGGCGGCAATGGTCATTGAGTCGCTGATTGCCGCCATTACTAGTATAAAAAAAAAAATATGTCCCCGGATTTCATTTTAAAAATCTGGTCACCTTAACTTAACCTCTTCCTACCAGATTCATCTCTGAAGCCCTGTATACACGGCCGGTTTCCCCTCGGAAAAAAACTGTTGGTTTTCCCGATGGGATTCCTGCCAAGTTTGACAGGATTCCTGCCAAGCTTGTCTTGCATACAGACTGTCATACAAAATCCCGCCGGTTCAAAGCGCGGTGACGTACAACACGTACAACAGTACTATAAAGGGGAAGTTCTATTCCAATGGCGCCACTCTTTGGGCTGCTTTTGCTGATCTTGTGTTATCGCGTGTTAGTACAAGTTTGGTGAGAGACGATTCGCGCTTAATAATAATTTGCAGCGTGAGGAATGTGCTATCTCCATTACGAACGCTAGTTTTACCAGAAGGAGCGCTCACGTCTCATACTTGATTCTGAGCAGGCGCGTTATTTTTTACCCTCGGAAAAGCAAACACACAAATGGTTTTCTCGATGGAAAAAATTTCCGTCAGGAATCCCGATGGCAAGATAAAGAGAAGGTTCTCTATTTTTTCCACCAGTTTTCCTGTAGGGAAGTCCCATCACACCTCTGCCTATGTGAATCATGCTTGTAAATGTCAGCCTTGCATTGGCTCATGCAACAGCTGGAGGGCCACAAGTTTGAGACCCCTGCCCTAAATATTGTCGTTTGGGAATATTAGATAGTCTCCCAATGGAAGATGCTCATAGGCAGGACATTGCAAGAGCCCTTTTTCAGGCCCCCATATTAATATTGAGACACTGGAAGTCTACATAAATTCCAACATTGCAGGAACCGATTGCTCAAATGGGGGAAACCATCAGACTCGATAAGTTTATGTACCAGCACAGGGACAGTAGGGGAAAATTTTCCGGGCTTAACTCCAGTCAGACTGATTATGGACCGTATACTTCTATAGTGAAGAGGCCACCAAACTAAACTACAGTTTGATGACTCAGTGGTGTTGAATATGAAGTGACCCTATGGTGAGTCTTAAAAAAAATGGTTTGTGCATGCAGATAAGATGAAGACTGGTATATATATATAATGATGTATACTGTGTTGAGCGCACAATTGTTATCTTGCTTCTTTTACTCAATAAAAACCTTTTGTTTGAGGAAAAAAAAAATTCCGAAGCAACAAGCGGAGTGGTTTAATAATTTTCAACCAGCTGCTGCAAATGCAGGGCTCTATTGGGGAAAACGTGCAGGGCTTTCATCCCTTTAGACATGATTTCCTATTGGGAGTATCTCACCAAAAATTACATTTTTGTAGCAGGGGGTGTCTGAAATCTGACTTCTGGGAAAATCAGTGAGCCAATCACACAAGCAGGAAATGACATATCTGGCGGGCGTTCTGTAAACATTCTGTGTACAGAACACCTTTAGGTAGCCATATTGCATTGCATCTTTAAAAACATTACAGAGCTGCAGATTGAAGAGGAAAGGTAATTTCAATTACAATATGACTTGTGTCGCAATTGTATATGCTATATTATTTTACCCTTTGAGTCATATTGTAAT
Organism: Rana kukunoris; assembly: GCA_029574335.1. Classification (NCBI taxonomy): domain Eukaryota; kingdom Metazoa; phylum Chordata; class Amphibia; order Anura; family Ranidae; genus Rana; species Rana kukunoris. The sequence continues at coordinate 116,719,989 of CM056051.1, read as the reverse complement.
TAAATGTTATTAATAATTGCCTCTCCTTTCTAATCTGGAAGCTCTGTAATTTTCTGTGATATGCAATGCAATATGGCTACCTGGAGGTGTTCTGTGCACAGAATGTATACAGAATGCCCCCAGATATGTAATTTCCTGCTTGTGTGATTGGCTCATCGATTTTCCCAGAAGTCTGAACTAAAATACAAGTCAGATTTCCAGCATCCCCTGCTACAAAAAAATACATTTTTGATGAGATACTTCCAATAGGAAATCACATCTAAAGGGATGCAGGCCCAGCATCTTTCCTCATTAAAGCCCTGCAGGTGCAGCAGTTGGTTGATAATTATGAAAACACTCCCATTAGAGTCACTTTCCCAAATGGACACAGACAAGCACACGGGGATTTCTTCAGGATAACGAAAGGTTGGAATCTGCTACAAAGTTTGTCAAAATCCTTGTAATGTACATAGATCACCCAGAGGGGAATGTTTTTTTCTCAACAAAAGTGGAGTTACACTTTAACCTCTTAAGGACTGCCTACTGTACATTTACGTCAGCAGAATGGCACGGCTGGGCACATCAACATATATATACGTTGGTCATAGTACCCAGCCGTGGGTCACGGGCGCGCGCCCGCGGCGCACTCCCGTGACCCGGTCCGAAGCTCCGGGACCGCGGGACTCGCGGACCCGATCGCCGCTGGAGTGTGGCGATCGGTCCCTGGGGCTGAAGAACGGGGAGAGCCGTGTGTAAACACGGCTTCCCCGTGCTTCACTGTGGCCGCAGCATCGATCACGTCATCCCTGTTATAGGGGGACGCGATTCATGACGTCACACCTACAGCCACACCCCCCTACAGTTGTAAACACACGCAGGGAACACACAAATCCTACAGTGCCCCCTTGTGGTTAACTCCCAAACTGCAACTGTCATTTTTCACAGTAAACAATGCAATTTAAATGCATTTTTTGCTGTGAAAATGACAATTGTCCCAAAAATGTGTCAAAATTGTCCGAAGTGTCCGCCATAATGTCGCAGTCACAAAAAAAATCGCTGATCGCCGCTATTAGTAGTAAAAAAATAAAAAAATTAATAAAAATGCAATAAAACTATCCCTTATTTTGTAAACGCTATAAATTTTGCGAAAACCAACCGATAAACGCTTATTGCGATTTTTTTACCAAAAATAGGTAGAAGAATACGTATCGGCCTAAACTGAGGAAAAAAAAAATATTTATATTTTGGGGGGTTATTTATTATAGCAAAAAGTAAAAAATATTGCATTTTTTTCAAAATTGTCGCTCTATTTTTGTTTATAGCGCAAAAAATAAAAACCGCAGAGGTGATCAAATACCACCAAAAGAAAGCTCTATTTGTGGGGAAAAAAGGACGCCAATTTTGTTTGGGAGCCACGTCGCACGACCGCGCAATTGTCAGTTAAAACGAAGCAGTGCCGAATCGCAAAAAGGGGCAAGGTCCTTTACCTGCATTTTGGTCCGGGTCTTAAGTGGTTAAAGGCACAGGGGCGCACTGGACACCCAGCATATAGCACAATGGCAGCAAAGGTGTACAGTGCGTCCCCTCACCAGTATTCCAACAGTATAAACAAATGGGTGGAGGCAGTGGCCATTTGATCTATTTTTCCTTTCTTGGTTCTTTCATTCCCCTTCATTGACATGCTAATAAAATTATTAAATAAACCTTTTCCTTTTCATTACATACCTTATTTGAGACCCAGTGACATTATCACTGTGCTTCATTATGCAATGCAAATAGATCATGGTTGGTAGGAAGGGCTGGCAAGGTGCTGTACATAGCTTCCTGCAAACAAGAAGCTGTGGTAATGCCCACATCCGATGCTAGGCCGTTCCAATTGACAGAACTTAAATCCAGTAAATGAAAGGGGTAAGTCATGGGCAATAAAGCAGGTCAGAAAAGGACTGGATGACGATGGCCGTCCCCCAGCCAGGCTCTGATTTTCTGCATCAGTGAAATCAGAGTAATGCCCCGTACACACGATCACTTTTTTTGATGAAAAAAAATGAAATTTTTCTTCGTGAAAAGAAATTTCATTTTTCCAACTTCATCATTAAAAATTATGTTGCGTACACACCATCATTTTTGGAAAATGATGAACAAAACGACGGCACTCAAATAGGGGAAGTTCTATTTGCCTTGAGGCTGCTTTTATCTGGTTACTTGTTAGTAGAAGACGATTCCTGCTTTTTTGTCTGTTACTGCGTGACGAATGTGCTTACTCCATTATAAATGGTAGTTTTACCTCCTGTTTCCAAACTTGCTTCTGGGCGGGTTTAAAACGTCATTTTTGCCCACACACGATCATTTTTTATGACACAAAAAATTACATTTTAAAAAATGACATAAAAAATTCAAGCATGTTCGAATTTTTTTTGGGTCATTTTTCAGTAGACATAAAATGACATTTTGCCCACACACGATCATTTTAAATGACATTTTTAAAAATGTCATTTTTTTTCATCACAAAAAGTGATCGTGTGTATGCGGCATAATGCCACGTACACACGGTCGTTTTCTGCGATGAAAAAAAAACATTGTTTTTTAAAACGTCATTTAAATTGATCGTGTGTGGGCAAAACTTTGTTTTTTGTCTTCAAAAAAACGACCAAAAAAAAATTCCAACATGCTTGAATTTTTTGTGTCGTTTTTCAAAACATAGTGTTTTGTTTCACAAAAAGTCACCGTGTGTAGCAAAAACGTCGTTTAAAACAACGTTTTTCAACCCACGCATGCCCAGAAGCTAGTAATGAAGCGAGCTTCAATGGAAAAGAGTGGTGAACGTAACCTCGCTTTTTGTGAAAAAAATGATGGTGTGTATGCAACATCGTCTTTGAAAAGTAACGTTTCAAAAACGTCGTTTTTTACTTCACAGAAAACGTCGTTTTTTTTCATCACAAAAAATGATCGTGTGTACGTGGCATAAGCCATTTCAGAGAAGAGGGACCTCTGTAAAACTGTGCCAGACTGATGATAAGGCTGGAGTTCAGCTTTAATTAAAACATCATGCCATACCTAGACAGTATAATCCAGGGGTCAGCAACCTGTAGATCAGGTGACTGGCAGATCTCGGTGTGGGTTAGCTAACCCATCATCCCAGAGCATCAAGCAGACTACAATGCAGAGGTTTACTTGGAGCTGTATTAGGGTGCAAGAGCGGCATAAGCTGATGCCTTCTCTGTAGTGCTGCTTCTGTCCCATGTGGAGTGATACCAACTGCACAACACCTCCTATCCCTACTAGCGTTCTCCAGAGTCGTGCCAGCAGCAGGGAAGAAGAGATCTTCAGGTCAGTGTGAAGCAATAAACCAGGCATAATAGTATAGGGCTGCTTTCACACTGATGCACTGCGGTTTACTCACACTGCTCTAGTGCAGTGTAGAGTACCTGCACTTAGCCATAGACTTCCATTATATCCTGCTGTTTTACCAACCCCCCCGCCCCAACTCTATGCTTGAATGAGCCCAGAGTGCTGCTGCTGAGTGCAACTAAGGGCTCATTCAAAAGTGCAGCAGGAACTGCTGCTCCTCTGAAAAGCAATCCAAGTGTGTGTTGACACGTGTTGTGGAGGCGATATGTCGCCTCCTCACCACCTGATTTAAACCTACATGGCAGTTCGGCAATTACAGGTTTAAATCAGTTGTGAGTAGACGAAATTGGGCGTCAGTGTGCCCTGTCCAGTGATCTTTGACTTCTTCCATTTTTTTATCTCCACCTCTTTAAAATGATTGTAAAGAAAAACATTTTTTTTTTTCATAATAAGCATCATTTACCCGCAGACATTCCTCTTTTCACTTCCTCATTGTTCGTTTTTGCTCAGAAGTTGCATTATTTCTTCTCTGTTCTGTTCACTTCCTGCTTGTCTGATTTTACTGACCACCATGAAGTGAGGCTTTACTGCGGTGGTCAGTAACGTGCTCGCCCCTTCCTGGGAACTACATCTGTGTGGCAGGACGCTCTCTACGTGTAAGGCCTCGTACACACGATCAAATCTGTCCGCTGGAAACGGTCCGCTGGACCGTTTCAGCAGACAGATTCGATCGTGTGTACGGCCGAGCAGACAGATTTGTCCACCCGACAGATTTCAAAGCATGCTTTGAAATCTATCGGGTGGGAATCTGTCCGCCCGACATGTCTGCTGGTTAGTACACTTACCAGCAGACATGTCGTCCCGCACCGCCGCCGCACCACCACCGAATGGATTCGGCGCATGCGCGGAAGTGTTTTACTTCCTGGTGCGGTGACGTGGCGGCGTCAACGTCACCGCCACGTCACCGACACGTCAGCACGCTCTCTGCTGGCGGGGATTTTGGTTTGCTCGTGTGTATACGCGAGCAAACCAAAATCCTAGCAGACAGATTTGTTCAAATCTGTCGGACGGACAGATTTGAACAAATCTGTCCGCTCGTGTGTATGGGGCCTTAGAGACTTCATGGAGGTGTGAATTACTGGGCGGGCCGCAATGCATACTGGGAAATGTAGTTCTTACATTAACAAGTGATGCAAACCAGGAAGTGAATGAGAGAACAGAAACTAGAACGCCGGAGGTGATATAGATGAAGGAATTTAATAGGTATTTACTCATTTGTTAACAGAATCATTACACTATTCTGTCTGTCTACCTTGCAGACATAAATTTTAGCCAAAATTTTGTTTTCCTTTACAACTCCTTTAAGGTTGCCTACTCCTGGTATAAACACTTTATTCTGCTGCTTTTTATCAATGTGTTGTAGGTGTATGATTTTGTCATATTCAGTATGGTGTTAGGGCTGTTATCCTGAAATCCTTCTAATTGACTGTGCCTTACATCAGCCATCTTTTTATTTGTCAGAGCTTGGAAGCTTTGCACTGGAGATCAGAACACTGTGGCCATGCTTCCCTCTGCCGAAATCCTATTATTGACAGTCAGCCTTACTTTCCAAATGACTTCAGGTACAGTATACATATTATATGGCTGCTCAAGCCCTGGTTCATATTGATGTGATTTGGCATGCGATTTGACATGTCAAATTGCATGCCACATCGGCAGCAATTGTCGGCAATGGCAGCATCCGAATCAGTGGCAATTCTCAAAAATGGTTTCTGTACTACTTTTGGCGATTTCAGGGTGCGATTTCCATTGACATCTGTGTAGAAACCCCCATAGATGTCTCTGAAATCGCCCCCGAAGTCAGGACTGACACGCGGGAATTAAATGGTGCGAGATCAGCTGACCTCGCACAATTTCATTCCCGCAGTCATTGTGAACCTAGGCTAAAATATATATATATATATATATATATATATATATATATATATATATATATATATATATAATTATATATATATATATATAAAATTTAAAATAGAGTAAAACCAAGGTTTTACTGTATAGTACATTTGTTTTCCATTTACACATTACATACCAGCATAATCCATGTCAGACCTTTGTGAAAGTAAAGTGTAAGATTTTCTTTGGATGACTCTACTATTTTCTTATACTAACAATATCTCCATTTCTTGTGCTCAGGAGATCAGTGTTCTAGTGGTAGTAACATCTTCACAGAGATCCTAGAAAACAGTCCTAATGGGACATTTGTGGCTAATCTTAGCATGTTCGGGGACCCCGTGACCAGCACAGTAAAGCTCTGTCTGAGTGGTACGGACGCTGACTGGTTTTACTTGGATGGGAAGAACGTTTGGCTCAATGTGTCATCAGGAAAAACTCTAGATCGAGAGGTATGACATTACTGACTAAGAAATATTACAATAGTATAGAACAGGGGTCTCCAAACTGTGGCCTGAGGGCCAGATGTGGCCCTATACTAGCCTTTATCTGGCCATTGGGGCACCATTACTCCCACTGATACTAATGTAGCGATGACCCCGCGGGGTTGCTACATGTTACAGCATCCACACATTTCACCCTGCTGCCAGACATCCATTAGACACACTTCTCAGTCAATGAATAGTCTCTTGCTTGTTTTTGTTGTTTTTATTAGGGGATTGAACTTGGTTGGCGGAAAGGGACATGGGATACCCATAGGATAAATTGGTACTTTGTAGAATAAAGTAACTGCGTCACACTTCTCAGCAGAACAAGATGGTTGACCCTAAACTTGACAGACTTTTACCTCAGAACACTTCCTCCAGCACACTACTTCACTGTCCAACTTAGTAATCCTGTCACACAATCACAATATGACTAGGCCTCACTCTGAATAAGTTCCAAGTCTTTACTTGATGGCCTTTTGGAGGCCAGGCCAGGCAGCAACCGATTTACTTGAGAAGAATAAATAAAGATGGACTACTGATCCCAGCAAGTCCGACTTGCAAATCCTGCCCACCTTCCTGTCTGTAGCAACTTGATAAAAACTCCCACAGTCTCTCCACTCACAACACCTGCCCTGGATGGGCGTCCACTCCATAGAACCAGGGGGGTCAATTACCCCCCCCCCTGGAATCGTAAGAGACTAAGTGTTGAAGTCAGAGTGAAGATCCGTCCCTCCCTCCTCACCCCCTGGCCTAAGCATTGGATTGGCTCTGCCGACTGCTGCTCGGGCCTCTGCTTAACATCACCTATTCCGTGATTATATAAAAAAAAATACTCAACTTAACAAAAAGGTTCATTAGGGTCAAAAATGTAATCATTAGTGGCTGTTAAAGGTTTTTTTTTATTAAAGCAGGCCTGATTTTTTACCAGACCCCCCCCCCCCCCCCAACGCAAATATGACAAAGCCCCATCCCTTCATAACATTGTCAAAAAGGGACCAAGCATGGATAACCTTAAAATGATGCCCCCCCCCCCCCTGGAAAAATTTCAGCGGACGCCCATGGTTCCAGGACACCTCTCCATGACCGTGTAATGAGAGGCTCCCTTCCAGCTCCCGAGCTCCCCACCTGAGGTACACCCCCCTCAGAAAGGGGGTTCCCACAGACACATCAGTCTAACACTCGATTATCCAGTTCACCCAGCCGACAACTCCCCCCCCCCAGCAGGCTGACCATGGGTATATGTAGGAGGCCTGCCCCCTGCTAATCCTAGTTGGGATTTGGTCAGAGCTCATCACATGCACCCCATGTCACTCCAGCTCTCTGGTCTGCCCCTTTTCCAGAACATTCTTCCTGGAAACTGAGGTGCCACCCAAGAGCTGAAGTACATGTCAGTCACCTACTGATATACTAAACCACTCCCCTGCCCCCCGATCAAAACAAACATGCCTAGCTCACAGCATAGGCCTGCTTAAATGTGCCTGCACTGGCAGCTTACACAAAACCTAGACCTAGCACCTACCTATCTAAAGTGCTACACTAACAATGGGTCACTATTTTTTTCATTGATACAAATGATAGGATACTATTCCTCCTACTAATAGGCACACTACTCCTCCTCCTACAGACCACTAACCCTAAGGCCATATTTATTCTCACTGATACTGGCTGGACCTGGGACATTTTCTACCCCTGTTGGCCACAATCTGACTCTCTAAATGTCTGAAGGAAAAGTTTGGAGACGCCTGATATAGACTCATGATCAATGGTCCGAATGAGAATGAATGAGGCTATTTATCTTTATCTTTCATTTTGTTTCAGGCTCTGAATTCCTCAGTTCTCCTAGTTACTTTATCCTGCTCTGAAGAAGGATATCCTGCGGTAACATACTATTAAAATATTATATATGTTATATATATTTTATATGTTGTACAGAACACTAAGGATGAGTCCTGGATGAGTGCTATATTTTGCCTATATTTGTGTTGTGGTCCCCTTTAAGGGGGAAAAAAACAGGTGTACCCCTGGATTCTTACCCATGCAGGGAAAGGTTTTTTTTCGGTAAACTGGTCAGAATGGAGATAACTGATTTACCGTGTTTTCTGAATTAGTAAGCGCTCATTTGGGACCTGGAATTCAGGAATTCAGAGAGATTTTTGGGTGAGAAAGAGCCTCAAACCTGGCTTTGAAGATGCTGGCACCGCCCAGGGAGGTAGAAAATGCCTGGGGTAAAAAGCGCTGAACGTTTGCCGATTGGCAGACCTTTTTCGGTCATGCCTCTTCGATAGAAGCCTGCCCAGCTGCCGTGCACACAGGCCAAATGTTCTATTGAACCGGTCGATGCCACCCAATATTGTGCTAGGCTTAACTGTTGCATTCTGCTGGGAGTTGCTTAAACATGCTCAGATGATAGGTGATACTTCCAGCAGGTAAAAGCCTTGTGCTGCTGAAACACTATTTTCCTATTGTGCTGAAGATAAGCAGACTTTAATTTTGTTGTTTTGTTGAAATTAAATGATCGCTAAAGTAAAAAATTTTTTTAGCTAAATAGCTTCCTTTACCTTACTGCAGTACTGGTTTCATGTCCTTATTGTTCATTTTTGCTTTGAAGTTGCTGTAATCCTGCTCTGATCTCCACACTTCCTGTGTGTCTGTTTCCTTATAACCACCATACTGGGAGCTTTCTCACGATGGTTTAAGCTGTCATTACTGTGTGTCTAAAACTTCCCAGAACCAATCAGATTCATTTAAAAACAAAACATTGCCCTGGATTTGTTTGTTTTTATTCTGTGTGTCTATTTCTACTTTGCAGAAACATGAAGCCAGTTCAAAAGTGAAACTAACCTGCAGGCACATTATATGATTGATTTTTATCTATTTTTAATCATTTTGAAAAGGAATCAGTTAACTTTTATGTCTCTATACCCTGTAAACATTTCAGCAAAAAAATGTTTTCCCTTTAGTGACCCTTTAAGTCATTTTCTGTTTGCTGCTGAAAGTATTGTTTTGTTTAGCTTTGGAGAAATAAGGACTTCCTGTTTCTTTAAAAAATGCTTTTTTTCGTGTAGTCCTTGAGTACTACCACAGCTGCTAATAACCCCCAAACTTTTCAATGTGTATATATAAATATGTATTTATATACTGCAATTTTCCAGAATACTGGCACCCAGTGGAAACTGTGCTCAAAGTATACCCATTAATTGTGCCACGTTTGTGTTGTTATTTTATACAGTCATGTGAAAGTAGACCTCATGGAAATGATTTACTTTTTTAACATATTTATCCCTGGTTCACACTGGGCTGCAGGAGTGAAGCCGTGCGAGTTCAGCTGAACTCGCACGATTTCACTCCCGCTGGCAGTCCCGATTTCGGCCGCGATTTAAGAGACATCTGTGCAGGTTTCTGCACAGATGTCAATGTAAATCGCGGCTCGAAATCGCAAAAAGTAGTACAAGAACTACTTTTTGAAGTCGGTGCAGCGCCGCAAATGCGTAGTCGCACCGATTAGGACGGTGTCATTGCCGACAATTTCCGGCAAATGCCACCGATTTGAGATGCAATTTCACATGTGAAATTGCATCTAAAATCGTACCCAGTGTGAACCTGGGCTAAAACAAGCAAATGATTGATCAACATTTATTCACTACTTGCAGATAAAGGTGATAAATTCAAATAAGAACACAAAAAATGCCCTTTCAATTATTTATATATATAAAACTCTTTCAGTTGCAATATGTTCAGAATTTTATTGCATAAACTTCCCACTTAAAAATCTCACTATAGAATTTAAATGGGAATTAAATCAGAAGTTTTTAACTATTGCAGTCCATAACCCTCAATTTCTCCTTTTTTGGCCATTCCTTGGGGGATATGCTAATGTGCTTCACATCATTGTGCGGAAAGACTCATTTCCGCTTCAACTTTTGGACAGCTGGCCCCACATTCTTAGCAAGAACACTTTAATATGATGCAGAATGTATAGTTGACTCAATAATTGAGGCTGCTGAGGCCCTTAAGCAGTATAGCCATCTAGAACCATAACATTTCCACCACCATGCTTCACAGTTGGTATGATGTTGTCCAGAAGTATTGTCTTTGGTGTGTAGCAAGCATGTCTATTGTTACTGTGACCAAAAAAAGATTTTTATGACTAATCAGTCTTTAGTAAATTGTTGCAGAAAGCCTGGTATATGCCTATATGTTCAATGACAAACTATAATCTTGCTCTAATGTTGTTTTTGGACAGAATTTTTTTTTTCTTAACACACCTCTCATGCAGGTTGAAATGGTGCGATCTCTTTCTGATTGTTGACGAATGCACTTTGACCCAGAACTTTTGCAGGAAGTTGCAATAAATGTATTGGAGTCTTGAGGGCATGTTTTAGTATCATACAATAAGCTCTTGGGTTGAATTTGTTTGGCTGATCAGTCCTGGAAAATTAGCAGTTGTATGTCTTCACAGTTTTATTCATTTTAAATAATTTGGCAATATTTTTAAATCCCTTGTGAGACTCATAGGTATCCATAGTGTTCTTTCTGATGGTCTTAGAAAGCTCTATGTATCTTGCAATAATACCATGATATAAAAGAAAATGCCAGACTCTAGATATCAAAAACAGGCTCCACATGCATACATAATAGGAATGAGTTTAGGCATGTTTGGACCGGAGTTGGAGAGATTGGATTGGGGAGGGTTGTCAGGGGAGTCCTTGAATTGCAGTTTGGAAATGTGGTCACCCTATCAGCCGTGTGCTGCCTCCCTAGGCCTGGCGGCGCTTTAATTCTATCCGGGAGGCAGCGCAACATCTTAGGCCCCGTACACACGAGCAAATGAATCTGTTCAAATCGGTCTGACAGACCGATTTGATCAGATTTGTCTGCTGGCTGTTTTGGTTTGATCGCTGTACACACGATCAAACCAAAATCCCCGCGAGCAGACAGCACGGTGACGTGGCGGTGACATTGACGCCGCTAGGTCACCACGCCAGGAAGTAAAACACTTCCGCGCATGCGTCGAATCCATTCGACGCATGTGCGGGCAGATATGTCTGCTGGTTAGCGTACTAACCAGCAGACATATCGGTCCGACGGGTTCCCAGCAGACAGATTTTAAAGTAGGCTTTAAAATCTGTCTGTTGGACAAATCTGTCTGCTCGCCCGTACACACAGGGCCGGTGCTAGACTATTTTGCACCCTAGGCGAGACCAGCTACTTGCGCCCCCCCCCCCAAAAAAAACATAAATAAATAAATAATTTTGGCACCAGAACTCCAGGTGGAGGGATGGAGACAGGAGGACAGGAGAGGGGATTAAACAGGTGGATGGATGAGCCAGGTGGATAGATAGGTGGGGGGGATGATGAGTCAGGTGGGGGGGTAAGTGAGACAGAGGATGAGCCATGTAGATGGATGAGTCAGGCGTGGGGATGAGCCAGGTGGATGGATAAGTCAGGTGGATGGATAAGTCAGGTGGATGGATAAGTCAGGTGGATGGGTGAGTCAGATAGATGGATAAGTCAGATGGGGGGGGTGAGTCAGGTGGGGGGGTGAGTCAGGTGGGGGGGGTGAGCCAGGTGGGGGGGGGGGGGTGAGCCAGGTGCATGGATGTGTCAGGGGGGGGGTGAGCCAGGTGGGGGGGATGAGCCAGGTGGATGGGATGAGTCAGGTGGATGGATAAGTCAGATGAATGGATAATTCAGATGGGGGGGGGGGGGGTGAGTCAGGTGGATGGATGAGCCAGGTGGGGGGGTGAGCCAGGTGGATGGGATGAGTCAGGTGGATGGGATGAGTCAGGTGGATGGGATGAGTCAGGTGCATGGATGGATGAGTCGGATGGATGAGTCAGATGGGGGGGTGAGTCAGATGGGGGGGTGAGTCAGATGGGGGGGTGAGTCAGATGGGGGGATGAGTCAGATGGGGGGATGAGTCAGATGGGGGGGGGGTGAGCCAGGTGGGGGGGGTGAGCCGTGGGGGGGATGAGTCAGGTGGGGGGTGAGTCAGGTGGGGGGGGGTGAGTCAGGTGGGGGGGGGATGAGTCAGGTGGGGGGGGGGGTGAGTCATGTGGATGGATGGGTCAGGTAGATGGATGGGTCAGGTGGATGGATGGGTCAGGTGGATGGATGAGTCAGGTGGATGGATGAGTCAGGTGGATGGATGAGTCAGGTGGGGAGGATGAGCCAGGTGGGGAGGATGAGCCAGGTGGGGAGGATGAGCCAGGTGGATGGGATGAGTCAGGTGGATGGATAAGTCAGATGGGGGGGGTGAGTCAGGTGGATGGATAAGTCAGGTGGATGGATGAGTCAGGTGGATGGATGAGTCAGGTGGATGCATGAGTCAGGTGGATGGATGAGTCAGGTGGATGGATGAGCCAGGTGGGTGGGATGAGCCAGGTGGGGGGATGAGCCAGGTGGGGGGGATGAGCCAGGTAGATGGATAAGTCAGATGGGGGGGTGAGTCAGGTGGATGGATGAGTCAGGTGGATGGATGGGTCAGGTGGATGGATGGGTCAGGTGGGGAGGATGAGCCAGGTGGGGGGGGGGGGGGGTCACACACCAGTTAAAGGGTCTGACTGGAAGCCCTCATCCCCTGCGCTTCCCCCCACCACCTGACAAGTTCTTACCTTGTGGAACTTTTTTCCAGCTCCCTCCACATGTCAGGCAGTGGGCGTCAGTCGTTGTCACCAGTCCCAGGATCACGAGAGACTTCTTCCAGCTCCTCCCCTGTTCAGATCAGCTGATCATTCCGTTCCACCCCCGGGCTTCGGCTGCTGGCCGCGGAGATGCTGGATGTTTTAACGGGGGCGGGTTGCAGGAGAATCTTTACTTTGGACTCCAGCTCCTGGCGGCCTCAGCCCACCGTGTTTCATATGTCCAGTATGTACCAGGCTGGGTGGATCCCTCCCGCATGTCTCTCTCGCCCGCCCGCCCTGCTCCTCCAATTGCAGCACATCACCAAGGGACTAAGGGAGGGAGGCGGGCGGGCAGAGAGCTGACACCCACAGATGCTGTTGGACATCAGCATGGTCACCCTGGCTCTGGGGAAGGGGGGAGGGGGGGGATCTGACTGCACATTCTCCCCACCCAGCGACTCTGCACTGCAGTTAGCCATCTGGAGCTGCCTCCCGCTACACTCCGCACGCACCAGCCACCACTCTTAGGGATCCGATCCTCTGGAGGGGACCTAGCAGCTGTGGTTGCGCTCCTGGCAGGAATGCGCTCTAAGCGGCTGCCTAGTTCGCCTAGTGGGAGCGCCGGCCCTGCGTACACACGATCAAATCTGTCTGCTGAGACGGTCTGTCAGACCGTTTTCAGCAGATAGATTTGATCGTGTGTACGCGGCCTTAGTGTCACGTGACGTTCATGACAAACACCGCCTGCATGGGCCCTTTACTTTAGGGCAAACAGTCTGCGGAAAGATCTGCTCAGTTTGCCCTTTCCCCTCCCAAAGCACCAGCAGCAAAGAGGGTCAGCAAGGCCCCAGCTCCAACAGCCAAGGCCAGGCCCTAAGAACCAGACCCAAGCCTGGTGGGGGCTCTTTCTAACAGACTCTCTAACAGAGGCCCTCTCTGTGTCCATGAGAAAGACACCCCCCCCTCCAGTTCCATTAGAGTACTCTGCTTCTCTTCCTGTATTTTTTTTTTTTTATTGTTAAGAGATTGTGGGATCCCAGGGTAACGAAGACTCCTTAGGGGAGCATCTCTGTGTTTGAGTGCATTTATACACTTCTTATTATAATATAATTTCATGGAATCCCATGACCAGGGCTTTTTTTCTGGGGGAACTTGGTGGAACTCAGTTCCACCACCTTTGGCTCAGACCCTTTGGTGCCCGCTCACCACAATCACTTGTGAACACAGAAGTCTGGTTTCTGTGTTTACAAGTGACTGCTTTGTAACCCCCTGAACTCTGCACACTGTACGTAATGCAATTCTGGTATTTAATGCCCCTTTAAGACCCTTCTACTGTTTGTGAAATCTGAACGGGTCGTGGTTGAGTTCCTGCACCTATTTTCTGAGAAAAAAAGCTCTGCCCATGACTAAGCTCTGGGTAGTGAAACTTGGCAGGACCCCAGGCTGAGGTTGTCTCTCATACCACCAGGGATCTTTTCTCTCTTCCTTCCAAAGAAAATCTATCAGTAATATACCTGAAGTTTGCCATTTTGGACTTCTCTTTCTGAAACTGCCAATTGCCAGGGTGTCATGCTGGCTCTCTTGCTTTAATATTTTGATTCACTGAAGCAAGAGAAGCATGCAGATAAGGTGGATCAGCATAACGGCAAGATAACAGATCAGCAATGATACACACCACATTTCTCTCATAATATATATACATATATGTCATTTATTTCTAGGTCCAGTATAGGATAATAGTCCAAGTCCTAAATGAAAACGACAATAAGCCAACTTTTTTAGAAGAATCAATATTACCACACAACATCAGTGAGGTAAGTAATATGTACAAGAACTTTATACAGTGCCTTGAATAAGTATTTATACCCCTTGAAAGTTTCAAAATTTTGTCATGTTACAACCAAAAAACGTAAATGTATTTTATTGGGATATTATGTGATAGACCAACACAAAGTGGCACATGATTGTGAAGTGGAAGGAAAATTATAAATATTTTTACAATTAAATATGTGAAAAGTGTGGCGTGCATTTGTATTCAGCCCCCCTGAGGGAATACTTTGAAGAACCACCTTTCGCTGCAATTACAGCTGAAAACAAAAGCATCCCCACAATATGATGCTGCCACCACCATGTTTAACGGTGGGGATGGTTTGTTCAGGGTGATGTGCAGTGATAGTTTTCCACCACACATAGCGCTTTGCTTTTAGGCCAAAAACAGACATTTTGGTCTCATCTGACCAGAGCACCTTCTTCCACACGCTTGCTGTGTCCCCCCACATGGCTTCCTGAAAACAGGACTTCTTATGGCTTTATTTCAACAATGGCTTTCTTCTTGACACTCTTCTATAAAGATCAGATTTGTGGAGTGCACAACTCATAGTTAACCGATTTTCCCACCTGAGATGTGGATCTCTGCAGCTCCTCCAGAGTTATCATGGGCCTATTGGCTGCCTCTCCGATTAATGCTCTTCTTGCCCGGCTTGTCAGTTTAGGTGGATGGCCATGTCTTGGTAGGCTTGCAGTTGTGCCATACTCTTTTCATTTTCAGATGATGGATTGAACAGTGCTTTGTGAGATGTTCAACGATTTGGATATTTGTTTATAACCGAACCCTGCTTTAAACTTCCCCACAACTTTATCCCTGACCTGTCTGGTGTGTTCCTTGGCCTTCATGATGCTGTTTATTCACTAAGGTTCTGTAGTGGTAAGAATTCCCTTTAGATGAGATATAATACATAAGATAAACTGGGTAAAGATTGTCCTGTATGGATGCTATTACGGTAGGATAAATTACCAACTGACTCATGTTCTCCAGTATGGAGATCTCCCTTCTACATTCCCTTAATCTGTCCCCCTCTTTTAATCTCCCACTATTGAGCAGAAAGAGAGTTAATAACGACGTTGTGTTCTTTTTAAAGCAAAGTAAATGAAAAGGGCAAGTTCAATGCAAATATGACACCAATGAAGAAACTTAAACGGATTGTAAAGGAAAACATTTTTTTTCTTAATAAGCATGCTTTACCTGCAGACACTCCTCTTTTCACTTCCTCATTGTTCGTTTTTGCTCTATGTTCTGTTCACTTCCTGCTTGTCTGATTGTTACTTACCAATGTGAAGGAAGGCTTTACTGCGGTGGTCAGTGACGTGCTCGCCGGAGGTGATATAGATGAAGGAATTTAATAGGTATTTACTCGTTTTTTAACAGAATCATTACACTATTCTGTCTGTCTACCTTGCAGACATTAATTTTAGGCAAAAAAATGTTTTCCTTTACAACTCCTTTAACTGCTTGCCGACCGCCCGCTGTCATATTACTGCGGGACGGTGGCACTGTTTCGCGAGAGCACGTAGCTCTATGTCCTCTCTTTTTCGGCCACTAGGGGGGCCGGGCACCTGCGATTACTCGTTACAGAGCGGGGAACAGGGGCTATGTGTGTAAACACATAGCTCTCGTTCCTGTCAGCGGGGGAAACGCTGATTTTCTGTTCATACGATGTATGAACAGAAGATCAGTGATTTCCCCTAGTGAGTCCACCCCCCCATACAGTTAGAACACAAATAGGAACACACTTAACCCCTTCCCTGCCCCCTAGTGTTAACCCCTTCACTGCCAATGGCATTTTTATAGTAATACAATGCATTTTTATAGCATTGATCGCTATAAAAATGGCAATGGTCCCAAAAATGTGTCAAAAGTGTCCGATGTGCCCGCCATAATATCGCAGTACCGAAAAAAAACGCTAATAAAACGCTAGTAAAAAAAAAATATTAATAAAAATGCCATAAAACTACCCCCTTTTTGTAAACGCTATACATTTTGCGCTAACCAATCAATAAACGCTAATTGCGATTTTTTTTTGCGAAAAATATGTAAAAGAATACGTATCGCTCTAAACTGAGGAAAAAAAATGTTTTTTTATATCTTTTTTGGGGATATTTATTATAGCAAAATGTAAAAAATATTGCATTTTTTTCAAAATAGTCGCTCTATTTTTGTTTATAGCGCAAAAAATAAAAACCGCAGAGATGACCAAATACCACCAAAAGAAAGCTCTATTTGTGGGAAAAAAAGGACGCCAATTTTGTTTGGGAGCCACGTCGCACCACCGCGCAATTGTCAGTTAAAGCGACGCAGTGCCGAATCACAAAAAGTTCTCTGGTCTTTGGACAGCAATATGGTCCGGGGCTAAAGTGGTTAAGTAGCAATTGCAACATTTAACTGGTAGGCATGTACTAAAGATAGAAATATCAGTATTGGGTAGACTCAAAGATATTTTAATTCAATTCTAAATTGGAAGAGTGTTGACTATAGAATAATTAATTATTCTTTCACCGTCACCTAATTTGTTTGCAGTGAGGTTTTCCATCAAGTATACAGGAAACTAAAAGGGGGACAGCATAGAATTGTATGATGGTCCTATAAATACACCACGTGATACGTTGGATAAGGCCAAAACCCTGGAGAATTACTTACATAGAAAAAGGTCCAGCCCATTTGTGTTTACACAACATACAGTGCCTTGAAAAAGTATTCATACCCCTGAAAATGTTCCACATTTTGTCATGTTACAAACGTAAATGTTTTTATTGGGATTTTATGTGATAGACCAACACAAAGTGGCACATAATTGTGAAGTGGAAGGAAAATGATAAATGTTTTTTCAACATTTTTTGCAAATAAATATCTGAAAAGTGTGGCATGAATTTGTATTCAGACCCCTTTACTCTGATACCCCCAACTAATATCTAGTGGAACCAATTGCTTTCAGAAGACACCTAATTAGAAAAAATAGTCCACCTGTGTGTAATTTAATCTCAGTATAAATACAGCTGTTCTGTGAAGCCCTCAGAGGTTTGTTGGAGAACCTTAGTGAACAAACAGCATCATGAAGGCTAAGGAACACACAAGACAGGTCAGGGATAAAGTTGTGGAGAAGTTTAATGCAGGATTAGGTTTATAAAAATATATCCCAAGCTTTGAACATCTCACGGAGCACTGTTCAATTCAACATCCGAAAATGGAAAGAGTATGGCACAACTGAAAACCTACCAAAACATGGCTGTCCAGCTTAACTGACAAGCCAGGCAAGGAGAGCATTATTCAGAGAAGCAGCTAAGAGGCCCAAGAGGTAACTCTGAAAGAGCTGCGGAGATCTACAGCTCAGGTGAGAGAATCTGTCCACAGGACAACTATAATGCCGCGTACACACGATCACTTTATGTGATGAGAAAAAACAAAGTTTTCTGTGAAGTAAAAAACAACGTTTTTAAATTTAACTTTTCAAAGACGATGTTGCATACACACCATCGTTTTTTCACAAAAAGCGAGGTTACGTTCACCACTCTTTTCCATTGAAGCTCGCTTATAACTAGCTTCTGGGCATGCTCAGGTTGAAAAACGTCGTTTTAAACTATGTTTTTTGCTACACACGGTCACTTTTTGTGAAACAAAAAACAACGTTTTAAAAAACGACACATAAAATTGAAGCATGCTTAAAAAATTTTTTGTCGTTTTTTACAAGACATAAAACAACGTTTTCCCCCACACACGGTCAATGAAATTGACGTTTTTAAAAACGTCATTTTTTTTCATCACATAAAGTGATCGTGTGTACGCGGCATTAGTCATGCACTCCACAAATCTGACCTTTATGGAAGAGTGGCAAGAAGAAAGCCATTGTTGAATGAAAGCCATAAGAGGTTTTTCAAGGCACATATATATGGTCAGATTGTGAGAGGGGACCTCTCAGCTGAGTATTGACAGAAGAATCTTATTTACAACAACCTTTTTTTTTTTTCAATTTTTGCCATGGCACATTCTTTAAAAGAAAAAACAAGTGTGGCGCTAAAAAGGTATAACAAAGTGATAATCAATCAATTTGCATGAATCACACCCAAATGGGTGGGACTATATAGTGATGAATGAACAAATTACAGTACATAAATCATGAAGTAGTGCTAGGGATATTATACTCTTAATGTGCACATCAAAGTGTTAAAGAGCATGTAGGAAGTCTTTCCAAAAAACAGTGTATAAACACCAGCAAAATGTATCTTCTTAGAAAGCAAGACAGTCCGGCATCATTGAGAATTCAAATGTGGGATGTGATTACACCAAACAATCCGCCTCCAAAAGCATGCAATGTAGCCAACATGGTGAATTAAGAGAATGGATACTCTTACCGCATGAGATGGACACCTATGCCAGCGGCACCGTGTCAGATGGGCATGTGAGAGCTCTTCAGATGGATAGCTCAATCAGAAATGATGGTGAAGAAATTATGGGTCCTTCCCAGGAATCCAGGGATCACAGATGATGGATGGCTCCAGGGATCGCAGGTGATGGATGGCTCCAGGGATCGCAGGTGATGGATGGCTCCAGGGATCACAGGTGATGGATGGCTCCAAGCTGTTTAACTGGAACAATTCGCATGTATGGCCATAGAAAGGATAAAAAAACTCCACATAGTGTAGTTTGTTCAAAAAAGGGAGAGCCTTTATTAGGCTAATAAAATACATGGAATTAAAAACAAAGAGAAATACCAGTACTATGGAAAGATCTGGCACACGTGATCGCATGAATAAAAAAGCGTGGTAATTGGGTATGTAAAAAGAGCTATGTACCCGACATGTTTCGAGCTAAGGGCTCTTCAACTGGGGCAGTTCTCAATGATGCAGGACTGTCTTGCTTTCTAAGAAGATTCATTTTGCTGGTGTTTATACACTGTTTTTTGGAAAGACTTCCTACATGCTCTTTAACACTTTGATATGTGCACATTAAGAGTATAATATCCCTAGCACTACTTCATGATTTATGTACTGTAATTTGTTCATTCATCACTATATAGTCCCACCCATTTGGGTGTGATTCACGCCGCACTTGTTTTTTCTTTTATTGTTCACTCACAGATTGTTTCACTGTTTGTGCTGGCAGCTACA
The DNA here is from genome assembly GCA_029574335.1 of Rana kukunoris. Taxonomy (NCBI): domain Eukaryota; kingdom Metazoa; phylum Chordata; class Amphibia; order Anura; family Ranidae; genus Rana; species Rana kukunoris. The sequence continues at coordinate 116,700,656 of CM056051.1, read as the reverse complement.
CAAGCGCAGCTTTTTTCCTTTTCATGGCACATTCTTTGTTAATGTAAATAAAAGATTAATTTGTGATGTATTCCCTTAACTCATATAAAACCCTTCTTCTAGCATTCTGAGTTCAAATGTTGCCTTTAATTTAGATCTTCAAATTAAATGCATTGAAGATACTAACAATAAGTTACAAAGCCATCCACAACTCTGTCCCCAGCTACATCACTAACCTAGTCACAAAATACCAACCAAATCGTTCTCTTGTAAAGCACTGCATAAACTTTCAGTGCTGTATAAACCCTGTTAAATAATAATAATCTTCTTCTTTACAGCTGGCAGACATAGATTCGGTAGTATTTACTGCAAAAGCTGTGGATCGAGATGGAGATACTTTAATGTATGTCATTGACCGAACTATGGTGAGTACCGTCTGCTATTTCCTACAGGCATTTTTAAACTTGCTCCTAAATATTTGTACTGCAAATACATGTTTTACAGTCAAGAATGATAATTATTGGTTGAACAAGATGGACTTGTGTCTTTTTTCAACCAGACTAACTATGTAACTATGTAAGTTTGGAAATAAACTGGTCACCCTGGGGAAACAGCCACTTACCGTATATACTCGAGTATAAGCCACGGTTCGGCTTATACTCGAGTCAGTGTACCTAAAGGGTTGCGAGCGTCCATTGTTTAAAAGTCACAACTTCCCCCTGGTCCCTTCCGTGATAGGCGTTTCCCAGCAGACACTGTGTTCAGTTTTCCGCCTGTTCTCTTGTCCGAGGATGAAAAGACATCTGTGATTGGCGGAACACTGAACAAAGTGTCTGCTGGGAAACCGAGTCCGAGGATGAGACGACGTCCGTGATAGGCTGCTGGAAAACGCCTATCATGCATGTCCTCTCATCCTCGTGCTCAGTTTCCCAGCAGACACTTTGTTCAGTGTTCCGCCTATCACGGACGTTCTCTTGTCCGAGGATGAAAAGACGTCCTTGATTGTCTGCTGAGAAACTCAGTCCGAGGATGAGAAGACGTCCATGATAGGCTGCTGGGAAATGCCTATTCCATAACAGGACCAGGAGGAGACCGCGACTTTTAAACAATGAATGGACGCCCACAGCCTGTCAAGAATTTCAGGTACACTGACTCGGACACATGGAGGCTGCAATGGGCACAGTGAAGTTGGGCACAGTGAGATGGCAATGGGAACAGTGAGGTTGGGCACAGTTAGGTGGAATGGGCACAGTGAGGTTGGGCCCGGCGAGGTTGCAATGGGCACAGTGAGATTGCAATGGGCACAGTGAGGTTGGGCACACTGAGGCGTGCAAATAGGCACAGTGAGGCATGCAAATGGGTATTGTTGACCCTCTTTTCCGCTTACAGTAGCTGCTGCATTCTCACCCTAGGCTTATACTCGACTCAATAAGTTTTCCCATTTTTTGGGGGTAAAATTAGGAACCTCTGCTTATACTCGGGTCGGCTTATACTCGAGTATATACAGAACTTATCCCTAATTTTAATCTTTTTTTTTTTTTTTTTTAAAGTGTATTTTGTGCGTGAACTCGAGAGAGAGGACTGCAGGAGTTGGGAGTAGGCAGACCCTCCCCCCGGAGGCAATCGCCATCCTTCTCCATGCCCCCGGTGGCAATGGCGGGTGTGAGGGGGGCCTCCCACTCACCCTGCCCTACCTGCTCCACTTTGGAGCCCGACTGGGGCCCAACGGGACCCCAACGGGGCAGAGGGACTCCCCCTATGAGGGAGTGAGGGGGTCTAGCCCACCCAGCCAGCCCCGTAGGTCCTTCGCCTCTCTTTATTTTAGGAGACCGCATGGCCAAAGTGCGTGTGTGTTAAACCAATTTCGTGTGCGTGCAAGTGTGGTGTTTTTTTGGGGGGGTGGGCATACTAAGCACAGGCGTACCCTGCATAGCACACCCACCGGGAGCCGGGCTGAGACCACCAAACTCAATTCACATGTAGCCGAGACCGGGATCCGAACCCTTGGCTGCAGAAGTGAACGGCTTGTCAGCGCAGTGCCAATCACGTTGAGCCACCACAGCTCCCCCTAATTTTAATCTTGACATTCATGCATTAGATAAATCCCTGTGGTTGTCAGTTACTTTTTTTCTTGGAATAGCTGTTAAATGGAACGTTTGCAGAAATCGTTCAGAAGAGCCCTTTCTAGAATCTTTGATATGTGTTCCCTGGTTCCAGTCCACTGTAGCCTTGCCCACACACTGTGGACCATAGGAAGAAAGTTAAACACCACCAAATCAAGTCACCTGCAGTCCCACCCAGATATACAATGAATAGACTGATTGATATGGCTGCAAAACTGTCTTAAATGTTTTCAAGATAAGTGCCCATATTTATATGTATAATGCCCTTATTTAAATAAATAGAACTATCAAAAACGTGCCTGTGCCTCTTCAGAGGGTCAAGTCACTGCAGTGGTGGTTTTAGCTGAAGCATGCATCAGTGCAATGTCACAAAGGCGTTAGTACAGTGGCGAATAAAGTGGGGGCATGTAGAATAGAGCAGAGAGGGATTGCAAAGTGCAGGGTGAGAAGCATGTGGTTCACCTTTGGTAGTTAGAGTGTTGAGGGCATAGGTGTGCGCACAGGGTGTGCCAGGTGTACCCAGGCACACCCTAATCACCCTGTGCAACATAGATTCCCCCTACTGCCCTAGTAATCCTACCACTCGCACTGCTGCTGGCTTCCCTCCTCTCCCAGTGGCTGATGCTGCGGGTATGTTTTAGGATGAACAGGGGAAGGGGCCGGTAAATATTTAATTTACTGACCCCTTACCTTTCTGAATGAACACAGTGAGCGATTGGTAGTGTGTGTTTGAGCTTTGGGGTGCACACCCTAATGCAATAGGCTGCGCTCACACCTATGGTTGAGGGGTAAGTTGGCATGAAGGCAAATTGATGGGGAGGGTTCAGGCATGGTAGTATGAAGAGGAGTACAAACATGCAGACACAGTGCCGATGGGGGAAGGGGGATGCTGGCAGGAGGTTTAAGGCTCAGTGGTGAGTGGCACATATGTGAAGAGCTGTAACCTCCTATGCATTCCTCACTGCCAGTACCTGAGATCCGTGAAGGGTTGGTGGTGTGAGCTGCCAGGTCAGAGATTACAGTGCTTGTCTAAGCTAAAACAAAAGCCATGGGTATAGAAAGTTGGTAGGAGTTGACTGGGACAGAATTTAGAAGGCCATGTCCCATTGCAAGACAGACTCAGGAACCATGCTGGATGAGCTTTCTGCTGGGTGTAGCTGTTGTACATAGTGCTAGTCTACATTTAAATATAGATGTTACAGCACATGCATATTAGCGACAGTGTTATTACCAGAAGTGCTACTACTGTGTGTGTTCCAGTTATTGCCGCCATTTTGGGTTATCCCATAGTCTCTACATCTCCCCTAGAGAGGGCCAATCATAGTGAACTTTTACCATGTGATAGCTGTGACCAATCACGGCATCGCAGTAGTAAGCAGGGTTTTAGAATTATACCTTTAAACAGAGTTAGAGATTGCTTATAACAGTGTTCATCACTGTAATAAGCAATCAGTTTGTAAGCCCTCTGATCCCTCCTGTATTGAATTGTACTGTCTTCCCTGATGTTGTAAAGCGCTGTGCAAACTGTTGGTGCTATATAAATCTTGCATAATAATAATAATAATAATAATAATAATAATAATAATAATAAGTAAAAAAATCCTTATCACTAGTAGTTTGTAAAAAAAATTGTAAATATAAATGTTTTAATTGTTACTTTACATTTTTTTAGACACACAAAAAAAATAAAACTGAATTTTTTCTTAGTTTTCCCAAAAGATTGGGACAAGAGATTACAACTTAATTTTTTTTTACAATGCCTCTTAGGCCTCGTACACACGATCAAATCTGTCTGCTGGAAATGGTCTGCTAGACCGTCCCAGCAGACAGATTCGATCGTGTGTACGGGCGAACCGACGGATTTGGCCACCCGACAGATTTCAAAGCATGCTTTGAAATCTATCGGGTGGGAATCCGTCCGCCCGACATGTCTGCTGGTTAGTACACTTACCAGCAGACATGTCGTCCCGCACCGCCGCCGAATGGATTCGGCGCATGCGCGGAAGTGTTTTACTTCCTGGTGCGGTGACGTGGCGGCGTCAACGTCACCGCCACGTCACCGCCACGTCAGTGCGCCGTCTGCTGGCGGGGATTTTGGTTTGCTCGTGTGTACACGCGAGCAAACCAAAATCCTATCAGACAGATTTGTTCAAATCGGTCGGTCCGACCGATTTGAACAAATAGATTGCCTCGTGTGTACGAGGCCTTACTAAATACCTTAGGATGTCTACTTTCCAAAAAGTGGTTATTGGGGGGGGGGGGGATATTTATACTTTCCTGGCACTTTAGGGCCTCAAGAAATTAGATCAGGTCCATCAGTACATTAGGACAATTTTAAAATATATACCATAGATTGTGGACTCTGTAACTGAGTAAATAATATATACTGAATTAATTTTTACCAAATAAATATAGCAGAACACATTTTGGCCCAAATGCATAGAGAAAGATTATTTATTTGCAACATTTTATAACAGAAACTAAGAAAAATACATTTTTTCAAAACTTTTCGTTATTTTTTAATTTATATAGTAAAAAATACAAACAGAAAAAAACTGTGGTTATTAAAAACACTCAAAGAAAGCTGTCTCATAAAATAATTTGTCTACAGTGTTTCTGTTTTTAGAAAACATATATTTTGGGGGTTGTAAGAAATCTTAAGGTCTAAAATGTGCATTTAACATGCGTGCAAGAAAAAAAGATGGCATTGACAGTAAAAGGGTTAAATGTTGCATTGCAGAAATTATTAAGAATGTCTTTACAATAGTTTTATACTCTGAAATAAAGCAAATTGTACCACAAATGATATACTTGAGTTACTTTATATACATTAACTATGTTGCCAGTACTATTACACTGTATTGGACAGGACTATCAATTGCAAGAATACTATGGTGGTGTTGGACTCCAATAGCAATAAGTCCAGACAAGCACATATTTTCTCACCTCCTTATGATAAGATATTTCAGACTATAGTCATTTCTGACTAAGAAACTTCAGCAGTAGTGTTGATGCATTGCCTGATGATGTACTGATGCTAGTGTCTAGCATCATCATTTTAAAGTTGTCTAAGGGCTTGTTCCATAATGTGACTAACATAGTTGCTGCTCTGAAAAGAGATCTGGGGTTGATTACTTTTCAGAGGGCATGCAACAGGTGGTAAGAAGGCAACGTATCACCTCCATCTCCAAATTCTGTACCAACACACCACACCTGCATGCATTTCACATGTAGCGCCCTGCCCTAGTAAGGCTAAACTTTGGTTTTGGCTTCACTGTACTTAGTGGAGTGTGATCTGTTTTTTTGGTCTGGTCAGGTTTCCTTAAAGGGGTTGTAAACCTACGTGTTTTCTCACCTTAATGCCTCCTACGCATTAAGGTGAAAAAACACCTTGCAGTGTCTGGCCCCCCAGCCCCCCGTTTTCCTTACCTGAGCCCAAAATTTCTGTGGGCGCATCCCCGCCGTCCTTCTCTCCTCATGCCGCGTACACACGGTCGTTTTTTGCGATGAAAAAAAAACGACGTTTTTTGTGAAGTAAAAAACGACGTTTTTGAAACGTCACTTTCAAAGACGATGTTGCATACACACCATCGTTTTTTCACAAAAAGCGAGGTTACGTTCACCACACTTTTCCATTGAAGCTCGCTTCATAACTAGCTTCTGGGCATGCGCGGGTTGAAAAACGTTGTTTTAAAAGACGTTTTTGCTACACACGGTGACTTTTTGTGAAACAAAAAACGACGTTTTGAAAAACGACACAAAAAATTCAAGCATGTTGGAATTTTTTTTTGGTCGTTTTTTTTATAACAAAAAACAACGTTTTGCCCACACACGATCAATTTAAATGACGTTTTAAAAAACGTCGGTTTTTTTCATCGCAAAAAACGACCGTGTGTACGCGGCATTAGAGTCCCAGCTTTGATGTGCAGCCATTGGCTTTCACCGCTGTCAATCAAATCCAATGATGCAGGCATCAAGGGGCAGGGCTGAGTCATAGACTCATCATCTATGGATGCTGAGTCTATGACACATGAGTGTGCCCGCAAGGTAACCCCCTTGGGAGAGAGCTTCCCAGAGGGGGTTATCTAATGTGGGGAGGAGCCACAAGAGCCGCCGTGGGACCCCAGAACAGGTGGATCGGGGCCACTCTGTGCAAAAAAACTGGACATGTTTGTTATTAAAAACAAAAAGGGGGGAACCTTTAGTGTCACTTTAAGCTTAGTGGTTGATTGCTCCTGCCTGTCTCTGGTAGATGCTACCAGAGAACAGAGTAGTAGGGCCAGCCATCAAGTTATGAATATTTATCTGCTCCCAGCCAATTCATAGGAGGGGCACCCAGAAGTAGGCTGTGGGAGAAGATGTTGGGGAGGCTTGTTTAGAGTGTTCTTGTCCTGGGGCTACTGCCCCTGGGATGCAGCCTGTGTAATTAAGTTGCTGTTTGGGCCTCAGAATGTGTTTGGCTGAGGGCCTGAAGGAGATCTGATTAACAGACATTTGCTGGAGGGTGTCACCTGTGGAGACTGGTCTGGAGAAGGACCCTTTCGTTCTCACTGTAGAATGTCACATGGAGGCTGGGTTGCAGACAGCTGTTCTTGGACTTTAAAAGTAAGACTTTGATCATGGATCCCAGATGCGCATGTGCTTGGGGATGCAAGTGCCAGGGCTGGATGTAAGGACTGGGACTCCTCACATAGAGTTCCCGATTGGTTGGCCATTCCCTTCTTCCACCAGCAAAGGCTGGATTTAGCTACTGTTTGTCTTTTTTCTAATTTCTGTTGACACTTTGGAGTTTCCAGCAACCACACCCTTTTCCATGTTCAAGTTTTCTGCATTAAAGCCATAAAAGGACCTCCCCTAGACTAGGACTATATTTGTCGGTATGCTTGAAACTGTGTCTTGGTCTGGCAAGGGAGACCTGGGTCATATTTAGCAGCCCCTCTGGGGGTGAGTGCTACACACACATTTGCAGAGCTGTCATGGCATGACCCATTCACTTGGATGGATTGCATTTGGTGGTGGTAGCACCTGTAGAATGTGACATGCCTTTTAACTTTGGGCATTGCCCTAAAAACTAAATAAATTGGCCGCAGCATGAGTACAACCCCGATCAGCTGCATTGTTTTTTTTTTGGTGGGTGGTCAGGGGGCTCTAAAACTAAGGCTCATTCACCTCCTTTTACTTTACCTCCGGCTTCTCGTTTGAATGAGCCCTAATGCCACGTACACACAACCGGGCGTGTGTATGCTCCATAGCAGTTTTCCCAACGAGAAAACTGCCTGCAAAAAAATTAGAACCAGCTCTCTTTTTTCCCATCACGATTCCTGACGGTCTTTTTCCCATCGCTAAAACCGCTCGTGTGTATGCTTTTCCGAGGTGAAAAAAAACACGCATGCTCAGAATCAAGTATGAGACGGGAGCGCGCGTTCTGGTAAAACTAGCACTCGTAATGAAGATAGCACATTCGTCACGGTGTAACGGACTGAAAAGCACAAAGACTGAAGAGAAAGTGCAAGTCTCTCACCAAACTTTTACTAACACGAGGATCAGCAAAATCAGCCCAAAGACTTCCCCTTTATGGTCCCGTCGTACGTGTTGTAAATCACCGCGCTTTGGTTGGGCGGGATTTGGCATGATCGTCTGTATGCAAGGAAGGCTGGAGAGAAATAGCGTCAAGAAAAACAAGTTTTTTTTCCTGACAGGAAAACCGGTCGTGTGTACGAGGCATTAGGTTGGCAATATTGTACATCACATGACAACAGGAATTATGCTCTCTAATAACACCAAAAGACAGCCTTTGTTTTCCTGACAGCCAGCCCAGTTTCTATTCTGTACAATAGAGATCAGGTTTATGGGCTAAATTCCAAATTTGTGTCAACCCCCACAAATTACTAAGACCTACCTGATATCTGATACCACTACATTTTACATAGTGAAACAAGATAGCATACAAGTAAGAAAAACCTTCCAATCTCCTATGTTTAACTGTGTTCCACTTTCTTAGAAAAAGAAATGCTAGCCACATATCTGCTTCTCTGGAAAGAGGAAGTAAGTAAGAACGTATTACCATATGTCAGAAACCTGCATATAATGAACTAACCCATCTGTCTTTGAATTTTAGGTCATTTATTCTATTTTAGGTAGACAGGAACATAAGATGTTTAAACTGTCCTGTAAATGTGCCCATAAACTTGTAACTTATAACATCAGAATCAAAATAAATTAATGTATTGGTGGCCCAACTGGTTTATTCCTGTATTGTACCGATAACCATAACTAACTAATCTGAACGTTCAGTAGACATGTACACACTGAAATATTTTGTTTCAGAATTGTTTCGGAATTTCGTTTTTGTCCAAAAAATGTATTCATTTAGTTACTCCTGAAATTCGTTTTGTTAAAAAAAGCATTAGTCCGAAAATCCAAATCAATTAAGGTCGAATCTGTCATTGAAGGTTTATGGTGTCTGTCGAATGTTCTAAGAAGATTCGATGGAGCAGCTAAGCTGTATGACACCGCAATCGTACATTTCCGGTCAAATGTTCCGCCTACAAGCTATAGAAGAATTCTAATGTTGTATGACTAGAAATAATTGTATTTATAAATTATTATTACTAGTCAACTAACATTCAAATTCTTCTATAGCCTATGGACTGAGCATTTGACTGGAAATGTACGATTGTGGCGTAGAACTTTCAACAGACACCATAAGCCTTCAATAACAGATTTGTGTGTTTTTCGCTGCTTCGTCGAATCTTCGTTGTTCATGTCGAATGGTCCACCCCAACACTGTCTCTATAATGTCAAATCTTTCCTCTCCATGTAGAATAATCTTGGACTAATAGGCCTCGTACAGACGATCGGACATATCCGATGAAAACGGTCCGCGGACCATTTCCATCGGATATGTCCGATCGGGAGTTTGATCCGATGGCGTGTACACACCATCGGATCAAATTCCCCGCCGCCGGACGGCGCGGTGACGCGGCGGTGACGTTGACGCCGCCGCGTCACCGCCACGTCACCGCACCAGGAAGTAAAACACTTCCGCGCATGCGCCGAATCCATACGGCAGCGGCGCGGCGGCGGTGGGGGCCGACATGTCTGCTGGTAAGTGTACTAACCAGCAGACATGTCGGGCGGACAGATTCCACCGGATAGATTTCAAAGCTTGCTTTGAAATCTGTCGGGTGGAGAAATCTGTCCGCTAGCCCATACACACGAGCGGAGATGTCTGCTGAAACGGTCCATCGGACCGTTTTCAGCGGACATATCCCCTCGTGTGTACGCCGCCATAGAGTTAAGGTTAGACACATTCGACCACAGGTTCGATAGACACAGATCGTTATTGTCAGCATCATGTCAAATCTCCTATCTATATCGAACTTTTGTAGCATTTTTTTGTGTCGGATCTTTCGGATTTTGTATTCTGTGTGTTCGTTTTCTTTTGTTAAAACGATAACGAAAAGAACTGAATTTCGGACGAAAATGCATTCGGACAAAAACGAATGCACATGTCTAACGTTCAGTGCCTGGTCTGCAGGAGCAATGTTAGGAATGGTAGTATTCTGCATACACAGGCAGATCACTGAGGCACATCTGCTCTCTCAACCTTTGGATATCTATTGATCAACCATGTAAGTCATCATCATGTGATTGGGTCAGTGATCAGAACTGTAGTTTGTATTTTGCGTGTCATTAGGAAGACATTACCTCCAACAGCACCCTACCCATGTGTAGCATTGACTGTGGATGACAAACTATGATGTCTAGAATGAGTGAGTGAACTTTTAATGAGTTAAAGATCTGGCTCTGAAATCTAGTTTTGTTTTCAGGGTGACTACAAATACTTTCACATGGATCTCCCAAACAACGGCAAAGTATTGCTATCCCGTCCTCTGGATTTTGAAAGTATTCAACAACTGGAGGTTTTTATTCATGCTGTGGTAAGAATATATTCACGCTCAGTTGCTAATCTCTAGCTATGACTTAGTGGAGGAGTGTCGGACTGTTGCAGAGAGACTGCTGCTTTCACACAGATTGCAGCAATCTTACTGACATTGCAGACTTCTTTGGGAGATGACTCTTCCACTACTGGAGCTGATTTCTAGATAATCCAAGAGTCATTCAAAAACTTTAGATAATTGCACTCCAAGTATATCTGTTTAAGTTATGAAAAATGCAATTGGGCTTTAAAACACAACATTTTGTATTAAAACCAAAAATGTAATATATTTCAGCTTAGCAATCATTAGGTATGGGGGTTGTATTTTAACTGCAAGAGAGCATTTCTGTTGAAAAAACAGTATTAAGCTTTGTACACACTAGTAGTTTTTTTTTTTCGTTCAATCCAGCAGGGTTGAATGAAAAAAAACTGACAGTTCAGGAGAAGCTGCTGAACTATCTATCCAACTTTAGCACAGTGGTCTCCCCTGCAGTACTATTGTGTTTTGACAGGGGGACGCCAGAACACTCCTGTCAGCGCTGGCAGCCATTGGCTGAGAGCATTAATCAGAAGCCAATCGGCAAACCTTTTTCGGTCATGCTCCTCCGACAGAAGCCGGCAGAACTGTCGGGCTGACTCTAGTACACATGGGGGTTGATTTACTAAAGGCATATAGACTGTGCACTTTGTAAATTGCAGTTGCACTCTGCAAGAGCGGTTGCTTCAGAGCTTATCATATGAGCAGAAGCTCTGACTTCCATCATCCAATTATGTGCAATCAAAAATGCATTTTTTTTCCTTGTATGCGATTGGGTATTTTTTATAAAGTGAAACTTTACCTCCTTTACTAAAGCTCTGGAACAACTGCACTCTGCCAAATGCACAGTCCATTTTCCTTTAGTACTGTAAATTAACCCCATGGGCCGAGTGTCCGCCGGTGTCTATTATGCCGGCCAATGCCGCCTAAAATTTTGGCCCATGTATAATCGGCTTTAGTGGTTGGATCACCAGATGAAAATAGAAGAGCGATAGCCTAAAAAAGGGAAAAATACGGCCATCAAATCTAAGGCCGCGTACACACGACCAAATATATCTGTTCAAATCGGTCTGACAGACCGATTTGAACAGATATGTCTGCTGGCTGTTTTGGTTTGATCGCTGTACACACGATCAAACCAAAATCCTCGCCGGCAGACAGCGCAGTGACGTGGCGGTGACGTTGACGCCGCCACGTCACCGCACTAGGAAGTAAAACACTTCCGTGCATGCGTCGAATCCATTCGACGCATGTGCGGGTAGATATGTGTGCTGGTTGGCGTATTAACCAGCAGACATATCGGTTCGACGGGTTCCCAGCAGACAGATTTTAAAGCAGGCTTTAAAATCTGTCTGCTGGCCAAATCCGTCGGCTCGCCCGTACACACGATCGAATCTGTCAGACCGTTTTTAGCAGATAGATTTGATCGTGTGTACGCGGCCTAAGAAGCTGCATAATAATAAATTTTTGCTTTTGGGTTTATTACTGCTTTTAGTAGACAGCTGCCGGTTCTCCTGAAGTCCTTACAGAGAACAGTTTTAAGGGCTCAGGGAACATTGGTAAGCGGCTTTTCACATCACTGCGTGTATTAACATTTTTGGTATTTTAACTTAATATTTTGAATGATGTAATGTATGTATGCATTTTTTGTCTTTATGGGTATTATTAACTCAGTTTGTTAAATGCTCAGTTAAAAATGAATGTATTGTTAAACCCCTCTCCTTCATCTCATCATCAGTTATTCATCTTTTAATTACCAAGGTACATACCATGTATACTCGAGTATAAGCAGAGTTTTTCAGCCCTTTTTTTAAGGCTGAAAATACTCCCCTCGGCCTATACTCAAGTCAGTGTACCTGAAATTCTTGACAGGCTACAGGCGTCCATTGTTTAAACGTCACAGGCTCCTCCTGGTCCTTTCCGTGATAGGCGTTTCCCAGCAGACACAGTTCTGCCTATCATGGATGTTCTCTTCTTCCTCGGACTTGGTTTCCCAGCAGACACTGTGTTCAGTGTTCCACCAATCACGGATGTCCTCTTGTCCTAGGATGAAAGGACATTTGTGATTGGCCGAACACTGAACACAGTGTCTGCTGGGAAACTGAGTCCGAGGATGAGAGAACGTCTGTGATAGGCGGAACTGTGTCTGCTGGGAAACGCCTATCAGGGAAAGGGACCAGGAGGAGACTGCGACTTTTAAACAATGAATGGATGCCCACAGCCTGTCAAGAATTTCAGGTATACTGACTCGGGCACAGTGAGGCTGCAATGGGCACAGTGAGTTTGGGCACAGTGAGGTTACAGTGGGCACAGAGAGGTTGCAATGGGCACAGGGAGGTTGGGCACAGTGAGGTTGCAGTGGGCACAGGGAGGTTGCAATGGGCACAGTAAGGTTGGGCTCAGTGGGGTTGCAATGGTCACAGTGAGGCATGAAAATGTTGACCCTCTTTTCCGCTTACAGAAGCTGCTGCATTCTCACCCTATGCTCATACTCGAGTCAATACGTTTTCCCATTTTTTGTGGTAAAATTAGGTACCTCGGCTTATACTCGAGTATATACAGTACTAAATGTGATCTTGAACTATTTATGTATATTATATGGACACCTTTATTCTAAAAATATCTGGTAAAAGATCCATCGACAATTGTAAAGGGCACCATACAGGGGATATAATGATTATCCTCACCCTAAAATCACACCTAAAGTTGATATTGTCTGTGCTATACACTTAATGTTGTGTACTAATAGTGCTATATTGTAATATTTTAAAATGATGTAAAACTATTACACACATTTATTTTCCAGTATCTGTGCATTTCTCCCAGTTAGCAATATGGCACACGTTTGCTAGTGTCTTCTCTAATCTAGTAGATCCTCATTAAATGGATTGAGCTGTTTCTTTTATGAAGGCGCTTGTTCGTTACTTTTCTTAAAACCGTTTGTGACATAATCTTATCAGTTTAGCACGAAGCATGTATAAGTCGTCTAGCTTTTGAACAAAAAAAAATGAATATGAAATGATATATAAATTCTTTAAATCGTCAAATGTGGGCCATAAAACAATTTGGAAATTGTCCATGTGGGTCAGAAGGCCATTTCTCAGTCAAGTTATTTTAGTGTGAACCCTCATTAAATAGACTTAACTATGATGATTGTAGTAAGTGAAGACAGATGCACTCATTCTTCTAGGTAGACATGAGTTTTAAATAGATAGTAATCCTGGCTATGGGTGTCCCCCTCACACTGCAAGTAATCACATTTAACTTTAATCTGGTAATAGTATTGCTCATAAACCATTTGACACTACTGCCCATTCTAGGTTTTGACTGGTTTTGACTAGGTCATTATAGGACTCCCCTGCTATTACCTTTAAGATTTCAGCTTAACATACTGATCTTACCTATATATGGGTCCTATCCTCTTAACAATGTTGAAGGTATATGAAGTAGCAGACTAACGTCATTGTGTTTTTCCTGCACCTTTGTGAACATAATGGAAAAAAAGAACAGCCACTATATTCAAGGTGACTTTGCGAGTTGAAGCTCTTTGAAGCTGAGAAATTGCTTTTTTTTAAATTATTTTACGTAAGGAAGGAAATACACTGAAGTTTTTAACCCTGTTCCTCTTGGCTTGGCTTTCTTTCTGTACACAAGGAAAAAAAAAAAAATACCAAGCACCCTCATGACGTTAATGACACCATGCAGGAATATCTGGCAGCCATAAGGTTAAAGGAAGACAGAAGTTTAGAGGAGGCTCTTCAAACATACAAATGACCGTATTTATCGGGGTATTGAGCGCTCCCGCGTACAGCGCGCACCCCTAAAGTTGCCCCGAAATTCCTGTAAAAAAATATGTTATAGTATTTTATTACTTACAGTTTTGGTGTCTTGCCCGACGTCCATCGTCCGGTCCAGCGTCCGTCTGCGGCCTCGGTGGTGTCCTCCCGGCTTCTCCAGCGCTGTCTCGAGTCGAATCCCCGCTTGACGCGCTCAGTTTGAATGCCTCCGCCGACATATACCGAGTGCAGTACACTCGGGTACATTCGGCCAGGCTCAGCTTCGCTCGTGCTCACGCTCTGTGACGTTTATGCATGAGCACGAGCGAAGCCGAGCCTAGCCGAATGTACCCAAGTGTACTGCACTCGGTATATGTCGGCGGCTCACTTCAAACTGAGCGCGGGAAGCGGGTATCGGCGTATATTGTGCACCCACGATTTCCCCCTTATTTTAAGGGGAAAAAAGTGCGCGGTATACGCCGATAAATACGGTAACCATTAAAGCTGAATTCCAGGTATGAATATTTTTGCATAGTTACACTGTAAGATGTAAGAATGTACAGTGGGGGTCGAAAGTTTGGGCACCCCAGGTAAAAATTTGTATTAATATGCATAACGAAGCCAAGGAAAGATGGAAAAATTGCAGATTAGACATTCTTATAATATGTCAAAAAAAGTTAGATTTTATTTCCATCATTTACACTTTCAAAATTACAGAAAACGAAAAAAATGGCGTCTGCAAAAGTTTGGGCACCCTGCAGAGTTAATATCTTGTACTGCCCCCTTTGGCAAGTATCACAGCTTGTAAACGCTTTTTGTAGCCAGCCAAGAGTCTTTCAATTCTTGTTTGAGGTATCTTTGCCCATTCTTCCTTACAAAAGTCTTCCAGCTCTTTGAGATTTCTGGGCTGTCTGTCACGCACTGCTCTTTTAAGGTCTATCCATAGATTTTCAATTATGTTGAGGTCAGGAGATTGTGAAGGCCATGGCAAAACCTTCAGTTTACGCCTCTTGATGTAATCCCCCGTGGATTTTGTGGTGTGTTTAGGATCATTATCCATTTGTAGAAGCCATCCTCTCTTTAACTTTTAACAGCTTTTTCACAGATGGCATCAAGTTACCATCCAAAATTTGCTGAAATTTTATTGAATCCATTTTTCCTTCTACTCGTGAAATGTTCCCTGTGCCACTGGCTGCAATACAACCCCAAAGCATGATTGATCCACCCCCATGCTTAACAGTTGGACAGAGGTTCTTTTCATTAAATTATGTACCCTTTCTTCTCCAAACGTACCTTTGCTCATTCCGGCCAAAATTTCTATTTTAACCTCATCGGTCCACAAAACTTGTTTCCAAAATGCATCAGGCTTGTCTATATGTTCATTTGCAAAGTTCAAACGCTGATTTTTGTGGTGAGGATGTAGAAGAGGTTTTCTTCTGATGACCCTTCTATGAAGACCATATTTGTACAAGTATCTCTTTATAGTGGAATAGTGTACCACAACTCCAGTGTCTGCCAGATCTTTCTGGAGGGATCATGCAGTCAAACGTGGGTTTTTAATTGCTTTTCTCACAATCCTGCGAGCTGTTCTGTCTGATATTTTTCTTGGTCTTCCAGATCTTGCTTTAACTTCCACTGTTCCTGATGACTGCCATTTCTTAATTACATTCCGAACAGAGGATATTGACATCTGAAAACGCTTTGCTATCTTCTTATAGCCTTCTCCAGCTTTGTGAGCGTCAACTATTTTCAGTTTTAGTTTTCTAGACAACTGCTTAGAAGAACCCATGGTGCTGATTGTTGGGCCAAGGTCAGATGAGTCTGGGCATTTAAAACCTTTGAGATTGACATCACCTGGTCTTCCCAGATGGGGCATTTAAAACCTTTGAGATTGACATCACCTGGTCTTCCCAGATGATGATTGAGAACAATCCCTGACACTGGCAGGTCTCAGCTTTGCAAAGGGGGCAGTGCATGCTATAAATTCTGCAGGGTGCCCAAACTTTTTTTGCAGACACCATTTTTTTGTTTTCTGTAATTTTGAAAGTGTATGGAAATGATGGAAATAAAATCTAACTTTTTTTTACATATTATAAGAATGTCTAATCTGTCATTTGATGCCTTTTGGAGGTTTTTCCATCTTTCCTTGGCTTCGTTATGCACATTAATAAAAAATTTTTTACCTGGGGTGCCTAAACTTTCGATCCCCACTGCATGTTCCATACCTAGCTGATCCTTATTGAATCTTGAAATCACTGTCGGAGACGTGGTTATGACTAAGGCCTTATAGGCTGAAACGTGTCAACTGTTCTCATTTGCGTTTGTTCACTGTGGCTTGTTAATAAATACGACAATTTTTTTAAAGAGTAACGACCGGAGTGCGGATCATCTTTTCCTCATCGCAACTACAGTGACTGCTGCTATTTTCTAGGACCCGTACTGAACAGCTACCCTGTTGCATAGAAAACACATGAGGTAAATCACTCGGCACAGGCGCTATTCAAACACTCCATATTCTTAATAAATGCAAAGCATTCTCTGATTGGATGAGGGAGAGACTGCAACATCACCAACCTGCTCCTCTACCTTTTCTAATCAGAGACATTTATTAAGAAAATGCAGAGTTCTCTGAATGGTGCCCATGCTGAGAGAGTGAACCCTTGGGCCAATGTACTATGCAAAAATACCCATACCTGTAATTCAACTTTTAAGTTAAACAATAAACATATATAAGGGATGTAGCCCCCTGATGTTTAGGCAGGGATGCTTTTAAATTTTGTTGCCAGGCGATAGTTGCTTTGGCCAATTGTTAGGAAATCAATTGATTTCCCCCTAATTCTGGAATTGCTGTACTTCTCTCTTCTGTCAATAGGTGGCCTGGTATCTGGTGACATTGGATAAGACAAGAGCATGGCAAGGACAGATTATGAATGAATGGGCTGTCTCAGGGATTTTCTTGGGTCATTTGGCCTACTGGGAGAGCCTATTTATTTGAGTGGAGTCAGGTGATCGGGGTTCTGTGCCACCTGGGTGGCTGTCTGGGTGGATGTGTATCATGTTGCCCTGGGCTGTTAGGCCATAAGCCTTAGGCCTATCTCTGGGACATCTGGCTGCTAGGCTGCTAGGCTGTCTGAGGGCCTATCCAGAAGCAGGAGAGTAGGGTTGGGACATGAGATGTAGTCCCCTTTCACACTCATACGACTTGTCCCACGATTTTGGACTGCAAAATCGTATGACAAGTCATTCTCCATTATTTTCAATGACTACCATTCATACTGGCACGACTTTAAGTTGTGCCTACTTTAAAGTAGTCCTTGCACTACTTTGGTCCGATTTTGATGGCACTTACACAGGCATTCATTGAAATTGCGGCCGCGAGTCGTGGCAAAATCGTGGCAAAATCGCGGTAAAATTGCGTAATTTTAAGAAATAATAAAGCCTTCATTATATTCATTGTGATATTTGAGAGACAAATTGACACTCTGTCATACTTTTCTTCTGCATACATAAACATATTCGGCAGAATGACATAGTATCTCACAAAAGTGAGTACACCCCTCACAGTTTTTTAAATATTGTATTATATATTTTCATGTGACAACACTGAAGAAATGACACTTTGCTACAATGTAAAGTAGTGAGTGTACAGCTGGTATAACAGTGTAAGCTTGTTGTCTCCTCAAAATAACTCAACGCCTACCCAAGCTGCACACTCACTACTTTACATTGTAGCTGAGTGTCATTTCTTCAGTGTTGTCTCATAAAAAGATAGAATAAAATATTTACAAAAATGTGAGGGGTGTACTCACTTTTGTGAGATGCTGTATCTAGTACTTTAAAGTGGGTAGCCCAATCTGTAATCTGTATAGTCATGGCCAAATCTGAAAGACACTGGAAAACAGCACATGCATGAAGAAGATAGCAGTGAACAACTGATAACATACACCTGCTAATGCACTCTTGTTTGAATGGGCCACAGGGGCAGGGAAAGCCCATAAATGACTCAAATAAATGGCTGATTATATCTAAAATAACCATAAAGTACCCATGAGGTAATATCAATGAAACAGAATATAACGTAAAATAGATTATTTACTTTGTATTTTCAATAGGAGATGACAACCAGAGAACGTCAGCGCACTACAGTTAAAGTGCGGGTCATGGTGCTGGATGGAGATGACCAATATCCACAATTCCTCCCATGTAACTTCATGTCTCATGATGGTCTTAGTGTCTGTGTTAGCCCTACATACTTGGTCAACATCACAACAGAAAAGGAGCCAGTGAGTATTTTCTTTGTAAGGCAATATTATGAAAAAATTGTGCAGTGGATATGAATAATGCACTTCTATCTGTATTTTTAGACAGGGCCCCTTATCTTCTCTCCTGGACCTATATTTGCTGAAGATGGTGACAAAGGAATCATGGCTCCCATCTCCTATTCCTTGCTGTCAGGTGAAATGTATAGACTAAATGGGGTTCATATGGTTTGAGTCATATGAGGGGTCATGTGCTTGGAGTGAGCTGTGGATGTGTTGGTTTGTAACATGCTCATGTAAATACAGTGGTTTTAAATCCATTACTAGAATCGAATAGATCCTGAAGTTCTGTTGACAGTGTACTTCCTTTGAGTTTCATGAGATCCCATGGTTCATGGTTATCCTTTTTATCCCATTGCACTATGTATACGTTTTCTAATTAAACAAAATATATATTACTAATTCTATCTGAATCTCTTAACTGCTAATTCATGCCTGTTTTGCCATAATCTTAGCAGTTATTGCCTGTGTTATATCATTCCAAACATTTTCTATTTATGTCTTTATAGGTCCTGACAGTGAAAAATTCCAGATTGATAATGTGACTGGGTCCGTGTTCTTTACTCACACCCTGGAGCGCAATCTTGCCCCTATAACCTTTAATCTGAAGGTTATGGTGAGCACAGTCTTTTCATTTTCATACATAAGATATATGTTTAATGAGTAGGATCGTTTAATTACTTCTCACAAAGCCAATGAATTCATACAATGTAATATACTATGTGAACTAGTGTTGGCCTGTAATGCCTGAGGCTCTAATTGGTATAAAAATAAAAACCCAGTTGTGACAATATGAATTAATATTCACTGTTGTCTTCCTGATCCTCCTCCCAGCCAATCAGGAAGCAGGTCCTGAGACCCTATGGCCAGGGAGTCTTAGGATCCACTTCCCCTTTCGGCAGGGATGAGAAGCAACATCTGCTAGGCCGGGAGGAGAAGCCCCCCGACTCTTCCCTCGGCTGGAGCGAGGAGCAGCAGTCCTACCCCACGTCCTCAATGATCCTCACCATCTCCTAGGGTAAGGCTGCCTTCCCGTATGAACCAACAATGCACTAGCTTAACCACTTAAGACCCGGACCAAAATGCAGGTAAAGGACCTTGCCCCTTTTTGCGATTCGGCACTGCGTCGCTTTAACTGACAATTGCGCGGTCGTGCGACGTGGCTCCCAAACAAAATTTGCGTCCTTTTCTTCCCACAAATAGAGCTTTCTTTTAGTGGTATT
This sequence comes from Rana kukunoris, assembly GCA_029574335.1. NCBI lineage: Eukaryota > Metazoa > Chordata > Amphibia > Anura > Ranidae > Rana > Rana kukunoris. The sequence continues at coordinate 116,681,257 of CM056051.1, read as the reverse complement.
TGATCGCCTCTGCGATTTTTATTTTTTGCGCTATATACAAAAATAGAGCGACATTTTTGAAAAAAAAATCAATATTTTTTACTTTTTGTTATAAGAAAAATCAATAAACTAAATTTTAGTCAAACATTTAGGTCAAAAATTATTTAGCCACATGTCTTTAGTAAAAAAAAATAGCAATAAAAAAAAAATTAGCTACCTAGCGTGAACAGCGACACTAATACAGCGATCAGAAAAATGATCGCTTAGTGATGCTGGCAATAGGGAGTGAAAGGGTTAACTAGGGCGGTGATCAAGGGGTTAAAACTTTATATGGGGGGGTACGGGGGCTACCCTGAACCTAACACTAACTGACTGTCACACTGCCTGTCACACTGACACTAAATACAGTAATCATACATGTATGATTACTGCATTCAGTGACACCGTGACAAGGGGGGGGGGGGCGATCGCGGGGGGTAAATGTGTTTATGTGAAGTGTTAGTGTAGTGTAGTGTTGTGCAGACTTACTTGTGTTGTGATCTCTCCTCAGCGGTGGTTGAAAAAACCGCCGAGGGAGAGATCACATCGCTTCCTCCTTCCTGTGTTTACACAGGAGGAGGAAGTGACAGGGCGGGCGGGCGCGCGCATTGGCTGGGAGCGATCCGGAGGGGGCGGACAAAAACGGATAGCCGCCCCCTCTTGTCGGATCGCTCCTGCAGCCGCGCGAACCGCCGCATGTACGGGGGGGGGTCCGATCGGACCCCCGATCCCCCCCAAGTCACCAACGTATATATACGTTGATGTGCCTGTCGGTGCCATTCTGCCGACGTAAATGTACATGCGGCGGTCCTTAAGTGGTTAAAGGAACCTATTTAGAAAAAAAAAAAACTTTACAACCCCTTTAAGTGAGGCTAAAGCTAGCTAAACGTACATTCCTGTGCAATTGTATTGTGCCTGCCTCGCCCAGTTCTGCTCATATGTCATGGTCTTCTTTAGGGCTTGTGTAACTTTGCAAATGCAACATACTATTAGGTGCAGTTATCTGTATTGGGGATCAGTTAGACATGCTTTTGAGATCCTAATGAGTTCTTTGAAAGGTGCTTCTGACCTTCAGATGAACCTTTTTCTAAACTGTCTCCAGGGCCGCTGATATGGGGGTACCACCTGTCCCTCTGCCTAGGCACATAGGGGTGCTTGGGCAGCAGGGGGAACTGGATGTGGGCAGGACAGGGAGCATAATTAGCCTGTGTCAAGCAGCTTTAAACTACTATTGCATTTCCATTGACTTCTATTGGGAGAAAAGCTGTTCTATAGCAAATAAATGCCCATGGGCAAATGTGCTTTGACTGGAAATAGAAATAAAAGCAGAAGACTTGAACAGACAGACAAGATTGACAAGGACTAGGCAGAGATTAAATAGTCTGCATGATCTTGATAAGATATTGCTTACATTTGTGTACCAGTATTTTATTTTATAAAGCTTTGTTTAATGATTGATTCTAATTCTACTTTGCATTTCTCTTTACTTTACAATTTTTATTATTATGCAGGATTTTTTATAGCTGCCACATATTTATATAAATTTGCGTAACACTTTATAATATAAAGGGGAACAGAACAATTACAACACAGTTCAATACAGAAGGAATAGGATGGTCCTGGTCATGGAGCTTACAATCTAAAGGGAGGAGGAGATGGTACAAAAGGTAAAAGTTGCAGGGGCCAATCTGATGGAGTTGACTCATGTACAGTTTTTATAAGAAACAAACAGAAAAGCGCCTCAAAGTGCAGTATTTAATGAGGTATAAAGTTGGCCAAAAAAGTCAATGAAACACTCACATTTGAAACAAATAGATAAGCTCATCTATGCAGTATTTCTCCAGGTAGAAGTGGTGTAGCGCGCCTGCCCAGGTTAGCAGGGACCGTGGTATGGCAGAGAGGGAGGCCGGCATACTTTGTGACCTTTCCAGGTATAGTAGATGGGAAGCAGCATGGAAAGCAGTGGTAGAGATGGCGTGTGACGTCACCGGGGAGCATAATGCCCAAGGAACACAACGCGTTTAAGAGCATGCACAGAGCTCGTACTGAGAATGCATGCTCCTTTCTCAGGCACTTTTCTGTTTGTTTATTATAATTCAGCCATACAAAGGTGACTCCACTCTTAAGAGCTTGAGTATTATAGACTGATCCTTGATCTATCTCTTGGTCGATTGACCTTACTATTCAGGACAAGTTTCTACAGTATTGTAAAGACTATTCGAATTAAGCCTCTCCACCAGGCATTTCATGGGTCATTTCATTGTGTGCTTGCATTATACACTATTATGTACAGTTTTTAGGTGGAGTAGGCTTCCCTGACTAAAAGTGTTTTCAAGGTTTGCCTAAATTCGAAAAGGGTAGGAGCTGACCAGACATACTGGAGTAGGGAGTTCCAGAGGATGGGGGAGGTTCTGTAAAAGTCCTGGAGGCGAGCATGACTTATGGCGAGCATGACATATGTTTGAATATCAGACTTACAGTACTTTCTTCATATACATTCATTGCAGGCCTCACAGGTTGGTGATTCCAGAAAATTCTCATTGGCTGAAGTACTGGTACGACTGCTGGCAGCAAATAAGCATTCACCACGGTTTGTTGTTACCCAGTACCAAGGATTTGTTCAGGAAGATAACAATCCCGCAGCCCTTGTCAGCACTTACAATGGACGTGTCCTCTCCGTTATACCCTCAGATGAAGATTTCCCAAATGTAAGTCCAGTGCATGCCATGAACTAATGTCCATTGCTAAACAGTGGTAAATAGGAAACATAAGCACTTACCGTATATACTCAAGTATAAGCCAAGTTTTTCAGCACTTTTTTTGTGCTTAAATTTCCCCCCCTCGTGTGCAAAGTTTGTTGTCTGGGGGACCTATGGCCGGGGAGCATTGATTTTTCAAAGCCGAGAACCCCTTCCATTGACTTGATGTTAAACTGTAATTTCTCTGGTGACTTTGGGGACCCGGGACCGGCAGGTCGTAGGGGACTGTTGGGGACCCGGAACTTGGCACACACGTAGCCGCATTTCTTCTCTACAACCATGCAACGTTTTTTGTTTGGGGGACCTACAGCTGGGGAGCACAGATTTTTCAAACCCGGCACCCCTTCCATAGACTCCCATGTTAAACGTCAGTCTAGTCATGGACACAGAGAGGCATGGGCACAGTGAGGCATCGGCACAGTGGGGCATGCACATGGACACAGTGAGGCATGGACACAGTGAGATGGACACCTTAGGCTTATACTCGAGTCAATAAGTTTTCCCAGTTTTTTGTGGTAAAATTAGGTGCCTCAGCTTATATTCAGGTTGGCTTATACTTGAGTATATACGGTACCTTTGTAACCTGCGACTTGATAATCTGCTTCATGTAGTACAATATATAGAAAATATATTAGGGACCCTATGGGGCTTTTTTTAACAAACATATTTACTATTTTATAATTGTAAAGCTGATATTGTTTTCAGTCTATAAATCTAGTCTTTCTCTTTTTCTGCTTTGTGGTCTGATGGTTACAGAACATCTTAATCTTTTTTCAGGGAACCAATCCTCAGATTCATCTCAGCCTAGCCTCACAGTCTAATCATAGTCAGCTATTTCACATAACAGAAAGTGGTCTGCTCATAGCCAGAGCAAACCAGCTGAAAGTAATGGAAACCTATCCTCTAAAGGTAAGATTTGCAGGAGAAGATACAAAGCAAGAGGCTGCATTACATCCAACATATATGGTTTATATGTGTTACGGTTATATGGTTTTATGTAATAAGAACATTCATGGAATTCTTTCAAAAATTTGGCTAAGACTCATCAACCACTTTTAATTTTTTTTAAAAAGAATGGCACCATATATCATTAAATCAGGAGTTTTATACATTGTGATGTTAATCCTATTATTTATTGAAATAGGACTGTTGTGTTTGGATCCTAATGCCGCGTACACACGATCAATTTTTGTGATGAAAAAAAAACGACGTTTTATGTGACGAAACAAAACAACGTTTTTCAAACTTCATTTTCCAAAACGACGTTGCATACACACCATCGTTTTCCAAAATGCTCTAGCAAAGCGTGGTGACGTACACCACGTTCGACGGCACTCTTGGAACACTCTTGAAGCATGCGCGGGTTTTTTTTTTGAAGACATAAAACGACGTTTTGCCCACACACAATCATTTTAAATTACGTTTTTGAAAACTTAGTTTTTTTTCATCACAAAAAATGATCGTGTGTACGCGGCATAATACTTTTGGTGTATGAGATAAGTAGTGGCCCAGTAATCTGGGCAGTGGTTGGGTGGGGCTGTATCATCTGATGTTCATGACGATACCTCACATGTGTGGTGCGATCACTGTTTACATATGCAGGACTTGCATTTGCGCGTAAGCACTGGGGGGGGGGGGGGGGGACAGGGGTGCTTTAAAATAAGTTTATTATTTTTATTTATAATTTTTTACACTGTCCTTTTATTTATGTTTTATCAACTTTTTTGCCATCACAAATGATAAACAACATCCCTTGTGATAGCATGGGCCATCTATTAAACCCCAGAGCTCTCCTCTGGCTGCCAAAGCAGCTGATCAGATACAGATCAGTCTGACTGGCTACTTCACTGGCCATTAACGCCTAAATAAACAAGACATTTGAAACCAGAAGTGACCAAATGGTCATCGCTTCTGGTTTCTGGGGTCATAGAGAGGGAGGAACAACGTCAGTTCCTCTCTGTTTGTGTAATGCAGTCAATACTGCCGGGTTGGAACAGTCCCCAGCTCCCTGATCAGATGGAAAAGACTGGGAAAGGTGGTGGGAGGGGACAGAGGGTACAGCTACTCAAATCACTTCTGCTTTACAAGTCATCGGCTGCTGTAAATTTTGATACCAGGATGCAGGTATCATCCCGGTATAACCACTGAAAGCCCAGGAAGTGAACTGGTTAAGAGCTAGGTTAGAGTTTAAGTGTAAGGCCCCTTTCACATGTGCGGACCGTATGTCCGCATTTTCATCCATCCGTTTGCGGGGTCCCTACATGGGTCCCTATGTGATTGCGGGTGTCAGCGGATGAACATCCGCTGACACCCGTAATTGTCCGCCTCCGCAAAGTTCAAAATTTTTCGGACGGAAGAAAATCCTATTTTTCTTCCATCTGGCGGATCGGATCGGATGAACACGGACATACGGTCCGTGTTCATCCGATCCCCCCCATAGGGGAGAGCAGAGGAAAGACAGGGCGGTCCCTGCACAGTGTGCGGGAACCGCCCTGTCAGCCGACGGCTCAGCGGGGATTTTACGGAGGATCCCTGCTGAGCAAAAGCGGACACACGGAGGCGGATCATTATGATCCGCCCCGTGTGAAAGGGCCCTTATGATTAGCCTATCTACTAAAGGTTCATGCCCATAGTCAAATTAGGAATTCAGTGTTCGAGGGAGGTTAAACTTTAAGTGTTCAATTTAGGGGTCAGGTTTATTGTAAATATTAAGGGTTACAATAAATTATAGAGGTGATGGAGACACCTGTGTTTACTATAAAAGGGAAATTTGTTTTCACCATCAAAAGGCCAAAAACAAAATGCACTGCTTCAGGCTCTTGGTGCTAAAAGCTGAGATAGTCTTATCATCAAATAGATATCCCACTTGTTCATTATAAAACAAACATGCAGCATTGAGCCCCTGATGACATCCCATAGGATAAAAATGCGTAGGGATGAGCTTTGAGTACTGACATCACTCGTATCAGCTCTATTTGCTGGCTTTTAAACTTTAGAGTATGGTCTTAATAAAAGACAATGCTGCACTACTGGAGACTTTCTCTCTTTTATGATTTATACCACTTAACCATTAAGAATCACTTTGAATATTTTATCTGTTGGGACAGGTCCTATTATTATTGCAGTGAGGCCCTATATTCTGGGGAGTGTCCATCTAGATTACAATTGCAGCATAGTGATACATGAAGATGCACATGCAGGACAGCACTTTTAGTGGTACTTCATATACTTCATATATATGGAAGTATATGGTTATATATGGAAGTTGGGTAATTTTTTTATTTTCTAAATAGGTTCCTTTAAGCTAGTGCATTGTTGGTTAACTTACCTTTTCCTTCGATTTTCCTTCTTTTTTTTCTTTGTTTTCTTTGTCTGAATTTCGCACTTCCTGTTCCTCCTCAGTAAGCTGTTCTGACTGACTTTCCACCGATCGGATGATGGGCAAGCTTACTGAGGAGAAACAGAAAGTGAGAAATTCAGACAAAGAAAAAAAACATTTAGAAGGGAAATCGAAGGAAAAGGTGAAAAGGGAACCAACAATGCACTAGCTTAAAGGAACCTATTTAGAAAATACCTTTACAACCCCTTCAAGCTAAAGATTGAGAGGAGGTCCCATTCCTAGCGACGCAACTTTGTTTTTTACAGTTTACAAAGGATTACATATGTATCATTCCTTATTGCAAGCTGCTTTTATTACAAAGATTGTTGTTGATACTAGCATAGACCTTTTAGTCCACGTACACACGATAGGTTAACCAGAGGACAACGGTCTGATGGACCGTTTTCATCGGTCAAAACCGATCGTGTGTAGGCCCCATAGGTTATTTAACCTTTGGTTAAAAAAAAAAGCCAACTTGCTTTAAAATATAACCGATGGACGCCTAACCGATAGGTCAAAACTGATCGTTAGTAGGCACGACCATCGGTTAAAAATCCAGACATTCTCAGAATCAAGTCGACGCATGCTTGGAAGCATTGAACTTCATTTTTTTCAGCAGGTCGTTGTGTTTTACCTCATGATCGTTTTTTTAACCGATGGTGTGTAGGCACATCAGACCATCAGTCAGCTTCATCGGTTAACCGATGAGAACAGTCCTTCGGACCGTTCTCATCGGATGGGCTGATCGTGTGTACGAGGCTTTAGGCTAGATTCACACTTGTGCGGTGCGAATTTCAGCTCTCTTATCTCTGCAGGGGGATTACAGAAGTGTTCAGCAGATTAGCTCCGTTTTAGCTGCGAATTTGGAGACCTGGGAGAAGTTACGGGTGAGAGGAGAGTGAGGGAGAAGTGTATTGAGCTGAATGAGAGAAATTCCTAAAAAGAACTGAACACATCTGCGAATCAGCTGCGTACCCATAGAAGATAATGGGACTGAATTTGCACCTGAGCCGCACCGCAAGGCATAAAATCAGCATACGTTTTTACTGCAATGCGCAGTGCGAATGCATCGCACATATGTGAACCAGCCTCATTGAAAACAATGGGCCAGATTCACAGAGCGATTATGCCGGCGTAACAGGAGATACGCGGCGTAAGTCTAAATTTGCGCATGCGTTTCGATGCGCCGCATCCCCAAAACGAGATACGCAAGAAATCTACTTTTTTTTGTCCGGCGTAATTTCGATAGACAGGTGCATCCGTCCGCGCAAAACTGCGCTAGACACACCATTGATTTGCTATTCAAATATGCTAATGAGGGAGTTACGGGGATCCACAAAAGAACGTTGTTGCAGCGCAGGCTACGCGCTGTGCGCAACAGCTGCACAGCCTGTCTAAAATTAGACCATATAAAAGGTGGTATAAAATTAGACAATCCGTCTACATGTCAGAGAAAGCAACACTGTTAGTGAGGAGCTGAGCAGTCACACGTGTTGCACAACAATCTGTATGCCAACATGCCAGGGACATCCTTGCTCATAGCTATACTACTGACTTTAGAGGAGCAAAGAAGGAGGAGGGCACGGAGGAGGGCACGGGAGAGGATATACCGCACCCGCATAGACCTCTTTGGCATGAGTGATTCTGAGGTGTATCGCATCTTCAGATTCACCCCTCATTCCATCCTGGAATTAACCACAACCTTGCAGGAGGACATCCCCAGCCCAACACACCGCTCACATGCAGTGCAGCCACTGGTCAAGGTCCTGGCAACACTCCATTTCCTTGCCAGTGGCTCTTTTCAAAGAACAAGTGGAGTGGTGGCTGGGATGTCACAATCCTCCATGAGCAGATGTGTGCACCAGGTTGTCCCTGCAATCCTCAGACGCATGGCCAACCAAATCATCAAACCCACCACTGAGGACCTTCGGCTGAAGGCAATGACAGATTTTGACAGAATTGCCAGATTCCCACGCACCGTGGGGGCCATTGATTGCACACATGTGGCACTCCAGCCCCCCCATGAGACAGAGCACATATACCGCAATCAGGAGCATTGGCATTCCATCAACGTACAGGTGATAGTCGATGCCCAAGGCCTCATATGGCACGTCCGTTCCAAACACCCCGGATCCAGCCATGACAGCTACATCTACAATCAAAGCCCCATCCGAATGGAATTCGAACAGAACGTGTATGGGGACACCTGGCTGGTTGGTGAGTGACATGGGTGGCAGGCATGACTGTCCCCCCCCATGATGCACACATCACAAGGGGCACATGCATGACTAACATCCTCCTGTCTTTTCCCTTACAGGTGACTCTGCATATGCACTGGGACCCCATCTCATGACTCCTATCCGGAACCCCCAAACCCCAGGAGAGGAAAGATACAATGAAGCCCACGCCCAAACACGTGCAGTGGTGGAGCGCACCTTTGGCCTCCTGAAGTCACGTTTCCGATGCCTGGATAAGTCTGGGGGGACCCTGTTGTATTCCCCAAACTTTGTGTGCCAGATAATCGGTGCATGTTGCCTGCTGCACAACTTCGCAGTAAGAAAAGGGCCTGCAGATTGACATACGTGATGACCTGACCCCTGAACCAGACAATCCCCCCTAACCGAGGCTACCCTGTCTTCTGAGGGAAGAGCAGCCAGGAGACAGCTCACATTAGGCATCTTTGCACGTTAAACACACACATTAATCATGGCACAATGAGAATGCATGCATGCACACCACTGTGGTCCCTAGCACAGACACATCACATCCTCATCAAATTGGATTAGCACAAGCCCACCATGCTGGACTTGTGAGCAGTAACGCCACGCCACGGCTCCAATTATGTCACTGTACATTCATACACCATTCACACGGACCTGGGGATCACTTCTCCCTGGTCCTGGGGAACCCTACTCCACCAAAACTGAGGGTGACATCCCTTTTCTGGCAAGAATTTCACCCCCACATTCCAAAAACATTCACCAAAAAAAAAAAAAAATGTCCAGCAAAAAAAAAAAAATCCAGAAAAAAAAACCTGAAAAAAAAATGGGGAAAACAAATTAATGCCGCTGGCATGAGCTACGCCTGGGGCGCCCACGGCCACGGCTCCTCAGGGGAGACTCATGGGGAGGGGGGGTAATCCGGGGAAGGAGGAGCAGCCCCTGGTCTCTGCCCATCTGGCGGCCTGCCCTCCAAGGCCACGGCAATTCTGTTCAGGCCAGCACCTAGTGTTGCCCTGTTGGCCTGGATAGCCTGGGTGAGGGCCCTCACATCCTGCCCAACATCTGCTGTTGTAGTCTGCAGTACGTTTAGGCAGTTTGTAAGAGCCCGGGAGTGGCAGTCCAGGTCCCCAAGCGTATCCTTTATGGAGGACAGGCTCTCCTCCATCCGCCCCAAAGTCTGGCTGACCTGTCCCAAATGGCGGGTCTGAAGGGCCTGGTCCCTTCTCAGATTGGCCACCCCCCTGGTCTTCTGGGACGACTTCCTGCCTCCAGCTGAGGCTTGTGGCCGGGGAGAAGGGGAGGCCCTTGGTAGAGGAGCCCTGTTGGGGGAGGAGTGGGAGGGGCTAGCCCTTATGGAGGGCTGGCTGCTGCCAGCCAGAGAGGAAGACTCCTCCAAAAACAGCAATCCACTGGCTGACATGACATCCTCCTCCTCCTCAAACTCCTCCTCCTCAACCTCCTCCTCTTCAACCTCCTCCAAGGACTCCGGCATTGTCTGGGGGTCCTCATCAGGCTGTTGTCCCTGGGATGGTGCGGTCAGCCCAGATGGCCCAGCACCCTCCTGCACATCTGTGGATGACACAAAACATTCACAGGTTGGAGGATCCACACACTTGCCACATATTCCCTTTCACCCCCCCCCCCACATGCTACACACCTGATAGGGCAAAAAAACCTTACCTGGCATCACGCCTTCATGACTGGAGTCATAGCCAGGCAGGCCCTCCACCTGTTGTCTATGAAAGGTCTGGGCCACCGCACGCTCCTCCGCTGTCAGCCTAACAGGGCATGGTGGGCCCCCTCCTGTGCCCCTGGCATGGGCTGCTTCTTTCTGACCAGACGCCGGAGGTCATTGATTTTATTTTATTTTCAATCCCCGGCCGTGTCCGGGACTTCGCCCCCCCCCCGCTGAATTCACCTGGTCAGAAATGTGCTGCAAAATCTCACGCCTCCTGGCCGGGGTGGTGTTGGCACTCTCCGGGCCGTGGAGGAAAGGCCCATATTGGGTAATGGCCCGGGCAAGAATTTGTTTCTCCCCCAAAGTAAAATTCAACTTCCTCTTCCTCTCAGTCATACTCATACAAAAACTCTCTCCCAAACAATCAGCAAAAATCACTAACAAAAACAAGCAGGAAAAATCAAGCAACAAAACAAACAAAAATCTATCAACCAAAAAGTCTCACAAGCAAAAAACACTTTCAAATATCTTCTACAAAACACTAGATCAAACAGTCAACAAATATAACAAAGACAAGTCACAACGCAACAAACAACAGAACAAAAGCACCTTGCTGTATAGGGAGGGATACAAAGGGATGTACTTTTGCAAAGGAAGTGCGTTTGTGTCTGGCTATTTATGCTGTCTGCGTAGTTCACAAAGTTGCCCGGGTCCACTTCCAATTTTACTGATTGCGCCGTTCCCGAGTTGTGAGCATGCGCACAGAGGTGCTGACCATAGTCTGCTTCATGCGCGCATGAGCGAGCCGGCCGGCCCTTCATTTGCATGGGGTCACGGCTCATTTCAATGTAACATGCCCACGTCCTTCCCAATTTGAATTACTCCGCCTTACGCCTCTGAAATTACGTTGCACAGGCCCTAATTTCTGCGCAAATCAATCGAGAATACGGTGATTGCGCCGCTACATTGCGGCAGTCTAACGTAAAGGAGGTGCGCTACGGCCCAATGTATTTAGAAATGATCTGCGTATTGAATGCGGTTTAAGCCGCACTCAATTCGCATAGGTGTGAACCCGACCTAAAGGTTGTATACTCCACAGGTATATACTTATAGCTAGAACAACATGTGCGCTATGGAGGATTGGAAGCAGAAGGGTCCAGTTCCTTCAGATTTTATCATTTGTTCAAGTAGCAATAGTGGTTGGCAAATGATTTTTCATACATTACACATGTACACAGTTCAGGTGTTTAAGTTACAGATTATAAAGCCTTTCTATAACCAATATGAACAACACTGACTCTTAATTGATGAGAAATCTGTTCCTTTATCCTCATTAATGCACCTTTGCTTACCTCATGTCTTTCTCTCACTGTTACTGTTTTCTCTATTCAGTTGCTGTTTATTTACATCAATATATTCGGGTAATTCATTTTATCTCCTTTACTGTAAGCATAAGTGATTCAGACAGCATTGTTTCATGTTCAAACAAACAGTTGTTAAGTGTGATTCATCTTTAACCAAGGCATTCTTCCTGTGTTAACTATAGATAATTGCAAGAGATGAAGAATCTGGGGAAATAGCAAACTGCACAGTGACTGTAAAGGTCTTGGCTCATGGGCAAGCAGGTAGGATATGTGTCACCTCTCCCTACAACCAGATCTGCAAATTACTATATGAACCTTAATACTACATAGTTTATTTGTGTGTGTTTGTGTGTGTAGTTCCAACTTCCCATATATATAAATCAAGCACTTCCAGATCTAGACGATTTTCAGCTTCTGCGGCTTTTACTAAAAACAAAATCAATAATGATGTTTGGTCCCAGAAAGTATGGTGGGCCTAAGATACTTTTTACACCTGTAAACTTATAAATGATACAGCAGCATCCATGAAAGGGCATATTCATGGAAGTTACTTACGTGAACACCACCAAAACATATTCCCTCTTATGCATCCACTGTTCTAACAAGCAGAATTTTGAGATATCCCCGATAGTTAGATCCCCATCTTCAACTCTGTACCATAGCCTTATAGCACCTCAATGTAATGTTGTTAAAGCCATCAAGCAAGCATAGTGACATTCAAATAGGCCACATTACCAGAATTATTTTTTTCTATTTATTTCTTAAAGCGATTGATTGTTTAAGTAAAAGCTGGCATTCTATTTTTGTTGGTCCCCATTATTCTGCCTGTCCGTTCCCTAGAGGTAGAATCCACTTTAAAACTTATTGTTTGAGACTTTATCTTTTTCTTGTTTTTTACTTGTTTTCTTAGCACCTCGGGATCCATCAGAGCCAAAAGCCATGTTCACTCTGCCAGACTTTCCGATGATAGGTGCTGGACTTGGGGTTTTGGGGATAGTGTTTGGGTTGTTGCTGTTCCTTTTAATAAGAATTGTGAAGAATCGTCGACAACAACAGCAACAGATGAGCCAAACTTCACTTGTCACAGAGAAGCATCCCAGTGTGGTATGACATTAGTGGTCTTGTGTCTACCTGATGCTAAAATAGATGTATTACATAACATAATTGGATTCTATGCAATACAACGTATGTAGTATGCAACCCTCAGGCTGCTCTTATCAGTTTTGTGTATCAGATCAGCTTAGAGACCCATCTCATCCACCTTTCCACTTTTAATTAAAAAAGTACAACTGCACCAGCCAACAGAATCAGAATTTTTAATAAGCTTTGTTGTATGCCAATGGGGACAAATACCCCTCCAAGTTCTGCTTTGATATGTTTCACCCACCCAGAAGCTTTAAAGGAGAAGTATGCCCAAAATCTCTTTTGACCATTCTCCTCCTGTGGGTCACAGGAGTGCACTTACTTGTGCTCTCCTGTGACCCAGAATCAGCCAACAGTGGGGTAAAGTCCGCATTTTGGCTGACATCACAGAGCCGGTCCAGGCTGTACAGGGATCCCAACAATAAGGTTGGGATGTGCCCAGATGCCTGACCAGCTGCTGGCTCAGCCTTTTAGCATGAGCCAGCCGCGTCCACCCACTCCACAGCCCAGCACTTCAGTGAGTGCTGGAGAGGCAGAACAGAGAGCAGATGAAAGACAATCCCCACTCTCTATTTAGAAAAGACCAAGAACTGAGTGATTAGCTGTCTCTGACTGCTTATTTCTCAGTGTAGAGGCAGCAGGGGACATTTGCAGCATTGGATCAATGGTGCAGCTATCTAGGTGAGTATAAATGTTTGTTTTCTTAGATTCCCACACTTCTCTTTTAACTGCTCCCTGACTGCAGAATAGCACAGGTGTGCAAAAGGGTGTATCCCTACGTTCCTTTGAAATCCCAGGCTAGGGGGCACGTGACTGCTGTGGGAGCGTGCCTGCAGACTTAATGTCCGCCAGTGGCCCACGATCACGACGAGGAGAGGCAGAATGGGGAAATGCCTGTGTAAACAAGGCATTTCCCTTTTCTGCCTAGTGACGTGACAGATATCCACTGCTTCCTGTCATAGGGAGCAGTGATCTCTGTCATGCCCTAAGTAGCCCATCCCCCCTACAGTTAGAACACACTGAGGGAACACATTTAACCCCTTGATCGCCCCCTAGTGTTTAATCCCTTCCCTGCTAGTGACATTTACACAGTAATCAGTGGATATTTTTGGCTCTGATAGCTGTATAAGTGTCAATGGTCCCAAAATAGTGTCAAAAGTGTCCGATCTGTCTGCCGCAATGTTGCAGTCCCATAAATCTATTTTGTAGATGCTATAACTTTTGCGTAAACCAATCAATATACACTTATGATTTTTTTACCAAAAATATGTTGAATACATATCAGAAATACATATTTGGGGGATATTTATTATAGCAAAAAGTAGAAAATATTGCTTTTTTTTCAAAATTGTCGCTCTTTTTTTGTTTATAGTGCAAAAAATTATAAACCGAAGAGGTGATCAAATACTACCAAAAGAAAGCTCTATTTGTGGGGAAAAAAGGACATCAATTTTGTTTGTGTACAGTGTCGCACGATTGTCAGTTAAAAAAATGCTCTGGTCAGGAAGGGAGTAAAATCTTCCGGGGAGGAAGTGGTTAATCAAGGAAGTTAAGGAGCTGTTCACACAGTTATATACAAGCTTCACTAGCAATAATAATATTGTTAACGTTACAGCACATTTGTAATACATCATTGTATAACACCAGTATTAATATAATCATCCCCAATCCATTACATTTGCCATAAAAAGTAACCCTTATAAAATTATTAAAATCAAACCAATGTATGAAATTTAAAACCAATGTATGTTCAAAATGCTTAATTTCTCCTTATCATACAATTTACTTCAACATTGTTCTGTATAGTTGCATAAAGGAACAAAGACGAACATTTTCTCAGGTAGTGAATGTTATTCACAGGTATCACCATTACATATATTACATATACCAAAGAAAAGGGAACAGAGGATGGGAAGGGGGAAACTGAAGCATCTAATGAAGCTTATTGAAAAGCCTGAATCGTTTAATCAGTGCAGCTGTACCGTTTTCAGGAAGTATGTAGCACACTGCAAATAAGCTTCAAATCCTGAAGACACATCACACATCACACACTGTGGGCCAGATTCTCAAAAGAGATACGGCGGTGTATCGCAGGAAACACCGTCGTATCTCTGTTTTTTTTACTGGGTATCTATGCGTGTGATTCATAGAATCACTTACGCATAGATACAGTGAAGATCCGACAGGTGTAAAACACTTACACCATCGGATCGTAGATGTAATTACTTTTCTGGCCGCTAGGTGGCCTTTACGTTGTTTTCTCATTTGCCAATGCAAATGAGCCTAATACGCCGATTCCCGAACGTTTTTACGCCGCCCCCGTCGTTGTTTACGTCGTTTCCATAAGCGTAAACCTACCCCTGCTATATGAGGGGTAGGTTTACGAAGTTCCGTCATTGCCATGTTAAGTATGGCGTCGGGTCAGCGTCGTCTTTTTCCATCGGTTACGTCGTTTTACTAAGTCGTTCGCGAATAGGGCATTGCGTAAGTGACGATCTCGTCGCTTTCAGGTCGGTTTTAACGACGTTTTCCGACGTGAGCTGGAGCATGCGCACTGGGCTATTTTCTCGGCCGGCGCATGCGCAGTTCAATCGACGCAGGGGCGCGCTAAATTTAAATACAAGCCGCCCCCTTTGAATTACGCGGCCTTACGCCGGGCCAACTTACAGAGCAAGTGCTTTGGGAATACGGCACTTGCTCTGTTAAATTGCGGCGGCGTAGTGTAAATGGCTAACGCTACGCCGGCGGGCCATGTATGTGAATCTGGCCCTGTGTGTTTTCTTTATTAGATGAGAGGAAATAACAATACAACTACTAAGTGTATTAGTTATACAAAAAGATGTTTAAGAAGTGACCAGAACAACTAAGTTTAATTGGCCTAGATGATTTTGATTTGTTAAAGTGAAGATCACAGGAGTAGTCAACATATTTTGGAGGCTCACTAGTGTTGACTACGTCTGTGACTTTTGCAAATAAAAGTCAACTGGACCTATTAAACTTAGTTGGACTTCTCACTTGTTAACAATATATTTTCTTTGCATCACTACTAACAGTGACCATTGTTGGGTTCACCTGTTTTACAGAGAACTGCCCTCACTACATACGTGCAAGTCATTCTTTGACACTAGTATCAACCGCTCCCACCAACGCTTCAGTCTACACAGTATTTGTTAGATACTTGGGACTGGTGTCGACCATACCATCTAAACCTGCCAAATTTGTACACATCCATTTCTGTCTCTTTCCCAAACGAAGTCTCGGTGTCTGGTGCATAATTCTGCTCTAGTCTTGTCACCAGTTGACTTTCCCTAATCAGAATTCCCTTGAGTCTAAGCATTTACTGTTATCCCCAGGGGAGGGCTGGCAGGGGGGGCAGGGTGGAAATCTCCCCCCGGCCCGGTGACACTATGCACAGCCACCGGCCGCCACTACCAAATGCTGTTTTTGCAAAGCAGGAATGTGCCTGCTGGAGCTCTGTTAACAAAGATAACGGCCGCTGCTCACCTCCCACTGTGCAGGCGTGCCTGTGTCAGCTCCGATGTAGATTGCTGCAGAGCTGAGCTATGTCTCGTCTCACACATAGCTCGGCCTCAGCGCACACCAGCGCTGACATCCCCTTCTCTCTCTGCACAGACACGAGGAGAGATAGAGCTCATCTGCTCCTCCTCCTTCTGAGTCTGCCCTGTCCACACTCCCCAGGCATGTGTGGGCACTGGACAGGAAGTTTGAACCCAAAAAAGCATCAGACAGCCTGCCTGCGCCTCAGCCTCCATCCTGGTAAGCTCACCCTTTCTAGTCTCTCCTGCCTCTCAGTGTATAAAAAGGGGTGCTCTGTGGACTTTGTTAAAGGGGAGGGGGGCAGGCTTTGGTGAGCAGAGACCCTCTTTACACAATAGTCCACAGCATGCACCCTTAAATCAAGTTTCTCAGAATACCCCTTACATCAGATCTGATGTATATGGGGTCTGTGCGGACTCTGATGTATATGGGGTCTGTGCGGACTCTGATGTATATGGGGTCTGTGCGGACTCTGATGTATATGGGGTCTGTGCGGACTCTGATGTATATGGGGTCTGTGCGGACTCTGATGTATATGGGGTCTGTGCGGACTCTGATGTATATGGGGTCTGTGCGGACTCTGATGTATATGGGGTCTGTGCGGACTCTGATGTATATGGGGTCTGTGCGGACTCTGATGTATATGGGGTCTGTGCGGACTCTGATGTATATGGGGTCTGTGCGGACTCTGATGTATATGGGGTCTGTGCGGACTCTGATGTATATGGGGTCTGTGCGGACTCTGATGTATATGGGGTCTGTGCGGACTCTGATGTATATGGGGTCTGTGCGGACTCTGATGTAAGGGGACCTCTGTGCGGACTCTGATGTAAGGGGACCTCTGTGCGGACTCTGATGTATATGGGGTCTGTGCGGACTCTGATGTAAGGGGTCCTCTGTGCGCACTCTGATGTAAGGGGGGCCTCTGTGCGCACTCTGATGTAAGGGGGGCCTCTGTGCGCACACTGATGTAAGGGGGGCCTCTGTGCGCACTCTGATGTAAGGGGGGCCTCTGTGCGCACTCTGATGTAAGGGGGGCCTCTGTGCGCACTCTGATGTAAGGGGGGCCTCTGTGCGCACTCTGATGTAAGGGGGGCCTTTGTGCAGACTCTTACGCAACGGGGAGTCTCTGTGTGGACTCTGATGTAAGGGGAGGCTCTGTGCAGACTCTGATGTAAGGTGAGGCTCTGTGCGGACTCTTGTGATCATGAAAAATCTTAGACTGTTTTCCTCGGTCCATCACTTTTCCACGCTCTATGGGCCACTTGACTGGGCTTGCCCCCCAGGCCTAAAGCTGCCAGCCCTCCCCTGGTTACCCCCCTTTTCTTGCATTGTTCTTTTTATTTCTGGACATCCCTCTGTACTTCATCTGCCACACCCACACCCTGACAACACCCTAGAAAATTGAGAACAAAGTCTACACTCATAGACACTCTTCTGCTTGTTGTTTACAATCTGCGAACAAAATGTCTGTGATTGTAGACTCCAGCAGCCATTTTGTGTGAGTCTGAATTTTAAATTGAGACTTTCACTGGCACAGGCTGCAGACAACTTAGCATGGGCAGGTACAGACAGTGGTCAGTTTGGGAACCACTGATTTGGATAATGGCAACTTAAAAAAGCGTCATTGGAGTCACATGTTCCAATTATTGAAACAAGTGTACCAATTATTTTAGGCATGGGCTTTCAACAGCCCCACAGTATAAAAGATACACAACAGAACTTATTTAAAATCCTATTTGACATAGGAGTGGTCAGAAGTTAAAGAAAAAATACCAACATTCCCGATAAAAACATCTGGTGAAGCTTGAAATTACACAACTATGTAATCTACCAGCCAAATGATAATCAGATACATGGTACAACAATTTTAGCTATGGAATAAAAAAAATGGGAAGATATTAATAGGAAAAGTAATATTTAACACTGATTGTAAATTCAGTGTTATAGCCTTAATTATATGAATGCTAACTTGCATCTCTTCTCTCTCTTGTGCTGCAAAAAAGAGCTTGAAATGGTTTCAGACAGTGAGTATTGGTTGGTAGGAAAAACATTACTTCAGAATTGACATCAAAATGTACCTCAGAATTGACTTTAAAAGTTAATTTATTAATTTTTTTCACAATTTAAAACATCTTTTTTCAAATGTTGTCATCTATGGGCTAGCAGCGGTCCAGGAGGAGCACAGTTATTATTCCAAACATTATATATATATAGATACACATACACACACTGTATATACTTTCAAGAATGCTTTAGGGCTTCCTTGGCCAACTTCCTTTAAAAGTATGGGCTTTGCAAAAAAAAAAAACGTATACTCATCTAGGTGGATGTGGCAGTGATCTGATGTTGCATCTGTCCACTGCCAGCTCTGCAGTGAGGACTGAGTGATCAAACACTGCGATCACTCAGTTCTCCCCCACAAACATGAGCTGGGACTGCCGTTCTCAGCAGTCTGATCTGCCACTTTAGTGCTCACTGAACAGCTGGGCTGTCAAGGGGGCGGGAAGGGCTGGCTCAGGCTCTTGGGTGATCACTGAGAGGCCAAGCCAGGTCCCGCTTCAGGCTTCTGGGTGGATTCCTACCATATGGTCGGGATCTTTTCAGTTCCTGGAGTGGCTCTATCATGTCAGCCGACAGTGGGCTTTAGTTGAGAATGGGTCATAGTAGCTTTGGCTGTACGTCTCCTATAAAATAAATGTCCAAACATCACATAAAGAGTTACCTTCACAGGGGTTTTCAGCATTCCTCGGCAAAACGAATACTTCATACCAGCCCTTGTCTGTTTCTTCCACACACAAATCTCAAACACACTCTTGTGTTTCATATGCATCACTCCTAGCTGCACTGTCTCCTACCCTCTCAGAGGTAGAGCTGTCCTGTCTCCTGTGTGGAGTCCTGAGCCACAGTCACTTCCAGTCTAATGGCCTATTCACAGATAGTTGCTTACAAAACATGGACTCAGAATTGGAGGCATCTTCCGTTCTGACTTTCTACAAAGTCTCCAAACTCCAGGACTCAGGACCAAGATTTACTAATTAAAAGGAGACTGAACAACCAGGCTTTCAACCTGTATGGAGAAGATAACCCTTCTCACATACACCCTTGTAAAATATATATATATAATTTATATATAATATATTTTTATAATTTAATATAAATAAGTTCCCAGGTGTCAGTACTATGGAATTGGAACCCCCTTTTTTCTGATCACAACTGGCTAAGAGGAGTGTTCTCTTACTTTGGAGAAATGTTCCCTCACTTTGAATTGTGTGAACAAAACAGGAAGGAAAACCTCCCTAAAGCCCCGTACACATGATCGGAATGTCCGATGGAAAAAGTTCGACTGTGTGTGTGTCCCATCGGACATTTTTCCGAGGAATTCCATCGGAGTTGGAATGATCACTGTGTTCTCTTTTACAATGGAATGCCATCGGAATTCCGATGTGAGCTTGGCCGGGCAAAAGCCAGATCGTGTGTACGGGGCATAATAAGGCACAGATGCTAAAAGAATGCCCTGTCTTCTTTTGGGTTCAAGATGAGTACCTGTGAATAGGAGTCAATTCATCCCAGCACCAAGGAATGCCAGTGTACAATCTTTAAAAATCCACTAGCAATCAGTTAGGAAGCTTTTATTACAGAAGAGACATACTGTGGGCCAGATTCTCAGCGGCGCTACGACGGAGTATCTCAGATACCCCGTCGTATCGCTGTTTTTTTTGGCTCGTATCTATGCGAGTGATGCTTAGCATCACTTTGGCATATATACGCTTGAACATCCGACAAGTGTAATATCATTACACTTGCGGATCATAGTTGTAATGACAACTCCGGCCACTAGGTGGCCTTTCGTTGTTTTCTCATTTGCCTATGCAAATGAGGCTACTACGCCGATCCCGATCGCTTTTACGCCGCCCCGTCGTCGCGTACGTCGTTTACGAACTGGTAAGGTTACCCCTGCTTCTATGAGGAGTAACCTTACGAAGTACCGTCGGATGCCGTCGGATGCCATGTTAAGTATGGCGTCGGGTCAGCGTCGGCTTTTTCCGTCGCTTACGTCGTTTTACTAACTCATTCGCGAATAGGGCATTGCATAGTGACGATCACGTCGTTTTGACGTCGGTTTCAACGGCGCTTTCTGGCGTGAGCTGGAGCATGCGCACTGGGCTTTTTCCCCGGCCGGCGCATCCGCAGTTCGTTCGACGCGGGGGCGCGCTTAATTTAAATACAAGCCGTCCCATTTGAATAACGCGGGCTTACGCTGGGCCATTTTCGCTACACCAACGCAAACTACGGAGCAAATGCTTAGGGAATACGGCACTTGCTCTAGTACGATGCGGCGGCGTAGTGTAAATGGCTTACTCTACGCCACCGAATTTCTTAGAGAATCTGGCCCTGAGTATATAATGTAATAAAAAGAAGTTCTGCTATTAAATTTATTTTTATGACCATGACCTGGCGGAGTTTACTAGACAGCTGTGAGCAGATCCTTTTAAAAGGCTATGAGACTGATCTTATAGTGCTGGAAATCAGAGAAGATGCCGACCAATAGGGAGTGGATCAACCACATGGGGGATACCCTCCACCTGGAACAAGTCTTGTTCCAGCATAGAGGGTGCCCTGGTAAATTTGAGAAGCTGTTGGGAAGTTGGTTGGCCATACCGGGTCTTTCCCCAAAAGATCTTACATTTTGTAGCCTTAATGCTTGTGGAAATCTTGTCTAATGCTCTCATGCTTGAAGCAATTGCATGTGGGTAATAGATTATGGTATATTGGACATCTCAAATTTGTACTGCATTACTGATGATTATGTATGTGTCACAGACTTTTGCACTTGATGTCTTGCTGTTCTCTCACTGTGAACCTTAATATTGTTTTTGACTATGTACTGTATGTTAACAAGTTGAGTTGTTTACAGTATGCTTAATAAACTTTTCTGATTTAAAAAAAAAAATCTCTTTCAATGCTAAAGTTCCACTTTAGATTTACAGATTCGTAGCTGTAAATGACATTGTTTATGGCTTGACCTTTGCAGGTAAATACCAGTAAATCTTCACCACAGCGAGGGGAGAAAGGCTACCAAAATGCAGCTTACAGTGAGAGCCCTGATGATGTGAAGACTTGTGAAGAGCAAGATAAGGGGATGTCACCTAGCAAACAAAGCAAAATAAAAGAGTTAGGAATGGCAGACGGGAACTCAAGCAAGCAGCAAAAAAGGACGCCAGCAGTAGCTGTGATTTCACCTGGAAACCAGTGTCATGGAAGCTCTCCATGCAAAAACAGACAAGAATTGTCAGGTAAATACCCAAGCCGAGTAACAGAATAGCCTATTCTAGCTTATTGCATTTCATATCTCCTTATGTAGGATGGGACTAATATAACTTATTATTGTCTAAGTGATGTATTATTATGCCTGACAAATTTGCCACCAGGCATAGTGATGTTAAAAGGAAATCTTACATTTATCTTGTGCACATTTTTCTTGGATGTGGCAATATTTTCTGTTATATTCCTATAAACCCCACCCTTTCATTGTAGCTGAGCCTTTGAATAGAAATCAATGTACCCACCAGGAAGCCACCCCAACAAAGGAACTTCAATCAAAAAAAGTTGCGATTACCCAAGCCCTAGTGGTCACTGAGGAAGTGGACAGCAGTGACCAGAAGCCTCCACTAGATGATGACCTCATTAGCTGTATTCAGGCAATTAATGATGCAACTACTGATGCCAGTGAGCAAGTATCAGAGAACCAGGATACCTCAGAAATTTGGCCTGAACCCCCACAACTATCCCGTCTGCCCATTGTTGTAGAAGTGAATGAGGAAGTGACAGTACACGACAGAGAACTGAATGCTCAGACTCCACCAATGGGCAGTGAGATTATCACTCCTGGCTCTCTCATGCAGTTAATGGAAGACTCAATTGAATGTTAATCCCTTTAAGCCTCATGCCTAAAAGAAAAGAAATGGATAATCCAATTGATTGTTGTGGACAACAAGGCATGAGGCTGGAAACCATGCCTTGGTACCGTCCAACCCTGTTGGGAATTTAAGGCTAATATTGTTGTGTGAACTATAATAGGATCTGGTCTGATAAACATTACCCTTTTTATACTTGTCCGGGACAATTTTCATTAATCAGTGAAGATGGAGGGTCATATCAATGAATAGCTCATTCTACACGTGCATTACTGTATTAGCTGCACCTATCTCACTCCTGTACTAACCGCAAACATACAAACTGCTATCAGTAGTTGTGGAGTCTGCTTTGTGTTATAAAATACAGCAGATTATGTATATCACCAAGACCCTGTTTCACATTAAAGCTGTAAAAACAGTTTGTAAGAGGAATGTGCATGTGTAACATCAGTGCCCGCCCAAGACATGGTGCTGCCTGGGACCAAGAATGAAATGCTGCCCCCCCCCAAAAAAATAATAATAATAACGCCCCCCGTATCATCTAAACACTGTTCCCAGGAGAGAGCAGGGACACGGAGCCGCGATCCTTGTGCATGCGCAGAGGGAATCGGGCAGTGAAGCCGTCACCTAGGATGGAAGCTCAGGCAACCGAGGACCGAGCGGTTGCTCAGCCTCGGCTGCTGACATCGCGTGTGCGCTGGACAGGTAAGTGTCCATTTTTTAAAAGTCAGCAGCTGCCGTATTTGTAGCTGCTGACTTTTAAAAAAAAAAAAATGTCGGAACCTCCGCTTTAACCATTAGAATAAGGAAAAAATATGCAGCGATGTGAAAAATGTATTAATAAAAATTGGAAATATATGTGTATTCAAAAACAAAAAATATGCATATTATACATATGCGTACTTCGTTTTTATACAAATATTTGCTGTTTGCACACGTTTGGACTGGTGAGTATGCACCTAGGTCCATCTTAATTTAGATGTTTGTTACAGCTCCACAGACTGCACATATTTTTTGTGTTTGGATACACATATATTTCCAATTTTTATTAATACATTTCTCACATCGCTGCATCTTTTTCCCTTATTTTTTGGTTTGCAATATCTCTGATGATGATGGTGATTGCTGATGCTGACATCCACTTTACTATTTTTTTATATACAGTAATGCAATTTTTCCACATGATGCACAGTACCATGAGCAGGATTCAGGAAGTAAAAGCTGCCCAGCACAGGCCACAGCTACTGGACTGGGTTGCCAGCTGATCTTCAGTATAGCAAGAATTAGAAGTAAGTGTAACTGAAAAGTTACCTTTTCTTTCAGAAAGCTGGCTCACACTGTCAGTCCAGGGTCGGCGTTGGCCACAGCACAGTCGCACAGGCAGCTCTCCTCCTTGTCCTCAGGCTCAGTCAGAGAGGTGACAACCCACACACTTCCCTCACGCTGCCACAGGAGATAGAGGATGGAAGAGGTGGGCGGACTGAGGAGCAATTGATTAGTGCGGAGGGTGGCTGAGCGCTGTGAATGCTGGGGCAGCCGCGGCCTCCTGATGTCATCACTGGTCTGGTTGCTAGACACCGGTCGCTGCCGTCGGCACGACACCGCTCTGCTCTCCGCTCGGACTGTAACTTTCTGCCAGCCGGATTGCCGCCCCCTCCTAGATGCCGCCTGGAACCATGGTCCCATTGGGTCCCATGGTAGGGCCGGCCCTGTGTAACATATGTGTCAGATAAGACCAGTTTTCACAATGCATGAATTGCCTGATATGTTTATTTGTATCGTGAAAGTCCAGTGAGGAATGCAGCAAACATAATGTTTCTTCGTAGTTATCTTACTGCCTTTAAAACATCTCCATTTTGGTATTGTCATTTGGAGATGGACAATCAGTGCTGGGATGTCAGGTTGCTGCCAATTTGTGCCAATGAGTTGGTAACTTTACTGACTGTCTGATAAAAGTGTAATGCCTGTTTATCATTTGTATTATCAATATATAACAATATTTTCACCTTGAAAGATATCAGTTCACCCAGCACTTTATTTTACAGAACAAGTACACCAATTTATGCATAGTAGTTTGCTGTTAGCGAAACTGCTAAAAATGCGACCTAACATCAGAATACATATACCTACAGTAAGCATTACTAAACATGAATGTGAGGAAAATCAGGTGAAAGTCTGAGTTAAGTTAAATCTATATACAGTATATATTTGTATGTCAGCTCCAGGGCCGGTACTTACATCAAATGAAAAGTGTCCCTTATGCCCCCTGCATTTCCCTGTAGCTGGGATCTTCCGGTGCTGTGAGGGTTTTTACAAGCCTTTGGACCTTTTATCTTGTCAAACCTGCCAACTTTGCCCACACCTTTCCCCCCCTGCTCCATTCATAATAGCTGTACTATCACCAGGGCCGATCCTAGGCAGGGTGCTTTGCACCCAGGTGCCTGCAGAGGTGGGGGCTCTGAAGTGCCAGAGTTCTCCCCTCCTTCTGGCAGTGCTCAGTCTCTGTAGTTTTAGAGGTACTTTTAACCCCCACTAGCCAACTTAAGGGTTCAAAGCGGCAGGCAATGACCATTAATTTCAATGGGCAGGGGCGCTTTAGGAGTGGTGTATACACACCCTAAAGCGCCTCAAAGAAGCTACTTGCCGGAAATGTTTTGACATCCTGCCAGCACACCGCTTCAGTGTGAAAGCACTCGGGCTCTCACACTGGGATTGCAGATGAGGCTTTTTTCAGGCACTATTTTTAACGCTAAAGCGCCCGAAAAACGCCTCTAGTGTGAAAGGGGTCTAATGGACCATCTCCTATACTAATGTCTGCAGTCTCTGATCATCTCCTATACTTTGTCTGCAGTCTCTAATCATCTCCTATATCATGTCTGCAGTCTCTAAACATCTCCTGTACCATGTCTGCAGTTTCTGACCATCTCCTGTACTATGTCTGCAGTCTCTGATCATCTCCTGTACTATGTCTGAAGTCTCTAATCATCTCCTATATCATGTCTGCAGTCTCTAAACATCTCCTGTACCATGTCTGCAGTCTCTGACCATCTCCTGTACCATGTCTGCAGTCTCTGACCGTCTCGTGTACTACGTCTGGAGTCTCTGACCGTCTCGTGTACCACGTCGGCAGTCTCTGACCTTCTCCTGTACTGTGTCTGCAGTCTCTGACCATCTCCTGTACTATGTCTGCAGTCTCTGACGTCTCCTGTATCATGTCTCCAGTCTCAGACCATCTCCTGTATCATCTCTGTAGTATGTCGGGGGTCTTTCTAACAGACTCTCTAACAGAAGCTCTCTCTGTATCCATCATAGAGGCCCCACTCCAGGTCCCAATAAAGTACTCTGCCTCCCTTCCTGTATTTTCTTTAGTGTTAAGAGATCATGTAAGGATCCCAGGTTAATGAAGACTTTGTGGGAGAGCATTTCTGTGGTTGAGTCGTTGTCATAGAAACATTTGTAAAGGGGAGGAGTTAGTAAAATGACTACACGGGGATGCCAGAAATATTTCTGCACCCAGGTGCCTGTGACCCTAGGATCGGCCCTGACTATCCCTTCCCATAATGGAAAGGCTCTATGAATGGAGGAGGCTGACCTTTATAGTACAGTTTTTTTTAACCAAGCAGGGGTGTTGAATGGTGGGCATAGTCATCACTTTTAACGAGTGACTGTGATGGGTCCAGTGGCTCATATTAAACCCCCAGCACCAGAAGATCACAGCTGTAGGGAAATCTGGTGGAAAGAGGATTAAATAATTCAATGAACATAGCATCCACCAGCACAAGGGACACTTTTCATTCAATGTAAGTACCATCCCTAATGCTGATTTAAAAAAAAATATTTAACTTTACTTAAGCTTTAAATAATTGTATACTTGATTTCAAGTGTCATCTGGAACAAGCCAAGACTTAAAGACAGCACCCTGCTAATTAGTGACTAAGTATTGACTGATGACATAAGGGTAAAAATAGAAATGCAGGGGAACTGTCTGTTGTTATATACCAAATAGATTACAGTCTCAGTAAACAACCGTCATTATCTACTGATTAGTGAATAAAGTATTAATTGCTACTGTGGAATACTGTTGGGTAATATCTAATGGGACAATTTTTTTTTTTTTTTACAATAAACGTTTTAAGTATAAATCACATGAAAACGAAGTGTATGTATGTCATTGAATACTTATTTTGTATTTAGTATTAGTATGAATTTCAGGCATTACATCTCCTCCATTATACTAAGATTGGTATTCACAATTCTGTTATTATCCAGCTCATTTCTAATTCACCTGTAGTTTTAGGATCCTAGATATGATTTGATGGGGATTGAAGTTCTCATTGGATCCAGCTTCTATGTGATTTAGTACTGTATAGTCCCAAACTATTGTACTACATTCTCATAGACATGAATGCAGAATGCACAAAGCTGCTTCTTTCATGATTTACTATTATACTAATGCCGCATACACACGGTTGGAATTTCCAATGAAAAAAGTCAGTCGGAATTTTTTCATTTAATATTTCGACTGTGTGTATGCCCCATTGGACTTTTTCCGCTGGACTCATGCCGCGTACACACGGTCGTTTTTTGTGATGACATAAAACGACGTTTTAAAAAACGTCATTTAACCACTTGCCTACTGTGCACCTACAAAATTTTAGCTTCCGGCACTGCGTCGCTTTAACTGACAATTGTGCGGTCGTGCGACGTGGCTCCCAAACACAATTGACGTCCTTTTTTTCTCCACAAATAGAGCTTTCTTTTGGTGGCATTTAATCGCCGTGCGTTTTTTATTTTTTGCGCTATAAACAAAAAAAGAGCGACAATTTTGAAAAAAGACACAATATTTTTTGCTTTTTGCTATAATAAATATCCCATTTAAAAAAAAAAAAAACATTTTTTATCTCAGTTTAGGCTGATACGTATTCTTCTACATATTTTTGGTAAAAAAATGTAAAAAATAAAATCGCAATAACCAGATAGTGACTGCTTTGCGCAAAAGTTATATTGCCTACAAAATACGGGACATAATTATAATTTTTTTTTATTTATTTTTTTACTAGGAATGGCGGCGATCTGCAATTTTTTTTGGGACTGGGACATTATAGCGGACACATCGGACACTTTTGACACATTTTTGGGACCATTTACATTTATACAGTGAACAATGCTATAAATATGCATTGATAACTGTATAAATGTAACTGGCAGGGAAGGGGTTAACCACTAGGGGGCGGGGAAGGGGTTAATCGCGCGTGCAATCGCATGTGCCCGCGGCCATCGCGGCTGCCGGGGACACGCACGGGGTCCTCAGTGATGCGACGGGTGCCCCAGCAGCTTTCTATGACTGCACGTCATATGACGTGCAGTCAGGACAATGGAGTTACCCGCCCGCCGTCATATGACGGTGGGCGGGTAACAAGTGGTTAAAATGATCGTGTGTGGGCAAAACGTTGTTTTATGTCTTAAAAAAAACTACCAAAAAAAATTCGAACATGCTTGAATTTTTTATGTCGTTTTTCAGTATGTCGTCTTTTGTTTCACAAAAAATGATCGTGTGTGGGCAAAACGACGTTTAAAACAACGTTTTTAAAACCGCGCATGCTCAGAAGCAAGTTATGAGACGGGAGCTTCAATGGAACAGAGTGGCGTCGAACGTGGTGTACGTAACCGCGCTTTGCAAGAGCATTTTCAGAAAATGATGGTGTGTAGACAACATCGTTTTTTAAAATGAAGTTTGAAAAACGTTGTTTTGTTTCGTGAGATAAAACAACGTTTTTTTACATCACAAAAAGTGATCGTGTGTACGCGTGTGTACGTGTTAGAAAAAGAACATGTTCTGTTCGTCTGTATGGAATTCCGGAGAAAAAAACACACATGCTCGGAAACAATTTTACGCATGCTCGGAAGCATTGAACTTAATTTTTCTAGGCTCGTCGTAGTGTTGTACGCCACCACGTTTTTGACGTTTGGAATTTGGTGTGTCCGTGTGTATGCAAGACAGCTTGAGTGGAAATCCGTCGGAAAAACCTGTCTGAGTTTACTCCGACGGAAAAAACAGTCATCTGTACGCAGCATAAGATATATATATATATATAAAGATGCTTTGCATAATAGTGAATAAAAATAAGAGCACTTTAAAACAAGCCTTTCCCAACCTCTCTACCTACATGTACTGTGAAGGAATTCATTCTCAAACATCCGCAGGGCTAATTCAGATGGGCAATCTGGGGAGTATAAGCTTCTGTGTTCAAAGGCAGCTAAATGCTTTCTCTAGATGCAGCAAAACGTTATGCTGTGGTGCATATAAACCTGACAGTTGGCTGCAGCCAGTTTGTTTCTAGCCAGAAGCACTGTCCCTGGAGGAGAACTGTCTGTGTCCAGAGCCAGTCAGAGTTCCTAACTGTACGGTCGATATGTATTTATGCACCACTTGTATGTACTTGTATGGTTACATGTGAATAGCAGCGGTGCCTGAAAGTCTGTCATTTATTTGTAGAGGCTGTTGGCTGCAGATTTTCTCACAAACTATAGCCTAGTACACAATATTCGCTTTTTTTTGTTCAAACCTGCAGGGTTGAACTAAAAAAACTAACTGCTCAGGAGGAGCCTCTGTACTAAATCTCCCCTGCCGTGCTATTGTGTTCAGACAGGGGGATGCCAATGGCTGAGAGCTCTGATTGGGAGACAATCAGCAGATGTTTTTCAATCATGCCCCATCAACAGACCGGCTGCAGTACACACAGGCCAAATGTGCGATGCCACCCAACATTCAACTCGTGTGTACTAGTTTTAATTCTGCAGCCATCCCAGACCTCCCATCTGAATGAGCACTTAAAGTGAGTGTAAAGTCTTGTTTTGTTTTTTTAAGTAACAAACATGTTATACTTACCTGCCCTGTGCAGTTCGTTTTGCACAGAGTTGTCCATTTTCTCCTCTTCTCGGGTCCCTCTTTTCTGCTCCTGGCCCCTTCTTCCTGTTGAGTGTCCCCACAGCAAGCAGTTTGCTATGGGGGCACCTGAGCCGAGCTGCAGTTTAGTGTGTCTATTCAGACATGAAGCTGCCATGCCCTCTCTCTCCTAATTGGCTTGGAGAGTACCGGACGGCCGAGGGATTCGTGGACATCGTTGGACAGAGATGGAGCTCAGGTAAGTATTAGGGAGTGTTGGGGAGGCTGTTATTCGGAAGGCTTTTTATCTTAATGAAGCTACCTATCCCCAAATTTGGGGTCTCTGTGACCCCTGGTAGCTGAGCTATGACCCTTGAAATTCAGTCTTTTTTTTTGTTTTGTCTTTTATCCCTGGATTCCAGCTACTTGTAGCTTATACAGAGCTTTGTCCTCACTCATGGACAGCTGAACAGCATGTTGGAGGAATCAGAATAAAGGTAAGTGCATATAAAAAGTCTATACACCCCTGTTAAAATGGCAGTTTTTTGTGATGTAAAAAAATAAGACAAAGAAAAATCATTTCAGAATTGTTTCCACTTTTAATGTGACCTATAAACTAAAATATTTTAGGTGGAGGGAAGTGAAAATAAAAACTAAAATAATATGGTTGCATAAGTGTGCAAATCCCTTAACCTCTTCCTTAACGGGCCATTATAAAATGACGCTGGCAGGAAGCCTCCCTCGATCCGGGTGGACGTCATATGACATCCTTTAAAGTGAATAGGTAATGCTGCGCTGTAAAAATAAAATACAGTCAATAAAACCTAAGGTAGGGAGGAAGTGCTATATAAAGTGTAAGATGAACATGAAAAACATAAAAACATCAGTGAATGAGAATAAATATCTCTGCTAATAAATAACAATATCAAATCCAAGAATGTAAAAAAATAGTGCTGGGTGCAACTGTAATAGAGCATGCGCTGATAACATAAGTCCTCAAAATGGCATAACTATAAACAAGTGATGCATGTGAAACATATGTGAACTGAAACATAGGTGTTCATGCATAAACAGCAAAACAAAAACTGATAAACACAAATTTCTGGTGCTTGTGCCAAATCATCAACGTGGAAGGTGCTGAATAAAAGGAAAGGGTTCTGTTTCCATTAAAATTGATGAGGGTGTCCCCTTACTTTACTGCTGTAAGGTAACAGCATGTGTAAAATCTGTCTGAGCAGATACAGCAAAGGAGCTCCAGCCATTTCCCAATGTGATGTGTCCTAATAGGGTACAGCCTCTACCTGTGAACAAAATCCCCCTAGGGAGTCACATCTAGTGGACAATAGTGACCCTCACACGGGAAAATAAATAGGCCGATAGTGTATTATCATTTAGGGATTTTAACAATAAAACATACACTATGGTACTCACAAAAGTAGCATGTAATCAGGCATAAAAACAAACGAGTGGCGAACTCGCACCTCTGATAGACTCTTAGGCCGCGTACACACGATCGAATTTGTCCGCTGAAAACGGTCCGATGGACCGTTTCAGCAGACAAATCCGGTCGTGTGTACGGGCTAGCGGACAGGTTTGTCCATCGGACAAATTTCAAAGCATGCTTTGAAATTTGTCCGCTACAAACCTGTCCGTCGGATATGTCCGCTGGTTAGTACGGGAAACCAGCGGACATATCCTCCCACACATGCGTCGTATCCTGTGAATGGATCCGACGCATGCGCGCGGAAGTGTTTACTTCCTGGTGCGTGACGTAGCGGTGACGTGGCGGCGTCAACGTCACCGCCGCGTCACCACGCTGTCTGCCGGCGGGGATTTTGATCCGATGGTGTGTACACGCCATCGGACCGAAATCCGATGAGACATGTCCGCTCTAAACTGTCCGTCGGACAAGTTTGAGCGGACATATCTCATTGTGTGTACGAGGCCTTACGTGTATTCTTCACGATCACGTGAGTTCCTCAGGACTCCTAGCACAAGTCTTTTTGGATATAAGTCTATCAGCATGGCACATCTTGACTTGGCAATATTTGCCCACTCTTCTTTGCAAATACATTCCAAATCTGTCAGATTGTGAGTCATCTTCAGATCACCCCACATATTTTCAATGGGATTTACGCCTGGGCTCTGGCTGGGCTATTCCAAAACTTTAATCTTCTTCTGGTGAAGCCTTTCTTTTTTGATTTGGATGTAAGCTTTGGGTCGTTGTCATGCTGAAAGATGAAGTTCCTCTTCACGTTCAGCTTTCTAGCAGAAGCCTAAAGGTTTTGTGCAAATATTGACTGGTATTTGGAACTGGTCATAATTCCCTCTACCTTGACTAAGGGCCCTGTTCCAGCTGAAAAAAACAACAACCCCAAAAGCATGATGCTGCCACCACCATGCTTCACAGTGGGTATTGTGTAATGTGCAGCGTTGTTTTTGTGCCAAACATATCTTTTCGAATTATAGCCAATAAAGTTCAACCTATGTTTCATCAGACCATAACAAATTTTCCCAAATGCTTTTGGGAGACTTCAGATGTGTTTTTGCTAAATTTAGCCAGGCTTGGATGTCTTTCTTCGTGAGAAAAGGCTTCCGTCTTGCCACTCTACCCCATAGCCAAGACATATGAAGAATACGAGAGATTGTTGTCACATTTACCACACAGCCAGTACTTGCCAGATATTCATGCAGCTTCTTGCTGTAGGCCTCTTGGCAGCCTGGCCAGTTTTCTTCTTGTCTTTTCATAAATTTTGGAGGGACGTCCAGTTCTTGGTAATGTCACTGTTATGCCATATTTTCTACACTTGATGATGGCTGTCTTCACTGTGTTCCATAGTATATCTAATGCCTTGGAATTTCTTTTGTACCCTTCTCCTGACTGATACCATTTAACAATAAGATCCCATTGATGTTTTGGAAGCTCTCTGAGGACCATGGCTTTTGCTGTAGGAATACAACTAAGAAAATGTCAGGAAAGACCTACTAGAAAAGCTGAACTTTATTGGGAGTTAATCAGAGGCACTCTAAATGATGGCAGGTGTGTACTGACTCCTATTTAACATCAGTTTGAATGTGATTGCTTAATTCTGAACACAGCTACAAAACCAGCAACACTTATGCAACCACATTATTTTTTTATTTTTTTATTTTTACTTCCCCTCCCTAAAAGATTTCAGTTTGTTTTTCAATTGAGTTGTACAGTTTATATGTCACATTGGAGGTGGAAAAAGTTCTGAAATTATTTATCTTTGTCTCATTTTTTTTTTACATCACAGAAACCAGACATGACAGGGGTTTGTAGACTTTTTATATCAACTGTATGTGTCTGTGGAGGTCTGAATCAAACCGAACCGTGTACAGGTTGTACAAGTAGAGGAAGTGATTTTAAATATCTCTCTGATATGGACAGAAATGGCACATGTATTTACTGTAGTAGAGTGGACAGGGATTAAAACATGTTAGATCTGTATTGTTCCGTGTGTCTTCATGTTTCAGTGACACCCACATCCTATCATTTCTTATCCTGGTGTCATTGTGACAGGAAGTAGGTAGAAATCCTCCTATTGAGAACACAGACAGCATTAAAAACTTAACAGAAATTCTGACTCTTACCCAGTCTGATGAAAGCTAAAAAAATATATTTGTCTGGATTTTAGAAATGAAGAGGAAGAGAATGGGATAATTTACGGTGCAAATAAGGTTTGTACAAGTACTGATGAGAAAGAAAGGCAAGTTTCTTTACAAAAATACAAAATATTTTTATTCAATACATATAACTATAAACAATTTAAATTATTTTTATTTTTTGTGGAAATAGTGGAAATAACGGCATGGAAGTCAAATGTTCCCTACATGTTTCGCGATATGTCGCTTCTTCAGGGGAAAAGTAGATCCACGCCTAAGTCAGAAAAATCAGAGAGGTATATATACATGCAATTAGCTATACACAGCAAAAAAACACATGTAATATAATGCATACATTTGTATATATGTCAAAGAGATTACTGCGAGATAGTAAGGTTCCAATGGAGGAAACTCGTGGCTTATACTTACCAACCACCAAACACAGGGATGGAAAACAGCCAACTGTCCAACACATCGAAGATGACCAGATGTAAACCCAAAAAGGGTCAGCATAGATTTCCATGAGAGGTCACAATTAGACGCTAATCCAAGCCAATAATGAGGACTGGGGATATAAAGAAAAAATTGGCAAAAAATAGGAAAAAAATAATGATGATAAGGTATAAGTAGATTGCAAAAATAAAATAACAAACAATAACAAAAAACAAAAAATGGGGGATGTAAAAATAAAGTGAAAAAAGGGAAAAAATAAAAATAAAATTAAAAATGGGAATAAAAAATATAAATTAAATAAAAAATTAATTAAATAAAAATGAAAATAAGAAATAAAAATGAGAATGAAAGAATTTTAAATTTAATGAACAGAGGAAAAAGTAGTACTTACATAACCTGCAGATTACAGGACACCAGGATGAAACGAAGTGTCGCTGTAGTAGTCTCTTCCTCTTCATTTCTAATATTTACTTTACGGGATTAGGTGCCTTATCCTTATGGTGATTCCAACAGTGCATGGACAAATTATTTCTTATATATTTGTCTGCAGTTGAGCTTTAAATCGATATGCTACAATAAAAAATAAAATTCTGGCACCTATAGGAAGAAATCTACGGGCAAATCTGAAACCAACAAAGCATACAGTGGTAACATAAGGTCAGTTTCAGAAGGAACTTCTGGGGATTTCTCTGCATCACATCAGTGGTTTGCAGTGTGGGCAGCAGGAGAGATAAGTACTTTACTTCCTTATTTGCAGGTACGTCTTTTTTTTAAGCAACTTTGTTTAAGCAATATAGTCACTGAAAGACAGAACATTTACCACTGGGTTCAGTGGACACTACAAGATCTTGTATAAAGAGAAACAGGATACATTTTAACACACTTAGAATATCAAACTTAAAGCAGGAGAAAGACCTTTAAGTGAATGTTCTCCCAAATGTAGTTGTTTTTTCTAGTTTAAGAGTTTTATTCTTATCCGTGGTCTATTATACTGCTTTACTGTGTCTATAATACTGCTATTAAGGTGGCCATAAATGTAGCGATCTGGTCGAACGATTCTTCACAGGATCGGATATGATCATATCTATAAGTAGAAAAAACAATCAACGTACACAAATATTAAATATGAGAAAAGGATTGCAAGCTGTACAACAAAGGCTAATCACAACACCTCAAATAAATGCAAACAAAGAAAATAATAAGTGCAGCGCAATATAAATCAGTCCTTAAACATGTATGGAGAAATAAGATGGGTTTTCAGCAGTATAGGGCAAAGACACCTTGTGACGAGAAATTGATTTAGCAGCACTGGATATCCAAAGTGACAGTTCCTCCACCACCAAGCTCATGTTCTTACCAGATACGGTGGACCTCTGAATGAATGATGGTCAAATGCCCTTGTATCTACACATGGGATGAGGGTGGTCGGTCAATCCGACAGCGATGGAACCAGAGAAACCATGGTAGTGTATGAAAAAGTAAAGATGATCTAAGTGCTCTCCGTCAGAGTCGGTTCACACTGGGGTGACCTAGGATCTGACTTTAAGTTGCCCCAAGTCGTGCGGTCGAGTAAATTAATGGAAGTGAAATGGAGCCATCTTAATGTATACTACTGAAGTCGCTCCGACTTCAGAAAAGGTTCCTGTACTACTTCAATACAACTTGTAGGCAACTTGTACCCATTGATTTCAATGGAAGTCGCCTCAGAAGTCGGATCACTGTCTTAACTGAAGCAACAATACAGGAAGATAGCATACATTTCTCAGGCAAACCCCTCCCTCCCACAGAGCTGATTGTTGTTTGATTGACCATTGGAAAGCCTCCTGTCCTGGAGGCGACTTGAAGTTGCCTTGTAAGTTGCCTGATGATTCATACTCAAGTTGTGTCCAAGTTGCCTCCCAAAGTCATGCTAGAAGTCGTGTTGCCCCAGTGTGATTAGGCTCTAACGATCGTTTTAATTAAAAAGTTTCACAAAGTATAAATAATTGATGGCCACACTTCCATGCAATAGGCCGAAATATCTGGCATAAAAAGTAACAGTAAAATCAAGCAGAGCAATAGCGGTGTGTTAAGAGATGGCTGCGGGAGATGTCCACACGATAGCCCCCCCACCGTACGCGTTACGTCCTTGCGGGACTCCGTCAGCCAGGGCAGGCAATCTATGAATTATCAAAAAGACACATACTGTGCCATTGATCAATTTGAAAAATAATCAAATACATTTTCATTATTCTGATCAGTCTGAATGCAAAAACTGAAGTACAATGTGAATGAATGAATGAATGAATGAAAACTTGTATAGCGCGGCACATGCGAACTGAATCGCCTCTGGGCGCTTGTTTGTTCCTGTCTCC
Source organism: Rana kukunoris (assembly GCA_029574335.1). NCBI lineage: Eukaryota > Metazoa > Chordata > Amphibia > Anura > Ranidae > Rana > Rana kukunoris. The sequence goes on along the minus strand of CM056051.1, from coordinate 116,645,898 downwards.
TTTGATATCAAAAGAGAAAAGTCTTGACCTTTTTCCTAAATGCTAGGTGGTTCTCCTCCAACCGAATGGTGGTTGGTAAAGCGTTCCATAGTCTGGGACCTTGGATCGCGAATCTTCTTTCTCCTTTGGACTTGAAGTTGGCTTTCGGAACCTGGAGCAGGTTCTGATTCGTGGATCGCAAAACGCGATTGGGATTATGCGCTTTTATTATTTCGCATAAATAAAGGGGGGCATTCCCATAGACACATCTATGCGTAAGACAGAGAGCTTTAAAAGCAATTCTGTCTTTAACTGGCAGCCAATGAAGGGCTCTCAGAGAAGGTGAGATGGATTCCCACGGTTTTTTCCCAGTCACAAGTCTGGCGGCCGTATTCTGAACGACTTGCAGACGAGCGATTTGGTACTTGGGGAGGCCGAGGTAAAGGGCATTTGCATAATCCAGCCTGGAGTTTACAATTGCTCCCACCACGACCGCTAAATCTTCTTTAGGGATGAACGGAGTGAGTCTGCGTAGTAGGCGCAGTAGATGGTGAGATCCGCTGACTACTGACCCTATTTGAGCGTCCATTGTCATAAAGGAGTCAAAAATGACCCCTAGGCTTTTGACTTTGGCGCTAGGGGTGATGATTCTGCCCAAAATAGGCGGGGGGGTCCACGCTGTTGAAAGTTGATTCCTGCGCTTGGCGTGAAACAGAAGAAGTTCTGTTTTTGCTCCATTGAGTTTAAGGTAACTCTTTGTCATCCAGTCCTCTATCAAAGAGAGACATGTCTCTAGATTGAGGTGGTGATCCTGTCTGTTGCAGATACGGAAATACAGTTGCGTATCATCTGCATATGAGTGGTAGAGCAGTTTTTGGCTGCTGATAATCTCAAAAAGAGGACGAAGATATATGTTAAACAGCACTGGTGACAGAGGCGATCCTTGAGGGACTCCGCATGTTACTGTGCGTTTTTCCGACGTAAAAGGTCCTAACTTCACTGTTTGCGATCGGTTTTCCAAAAAAGAGGAGAACCAAGATAAATCGCTTTCTGCGACTCTGGCTACTTCAGCAAGCCGAGTCAGTAACAGTTTGTGGTCTACAGTGTCGAAAGCTGCACTTAGGTCCAACAGAACCAGGAGACAAGATTCTCCTTCGTCTGCGGCCTTGAGAACATCGTCCCATACTTTCAGCAATGCTGTTTCCGTCCCATGTCCGGGACGGAAGCCTGATTGCAATGGGTCAAGTAGCTTGTAGGTATCTAGATGCAGTTGCAGCTGTTGTACCACTACTTTCTCCATTATCTTAGAGAGTACGTTGAGGCTTGTTATGGGACGGCGGTGGAGTGGGTCCTTGGGGTCCAGGGAGGGTTTCTTCAGGATGGGTTGGATTATACCCTCTTTCAACTGTGAGGGCACTATGCCCTCCAAGAAAGACTGGTTGATAAGCTGCGTGATGGGAGGAGCCAGGATGTAGGCGCATTCCTTCAGCAGTTTTGTGGGGATAATGTCATTTGGCGCTGTGCCATTGCGCAGAGTACAAATGACATTCTTGGTGGTCTCGATGGAGATGGGTTCCAGGGTGAACTTACCTGATATCGGAGAATTTCTATGGGTGCTGTGTGAGAGGCTGCGGGGGGGGCTGGGGGGAGAATTGTTTTGCTGAATGCTTTCGCGGATTACCTCGATTTTATTAATGAAGTAATCCGATAGTTCATTGCAAAATTCTTGTGTGTCTGAACTGGGGGCTTCAATGCATCCTGGCTTCATGGTCTGGGTGACCATCTTGAAGAGTTCGCGGGGGCGGTTTAGGGCACCGTTGATAGCCTCCGAAAAATAATTTTTCTTGGCTTGGAAAATTCCTTTGTGGTATTTTCTTGTAGTCGCCTTGTAGATGGATAGGTTTAGCTCTGAAGAACATCTTTTCCAGGCAGATTCTGCCCTTCTGCGTTCTTGCTTCAGTAACGACAGCTGGTTATTAAACCAGCTGCGGTTGTTTTTCCGGATGCGGGTTCTTCGTTTTGGCGCTACCAAGTCGGCTGACTGTAGCATAGCCGAGTTTATGGCTTCCAATGTTTCAACGGCCGTTTGATGCGGCTGAGTTGTTTCTATCTTTTTCCTTAAAGTCGTTTTGAAGAGTTCCGAGTGGAGCTTCTTCTGACATCTAGTCCAGTGTGTTGTCACTGGACTTGATGTTTTTGTTGTAGGGGGGATGGTGGTAATACTGAATATAATTGCATGGTGGTCTGTCCATGGCAATTTTTCATTTTCCCAAATCTTTATTTCCAGAGCTTGTCTGAAAATAAGATCAAGTGTGTGACCTGAAGCATGTGTGGGCCCACATACTAGTTGCTGCAATCCTAATCCTTCCAGGTGGTCAATACAGGCGTCGGCAATGGGGTCTTGTGAGGAGTTTGCCCAGAGATTGAAATCCCCTAGCAGCAAAAGTTGTTTGCTGTTGAGGGTATAAGTGGAGAAGAAATCCGTCCATGATGATAGCAGCTGCGATTTTGGGCCGGGCGGCCTATAGCAGAGCAGAATGTGGACGGTCTCCTTTGAATTTGCTTGAAGTTGTAGAGTAAGGGTTTCCATGAATGGAAGAGGGTTTTGGCGGACTGGTTTGGTGATCGTAAGATGAGTCTTATAGATCACCGCCAGGCCGCCTCCTCTTTGCCCTATTCTGTTTTCTGTAATAATACAATAGTTTTCTGGCACCAGTTCTCCTAGAATGGTGTTACAGTCGGCTGTGTGCAACAATCTTTTTAATCTTTGGATAATATAAAATCGATCTATGTATGGCCACCATTAAAGAGAGTTCCCTCACTTTTTTTCTTGGTGATAACAGTTTCACCAGACATGGAGTAAGTAGAAATCTTCTATTAGAACTATAGCAAGGACGCATAATAATTATTTAAAAGGAAATTTCTGAAATTTGAAAATAATACCAGAAGTCAACTAATCAGATACTGTATTACTGGCCAGTAAGCCAGGATATATGTGAACCTTAGAATAAGAATGAGGAGTATTTAAAACAATTTAATTACGTAATCAGGACATCCCTTGTATAAATCTATGCATCACTGCCATTCCATCCATTTTAATCTTGATGCAAGAAGATACACACATTACCTCATCCATCAGGATCTTTAGTGTGGCATCTGTTGCACTGGCTGACCTCTTCCTTAATATAGACTCTCGTTTAGTCTGGGATTATAGCAGCAATTCACATTCTATTTTAATGCCAAAGTCTGACTAATTCTGTCACCAGAATTAGCAAGCAATTAATAAAAAACTTATCAGTGAGAATGCATTTCCTCTCATTCTAATTAAGAAACTTGAAATAAAAATAATGTTCATTCAACCATACTATTACAAAGACAGTCCTATGGGTCCTGAAAACAATTCATATTGGTTAAATCAGACAAAAAGTTATTAATAACTTATGTAAGCTACCATTGCTGGTTTCCTTCCGGCAATGGTAATTCCCTAACTGTTTTGCTGATCCTTTGGCTCTGGTGCACTGGAGTCAAGCTGCATGTACAATACAGTAAAACCTTGCTTTGAGAGTAACTTGATTTGAGTGGCAAGCAAAATTTTAAAATACATGTTCACTTGATATACAAGTGATGTCTTGATATACAAGTAGCGTCATGTCACAACTGAGAATACAAGAGAAGAGTGGCACCTCTAAGGCCACGTACACACGATCAAATCTGTCTGCTGGAAACGGTCTGCCAGACCGTCCCAGTAGACAGATTCGATCGTGTGTACGGGCGAGCCGACCGACATGTCTGCTGGTTAGTACGCTAACCAGCAGACATGTCTTCTTGCACACGCGTCGAATGGTTTCGACGCATGCGCGGAAGTCTTTTACTTCCTGGTGCGGTGACGTGGCGGCGTCAACGTCACCGCCACGTCAGTGCGCCGTCTGCCGGCGGGGATTTTGGTTTGATCGTGTGTACACGATCAAACCAATACGTCCCCAGCAGACAGATTTGTTCAAATCGGTCTGTCAGACCGATTTGAACAAATCTGTCTGCTCGTGTGTATGGGGCCTTAGTGTAGCAATATGGTTATATTAACTGCTTGCCAACCGCCGCACACACTTAGGCCGCGTACACACGCTCAAACTTACCCGATGAAAACAGTCCGACGGACCGTTTTCATCAGATATGTCTGCTGGGCTGTTTTGGTCTGATGGTTGTACACACCATCAAACCAAAATCCCCGCCGGCAGACAGTGCGGTGACGTGGCGGTGACGTTGACGCCGCCACGTCACCGAACCAGGAAGTAAAATACTTCCACGCATTCGTCGAATTCATTCGACGCATGTGCGGACAGATATGTCCACTGGTGAGTGTACTAACCAGCGGACATATCCGACAGACATGTCTCCGGCGGACAAATTTCAAAGCATGCTTTGAAATTTGTCCGCTGGTAAAACATGTCCGCTAGCCCGTACACACGATCGGATTTGTCTGCTGAAATGGTCCGTCGGACCAGTTTCAGCAGATAAATTCGATCGTGTGTACGCGGCCTTATAAGTCGACAGAATGGCATGGCTGGGCAAATGGGTGTATATATATACGTCCCCTTTAATTTGCCAGTCGCGTGGTCGCGCACAGGACGCCGGCGGTGCGCTCGCGACCCTGTTGCGTTACCCCTCCGTGACCCTGCCCGCGGGACTTCCTAGTGACATGTCACTGATCGTCTGTTCCCTGTCGGGCATTCGGGCAAAGAATTGAGGTTCAAAAACATGTGCATAAATGTTTATTATCATTTGATCCCATAGAATTTTATTGGATCAAAATTGCTAAAATCGCTCAAAAAAGGCTCATGTGCTTTTTTGAGCCTAGTGTGACAAGTGTGAACAGGCAAGGATTCTGTGTAGTCAGGCTTAGTCAGGTGTAGGGCAATGAGCAGAAAAACAGGGCTTTATTGATTTGTTTTATGTTCTTTTATTATCACTGGCAATATTGTACATATTGGGTCATGTGAGATCTGATTTAAACTCCCCATAGATTTCTTTTGCAACAGGTTATTTTTGCTGGAAGAAATTTGCAAACTTTTAAAAGGCGTGATAAAAGCACAAGCATAACCCAAAGAAAGTATAATAACATTGTAAAGATAAGCGTTCAAGGACAAAATAACCTCTACTGTTCTAACTTGCGAAATGAGCATGGCTGCTTATATAATTTTATAAATATTTACTTTACAGCATGACCAGGTCATTTGCTGGCGCTGACTCATGCGATAATTCACAAGACGACACAAATTACCTAGTTGTGGAGCGACATAAATATTTTTACGTGCTTGTCAGTATCTGGACTATCCAGTTGGGCATAGAGTTCCCATTTGGTGCCAATTGTCCCATAATGAGGAGAGGTGACTAAAGGAACCACTTCCTGTTACAAGTACTCATTTGACTGCATGACACAGACAGGCCCTGGCCCAGCCAAGGTAAATCCACACCCTTTATTACACTTCACATGCACAATGGCATGTTTCTAAAAGATGTGACTGTTATTGGTAATCGTCTTATTTAAAAAATAATCACACCAAGATATTTACAAAGTTGTAAGCAGTGTTGCTAACCTACCAGATTGAAATTTACTGGCAGACATCCGAAATTTACTGGCGCAGCCATGTTTTTACTGGCATTTCACAAAAGTTACTAAATTACATTTTTAGGTATTTCAGTACAAACAAGTACGCTAGGCAAATAGCAATGTGATATAAGGTAGATATTAACTACTTGCCAACCAGCCGCCGCAGTTATACGGCGCAGGTCAGCTACCCTGCTCTCGAAGCGGCCACTAGGGGCGCGTGCCTGCTCGTCCCTGACTCCTGTGCCCGGCGGGCGCGATCGCCGCCAGGCACCCGCGATTGCTCGTTACAGAGCAAGGATCGGGAGCTGTGTGTGTAAACACACAGCTCCCGGTCCTGTCAGGGAAGAAATGCCTGACCGTCTGTTGATACAATGTATGAACAGCGATCAGTCATTTTCCCTAGTGAGGCCACCCCCCCTACAGTTAGAACACACCCAGGGAACATAATTAACCCCTTCCTCGCCCCCTTAGTGTTAACCCCTCCCCTGCCAGTGGCATTTTTATCGTTTTCCAATGCATTTTTATAGCACTGGTCGCTATAAAAATGCCAATGGTCCCAAAAATGTGTCAAAAGTGTCCGAAGTGTCCGCCATAATGGCGCAGTACCGAAAAAAAATCGCTGATCGCCGCCATTACTAGTAAAAAAAAAAATTATAAAAATGCCATAAAACGACCCCTTATTTTGTAAACGCTATAACTTGTGCGCAAACCGATCAATAAACGCTTATTGCAAATTTTTTTACGAAAAATATGTAGAAGAATACGTATCGGCCTAAACTGAGGACAACATTTTTGTTTATAGCGCAAAAACTAAAAACCACAGAGGTGATCAAATTGTCAGTTAAAGAGACGCAGTGCCGAATCGCAATATGGTCCGTGGTTAAGGTAAAAAAACATATTTTATAATAAGGGCAAATTATTTAGTCACATCACCCCCTGCCTCCATCCCCCTCTGCCACCAACACCCTCTGCCTTCACCCCCCCCCCCTCTGTGATGCCACAATCAGGGTCGTCTTAATAGCATCATGGGCCCCTGGGCAAAGTAATGCTCTGGGGCCCCTACAATTAAGACAGTGCAGGTAAACAGACATCAAGTAGGTAGGGGCCAGACAAGCAGAGCTTCCCCTTTTGGGTGGAGCTCCGAATTAACTACATGAACAATCATTCTGTAAAGCAAAGAAACAGTGGGAAAATACTACATACATAAAAGTAACAAAGCTGTCCTATGAATATAATATATCTGCTTGATTGATGCCTCCCCAGCACTATGGCCCCTCTACGCCTCAGATATAAGTCCAGCACTCTGACCCCTCTACACCCCAGATATCCCCCCAGCACTCTGACCCCTCTACACCCCAGATATCCCCCCAGCACTCTGACCCCTCTACATCCCAGATATCCCCCCAGCACTCTGATCCCTCTATACCCCAGATACCCCCACCACACTGACCCCTCTACACCCAAAAATCCCCCCAGAACTTTGACCCCTCTACACCCTAGATATTCCCCCCAAACACTGTAACCATATACCATAAGATACCTCTTGTATTGTGACCCCACTACATCCCTGATACCCCTACACTGGCCTCTCTACATCCCTTCCTTCGAGTCCCGAGCATTCTAGCTGCATGGGGCGGGTCAGAGCATCACTGGCACTCTGACCCTGCTCCTCCAATTTCGAGGCAACATGGGCTCAAGGACCAGCTGCTTTGGGGAAAGTGCAGGGGCCCCCATGCAGCTGGGGCCCCTGGGCAGTGCCCAGGTGTGCCCTCTCATTAAGACAGCCCTGGCCACAATCTCCCCCTACCTCCAATCTCCCCCTGCCTCCAATCTCCCCCAGGCCCCCTGCCTCCAATCACCCCCTGCCTCCATCATCCCCTGCCTCCATCCCCATCTGCGGTGCCACCAACAACCCCTGTCTCCATCCCCCACCCTCTGCGGTACCACCATCCCCCTCTGCGGTGCCACTAACACCCCCTGCCTCCAATCTCCCGTTGCCTCCATTACCCCCTGCCTCCATCCCTCTCTGCGATGTCACCGCAGCCACCATCACCCCCTGCCTCCAATGTCCATGCACAGTTCCAAGCCGAACTGATCTCGGCTATTTTTACTGGCACATTCCCGCAACCACGGACATTTACAAACGGGGGAAAAAAGTGGCTTGCACTTTTTTGCACCTGTAATGCCGCGTACACACGACTGGAAATTCCGAGAAGAAAACCGTGGATTTTTTGGCTCAAACTTGTCTCGCATACGTCCGGCATTTCGCAACTGTGGGGGGGGGGGGGCGCTTCCAATTTTGACTGTTTTATCATCCTGGACCTGCTGCATGATCTACTTAAAGTAGAACTATAGGCAACACTTTTTTTATTAATTTTGGGTAGAGTAAGGGAGGGTTATAGCCCCTGTCAGTTTATTTTTTACCATCCCTGTCCCATTGCGAAGATTTCCCTTCACTTCCTGCTCTATGGGCAACCAGGAAGTAAGAGGAAATCTATGTAAATTAAGGGAATCCATTGCCCCTCACCCAGGCCCTCAGAACTCAATCGAAAATTTCAGGGCGGGTCTTAAACAACACAGGGTGTGGCCTTAACATGAAGGGGTGGGTCATATTTAAATTAGGGGGTGCACAAGTTTAGTCAGGCCTAGGGCAGCACAAAACCTAAATACACCTCTGGATCTTCCTTATTTTTTCAGTAGAAATAAGAAGTCCTTATCAGCATTATTTGACAATATTTTTTATGAAATTACTGGTTAGGAATTCAGCTGTGAATAAAACACATAAAAGTATTATCGGTACACATCAGTCAAATGCTAAAATAAAGCTTTGAAATTGAAACGCCTAGGTAGGCTGTCTATCATTAGCCTAGGGCAGGGGTCTCCAAATTTTCTAAACAAAGGGTCAGTTTAATGTCCTTCAGACTTTAGAGGGGCTGGACTGTGACCATTGGGAGTAGAAATTGTCCTGGTGTCAGTGGGAGTAAACAATGAATCAGTGGGAGGAATAGTTCCCCATCATTGGTGCCAGTGGGAGGAATAGTGCCCCATTATTGGTGCCAGTGCAAGGAATAGTGCCCCATCATTGGGATCAGTGTTGTTTAAGACCCGCCCTGAAATTTTCGATTGAGTTCTGAGGGCCTGGGTGAGGGGCAATGGATTCCCTTAATTTACATAGATTTCCTCTTACTTCCTGGTTGCCCATAGAGCAGGAAGTGAAGGGAAATCTTCGCAATGGGACAGGGATGGTAAAAAATAAACTGACAGGGCCTATAACCCTCCCTTACTCTACCCAAAATTAATAAAAAAGTGTTGCCTATAGTTCTACTTTAAGTAGATCGTGCAGCAGGTCCAGGATGATAAAACAGTCAAAATTGGAAGCGCCCCCCCCCCACAGTTGCGAAATGCCGGACGCCCGCATACCAGAAGCAGCGTGGGCGCTTTTTGGGGGCGCTAGACTAAATTTCCTAACAGTGTAGCACAAGCCAGCGGGGACTCTTTTCGTGCTGCCCCCCTGCAAAGTGCTGCCCTAGGCCTGGGCCTTGTTGGCCTAGGCCAGGATACAGCTCTGGGAAGATCTCCTCATTAATCAACGTGCACTTCGCTCAGCTTGACTCATTCACACCTTCCAAGGCTGATGCCACAGTTGGGAAAACTCACCAGCGACAACAAAAACATTTGCACTAAAAATATTTGTACAGGTTGCACTGATGCTGGCTGGTTGAGCAAGCTGTCATTCTCTCACTGAGAACAACACTGTAGAATGTCACTCACCGGCAAGAAAATTACATCTTGCTCACCTAGCCAGTGACCTGTTGACCTGTGCAAACACATGAGTATTTTATGCGCTTTTTAGTAATCCTGACATTGTAAGCTGTCATCAGCTAAAGAATTTCAAGTGTGATATTGACTGAAGATGTCATGTGTGTCATTAGCACACCTTTTTAAAAAAAAATAGTTATTAACAGTAGGACATATATTTATATTTCTGATCCAATCTGTCAAAGGCACAGAGGGCCCATTCACACCAGAATCGTAGAGGAATGTAATTTCTGCACGTTCCTCTCCACTGCGATTTTACAGTCAATTCATTTGAAAAACACTGCATTTGGGGTGCCGTTAAGGCAGTGCAATTTGAACACAGTGCGGGAAATGCGCATGGAATGCACCTTTCCTACACTGCGTTCTGGTGTGACCCGACCCTTAGCTGTGAACAATCATTCTAAACATTGCCAGTCTGTGCCCGGATCATCTGTATTGTGAGATAAGGTGATCTGCATATGGAAGGGATGGGTGGAGTGATTTTGCCAAAGCTAGCTCTCAATTTCAAATTGCAAACTCTCCTTTTCAATCATTGAGCTGCTTAGGCACAATTTGCCTGAAAAAAACTTTTTTCTTTATTTAAAAGGTGTGTGTTGTTTGGTTGTATTTAGGGGCTTTAGGCTCCATGCACACAGAAGCTAAAAAAAAAGCTATAAAAAAACGCCAGTAGCTTTGCAGGGAGCCTTTCAACGTTTTTTTGTTTTTTTTTTCAATGGTTAAAAATAGCGAAAAAACGATGGAGCCTTATAGTTTATTTTATTTTTGTTGTTAGGGTTTTATTATACTTTTCTTATCTTTCCCAATAAATGCAAAGTGTTCTCTGATTAAGTAAGGTGGAGCTTGTGATGTCAATGCCCCACCTATCATCCTTGTCCAATCAAAGAATGCTTTACATTTTTGAGAAAATGCAAAGTATTCAATGATTGGTGCCCATGCCACCTCCTGTGTTCAGAATGCAGCAGGGCAGTCGTTTAGGATGGGACCAAGAGGCTAGTTGCCTACTGCAGTGATTTCCAGCTTCATGGGGGCCCCATAGGTATGGCACATACTGTACATACTTACACTGGTCCAAGTGGCACCAGGGTAATTAATTTAAAATTTGCCTAAGATAATAAGGCTAATGAGGGCATGCTTTTTGCCACAGGTCTATGGTAGTTGAAAGGGGCTTCTGTAAGGACCCTTTCACATGGGCAATCCAATCAGTTCCACCTATTTTTCAGGCAGACCTGATCACATGATCAACGTATCCCTATGGACCAGTGGGTGTAAACAGACTTGTGTCTATTTACACCTGCCTACTTCTGGCCCACTAAAAACAAACGGAAGAGGATCTGACCTCTTTTGTGTAGATGGATTGGATCGGAGGTAGTCGGGTGTAAGTAGACACATGTCCGCTTACATCTGACTGTCCATAGAGCACAGCAGGCTCAGTACGTGTCCACTCTGCATAAACTGGGTGGACACGGACCTGACATCCGCACGCTCTGCTCAGTAGGAGATCAGCGGACAGATCTCCAACTGAGCAAAGCGGATCTGTCCCTTGTGAAAGAGACCTTATGCTACGATGCCATTTAAAGCCCATTGCACTCTTAATTTTGCCTTGCCCATTCACTCCCATACACTTTCTTAAAATGGCAAATTTGGTCTTAAACCTTGTGATTTTCAAAAATGTTGTGAAATAAAAACTCTGTTTTGCTCATTTCTAATGGAAACCCTGAGGCATATACTATATGTGAATATCAGTTGAGCTATCTTATAGAGAAAACTTGCATTTTATGTTTACCGGTCTTATATAAACGGATCTACACTAATTACTTTATATAAATTAGCTCTCTTCTTTATTGCTTTGAATACCCTTGCCAAAAAACAACCTTATATTTTCAGCAGTGGTATTGAGTGGATGATGCTAAAGCTACAATGAGAATTTCTCCTCAGTCATGTTCTGTGGCATTGTCAGGTTAGGCAATGTACAGCAGGTTACGGCAGGTCCCGGTGTACTAGGCATGACCCGCCCTTCTAGACTGTGTACTGCTAAGTTACTTCTGTACTACATGTACAAACTTGCTAGATGCTCTTATAAAACATACAGAATTGCTAAATATAAATCAATATTACACATGCTGTGTTCGCACAGAGCTTCATTTTCTCTAGAGTTGGCTATAAACATTACGCATCCAAGATCTGACCACGAATGCCAATCGTGGAAATACATAGACATGCACACTTGTATTGCACCAGTCTTATGTCAATGGAACAATGATCAGCTGGGAAAATCCAATCCAACTGACAGACCCTCCAACCCAAACCTATTCTGTCAACAGAATGTGTAGTTCAACCCAATTATTGTCCTCCAACATTAGGAACATGGTAATGGCACCCTATTACCATATTATTACCATATTAGTCAAAGTATAAAGTCATTACTATCTTTTGTACATATTTCAAATTAGCCAATGGCAAAGACTACAGTATATAGGTTACATCATGCCTCAATGCATTTCATTCTACATAATTGCTTACAGTATACATCAACACTTAATTTGTCATAATCCACAATAAACACAAAGAGGTGTACTTATAAAAGATAAAAAACACATAGCTATTAGGCCTGCAAAACGCAGCTACATGTGTCCTGTGCGAATGCCAACACAATAGAGTGTTACTAGGCTGTTTTATGTCCATTTATTCATAAGAATTGTGTGAATCAGAACAATACTTAATTATAGCAATTAGTTGAAGCTGATGATCATAGGTAATAAATACATATTTACCAAGACTGTTAGCTCTATAAAGTGGCCATAATGCAGTACTTCCCTGAATCAGGCTTTTTCAATGAATGCAAAACATTTGACTTGAAGAGAAAATATTCTAGTAAAATTTGATTTTGCCGGCAATTACACAGAACAAATGTATATGCAGTTTCACAGAAGGAATAGCACTCCTTAAATGTACCCTATCAAGTTAATAGGGACAGGGGCCTCTTCCTGACAACAATGGCCGGTGGTTGTCAGGGGCTGCAGACGGGGGGGGGTGATGGGATGGAGATCTCTTTCTTGATCTCAAAGGGACCTCTTAGTGATCCGCCCAACTAACATCATCCTTATTGCGAAAGCGTTCACATATTTTGAAAACAATGTGTAGCCGCCTTTTGGAGCATTATGGGAAATGGCCATCCTTAAATAGGATATTGCGCTAAACCTGGAGGTAAAGAAATGAACCAGACGCAACGCAACGACAGCCCTCCCCGCTTTTCAATTTCAGGCAGCCGCACATACGTGAACTTGGCCTAAAAGACAAAGCTATGTATTTGAGCTGATTCCACATTGTATAAACAGGTTAGAAAGAAAATAAAAAAGTGTAGACATACACGTGTGTATAAAGGAAGATGGACTTTATAGGCGTAATACAGTTAAAATTGAATTGTTTATTACATAGAGATAAAATGCACATTAAATAGAACACAGAGATTAATACATAATTTGTCACACTAAGTGACAATGAACTAGCACATACAAAAGTGCGACAAACCACCAACTGATAATTTTTATACACAAGGCAACCAGACAGTAGAGAACTTGCGTCTACTTAAAGTATATAATTTTGGAGCCAGTGAAACTTTCATAGGGTGGAATTTCACATAGAGGTCAGCCCAACAAAGTTTTGCGTTTATTCGGACGCTTCTTCGGGAGCTTTACAATAATATCTATAAAATAATACAGTAAAAAATAAAATATAAAAATAGACAAAATACTATTAAAACAATGAATAAACAAAACATAGAAAAAATCATTCCATTTATTTTTTAAATATATTTTTATTTTTTTATTAAAGGGCCATTTTTTTTAGGGGTCTGGAGGTCCCCAGGGGCCCGGAGATAACCAGGGCCCCAAATGACAATCCCCTTTTTTATTAAAAAAAATTATATATTTTTTTATTTATTTTATTTTATCTATCTATCTATCTATCTATCTATCTATCTATCTATCTATCTATCTATCTATCTATCTATCTATCTATCTATCTATCTATATATATATAATTATTAAAGGGCCCAGAGGTCCCCAGGGCCCCCCGGATTACTACCCTCCTTTGTTTTATAAAATGTTTTTAATTTTTTTTATATATTTTATTTATTTTCTTTCTGTTTTTTTTCTGTTTTTTTTTTTTTATATATAGATATATTTTTATTAAAGGGCTCAGAGGTCCCCAGGGCCCCATGTGTCAAACCCCCTTTTTTTATTTTTTTAAATATTTTTTATTTTTGTTTATGTATTTTTTTTATTTTTTTTATTAAAGGGCCCAGAGGTCCTCAGGGCCCTGGAAGGCAACCCCTTGTTTTTTTTTTATAAATGTTTATTTTGTTTTTAATAAAGGGCCCAGAGGTCCCCGATGAAAAGCCCCATTTTTTTGTAATTTCTTTTTTTATAAAAAAAAAAATTATTAAAGGGTCCGAGGTCCCCAGGGCCCCAGATGGCAACCACCCTTTTTTTAAAAAAAAAATATAAATATATAATTTTTTTTTCTCTCTTTTTTTTTTCTTTTTATTAAAGGGCCCAGAGGTCCCCAGGTCCCCCTTTTTTATATATTTTTTTTCTCGACAGCCCTCCCCACTTTTCAATTCCAGGCAGGCAGCACCCCCCCCCCCCCCCTCCGGTTCTCTGCTCCAGGGGGTCCAAGCCTGAAGCTGTGTAAGGGGCCCCAAAATTCCTGATGGCGGCCCTGCGCATCATTAGTCTGGAATTGTTGCATTTGTCTCTTTTGTCAATAGGAGGCTGGTTACCTGGTGGCATTAGATATGAGAAGGGCAATGCAAGGTCAGAAAATAAGTACATGGATGTATCCCAGCCAATGGGCAGGAGTTTTCTTAAATCCCTTGGTCTCCTGGAAGAACCTATATATTTGGGTGAAGTCAGGTTCTGTGCCACCTGGCTGTCTGGGTGGACGTGTGTTGTGCTGCCCTGGGCTGCTAGGCCGAACATTGGGCCTATGCCGGGCACATGTGGCTGCTAGGCTGTCAGAGGGCCTATCCAGAAGCAAGAGAGCAGCTCAAGGGTTGGGATTGCGGCTTGCAGTCCAACCAGAAGTAACGGTTCTGCTGGCTGGAGAACCTGCTGTGGTCAGAGGTAGAGGGGAAGCTGTTGCCACTAAGGGGCCAACCACCTTATTACCAGGGACCACAGTGAGTAACTGAAGCAAGTACCAGAGCAGTATCCTCGCCAACCGTGGACAGTGAAGAATTGGAAAACTTCAGTGGGTATCAAGCCAGGGACCCAGCCAGCGGAGGTGACGCTTACAGAGTAGATTTGTTTTTTTTAAGCCAGGGACAGAACAGGCCAGTGGGGTGAAGCTTAAGAAGTATCTTGAGTGCCAAGATAGGGACCCAGCAGACTGGCGGGGGTGACGCTTCAGGAACATACTACCTCGAAGATTGGAGGAGCTCATGGGATTCAGTGACAGTGAATGAACTAGTCTGGTGAGAGAGACTGGGAGTTCAGTGGGCTGAAGATCTACAAGAAGTGATTGTAGTGGAAGTGAAGGAACTGTTAAAGACTGTTGTCATAAGAGACAGCATTCCTACACATGCAGATGTGGCGTCTTCCTGGATGCCTTTCCTGCATGGCTGATCCCCTACTGAAGTTTCTGAGTCTGTCAATTAATCTTGTAACTACCTAAGGGTATCCCATCCCTAACCCTCTCTCCCAAAGTTCTGTTAAGAGAAATTAAAATCTCTTTTGCATTTAATAAGTGTCTGGCGCCCAATGACTGTAGCTACTTTGCACCCACTATGCCGCACAACCCACCATATACAGAAGGATATCAGCTATCTAGAACCGCAGCTCGCCCCCCCCCCGGAACTCTCTCTTTATTGGCTGTGACAATGGGCTCCCGCCAATGGGCTCCCGCTGCTGTCTCAGTTAATGAGGAGGGAGTGTCTGGGGACAGCTGGGGCTATCGTCAAGCAGGATTGGAAGGAGCACAGAGAAGTTTTTTACCTTCATGCATAGAATTCATAAAGGTAAAAAACCTTGAGCCTTTACAATCACTTTAACACAAAATTAGGAAACTTATTTTTAAAATCACATCACATCAGGATTGCATCTACATGCAATTTCTCTGCATTTCCATTGAAGTCTATGGAGTCAAAATGCTGTAATCGCACCAAACTAGTGCAGAAACCTTTTCCAAAAGTCGCATTGATGTGAACAGCCACCAGTAGAAACAATGTGATTTCTATTGTCATGTGATTATGTGAGTTTTAAGTCACATCTGAAATTACACCTGTAAGAACCAAGTCTAAAGGCAAAAGTTTTTTTTCTTCCCATCTTTGGACAAGATAAGGAAGGGCTATAACCCGTTGTTTTTTTGTTTTTTTTTTGCCATCTGTGTCCCATTGGCAT
This sequence comes from Rana kukunoris, assembly GCA_029574335.1. Taxonomy (NCBI): domain Eukaryota; kingdom Metazoa; phylum Chordata; class Amphibia; order Anura; family Ranidae; genus Rana; species Rana kukunoris. Next base: position 116,630,094 of record CM056051.1, on the reverse strand, counting down.
AGGTGTGCACAGTCTATTGCATCATGGTGTGCACTAGGGGGCCCCATCAGGGTTGCCAGGCTCAATAAAACTAGGGACAGTATGTAAAAATCAGTTTTTTTTACATCTGTCCCTGATATGTCCAAAACCAACATGCTTTTGATGTTAAAATCCTGAGATTTTAGCTGCCCTGCCTATGCAATGCCTTCTGGCGTGGTGGCCAGGCCCGGACTGGCCATAGGGCATACCGGGCAAAAGCCCGGTGGGCCGCGGCGGCCCGCGGAACGGTTGTGGGCCGCGAACGGCCCGCGGGCCGGTTCCGGCCCTCGGCGGTCAGCGGGCCATATGTCACGTCTCCCCAGGGGTGTACACCACCAACACAGCGCCAGATAGTGAGAGCTTAGCTGGGGTATCAAAGCCAGCTCTGACACTTCTTCCCTCCCCTTGCTGCCCCCACGACCAGTTAGATGCCCTGCCATCAAACGCAGCCACTGTGCCATCAATTGTCAGTCACCACTGTGCCATCCCATCAAATGCAGTCACTGTGCCATGCCATTAAATGCAGCCATTGTGCCATCAATTGTCACCACTGTGCCATGCCATCAAACGCAGCCACTGTTCAATGCCATCAAACGCAGCCACTGTGCCATGCCATCAAACGCAGCCACTGTGCCATCAATTGTCAGTCACCAATGTGCCCTGCCATCAAATGCAGTCACTGTGCCATGCAATTAAACGCAGCCACTGTGCCATCAATTGCCACCACTGTGCCATGCCATCAAACGCAGCCACTGTGCCATCAATTGTTACCACTGTGCCATGCCATCAAAGGCAGCCACTGTGTCATCAATTGTCACCACTGTGCCATGCCATCAAACACAGCCACTGTGCTATCAATTGTCACCACTGTGCCATGCCATCAAACGCAGCCACTGTGCCATCAATTGTCATCACTGTGCCATGCCATCAAATGCAGCCACTGTGCCATCAATTGTCACCACTGTGCCATGCCATCAAACGTAGCCACTGTGCCCATCAATTGTTGTCACTGTGCCCTTTAATTGTTGCCACTGTGCCCATTGTCGCCACTGTGCCCATTGTCGTGCCTGAGACAGAGGGGGCGGTGCTCTGGCGCCCTCTATAGACGCACCGCCACTGTCTATCTATCTATCTTTATCTATCTATCTTCTTTCTTTCTATCTTTATCTATCTTCCTTCCTTCTCTTCTTTCTTTATATCTTTCTTTCTCTATCTATCTATCTGTCTGTCTGTCTGTCTGTCTGTCTATCTATCTATCTATCTATCTTCCTTCCCTTCTTTCTTTATCAATCTTCCTTCCTTCCCTTCTTTCTTTCTATCTTTATCTATCTTTCTTTTTTATCTATCTTCCTTCTCTTCTTTCTTTATCAATCTTCCTTCCTTCCCTTCTTTCTTTCTATCTTTATCTATCTTTCTTTTTTTATCTATCTTCCTTCCCTTCTTTCTATCGGTATCTATATTTTTTTATCTATCTATCTATCTATCTATCTATCTATCTATCTATCTATCTATCTATCTATCTTTATCTTTTTATCTTTCTTTGTATCTATCTATCTATCTATCTATCTATCTATCTATCTATCTATCTATCTATCTATCTATCTATCTATCTATCTATCTATCTATCTATCTATCTATCTTTCTCTCTGTCTATCTGTATTTGTTTATCTCACCCCACATCCCATCATTAACCCCCGCCACGCGGCACCGCCACCCCAACCCCCCCCTCCCGGGCTGCTCAGTCTAAAACGCCCGGGCCTATTTTTTGTCCCAGTCCGGGCCTGGTGGTGGCCATCTGTAAACTCGGGGGCCCCATAATCTTCGATTGCCCGGGGGCCCCATGAGTTGTCAGTCCACCACTGTGTGCACCCCAAAGCTTCAACACATATGCGTTTGACATATTTACTGGCCTTTTCCCCACTCTCCATCCTAAAACAATGGGAGGAAGGGGAGCAAGGAAGCACATGGGGGGACCCGGGACCCGGGCAATATATATTTTCCCCCTGTAGCAGCTGAATGTTGACTAAAGGGAGAGGAAGCCTAATTTTAGCTGCTGCAGGAGGAAAATACAGATCGATTCCACTAAATTCCACCCCCGCCGCCTCTCCTGTCCAGGTTCTGAGGACCAGTAAGGAAGATTTGTGGTTTACCTGTCAACTGCCCACCATTGGGCAGGTGACAGGTAAACTGCATACCCAAACATAGGTAGACGTGATACCCAAACACAATTGATGTCCCTTTTTCCCCACAAATAGAGCTTTCTTTTGGTGGTATTTGATTAGTGTTGCTCACAAATATTCGCATTGCGAATATTCGTTACGAATATTGCACGAATATTGCATATTTGAGTATTCGCGAATAAATCCAATATCGCGTTTTTTCTAATTTATTTTTAAAACAGATCACATCCTAGTGATCTCCATCGACGTCTAAAAGCATTGGCCTAGATTCACAAAGCGATTACGCCTGTGTAAATGTTGTTAGACAGGAGTAATTTCGATTTACGAGCGTTTTTACGCTAGTCGAAATCCTCAAACCATGAAAAGACACCTGCGTGCTAAATTTCAACTTTATTACGTGTTAGTACGCCTTCAGATCTACGCTGCCTGAAAATTGCGGCCACTGGGCGGACTTCCTGTTGTTTTTCACCTTCATGGTATGCTAATGAGCTTTTGCCTGGAATCCACAAAATTTCGCTCTTCAAACGCAATCTCTTACGGCACCTTTAGTCATCTTTTTTTTCCGTTTCACTATACCAGCTTTTTGCTGGTCTAATATTAGACAGCCCATGTTAAGTATGGCCGTCGTTCCCGCGTCGAATTTCAACGTTTTTCGATTTCTTTTATTATTTTTAACGTAAGTCGTCCGGGAATAGGAATGTTCGTAAACGCCGCTACTCAAACAACGAATGACGTCACGACGTGATTTCGCGCAATGCACGGCGGGAAATTCCTGAACAGAGCATGCGCAGTTCGATCGTCGCGGGGACGCGCTTAATTTAAATGCTTCACGCCCCCTACTCACGTATTTCGATTGCGCGGCGGAAAAAAAATACGATACAATAGCGTACGCGCAAAAAAACTACCTGAATTCGGCGTAGAGTCTGGTGATAGACGGCAGCGTAGCGTATTTCGATTACGCAGCGGAAGATTACATCTATGTGAATCTGCCCCATTGCTGGTATGATTAGAGACCCTGGGCCGAGTAGCTGAGGCGACCTTTTATGTTGTATTACGAATATTCGCGAATGCGTTCTCTGCCCTTCTGTGTTTTGTGTATAAAAAAAAAAAAAATTAGCTTTAGTTTAGTCATATAAGTTTGTGTAAGTAGAGTTAGTGTTTAGTGCATATTAGTTTAGTAATCCAGGAAATGATCTCCGTTTTCGCGTGTTGACGAGAATTTCGCAATCAATTTCGCATTCACACTAGCGAAATTTCGCAATTTTTTTTTTTTGAGAAAATATCACGAATATTAGATATTATCGAACATTCGCGAATATTCTTCTATATATTCGCGAAATATCGCAAAATCGAATATGGCGTATTCCGCTCATCACTATATTTGATCACCAAAAAAAAAAAGCAATATTTTTTAATTTTTGCTATAATAAATATCCCCCAAAAATATATAAAAAAGAAAATTCCTTCTCAGTTTAGGCCGGTATGTATTCTTCTACATATTTTTGATAAAAAAAATAAAAAAATCGCAATAAGCGTATGTTGATTGGTTTGCGCAAAAGTTATAGGCCCGGATTCACAAAGCACTTACGCCGGCGTAAATCACTTTACGCCGACGTAGTGCAAATGTGCGCCCGGCGTATGTGTGCGCCAGAGTCACAAACCAACATACGTCCAAAAACAGGCCATCCTACCCCGACGTATCTTGCTTACGCCTGCGTAGCGCGGGCGCAAATATGGTTTGAACGCGTGTTGCTTCTCCCATTGATTAGGCATTCAAATATGCAAATGAGGGAAATACGGCGATTCACGAGCGTACGTGGGCCCGACGCATCTATGCGATGTTTGCGTAAGTTGTACGCCCGGCGTGAAGTTATTCCCCATAGATGAGGCGCAACCCAGGAATAGACATGCAAAGGTCTGCCCCAGAGAACACAGGCCGGCGTATTGGGCGTACGTTACGTTCACGGCGTACGTAGTGATCCGGCGTAGCTTAGGCAGTTGTGCCGGCGTAGTTGTGAGCATGCGCATAAGGGTGCAGTTTCATGCATTTACGTCACGACGCATGCGCGTTCGTGATACGCCGGGCGTAAAACACTGCACCACGCTCAGACCATCATTTGCATGGGGTCCACTTCCCACTTCCACTTACGCTGGCCTGCGCCTTCGAAAATACGCTACGCTGGCACATCTTGGTGAGCAATAGCTTGCTGAATACAGTGCATGCCTCTCTGCGATGCGCCGGCGTAGCATATGTGTGTGCGCTACGCCGGCGTAAATGTGCGCCCAGGGCCGCCATCAGGAATTTTGGGGCCCCTTACACAGCTTCAGGCATGGGCCCCCTGGAGCAGAGAACCGGGGGGGGGTGCTGCCGCATGAAATTGAGAAGCGGGGGGGGGGCTGCTGCCGCGAATTGAGAAGCGGGGGGCCCTTTACAAAAAGAAGAAATAAAGAAAAATATATATAAAAAAGGGGGGTAGCCGTCCGGGGCCCTGGGGACCTCTGTGCCCTTTAATAAAAAGAAAAAAAGAGAGAATATATATATATATATATATATATATATATATATATATATAAAATATATATATATTTTTTTTAAAAGGGTGGTTGCCAACTGGGGCCCCGGGGACCTTATTTTTTTTTTATAAAAGGAAATTACAAAAAAAGGGGGCTTTCCATTCGGGACCTCTGGGCCCTTTAATAAAAAGAAACCTCTGGGCCCTTTAAAAAAAAAGAAATAAATAAAAAAATATATATATATAAAAAAGAAATAAACATTTATATATATATAAAAAAAAAAACAAGGAGGTTGCCTTTCAGGGCCTTGGGGACCTCTGGGCCCTTTAATAAAAAATAAAAATATAAAAAATATACAGTATATAAACAAAAATAAAAAATACAATTATAAAAAAAGGGGGTTTGACACATGGGGCCCTGGGGACCTCTGAGCCCTTTTTTATATTAAAAAAAAAGAAATAAAATAATATAAAAAAGTAAAAAAAATTATAAAAAAGGAGGATTGTCATCCGGGGGCCCTGGGGACCTCTGGGCCCTTTAATAATATATATATATATATATATATATATATATATATATATATATATATATATATATATATATATATATATATATATAAAAATAAAAGAAATAAAAAAAATATATAAATTTTTTTTTTTTTTTATAAAAAAGGGGGGTTGTCATCTGGGGCCCTGGGGATCTCCAGGTCCCTGTGGACCTCCGGACCTCTAAAAAAATAAAAGAAAAACAATTGGCCCTTTAATAAAAAATAAAAGAAAAATAATATATTAAAAAAATATTTTTTTTTATAAAAAAATAATTTTTTTTATAAAAAAATAAATAAAAAATAGGGGGTTGCCATCTGGGGCCCTGGTGGCCTACGGGCCCCTAGACCCCTAAAAAAAATGTCCCTTTAATAAAAAAATAAAATAAAAATATATTAAAAAATATATATTTTTTTTTATAGAAAATAAATAAAACAAGGGGGGGTTTCCATCCGGTGCCCTGGGGGCCTCCGGGCCCCTGTGGACCTCCGGACCTCTAAAAAAAATAAAAGAAAAAAAATTGTCCCTTTAATAAAAAAAAAATATATTTTTTATTAAAAAAAATATATTTTTTTATAAAAAAAATATATTTTTTTATAAAAAAAAGGGCTTGCCATCTGGGGCCCTGGTGGCCTCCGGGCCCCTGGGAACCTCCGGACCTCTAAAAAAAATAAAAGAAAAAAAATTGGCCCTTTAATAAAAAATAAAAGAAAAATATATTACATTTTTTTTTTTTTTTAATAAAAAAAATATATTTTTTTTATAAAAAAAATATATTTTTTTTATAAAAAAAAGGGCTTGCCATCTACCCTTACAGGTGTAATGCCTGTACCCCTCTGATGGCGGCCCTGTGTGCGCCCACTCTCTGTGAATCCAGGCCATAGTGTCTACAAAATAGGGGATAGTTTTATGGCATTTTTATTATTCATTTTCTTTTTATTAGCAATGGCGATCAGCGATTTTAATCGTGACTGTGACATTATGGCGGACACATCGGACACTTTTGATGCTATTTTGGGACCATTGTCATTTATACAGCGTTCAGTGCTATAAAAATGCACTGATTACTGTGTAAATGACACTGGCAGGGAAGGGGTTAACCACAAGGGGGCAAGGAAGGGGTTAAGTGTGTCCTAGGAAGTGATTCTAATTGTGAGGGGGATGGGCTACAAATGACACAACATTGATCACTGCTTCCGATGACAGGGAGCAGTAGATCACTGTCCTGTCACTAAGCAGAACAGGGAAATGCCTTGTTTACATCTGCCCGTTCTGTCACTCCGTGACACAATCGCAGGCACCCGGAGGACATCGAGTCCGCTGCTCCCTTGGGCATGGTCACGGAGCTTGCGGCAGCACGCAGCGCGAATGGAGCGATGATTGCCATGGCATCACTGGCGTGCTAGCGACGCATTTCGGATCATGCGCACAATGTAAATCTTTGCAGTGCGCATGTTCCAAAATATGTCGCCAGCATGCCAGTTCCAGTGCTCCGTTCCAGCAATCCATTATACAGCTCAGGCTGCACTCCTACCCTCGGTTTGACTATACTTCACCGAAACAGCTTCCTGTGGGTCGGGACAGCCCATACGAGAGGTTCAGCAACTCATGGACACAGCGCTCGTGATGCCGCTTTATTTACTGGTTTAGATGTGCCTATCTGTCCCAACCCCAATGTGAGTTTTTGATGTTTTGTGATACACATACAGTCTACGTTCAGAGGCGCCTGTTTGGAGACCGCTTTACTTCCCCTACAAGGCTGCCCTGACACAGTGGTCTTTGCTCTTCAGTAAAGATGAGCTCCGGCGTGTTCGCACACTCCACGTGCAGAGCCTGCCAGGAAGTTGGTGCTGCGCTAATCACAGGCAGTGAGACATTTTCCAATCTCTGCAGCCACGAATCGGGACAATGCCTCACTGCCTGTGATAAGCGCAGTGCCGACTTCCTGGCAGGCTCTGCACGTGGACTGTGCGAACATCCTTACCCTTCATTAGGGATGAGCTCCGGTGTGTTCGCATACTCCATGTGCAGAGCCCGCCAGGAAGTCGGTGCTGCGCTAATCACAGGCAGGTAGACATTTCCCGATCTCTGCAGCCGAGCAGACTCCCTGCCTGTGATTAGCGCAGCGCCGTGCCGACTTCCTGGCAGGCTCTGCACGTGGACTGTGCGAACATCCTTACCCTTCATTAGGGATGAGCTCCGGTGTGTTCGCACACTCCATGTGCAGAGGCCGCCAGGAAGTCGTTGCTGCGCTAATCACAGGCAGGGAGACATTTCTCGATATCTGCAGCCGAGCAGACTCCCTGCCTGTGATTAGCGCAGCACAGTGCCGACTTCCTGCACATGGAGTGTGCGAACACGCCGGAGCTCATCCCTACTCTTCATACAAAGAGCTATGAGCTCAAAGAACTTAATTCATGAACTTTGGTAATAACATCACCTAATTGCTGCGCCACTACCCACTTGTAGCAATATAAACCTGAAAGGGGGGCTAAAGAAAAATAAACTTTTGTCTTTGGTTGGACATTCAGGGCAACTTCGCAGCAGATGCAGTTCCTTTTTTTCTGGGCTGGTTCACACCACAAAAACGCACTCCAGATTCATTCCAGATGCGTTTATGCATGCATGTTTTAACAGGGTTTCAATGTGTTCTGGTGCATTTCTGGATTGCTTTTTTTTCTTGTTTTTTTCTCACTAGGGTCCAGTGCGTTTTTGATGCGTTTCAGTGCGTTTTTGGTGCTTTTTACTGCATTCCAGTACAGGAAAAATGCAGCATGTTCTACTCTTTTCTGGAACTGACTGCACTGGTGTAAACTATGCCACTGGAAATTATATAACCTACTTTCCTTGCGTTTTTGATTTATAACAAAAACGCACTGGACTGCATGTGGTATGAACTGGCTCTGAAAATGCAAGCACAGTGTTTTCCATGTTTTCCAATTACTTTTATTTTTATTTTTTTATGGTTGAACTGGATGGACATGTGTCTTTTCAACCTGACTAACTATGTAACTATGTAGTTCACACCAATGCAGACAGTTTCAGGTCAGTTTCCGGTGCAGAAACTGACTGGAACTGAGCATGGGTGCACTCATGTGAGCCAATTAACCTACCAGCATGTGACTTGAGTGTGAGAGGAAACTGGAGTCTACAGAGAAATCCACACAAGTACGAGGAGAATATGCAAACTCCATGCAGGTAGTGTCCCGGTTGGGATTGGAACCAGTGCTGCAAGGCTGAAGTGCTAACCGCTGTTATAAATTTGAGTCCATGCACATTTATTTAGTGGTGCTTCTATAGTATATTGTGAAAGATTTCCCTTCTTAGCTGAACACAGACACGCCTGACCTGACTGAGCCCTATACCTGCACACACCATAACACTGATGTCAGCCCAGCAGACTGCATGGAGGGAGGATCCATGTCACCTGAATCTCTGTCCTGCCCTCTCCCTCCTCTCACCCTGACAAGAAGAATTTCTAACCAGGAAGTTCACCGCCCTCCTCCCCTTCTGCTTTCATAGGCAGCTTCTGCTTTTTGTATTTTGTGTTTTCAGTCATCGTCTTGGAAGTGCTGTCCTTCCTTCCTTCCAGGGAGCTGGCTGGAAGAATGACTTCCCAGGAAAGCGTTTCTTTCTCAGCTTAGGAACGCCAAGACGCACCTGGAGAGCAGAGCTTACGCAACAAAGAACTTTACACCTTGCTGGGCCACCTGAGAAGTACAGTAAGTACTACAGTAAGTGCTATTTGTTTGTGTTCATGACATGGATCCTTGTTATTATACAAAAGTCAGTTCATAAATACCAGGGTTCTGTTGCAGCTGAAAAGACAACGTCATTTCAGATACGACTAAAGATTCCATGTTACCTGGAAGGGCTCATTCAGACGGGCGTAGACACCCATCCTTTATTCTGAGATGCTTTTTGATGTGTGCATCCACCTTGGCGCTGCATGCATGCAGCCCATAGATGCGCATGCAGACCCAGCAGCTTTATGCACACAGTTGGATATGCAGGTAGGAACAGGTGCACAAATCCAAACGCAGACACTGTGCGTTTGGATCCATGCACCCACCCCCGCCTGTGAACAGGAGGTGATGTATTTACCCTGTGGATTGATTTTCAGAGGGGCAGCAAGGGCAGTCCCATTCATGTCAATTGGGATGCAGCAGCTTCTAATCTGACAGCCCTGTGGGTGTCCCCGAATGCAGTTTGATTTTGGAGACATGCACACCCACACAGTTATGAAAATGGGAGCAGCAGCTATGTCCATGCAGTCGCTGTGTCACAATTTACATGAATTGGACTTCCTGCATTGGGATGCACGGGACATCTATGTTATTTAATAAGCCATGACACCTGGGGCTGCTAGAATAGCAGAAGAGTGGCTGCATCAGATTGCAGTCAAAGTTCGGCCGACAATTTTTCACCTCCTTCAATTTTTCTGATGAACTTTGTTGAGTCAGGTTGTGCCGACGGATCAAAAAGTGATCCTCTTTGTCACAGATCAAATTCAGGTATATCTAAATTAAAGAAATCGTACAGTCCTATTGTAATGTGTGGTGAGCTTTATAGTGATATATTTTTATAAGTCCCTAAAATGGTTAAGTTCTTTGTTATCCATCAAGGAGGACCTACATGTCCTTATCCTTAGTAACTTTCTCACCATCAATGCTCAAAAAGGCCTGTGTATGGCCACCTAAAGCCAAGGGACGGTAAAAAAATCATATGGGTACAGTATGGATAGGTGGAAAAATATTGCGCAAACGGTGAAAGTGGGAAAACAATAGTAAAGGGATAGTAAGTGTAGCGCCCCCTTTACTTTCAGCGGGCACTAGTCTAAATTTAGCAAGAATGGGAGAGTTACCTTGCTTCCATTCACACAATTGTGAAGATGGTGACCCCTATTATTTCAGAAGTGTCCTCTGGGCCAGTCTGCACTCTAGGAAAGTGTCGTCATCCCTGGTCAGCAGTTGACGGAAGAGGGGGTTCTGACAGAGCAAGTTTTCCCCAGCAGCCAATTGGAGGAGTTTACCTTAGCGGGGCATGCTGGGGAGGGATATATCTGTGACGAGAGTCATGTGCTCAAGGCAGTTCTGCAGGGTCCCGGTTCCAGGTGCGGCATCCGCCTTCAGGGTGCGCGCATCCATGGACCCCGCCAGCGTGGCCCACCTGGCCAAATCCACAGGCTATGATGGACCTCGGAGGTCATAGGGGATCCCAGTACTCTACTGGGTTCCTGGTTCTTTTGAAGAGATCCCAGGCTGGGTGCCGTACGATTGGGGATCGGCTTGAGGAGAACCTGGAGGCAGGTTGTCCAACAGGGCCTGAACGAACCAATCAGGGATCTGCTGACCAGGATGCTGACAGGTACACTTTGCTGTCATCGGTAACCTATGCTAAAGGAAATTTACTGGGAGGATTCCCTCCATTCACCCATCCAACTTACTAAAGAGATTGGCCGGTTACAAGGGCCTTAGAGCCAGGTCTGAGACAGAGAGATCTGTTCCTCCCAGCGATCCAAAGTGACGCCTTGGCTGCCAGGTTAGTGTGGGGAACCTGCCCGTGGGCACTTTACACACTCCACTCGGGAGTGGAAACGAGTTCAACTATTGCTATTGTCGAGGGCAAGTCTGCCCTGTTCACATCCAGGCCTGATACCACAAGGTTCTCTTATCCTTCCTTCATCAGCTTTCCTTTCCTTAAACTGAAGATGATGTTTGCCTTGTTGGCTGCTAAATAAAAAAGGCATTGAAGGAAACTTTATTGACTGTCTGGACATTTGCTCATTGCTCCGCCACTGGCATTTCACCCCTAGACCTCGCCAGGGTAACTTGGCGTGCCAATCCCAGTATTTAACCAGTGGCTCTTTCGGGGGTAGCGCTATATGAGTAATAAATGGGTAATATGAATGGAAGCTGCTACATAGAATAGTGACAAATATTCTAAATGGAAGGTGGATAGAATGTAGTGCTAACCCTTATGTGAAATAGGATTACACATGAAAGGATGAACGTTTTAAAAATCATTCATTAGTAAGGAAGTCCCATGTGATAATAATCATTCAGTATAAGAAGAACAAGGAAGTCCAACATAATATAAAAAAGTGAAGGCAGATTTAGTCAAAATCACCTAGATCTAGTCCAAAGCAAACAAACGGAGAGTGAGTCCACAGTAATGAATGGTGCTCTTCAAATGGGTAAGTCCAAGCTGATGGACTGGACATTGAATAAAGAAATCAATCTTCTCTAGTGTAATAAGAATGGATACCCTTACCGCAACTGATGGATGTCAGCGACAGCAGATCATGTGAGCTTGGATAGCCGGATCGATACGTGGCCCAGACGTTGGAAGAAACCCGGGATCTCCAGTGGAAGCTCCAAATAATCTTGTGACACAACGATTCAAGGCAGACGGATAAATGGGGAGCACCCCTCTAATTGTATCTGTTTTGAAGACACCAGTATTCCCGGGACTGCTGGATTGTGGGTGTTCCATATGTGCTGAGAATTCTGTTGATTAATGTGCCTCCGATATTTTCCCAAGACAAATTCCTGACTCTCAGCTGCCTTCCCCTCAGATACTCATCTGAAGGGAAGGCAGCTGAGAGTCAGCGATTTGTCTTGAGAAAATATCGGAGGCACATATGGAACACCCATAATCCAGCAGTCCCGGGAAAACTGGTGTTTTCAAAACAGATACAGTTAATGGGGTGCTCCCCATCTAGCCGTCTGCCTTGAATCGTTGGAGTTTTCACTGGAGATCCTGGGTTTCTTCCAACGTCTGGGCCACGTATCGATCCGGCAATCCAAGCTCTCATGATCCGCTGTCGCTGACATACGGTACATCAGTTGCGGTAAGGGTATCCATTCTTACTACACTAGAGAAGATTGATTTCTTTATTAGATGTCCTGCCCATCAGCTTGGTTTACCCATTTGAAGATCACCATTCATTACTGTGGACTCACTCTCCATTTGTATGCTTTGGACTAGATCTAGGTCATTTTGACTAAATCTGCCTTCACTTTTTTTATATATTAGGTTAGACTTCCTTGTTCTTCTTATACTGAATGATTATTATCATGTGGGACTTTCTTACTCATTTAGTTTTGAATGATTTTTAGAACGTTCATCCTTTTATGTGTATTCTTGATTTACATAAGGGTTAGCGCTACATATGGGTACAGTGTTGCATGACCACACAATTGTCATTCACAGTGTGACAGTGCTGAAAATTGGCCTGGGCAGGAAGGGGGTGAAAGTGCCCAGTATTGAATTGGTTTACCCCTTAAGGACCGCCGCATGTACATATACGTCGTCAGAATGGCACGTACAGGCACATTGGCGTACCTGTACGTCCCTGCCTAGACGTGGGTCCGATCGGGACCCCCCCGGTACTTGCGGCAGTCCCCGTGGCTGTCCGAGCGATCCGGGATGAGGGGGCGGCTGTTTGTTTTTGTCCGCCCCCTCCGGATCGCTCCCAGCCAATGCGCGTCCTCCCCCCGTGTGTCACTTCCTCTGCCTGTGTAAACACAGGAAGGGGAAAGTGATGTAATCTCTCCTCTCGGCGGTATTTTCAACCGCCGCTGAGGAGAGAAGACAGCACAAGTTAGTCTGCACCAACACTACACTGACACTAGTGACACATAGGCACATTAACCCCCCCGATCACCCCCCGTCACTGTGTCACTGAATGCAGTGATCATATATTTACTGATCACTGCATTTAGTGTCAGTGTGACAGTTAGTGTGACAGACAGTTAGTGTTAGGTTCAGGGTAGCCCCTGTACCCCCCAATAAAGTTTTAACCCCTTGATCACCGCCCTAGTTAACCCTTTCACCCCCTATTGCCAGTGTCACTAAGCGATCATTTTTCTGATCGCTGTATTAGTGTCACTGTTGCCGCTAGGTAGCTATATTTTTTTTTTTTTACTAAAGACATGTGGCTGAATACATTTTGGCCTAAATGTTTGACTAAAATTTAGTTTATTCGATTTTTCTTATAACAAAAAGTAAAAAATATACATATATATTTTTTTAAATGTCGCTCTATTTTTGTATATAGCGCAAAAAATAAAAATCGCAGAGGTGATCAAATACCACCAAAAGAAAGCTCTATTTGTGGGAAGAAAAGGACGCAAATTTTGTTTGGGAGCCACGTCGCACGACCGCGCAATTGTCTGTTAAAGCGATGCAGTGCCGAATTGTAAAAACACCTCTGGGCATTTAGCAGCATATTGGTCCGGTCCTTAAGTGGTTAAAGAGATATTAAAGTCTTGTTTGTTATTTTAGCAGCTTGCTGTGGGGGCATCTAAGCAGGCACGCTCCCGACCCGCGGCTCTGGCTCTGTGTATCCATTCACACACGGTGCCGCAACTTGGCCCAGCCCCCTCTGTCTCCTGATTGGCTCACGATTGACAGAATTAGAAGCCAATGGCTCCTGCTGCTGCCAAAAGCCAGTCAGGAATGTGAGTCCCCAGATAAACAAGGCTCTCTTGGACATCGTTGGATTGCACCCGCCGCTCTGCGGGGATCCCGTGCGAGTGCCCGGCGGCAACGATCGCTGCCAGGCAGTAACTGAGCTGGGACGTTGAGCGGGGACGTGGAGCTCTGTATGTAAACACAGAGCTCCACGTCCTGTCAGGGAGAGAGGAGATCGATTGTGTCCCTTGTACATAGGGACACAATCGGTCACCTCCCCCAGTCACCCCCCCTCCCCCCACAGTTAGAACACTCATAGGACACACATTTAACCCCTTCCCCGCCCCCTAGTGGTTAACCCCTTCACTGCCAGTCACATTTATACAGTAATCAATGCATATTTATAGCATTGTTCACTGTATAAATGTAAATGGTCCCAAAAATGTCAGAAAAGTTTCCGAAATGTCCGCCATAACGTTGCAGTCCCAATAAAAAAATCGCAGATCGCCGCCATTAATAGTAAAAAAAAATAAAAAATGCCATAAACTATCCCCTATTTTGTAAACACTATAAATTTTGCGCAAACCAATCGATAAACGCTTATTGCATTTTTTTTTTTTACCAAAAATATGTAGAAGAATACGTATCGGTCTAAACTGAGGAAAAAAATATTTTTTTTATATATTTTTTTGGGTTATTTATTATAGCAAAAAGTAAAAAATATTGCATTTTTTTAAAAATTGACGCTCTATTTTTGTTTATAGCGCAAAAAATAAAAACCGCAGAGGTGATCAAATACCACCAAAAGAAAGCTCTATTTGTGGGAAAAAAAGGACGCCAATTTTGTTTGGGAGCCACGTCGCACGACCGCGCAATTGTCAGTTAAAGCGACGCAGTGCCGGAAGCTTAAATTTTGTCTGGGCAGGAAGGGGGTGTAGGTGCACAGTAGGCAAGTGGTTAAGGCAATCCCTGAGGCCCCGTACACACGACCGAGCTTCTCGGCAGAATCCAGCGAGAATCTCGCTGGGAGACATATTCTGCCGAGTAACTCGGTCGTGTGTACACTTTCGGCGAGCATCCCGTCGGGAAGCTCGTCGAGCCAAAATAGAGAGCAGGTTCTCTATTTCCTCGTTGTTCAATGAGGAAATTTGGCTCGACAAGCTTTCCGACCGCTCATCGGGAACCTCGTCGGGCGGAACGATGAGTTTAGCCCGACGAGGTTCTCGGACGTGTGTACAGATGAGACACTTGTGTTCAGAAATAATCAGTAGAGTTCCTTCTGTGAGATGTTTTATCCCATGACACTTGTACACATTTGTAACTGATGCATGTTTGCATTCAGAAGGACATACAGAGCCTTTGCCCACTCCACCAGTCCCGGTAACAAAATGGCATTCTGCCGAGCACACAGCGGGCCCCGTGCATGCTCATTAACCCTTACATTCAGTACCTAGTGATCAAGCCTTAGATCTTCATAACACTAGTCAGTTCCCAGTGACCAGAGGAGACGGACAGCTAGGGAGAGACTCAGGGCACCAACCCCCCCTCTATATGGGAGGACCTGTCACCTTACTAGGTACCAGGCCAAACAACTGGTTGTTTTAACTGTTCTTCCCTTTGTTACCCTTGGCAAATTCCTCCTCTTTTTTTGCCTTGAGAGTTAACCTTTTGTAGTGCTGTTACACATACCCCATAGTGCTTTTACAGACCAGGTTCTTTAGGAATATGCCCAGACCCTACATACAACCCCTTGAACAACATCAGGCTCGGCTCATTGTAGTTGGAACAACTTTACCGAACACTTAGCATTACATATGCAACAGGGTGAAACAACCTTTCCCAATCCAACTCTAATTGTGTCCTTTTTTTCCCACAAATAGAGCTTTCTTTTGGTGGTATTTGATCATCTCTGCGGTTTTTATTTTTTGCGCTATAAACAAAAATAGAGCGACTATTTTGAAAAAAATGCAATATTTTTTACATTTTGCTATAATAAAAATCCCCAAAAAGATATAAAAAAACGTTTTTTTTCCTCAGTTTAGGCCGATACGTATTCTTCTACATATTTTTTGTTAAAAAAAATCACAATTAGCGTTTATTAATTGGTTTGCGCAAAATGTATAGCGTTTACAAAAAAGGGGGTCGTTTTATGGCATTTTTATTATTATTATTATTTTTTACTAGTAATGGCGGCGATCAGCGTTTTTTTCGGTACTGTGATATTATGGCGGACACATCGGACACTTTTGAAACATTTTTGGGACCATTGGCATTTTTATAGCGATCAATGCTATAAAAATGCATTGTATTACTATAAAAATGCCATTGGCAGTGAAGGGGTTAACACTAGGGGGCAGGGAAGGGGTTAAGTGTGGTCCTGGTGTGTTCTAACTGTATGGGGGGGGGTGGCCTCACTAGGGGAAATCACTGATCTTCTGGACAGAAGATCAGCGTTTCCCCCGCTGACAGGAACAAGAGGTTCCCCGCTCTGTAACGAGCAATCGCGGGTGCCCGGCGGTGATCGTACCCGCCGGGCACGCGCGCGCCCGACAAGCTGCTAAAGGCAGGACGTAGAGCTACGTGCTCCCGCGTAGCAGTGCCACTGTCCCGCAGTAATATGACGGCGGGCGGTCGGCAATCCGTTAAAAGGGTCACTAAAGGAAAAATATTTTTTAGCTAAATGGCTTCCTTTACCTGAATGCAGTGCTGTTTTCATGTCCTCATTGTTCGTTTTTGCTTTGATGTTGCTGTAATTCCTCTCTGATCTCCACACTTCCTGGTTGTCTGTTTCCTGATAACCACAGTACTGGGAGATTTCTGACTGTGGTCACTAATCAAGGAGGTGTATGTAAAACCCCTCAGCACCAATCCAGTTTGGTTTTACAAACCATCACTGCCCTCTATTGGCTCTCTGGCTCTGTACATCAGAGAGACAGGAAACAGCAAAAACTAAACTGAAAGTGCAAGCACATTATATGCTTGATTTTCATCTATTTTTAATCATTTTTAAAAGGAATCCGTTTTATGTCTATATATATCCTGTAAACAGTCATTTCAGCAAAAACAAATTTCCTTTACAACTCCTTTAACAGAATTGTATTAATTAATTTTATTAATATAAAGGTTTGATTAGTTATGGGGGGTGTCCTTTTTATAAACATTAAGACAAATTATGGTAAAAACTATAGAAAATATACAGAAGTTAGTAAAAAGTACTTGCTAATGAAAGGTCCTCAGACAGTGTGAATTTGTTGGAGAACTGGACCAGGAACTTGAAGAGAGGTAAGGGTTGAGATTCAGCTCAAGAGACAACTGAGTCACCTGGGGTGCCCTCAAGCGTCCCCGGAATAGACTGATAAATCTATAAAAGATGAGCACACCACAGTACTAGTCGAGTCCAGATGATTTTTATTCTACATGACAAAGTGAATTTTCATGTCCTGTAGAATACAAATCAACTGAACTTGTGCAGTGTTGTTGCACCTTTTATCTTTTCTACATTCCACAGACAGTGTGAACACCATGTGAAAAATATCCAATTCTAGCTTTTGATAATATTGTGGCTTTCTATTCCTTAAAGAGGACCAAACGGGTCAAAGCTACAGGTTGACCTTAAAGTTTACCTGCCCAAAAATCCAAAATATGTGTGATGTGTGTCTTCTATCTTTTAGTTTAATAAAAATCTTACATCGCCCATTGCCTCCCTCCTGTCCTATTCCGCCTGCCGCGGTAATCTTTCAGTGCCGTGGAGGTTAATTGAATTGAGAAGCTTTCATCTGGACTATGCCCTCCCTTTCCACCCACTTCCTCCATTAATAGAAGCCATACTACAGCTTCTATAAGGCCCCATTCACACTGGGGCGGTTTGCAGGCGCTATTGCGCTAAAAATAGCACCTGCAAACTGACCTGAAACAGCAGCTGCTGTTTCTCCAGTGTGAAAGCCTGAGGGCTTTCACACTGGAGCGGTGCGCTAGCAGGACCACTCCAAAAGTCCTGCTAGCCGCATCTTAGAAGCGGTGAAGGAGCGGTGTATTTACCGCTTCTTCCCATTGAAAGCAATGGGAAACCACGGCTATACCGCCGGCAATGCGCCTCCTGTAGAGGCGCATTACTAGCGGTATTAACCCTTTTTAGGCCGCTAGCAGGGAGTAAAACGGACTACCCCCGCAAGTTCCAACAGTAAAGCACCGGCTAAAAATAGCGGTGCTTTACCGCCACCGCACCTCCCGCCCCAGTGTGAAAAGGGCCTAAATGTAGCAGGATCTCTGAGTGGAGACAGCAGACATTTCAATGATTCTCCACTGTCCTGTTCTCCCTGATGTCTCGAGCTGTGGGCAGTCCCTTGGTGGCATCACATACAATGCAGGGCTTAACCCTGCATTGTACAGTGCCTTGAAAGAGTATTCATACCCCCTTTAAAATGTGAAAAATGTTGTCATGTTTCAACCAAAACCATAAATACTTTATTGGGATTTTATGTGATAGACCAACACAGTGTCACATAATTGGAAGTGGAAGGGAAATGATAAATGGTTTTCCCGATTTATTTATTTGTAAAAAAAAATATATATATACAAAAAGTGTGGTGTGCACTTATATTCAGCCAATACTAGTCCATACTTTGTAGAACCACCTTTTGCTGCAATTACAGCTGCAAGTCGTTTTGGGGATGTCTCTACCAGCTTTGCACATCTGGAGAGTGAAATTTTTGCCCATAAGAGAGCTGGTCCACGTGGTCAAGGCAAGGAAGAGTCCTTCCATTCGCCTTGGCATGGAGTTGCTAGGGAGGATGGTGGCTTCTTTCGAAGCAGGTTCCCTATGCTCAGCAAGGCTGTTGCAAACAGCATTCTGTCTACTTTGAACAAGAAAATCCAAGCCTTACATTATCAAAGGTATCTGGCCCCAAAGGTACACCAGAGTCTCAGTTGGTGGTTGGTAACCAGGGATGAGTCGAACACCCCCTGGTTCGGTTCACATCAGAACCTTCGAACGGACCAAACGTTTGCGCGAACTTAAGAAACCCCATTGAAGTCTATGGGACTTGAACGTTCGAAAACAAAAGTGCTAATTTTAAAGGCTAATATGCAAGTTATTGTCCTAAAAAGGGTTTGGGGACCTGGGTCCTGCCCCGGCCCCCAGGGAAAAAATAAAGTTTTAAAAATGGCAGTTGTTTCGGTAGCAGTGATTTTAATGATGCTTAAAGTGAAAAAAAAAAGTGAAATATTCCTTTCAATATAGTACCTGCTGGGTGTCTATAGTATGCCTGTGAAGTGGTACATGTTTCCCGTGTTTAGAACTGTCCCTGCACAAAATTACATTTCTATAGACAAAAAGTCATTTAAAACTGCTTGCGGCTTTAATGTAATGTCGGGTCCTGGCAATATGGATGAAAATTGAGAAAAATGGCATGGGTACCCCCCTCCCCCCAGCCCATTACCAGGCCCTTCGGGTCTTGTATGGATATTAAGGGGAACCCCGTATCCAACTTAAAAAAAGGAAATACATTTTCTTGTGAAAAAAAAAGGAAAGGCGTGGGGCCCCCAGGCCCTATATACTTTGAACAGCAGTATACAGGCAGTGTAAACAAGACAGGGACTGTAGGTTTGTTAAAGCGGAGGTTCACCCAAAAATCAACTTTCTGACATTAGATCCAGCATACTGCTAACATCTGCAGTATGCTGGGGGTTTTTTTTTTTTTTTAGTTGTACTTATCGTTTTATGAGCCATTGTTATCCGGCTCCAAACGGGGAATCCTGCGGGAAATGGGCGTTCCTAAGCCAAGAGGAGTTGATTGACGGGCTGCTAAGGCGTGTCTACCCTTCCAAAAATACCCGAGTGGAAGCAGCCCGTCAATCAACTCCTCTTGGCTTAGGAACTCCCATTCCCCGCTCGGAGCCGGATAACAACGGCTCATAAAACGATAAGTAAAAAAAAAAAAAACAGCATACTGCAGATGTTAGCAGTATGCTGGATCTAATATCAGAAAGTTGATTTTTGGGTGAACCTCCGCTTTAAGTAGAATAAGTTTGTAATTTGCAAGTAGGAGTCGTTTGTAAGCTGGATGTTTGACAGTAGGGGCCTGCCATATATACTGAATTTAGCGGTTTGGCTGTTAAGCCCACATTCTAAAGAATCAGGGGCTTTCAAGGTCAGTAGTAACTACCCTGATTAATGCAGAAAACCAAGGATGGCATCCTCAGAAGTATGTCATAGGTAGAGTTCTTGCCTTCCTACAATTAGGAATGGAAATTAAGCTAGCCTTAAGTTCTATCAAGGGTCGGATGCCGGCCTTGTCAGTGCTTTTTTTTTTTTTTTCTACTCCGGGACTGTATAAAATGCCAGTTAGATCACCCTTGTGCCTGTGGGATTTTGATCTAGTTTTGTCAGCGGTACAAAGACACCCCTTAGAACCTTGGTGTTCTTTATTGCGGCAACCTCCACAAGAGTTTTCAGAGTTTGGCAGTTTTCTTTTCTTTTGTAAAGAGCCATTCTTATGTATTCATAACGATAGGGTGGTGGTGAGTCCTCAACCATACTTTTTTGCCTAAGGTATCTAATTTCATCCGAATCCAGATGTTTCCCTGCCTCCCCCCCCCCCCCCCTTTTGTTTTTTTTTTCCAGAACCTTGTTCTGCAAAAGGAAGGTTATTACATTCTCTCCTTGAAGTGGAAGCAGTTAAGGTCTATATAAAGGGAACAGCTACAGAAAAATGATGCTCTGTTGGGCTGTCAGAAAGCCCTAGGAAGGGGTAGGCAGCGTTGGAATCAATGTTTTCAAATGGATTCGTCAGGTTGTTATTCAGGCTTGAAAAGAAGGGTTTGGCGTTTTCAAGTTAGAGTGCACTCTACCAGGGCAGTAAGTGCTTCATGGTGTGTGTATTAGACTATCTGCGCTAAACCCCTGGTAAAAAAACAATTCTATCTATCTATCTATCTATCTATCTATCTATATAAGGCAGGGGTGTCCAAACTTTTTTTTAAAGAGGGCCACATTTGATGAAGTGAACATGCTCGAGGGCCGACCATATTGCCTGACATTCTTTGAACATTTAAAATTTGATCTAAGTGTGTTCGTCCAATCACTAATACACGGCCCAAGAAGAATTATTTTGCCTTTTGTGGCTGTGTGTGGTGAAGAGATGAGCTCGGGCAATAAACAGAACAGTCATCCAATGGCATCCCAGGAAACGGGACTTCCTATTACAGACCCCGCCGAGTAAACAGGAGATTCTCTTTATGTAATATGACGGCGCTCGTCCTGTCCCCTCCGAGGCAGCACCGATAAATACAGTATATATCTTTTGTGGCCCCCAGGGCACATGTGAGGCTGCAATGGCTATACATATCCCAATCCCCAGGGGGGCCATATTAAATCACCAGGGGGGCCACAATTGGCCCCCGGGCCGGACTTTGGACATGCCTGATATAAGGGATGAGCCAAACAACCCCCCCCCCCTGTTCGGATCGCACCAGAACCGTCGAACGGACCGACCGTTCGCGCAAACTTTTAGAACCCCGTTTGAAGTCTATGGGATTCGAACGTTCAAATTCAAAAGTGCTAATTTTAAAGGCTAATATGCAAGTTATTGTCGTAAAACCGGTTTGAGAAGGGAACATTGCCCGAGGGAACATGTATCAAAGGAAGGAAAAAGTTTTTAAAAACGGTCGTTTTTTCTGGAGCAGTGATTTTAATGATGCTTAAAGTGAAAAAAAAAAGATTCCTTTTAAATATCGGACCTGATGGGTGTTACTATAAGAAAAAAGTAATTTAAAACTGCTTGCGGCTCCAATGTAATGTCTGGTCCCTGCAATATGGATGAAAATCATTGAGAAAAATAGCATGGGTTTCCCCTCCCCCCAGGTCATTACCAGCCCCTTTTGGCCCTATATACTTTGAACAGCAGTATACAGGCGGTGCAAACAAGACAGGGACTGTTGGTTTGTTGTTAAGTATAATCTGTTTGTGTAGCTTCAGCCAAAAAATCAATTTTTTTAAGCTTTTTGGAAAACATAGAGCAGTGAGTGTGCAGTGAGGTAGGGTAGTACTGTAGTGACGTTGTACAAAACAGCCATGCGATTATTGGCTATCACTGCTGTGGTTTTTGATGCCCCTCGGCCTCCTGACTGTGTTTTTAAAGGTTCAACTTCACATCTATGCGATGCATCAGAGTATGTGCCTTGCTGCAGAACAGCCTATTAATTTGAGAATTAACTGCCTGCCACCCCTCAATAGCACCCTTTTTTTTAGCATGCATTTTTTTTTTGTGATTCTATTTTTATTTTTTAAATTGCAGTAATGTGCAGGGCACCATGTGCCCCAAATATAGCACAGGCTATCCCCCGGGGCACATGACGTCCTGCACATTACTGTGATTTTGTGGCTTCAGTTAATTTCGCTGGCTGGTTGATGTCTAAGGGCTATCTTTTGGATTCAGGCTTTATATACTTGGCTGTAGTACATTGAACATTTGTATACCTTTACTACAACCTCTCTTCCCTGCCCCAGAACAAATGCTAATTTGCTAACCATTAGGATTGGTTTCCATACCTATGGTGCATCTCCATAACCGTCAATATAAACAGAGGGAGCTTTCTCTGGTGGATTTTGGAGACTTTTCCTACTACATTTGGAACTTCCTTTTACTATCCCATCGGCATATGCAACTTGGAGTATTCCGAGGCAATTTGGATGGTTGGCACCCATTTTGACAATGTAATATATTTTTCTACTGCTAATTTCTTCTGCCTGTCCTGAGGAAGCCCAAAGGCGAAACACGTAGACGATGCACAGAGGATATTTTCCATATCATATATCCTATATGGTTTTCTTTTATCGCTCTGTTTTGTAAAAAAAAATGTATTTTTTGATATTCCCGTCTTGCCTCTAAAGTCTGACCATTAATTACCATCCTTTGAGTAATTTTTTTATGTCTTCCAAATTTACGGATGTGCTCCCACTGACCCGTAACATTTTTTGATTCATGTGTGTTTATAAAAAGTGTGTGTGTGTAAATAACCCTGTGCTGCCAATATACAATATAGCTGCGAACACGGCTGGTTGGAACAAGCAAAAACAAATAGGTATATAAGTGTAGCGCTAAAACAATACAAAATATGATACCAAGTATTGTATACAATGAATAGATGACACAAATAGTGATAACTAACAGTGACAAAGTAGTGATTTCTCACTGTAACATAAACAATCCAATAAAAATGTAACATAAAATGGTACACTAAAGTCTGTAAAGAAATGAATAGTCCACCAAGTGCCGAGAAGAAATGAAATATAAAAATGAAAAAGAGGAAACAACTTCCAAGTGTTTCATGCGAACACAGAATCGTGGCTTCTTGTGCAAAGTGTGATGACCCACCACCAGTAAAATTGTGAGCTTACCGGAAGGGATGGACTCAGGGGGACTTATGTCTCTGTGAATGAAACCTGTGAAAAATTGTGAGTGCTGCAATTAAAAAAAAAAAAAAATATTCAGTTCATACAATTTGTGTAACAAAAATAATTGCGCTAACCCAAAAAGTGAATTTTTAACTGTTCATAGGCAAAAATACGATAAATGATGGCCAATAAATAGCAAAAAATAAATGAAACTAATGAAGAAACCATAAATTTGCTCGGGTGGAGCTACAGTGTCTGATGTCACCATGCACCAGCTGGTCTGTCTTGAGCCACGGCTGTTATTTGAAATCTGTTTTTGTTGGATGTCAGTATCGTTTTTTAGAAATAAAGCCTTAAAGGGGTTGTAAAGGTAAAAGTTTTTTCACCTTGATGCATTAAGGTGAAAAAACATCTGCGGATTAGAGGCCCCCCGAACCCCCCCTTTACTTGCCTGACCCCCACGCAGGCTTCTCGCCAGTCTTCCCGGCTCATTCATTGGTTGATTGAAAGCAGCGCAGCCATTGGCTCACGCTGCTGTCAATCACATCCAATGACACGGCGCACCTGCGAGAACTTAACACCATAATTGCTCGCCTGAAGGTGTTGAGTCCTTGCGGGGGAGCCGGGACAGTCACCGAGGGACCCCAGAAGACCAGGTCGGGGCCACTCTGTGCAAAACAAGCTGCACAGTGGAGGTAAGTATAACATGTTATTAAAAAAATATATATATAACGTTAGTAATCCTTTAAACATAGTACTACACCATGAAGTTTATTCTTTATCCTTCCTAAATCGCCCTTGGGAGTGAGCCTTGCCTTACCAAAGCCTACGAGGAATATCGCAGCAGGGGAACAGCAGTAGCAAGAGGAGTGGTCCTGGTATCGGAGGAACCCGTGGATACACCGTCCCTGGCTAACTGATCCCTATTGCATAAGCCCATATTATCTCTATAACTTGAGATCCAACATATCTGGTAAGCGGAGTTGATTGTTTGATGGACAGAACATGCGATTAACCTTCTGTCAAGCCATTTGTTTTTACTGGTCTGCAAAGCAATTTATGGACTGAATGGTTTCCTTATTAGTTTCATAAATTTTTTGCTCATTATTGCCAATCGCTTATCATTGTATTTTTGCCTATAAACAGTTATAAGTTCACTTTTTGGGTTAGTGCAATTATTTTTGTTACACAGTAAGTTCTTCATGGGCAGTGCATCACCAAGCCTCAATCACTCAGATTTGCAAGCCCGCAACTTGGTCGTCAGTGCATACGTTCACTAGATTCTATCAGGTGGATGTAAGACGGCAAAAGGATGCTGCCTTTTGGCGCAGTGTACTGCAGGCAGCAGTATAGGTCCTCGAGTCCTCGAGATGGCGGCCTGCTTTTATTTGTTTCCCTCCCCTCAGAAGGCATTGCTTTGGGACATCCCACATAGTAATTGCTATGGCTGCTCTGTGTTCCGTGATGTGCGATAAATAAAATAGGATTTTTTTATAACAGCTTGCCTGTAAAATTCTTTTTGTTGGAGTACATCAAGGGACACAGCGCTCCCTCCCCTCTTATTGGGATACTTATTGCTTGGCTACAAAAACGGAAATAATCCCTGAAAGACGGGGTTGTATAGGGAGGGACAGCAAGTCTTTGATTGCAACAGTGTCCATCACCTCACGGTGGCCTATAACCCACATAGTAATTACTATGGCTGCTCTGTGTCCCATGATGTACTCCAAGAAAAGGATTTTACGGGTAAGCTGTTATAAAAATCCTATTTTTTTTGTTTGTTTTTA
The DNA here is from genome assembly GCA_029574335.1 of Rana kukunoris. NCBI lineage: Eukaryota > Metazoa > Chordata > Amphibia > Anura > Ranidae > Rana > Rana kukunoris. The sequence continues at coordinate 116,605,238 of CM056051.1, read as the reverse complement.
TAGGTGTTGGTAGTGGTACCATAAATAATAATTTTAGGGGTTTGGCAAGGCTAATATTTGGGAACTGTATTTTTTTTTTTATTTGAGGAAAAAAGCAGAAAGATATTGGCGCTTTGGCATGTGTGTGAGCGCATGTACTAACTGCATTCCACAGTTGCAGAAAAAAAACATCACCACTTATTCATCAAATGCGTCATAAAAAAATGTAATTAAAATCAAAGGAAAGCTTCATACAGGTCACATGGTGGAATTCCCATGTTGCACTAATTCTGGATACCTGTAATTGTTGGGAGTCTCCATAAGGACTAAAAATAACACTTCTTTCATCAGGAGTCTCGTCATCTTGTACTTTTGCAGAAACTAGCAAGAAGTGAATGAGTTCAGTCTGCCAAAAACGTTTCTGCGTGTAAGGATATGGGTAGTGTGGTACAACTATCCATAGAATACTTTACTTCTTTAACCCCTTCCCACCCTCTCCAGCATTATTTTAAAACGTTTGGAACAACCGTGGGGTGGGAAGTATTGACGATCATGTGACACCCCCCCCCCCATCACTGGGGTCACATGGTCGAAGGCTGGTCCCGCTAGCTACTGTGTGCATGAAGCCTTTGATGGCTTCTTTGTCCAGTCACAGTCTACAAATGGTCCATAAATTACCTGAGCTCAGAGGAGGCAGGTTTAATGATAATGGGCAGCAGCCTTAGTAAATTTAAAGGCAGAAAATGGGGTTGCCATCCAGCCCTAGTCTGGGTTTTCAATCATGTATCTGGGTTTCAGACTGCCTAAAACTTGAACATATTATTCAGACAGACTGTGGCTTCCCAACATAGGTGTGGGCACACCCTAATCGCCTCATGTGGTGCAGATTCCCCGTACTGCCCAGCTCCCCCCCACCCCCACCCTTAACTCAGAGCTGTCCAGAGGCGACTCTAGGGGGGAGCGTCCCCAGTCAGCTCTGTGGGGCATTCCTCCCCCTCCCTCTGCTCGCTGACACTGCATAATGCAAGCGTTCACACAACCACAGCTGCCCGATCTGCTCCCTGCATCCTCATTGGCACAGAGAAGAGTGAGTTGAAGAAAGGACTCCATGAGCACTGTGGGGGAGGGGGGGCCCTAGCCTTCATCTCAGTTACTGAAAAAACAGACTGATTTCTCACGTCCTTAGGACAGGAGAACCACCCTGAAAATTCCAAGAGTGGTGACTGCAAGCTGAGCCGAGTGTCAGTCTATGACACTCTTTTACAGCCCAGCGAGTCCAGCCACCCCCCCCCCCCCCACTCTCCTCACATACGAGCAGGGAGGAATACAGCTCCTCCTCCTCCTCCTCCTCCTCCTCCTCCTCCTCCTTTCAGTCCCGCCCACACTATCTCGGTGTGCTGTATCTGAAGAGAGGGGATGTGTGTTCAGGAAATATGAAAATCAGCAGCATGTGACTGATGCCTGAGATTCTAGCCTGGGCCGTGGGTAAGTGTGTGCACTGCAGACTGCAGTACACTGTAATCACTGAACTGCATTATCTCCATCCCTTCTCTCCCCCATCTGTCTCCCTCCCCTCTCCTGTTCTTTCAAGACATTCACAATTTACTTTCTGTAACGGTCACCACCGTTTACGATATTCCATTCCATCTCCCCACGACAGCTTATCCGATAGTCCGACAGACATCAGACAAGACCCGTTTCATTTCCCAGAATAAACGAGACAACACAAGCTCTGGTACTGGTTCCAAAATGAATGAATGGATCCTTTAATGGCAAATTAGCTTTCTTATATACAGTACAAGCATGTTACAGTTAATCACAGGGACAAAGACACACTCCACCCACACATCACAGAATGGGGGGGCTTCATACACATTCTTTTAGTTAATGACATTCCGATGAGTTAGCTGCTGGCTTTTAATAAACACTCACTTACCTGCTCCTGCGTTCCAGCGATGCGTCGACCGGGGCTCCGCTCCTCTCCCCCCCTCCCCGGCCGGCGTCTCCATCCCGACTATGGGCACCCAGCCGTGACAGCCTTCGGCTTCACGGCTGGGCACCCACTGCGCATGTGCGCGCGGCACGGCTTGTCTCTGATTGGACAGGCGATCGCATGGGACCTGTCATGTGTCCCATGCGTTCGCCTACAGGGAGGGGCTGGTGTAGGCGATTAAGGCTTAATCGCCTTACCAGCCCCTCGGCGGAAGCAGGAAGTGGGACAGGAAGTCCCACTCCTCCTGAAGCCCCCACTCCCCTCCCCCCCCCCCCCGAAAAAAAATTACATGCCAAATGTGGCATGTAAGGGGGAGGGGATTAAGGGAAACTTCATTTTTAGGGTGGAACTCCTCTTTAATTACTACTCATTACCCAGACGGTCTGGCGCCGCATTTAGAGGGGTTAATTACTACAGCTTGACAAGTCACATTCCACATCTTAACAGTGTCATTAGCATACACAATAAACAGGTCTTAGGAGCAGACCTAATTAGCACAATGGACACAAAACAGTATTAGCATCACACAATGGAATGTCTAGGAGCAGACTCAATTAACACCTCAAAAACATGTGTGCCCACATTAAATGAAAACACTCTATTGACCTGTCGGAGTCCGACTTAACAACTTGTAATATTTAAAGATATCCTGCAAAACATGAATTATCAGTAATGTCCCATCCCATGTAATTTATCATTATCATTTCTCAGTCACCCTATGCCCAAAAGGGGCACAGGATGACCCTAGACCCAAGAGTCATTAGTGATGCTGGCACTCGAGTACCCCCCATCCTTCAAAAGTCTCTGGGTGTCACGGGCCATTCTGTTACACTTTCACTTTCAGTTAGGCAGGTAATATACCGTGCAAATTTCTTTCCTACATCCACAGATTGCAGGAAAGAAACTTGCATGATTCCCCCATCAACACAGACAGTGCTGACAGGGGAATATCCCTCCTGCCCAGCAATTGTATTCTCCCGACAAACAGTGATTCTCACTAGTGGCTATACAGCAACCACTAGTGATAATCATAAGAGAATCTGCTCAATAATAGTTCAAATCTCAGCCAGTTCCTGCTGAACCAGCTGAGATTTAAACTGTCTATGGCTGGTCTTAGCTCTTAGGCAGCCCATACATTGATCACTTTTTAGGTTGAATGAAAAAAAAAATGATCCAATTCCCCCATCTACACATTATAGGTGGATGGGGGAATCCTCCCAGTGTGGACCAGTGCTGGAATAACCAGAGTTGCTGTCCTGTCCCGGCTATTCACAGCGCTGGTCTCTGTCTCCTTGGCATCGGCGGCAGCACATTGGAACCCAGTGCTGGTTACTTTATGGGGCTGATGTACAGGAGGGCCAGCACAATTTGTTGTTAGAGATGGGCTGGGCATGTTCAAAAATCCACATGCCAGAGCCTGCCAGGAAGCCCACACTGCACAGCGCTAATCACAGGCAGTGAGAGATTTCCCGGTCCACAGCTCTGCACCGATCAGGAAATGTCTCACTGCCTGTGATTAGCACTGTGGAGTGTTGGCTTCCTGGGGGGATTGGGCATGTGGGATTTCAAACACACCCGAGCCCATCTCTATTGGTTGTAGACAGTTGAGCTCCCTGCAGGTTGCTTAGCAGCAGTGGAGCCTTCTCTGACATGCTGATCGGGATGCAATCCAGGTGATGCTCCCAGTCAAATCCTAGTGTTAAATATCAGAGATTTTATTGATCGAAGCCCACACTTTACAGGCATAGAGCCCACAATTTACAGGAAGAGACCACACGGCTGCGGAACATACGTTTTGATTATATATATATATATATATATATATATAAATGTGTGTGTGTGTGGTTGTACCCTTGATGCTAATAAATACTGTATTTATTAGATCTGACTGGGAGCATTACCTGGATCACATCCCGATCAGCATGTCAACAGAGAAGGTTATACAGCATTACTGCTGCTAGGTGACCAGCTGGGGGCTCAGCTCTCTATAACCACTAGTGCCAGTTTTCCCCTGCATGCATCCATAATGTCACCAGCACTAGGTCCTAATAGACTGCCGCCACTGCCAAGGAGACAGATGCCAGACCAGCGCTGTCAATAGCAGGGACAGGACAGCTGGGGAACCCCACAGTGGCAGAACACCAGGGCTCGGTGGCTAGACAACCTTTGCAACCCTGAAAGTTCTCCCGCTGCTTTGGACCCTTATATTTTCTTGGTGTGCTGGTGACATATATCTCTTGTTTTCTGCCACCCTGGGGGGCCCCAGTATAGCAGGAAGGGAGCTCACTGCAGAACATGTAAAAGGGCCCATTGTGGGATCGTAGTAAAGGGCCCCAGGAGATATATATATATATATATATATATATATATATATATATATATATATATATATATATATATATATAGCATTTTATAGTTGGCCCCCCTACTTTTGTCCCTGTCCCCCAATGTGCCCCCCCCCCTAAATATGAAAGCTGGAGACGACACTGGAGCTGTCAGCTTCCCTCCTTTGCTCTTTCGCCAGTGACTGCTGTGGGCAGGTTTCCGGATGGTGAGAGCAGGAAGGGGCCTGTAAATTTGTCATTTACTGGCCCCTTTCTTTTTCTGGATGAACATGCTGAGTGATCGGTACCGATCACTCTTTTTAGTGTGTGTGTGTGTATATACACAAACACATGTGTTTGGGGTGCACACCTATGCAAGTACCACAACTGACAAATGCACAGGCGTGCTCACGATCCGGTAGAACAGAAAGGACTCAATCTGTTCCTCCCACCCATACTCCAATCCCTGGCACGCTGCGCCTCAGAAAAGGGATGTGGGGGCTAGAAATTTGAAGCCCAGTAGTCTCTCTGCAGATACATCGTGGATGAAAGATGTCAATGCCTGAGCCTCCATCCTTAGGTGAGTAAGGTCACCATCCACTGTCTATAACTGAAATCTCCCCTTCCTTTTTTCTCCTACCCCTGAGTGCACTAAGGAAGGTGGGCTTTTGGGAATGCTTATTTAAAGGGGAATGCTGGGATCTCTGATGTAAGTGGGGGGGCTTTGGTGAGCAGAGACATCAGAGTTCTTACATTACATCAGAGTTCCCCCTTTAAAAAAACATACTGCAGTTTAAATCTCTGCATTAAAGCAGAATATTGAAGCAAATGCTGATTTTGTCATTTTATCGTTTTAATAGACTTTTCAGTTTTATCTTATTTCTGGCTGAAATGTCATAATCATCCTTTTGCGTGTTGGGTTCTGTGGGTTTTTCTAGTTAGGGATGTTCAGCTTTATGTACTTCCCTTTTCATTTCTGGATGTTGGTTTAGTCCAGATGTATTATAAATACAGTGGGGAAGTCCCTTTTGTATATTTGCAGATCCTACTACTGACATATGAGAATAGGCTTCTATACTTTTTTTTTTTTTTTTGTTCTGGGTCATGTGCTTGTAAAATCCATTAAGGTGGGAAATTTTATATTTATTCTCTAAAGCGCTGTACTTTGTTAGGCTATACACATAAATGCACTTCAGGTAGTGTGCATTTATTTATTTTTTTCAAGTTTCATTCATTCGTTCTTTTATAAAATGTGTATATTTTTAAAAGTGTTTGGCAAAATCGGTTGTAAAATACTTCCTTCATGTGACAGGCAACAGTCACGCACTTCTTCTTTTTTTTTTTTTTTACTTTTAATTTAATTGCCAAAATTCATTCTTGTCTAGCTACCACAGTGGAGTGGTCAGTCACTTATGTATGATTAAATATTCATGCTTCAAGTGTATATTTAGCTTTGTATTCTAATTGTGGCAAAGCATGGTTCGATTCTGTTTTCTGGTTGATGAAATGCAATCAAAAAGATCAAATCCACAAACAATCCAATAGCCATAACTTTCCATTTGATAGATTTTTTTTATTTTTTTCACTTCAATTTAGATTGAACCTGACTAAACCTGAGTCGACTGGACAGGGCGAGAAATTTTATTAGTTTTGCATCGATTGGCAGCAGGGTTGCCAACCTCCCCGTAGCATTTTCTTTACTGACAAAACATGGAAAAATTACTGATGGAGCACATTTTTTTTTTTTACTGGCAACCTGAGAAATTACAGAAGTCCTATTGAAAACTATATTTGAACAGTATAAACATATGGAAACGCTGATAAAAGAACAAAAGTAATTTGCTAAGATTTACACTTAAAAAGTCAACACAGCATGACATTATCAGCCCCTAATATTTACTGGCCGTTGCAAAAAAAACTGTCAGTTAATTTACTGGCAGTTGGCAACCCTGACTGGCAGCCGTGTGGCACTTGGTTCATGAATACTGTTGTATTACGATTGATTGGATTATGAGATTACATAGTGGAAACAGAAATGCAATCAATAAATTATGACTGTATCTTAACTGTCGATCGAAATCAGCTTACCTGTGTGAAATATTCAATGGGTTGTTGATAATAGGTTAATTACTCCTCAGAATTCATTGATCAGAAAATAAATGTATCATTTATCCAAAGCGTGTATGAGCACCATTACTTAAGTTAAGGCCCTATGCCTGATGCACAAATGTGTACACGGAAGCGCTCCCCCAATATTTGGTTGAGAAAATAAAATGCCAAAACCCCAATCGCGTTCTTCGATCGAATAACCAAAAACTACTCCAAATCCCAAAGCCCGTTACAAGACCAAAGGAGAAAGAAGATTTGCAGTCAAAGGACCTTGACTGTGGAACACATTACCGACTAATATCCGAATGGAAATTGATCACCAGGCCTTCAGAAAAAAACTCAAGACCCACCTATTCTGAAGGATAAATAAAAGGAAAATGGATGCCAAGCGCCTTGAGGCGATTCAGTTCGCATTTGTAGCGCTATACAAGTTATTCACTAACTCACTCACAAGCTCTCTCTATTGTATACTGCTACCAGAAAAAGTATTGTCCAGTGGCAAAAAAATTGACTTAAAGTGGTTGTAAACCACTTTTTTTTACCTACAGGTAAGCCTATCTCCTAAACCTGTACAGTTTAGGAGATATTCCCCTCGCAATGCGCCGCTGATTGCAGCGGCGCATGCGCAAGGGGGTATCCACGGCGAAAGGACCGGCATCCGCCGGACCCTGACCGGATTTAAATCTCCCGCGCGCGTGTGACGTCATCGCTGCTCCAGCCAATCACAGCGATGGAGCGACGATACTCGGGAGACACGCCGAGTCAAGAAGAGATCTCGCTCGGCGTGCACCAGGTAAGTTCCCTACACCTCGTTCCAAGGTAAGTATTTCATAATGAGCTAATATGCGGTCAGGGCCGCCATCAGGGGGGTACAGGCATTACACCTGTAAGGGGTCCGGGGGTCCCCAGGGGCCCGGATGGGAACCACCCTAAAAAAAAAAAAAAAAAAATTTTTTTTTTTTTTTTTAGGGGTCCGAAGGTCCCCAGGGGCCCGGAGGCCACCAAGGGCCCCAGATGGCAAGTCCTTCTTTTTTTTTTATAAAAAAAAATATAATTTTTTTTATAAAAAATATTTTTTTAATATATTTTTCTTTTATTTTTTATTAAAGGGCCAATTTTTTTTCTTTTATTTTTTTAGAGGTCCGGAGGTCCACAGGGGCCCGGAGGCCCCCAGGGCACCGGATGGAAACCCCCCCTTTTTTTATTTATTTTCTATAAAAAAAAAATATATTTAATATATTTTTATTTTATTTTTTTTATTAAAGGGCCATTTTTTTAGGGGTCTAGGGTCCCGTAGGCCACCAGGGCCCCAGATGGCAACCCCCTATTTATTTATTTTTTTATAAAAAATATATTTTTTTATAAAAAAAATATATTTTTTAAATATATTTTTCTTTTATTTTTTATTAAAGGGCCATTTTTTTTTTTTTATATTGTTATTATTATTAAAGGGCCCAGAGGTCCCCAGGGCCCCTGGATGACAATCCTCCTTTTTTATATATTTTTTTACTTTTTTATATTATTTTATTTCTTTTTTTTAATATATAGATGCATTTTTATTAAAGGGCTCAGAGGTCCCCAGGGCCCTATGTGTCAAACCCCCTTTTTTTTTATAATTGTATTTTTTATTTTTGTTTAATAAAAAATAAAAATATAAAAAAAATATATAAAGGACCCAGAGGTCCCCAGGGCCCTGGAAGGCAACCCCCTTGTTTTTTTTTTTTATATATACAGTGCGGAAAATAAGTATTTGAACACCCTGCTATTTTGCAAGTTCTCCCACTTGGAAATCATGGAGGGGTCTGAAATTGTCATCGTAGGTGCATGTCCACTGTGAGAGACATAATAAAAAAAAAAAAAATCCAGAAATCACAATTTATGAATTTTTAACTATTTATTTGTATGATACAGCTGCAAAGAAGTATTTGAACACCTGAGAAAATCAATGTTAATATTTGGTACAGTAGCCTTTGTTTGCAATTACAGAGGTCAAACGTTTCTTGTAGTTTTTCGCCAGGTTTGCACACACTGGAGGAGGGATTTTGGCCCACTCCTTCACACAGATCTTCTCTAGATCAGTCAGATCACCCTTTTAAAGGACACAGAGGTCCCCAGGGCCCCGGACGTCTACCCCCCTTTTTTATATATATTTGTCTTTATTTCTTCTTTTTCTAAAGAGCCCCCCGCTTCTCAATTCGCGGCAGCAGCCCCCCCCCCCGCTTCTCTCAATTTCATTCGGCAGCACCCCCCCCCCCGGTTCTCTGCTCCAGGGGGCCCATGCCTGAAGCTGTGTAAGGGGCCCCAAAATTCCTGATGGCGGCCCTGTATGCGGTGCATATTGGCTCATTATGGCTTTTCCCTTGCAGGTCTAAAAGAACCGTTTTTTAAGAAAAAAACTTGCGTAGCTATCAATCAAAAAGCTGCAATGTGTTGTTGTAGAGGAGGCCAGGTATATTCCTATATAGCCTAAAATATTTTAGGGTTAAGTAGATAGTCCATTACATACTGTATAGTACTTTGTGGTTATAAAGCTCAGTTCTGTGGAATACTCCATCTTGCACGAGAAGTGTTACTTTCATAACTGGGAAGTAGGAAGGGGATTCAGTGACTTTTAACACAAGCAACATACTAATAGTCATGAGTTGAATCAAATTTGCATTGCACTGCAACTGTGAATCCCCTAGAAAACAGAGAGTTTCTCAATGAATCTGCATTTGAAGACCTATCATAATGAAACCAACTTTATTTTTAAAGATTATTCTATTCTACACACCTTATTCTTTTGAGAGAGAACCATGTGTTTTTTCCAGCTGGTGGTTATCTCATTTGGTGGTCCTACAACCTCCTAGTACATTTTCAAGGGGGTTCAGGTGAAAAACGCATACAGTAGCAACAACTTTAGAGCTTGAGGACTTGTTCAGTACAAAATTCAAACTGTACTGTATTGCACAACTCTCTGACGCACTGCACTCGCATGACAGTATTGCACAACTCCTGGCTATACTGGACCTGCAAAAAGAAATATAGCAAGCATGAAAGAAACCTTGCTCTGATCTGTCAAGCCCCCTGTGAAACGTTTAGAAAACGGCAAAACCGAAATCTAGGTGCTTTAAGGCTCGGGATGTTCTTCCTTCATCCAAAAACGGTGTCCTGAGTACTAAAACGAAAGAGCCTTGTTCACAGCATTATCAAATTTTTATATAAATATTCTCCTATATCTGATGTGTGTTTGTATACTTTAATAAAACGTCTATGAACATTGCTATGTTTATTTGGAGCCATCTAGTGACCAAATACTGGTAATGCAGATATGTTTTTCCTGAAAGAAGCACAAAAGACTAGACAGGAAGTGACTGTTTTGGGAGGAGGAGGCTGACCTTTTTCACCCAGGAGGTTTGGTGACCTACCCATGAACACCTTAAGCAGTGCATGCTGGGTAGGAGATAAAAGGAGCCGGAGCAGCCATTTTAGGTCTTTTGGAATAATGTGGCCTGCCTGAGGGGACCTGTGGGGAGACGGTGGCCAGATTGCAGAGACCCAGAGACACTCATCCGAGCATCGGAGGATGGGATCCACCCAGTGGAGCTGAACGGAGCGATTGGCCCAGCTGACGGAGAAGCAAGTTGCAGTCACTTATAGTTCCACGAAGGAGCAGAGCAACTGACACTGAGAAGGCTTGAGGCCTATCTACCTTGATGTCTCAAGCAATGTTAAAATAGTTGTTACAGCTACACCAGGAGCATTTTCACTTCAATTTAACTCACCAAAATCACAAGGAGACACTTTAGCTAGCAAAGAAAAGAAGATCCAGGACTAAGTACTTTAAGTGAGATCTCACACATAGCTTATAAAGTAGAGGGAGCTCCCAGGTATATATCTCTGGTAAAGTATCCAGTTGTTTTGGCGTATTGTTTTCTCCCACCAGGTGCAGTCAGTGGATCCTGGGGTGACAATACAGGTATTTTGTACTGTCTTACATTGTATTGTATTGCATTGAATCACAGCTGTGCCAAGGGGATTGAGCCAAGTTGGTGGGGTTTATTGGTAGAGTGCAGGCCCAAATCAAACCAGCAGCTCCTTCGGGGGTCAGTGATTAATTATATATATATATATATATATATATATATATATATATATATATATATATATATATATATATATATATATAATCGCCTGTGTACTTTCAGGAAAAGGTGTAGGGTCTCTGTTTCAGCTTGGCTGTGCTGTGGGCTCATTCTGTCGTGCCTGGGGTGTAGTTCCACCCCGGGGCGACAGGTGGCAGGAGTCGGGACTTGGGTGCTTTCCCCAGTAGCCAATTAGGAGGTTTGGGCATGCTGGGAGAGGGTACTTATGAGGCAGACGCCATTTTAGTTTGTTCTTCTTCTCGGAGTGTGGCACCTAACTTTAGGGTGACCACATCACCACGCCCCAAGCGTTATGGCCTACCTGGCCAGGGCGTGTGTGCTACACAGTGTTCCTGGTTTCTGAGCCATGTGGGCCTGGGACATCCAAACAGGACGGGGACCCAGTGATCGACTGGGTTCCCACTTTTAAGGATCCCAAGCAAGTGTGGCTGTTCGGTGGGGAGTCCATCTGAAGGAGCGCCAATGAGAGGCTGGATTTCGACGAACCACCGGTGATTGAGGGTACTGGACACTGAAGGATTGACTCCTCTTTCAGTCGGTACCTGGGCGATGTTGACAAGAAGGTTCAGGCAAAACTTTACTTAGGAGATGCTCCTCAGTAACTGCAATCAGAGAAGGCCTGTGGCAGAGGCGCTTCTCTGACGTTCATTCAGAAGAGTCTGTGGCAGAGACATCCTTCTAAGTTCCAAGTGATACTTTGGCTGCCAGGTCGGTGAGAGAGGCCTGTCCAGGTACACTATACCCACTCAGGCTGGAGTGGCGAAAGAAATCGAAGTGTTGTCAGAAGCAGGACTGTTTCCATTTTGAAAGCCTGAATCTGCTGTTCTCCTTCCAACTTTCGTCTATCCCTTTCCATCACCAGTTAACTGTTTTTACCCGGTTGGGTAATAAAGAGCACATATAAAAGAGTCATTCTCCTTGCGAACATTCCTTTACTGCTGCTGTACCCTAGATACTTAATCAGAGCCACGAGGTAACATGCCATCCCATCATTTCTCAGCGGCCCCTCCGGGGGTAGCGCTACATATATAATTATTGTGGTGTGCGCACCCCGTGCGACCTTAAAGATTGCTGGTTTACGAGGAGTCTGAGGCTGCATGTCTGCAGGAGGCAGATGTCATTGGTGATTGAGCAGCAAGGCGCTGATCAGGAGTAAGCTAGGAGAGAGTTTATGAGGGCTAAAGGCCTGAAACAGCCGGATGGCAAGAATAAAAGCCAGGAGGCTAAACTGTTGAGTATGCAAGATACAGTATTGTTGGAACCCCCTGTGAGGGCTACTGATGTATTTGTGAACTTTTTGTGCTTTTAAATAAGTGGACTACCAGGCCCTTTAAAAATTCAGTTCTGGACTGGTGTACTCACTAAAAAAGCACTTACCGCTGGAGTCTGATCGCCCCAATCTTAATAAATGTTATATATATTTCTCACACATTAGATAAAAGGATAATGGAGTCCACTCCCACCAATCAAGTGATGTCATTAATTAGAATAAACAAACATCACAAGTTGGTGGTTTCTGGAAAGTGCAGGCCATATCATAAACATTTTTCTTGAAATATACTGGATAAAAATGGATCTAAAGAAAGGGAGATATGATAGATTTGGATTAAATGTAGTATAAGCGCATATTAGTTGCACTTCCCAAGAACCACACACCCACAGCAGTGTTTCTTGCTTATTCCAATCAATGACATCACTTGATTGGTGAGAGTGGACTCTAATATCCTTTATCTAATGTGTATCTATATGTTGTGTCTGTCATTTTTTAATGGCTTGTGCCAAAACATGTCAGCACTGATCGTGGCCTGTCATCCCTTGGGAGATCAAAGCACCCCACTGTCAATTCTTCTCTGTAGGGAAATGGGGTAAATTATTCAGCCAAACAATGTTTTTAGGCTTTTTTAAACCAACTTCCTTTTGGCTCAGCACAGGCTGGCTGGGCAAAGGTTCTTCAGTAGGCCCCCCAGCTGAGCCTAGCTGGGACCTCCAATGTCTTCACAAGGGCTCCTCCTCCTGCACAGGGATTTCCACCTGCTGGACTGAATCCAAGAACTCTACTCCCTGCTGCTAGGCCCCAGACAACTTTATAGGCTCTCCCTCCTCCTTCTGGGCACAACGCCCTAGGAATTGTTCAGAGTTCCATAAATATTTAGGTTGCATGTCCTTCTCCCCCTCCCACTATGCTTCCAGAACATTCTAGAAGACTGGGGGAGTAGCTGAGCAGCCCAAAGCAGTCAACCCCTGCTGCACTCTTCTTCACACTACTCTGAACTAGGAGGATGTTGCACTGCAAATTCTGTTTTCATTGATTCATTCGCAGTAAATGCTGCTGATGTTGACTCTTCATTGCTAGAACCTTTCATCAAACTGCAGAGCGATCTAGTTGCCCAAGCAGGATTTATGCTAGATAAACCTTATATTCAGTTAAACAGTGCCATTTTTAGGAAGTTTCCTTCACTTTGAGAAAAGAGAACTATTTATAAGGAATTTCTCACATCATACTCTCTAGAATCATGCTTCATTCGGGGGAGTAATTTGTTAACACAAATGTGTGGCCGCCTGAACATAGTAAACAGAGATAATCTTCACTTGCTGCAATGGTATAAAATAACTTGCATCTGGTCACCAAACCCAAGTCATGTTTAGGGCTCTTTCACACAGGTAGCCGGCGGGGTTGGTAAAAACAGGTGACTGAGTTGCTGTTTTACTGTCCCTAGCTGCTCCTCCAAATGCTAACATTACAGCCTGCTTGGGCTGTACACATTGTGGCAACAATACTTTGCATAGCGCTGCAGTATTTTTTTAATTGGACTGCATAGAATGACAGGGGGCACTGCCTGTTAAATTTGCCCATTGAGATCCAATGGGCCACACCGGAACTGAAAGCCAAATTCTTAGCTCGCAGTTGCAGTGCATGTAAAATTGCCATTCAGCAATAAGGCTTAACTGTACTGTAAATATCCTCTCCTAAACCTGCACAGTTTATGGGATATTTACTTCTGTAGCAGCTGGTGACGACACAAGCGCATGTGCTCCTAAAGATAATGCATACCCGTGATGTTCCTTCTGAGTTCTGTGCTGTAGACACTGACTTCCAATGCGCATGCCCATGAACCCAGAAGGAAGACCGGGTGAAGATGGAAGCCCTGTCAACAGTAACATTGCATTGCTGGAGGGCTTTTTTTTTTTTTTTTTTTTAAAGTTTCACATAATGTACTAATGAATGAATGAAAACTTATATAGCGCAGCACATGCGAACCAAATCGCCTCTGGGCGCTTGTTGTTCCTTTCTCCTTTGGTATCAAAAGAGATGAGTCTTGATCTTTCTCCTGAATGCCAAGTGATCCTCCTCCAACCGAATGCTGGTTGGTAAAGCGTTCCATAGTCTGGGACCTTGGACCGTGAATCTTCTATCTCCTTTGGACTTGTAGTTTGTTTTCGGTATCTGGAGTAGACTTTGATTGGTGGATCGCAAAACGCTATTGGGGTTATGAACTTTTATTTTTTCGCATAGATAATGGGGGGCATTCCCATGGAGTCTATGCGTTAGACAGAGTGCTTTAAAAGTAATTCTGTCTTTTACTGGTAACCAGTGAAGGGATCTCGGTGAAGGTGAGATTGATTCCCAGGGTTTTTTCCCAGTCACAAGTCTAGCGGCCGTATTTTGAACGACCTGCAGATGGGCGATTTGGTACTTGGGGAGTCCGAGGTAAAGGGCATTTGCATAGTCCAGTCTGGAGTTAACAATTGCTCCCACCACGACCGCTAAATCTTCTTTGGGAATAAAAGGAGTAAATCTGCGTAGTAGATGGTGAGATCCGCTGACTACTGACCCTATTTGTGCGTCCATTGTCATATAGGAGTCGAAAATGACCTCGAGACTTTTGACTTTGGCCCTAGGGGTGATGATTTTGCCCAGAATGGGCAGGGGGTGGCCAAGTTGTTGCAGGTTGATTCATACGCTTGACGTGAAACAGGAGAAGTTCTGTTTTTGCTCCATTGAGTTTAAGATAACTCTTTGTCATCCAGTCCTCTATCAAAGAGAGGCATGTCTCTAGATTGAGGTGATGATCCTATTTGTTGCAAATGCGGAAATACAGTTGCGTGTCATCTGCATATGAGTGATAGAGCAGTTTTTGGCTGCTGATGATTTCAAAAAGAGGAGGAAGATAGATGTTGAATAACACCGGCGACAGGGGGGATCCTTGAGGGACTCCGCACGATAATGTGCGTTTCTCAGAAGTGAAAGGTCCCAACTTCACCATTTGCGATCGGTTCTCCAAAAAAGAGGAGAACCAAGATATATCGCCTTCTGCGACTCTGGCTACTTCAGCTAGCCGAGTCAATAAAAGCTTGTGGTCTACAGTGTCGAAGGCTGCGCTTAGGTCCAACAGAACCAGAAGACAAGATTCTCCTTCGTCTGCGGCCTCGAGAGCATCGTCCCATATCTTGAGCAATGCAGTTTCTGTCCCGTGTCCAGGCCGGAATCCCGATTGAAATGGATCAAGTAGGTTGTTGGTATCTAGATGCTGTTGCAGCTGTTGTACCACTACTTTTTTCCGTTACTTTTGAGAGTACATTTAGGCCTGTTATGGGACGGCGGTGGAGTGGGTCCTTGGGGTCCAGGGTGGGTTTCTTCAAGATGGGTCGAATTATGCCCTCCTTCAACTGGGAGGGCACTATGCCCTCCCTGAAAGATTGGTTAATAAGCTGCGTGATAGGAGGTGCCAGGATGTCGGCGCATTCCTTCAGCAGTTTGGTGGGGATAATATCATTCGGCGCAGTGCCGTTACGCAAAGTACCGATGATATATTTAGTGGCATGGATAGAGATGGGTTCCAGTGTGAACTGGCGAGTTACTACAGGTGTTGTGTAAATAATTGTGGGGGGGGCTACGGGGGAATTGTTTTGCTGAATGCTTTGCCGGATTCCCTCGATTTTTATTAATGAAGTAATCCGATAATTCATCGCAAAATTCTTGTGTGTCTGAATTGGGGGCTTCAAGACATCCTGGATTCATGGTCTGAGTGACCAGCTTGAAGAGTTCGCGGGGGCGATTAAGGGCGCTGTTGATCGCCTCAGAAAAATAGTTTTTCTTGGCTGTGAAAATTTCTTTGTGGTATTTTCTTGTTATTTTCTTGTAGATGGAGAGGTTCTCATCTGAAGGGCTTCTTTTCCAGGCGGCTTCTGCCCTTCTGCGTTCTTGCTTCAATAATGCCAGTTGGTTGTTGAACCAGCTGGAGTTTTTTTTTCCGGATGTGGGTTTTTCGTTTTGGCGCTATTAAGTCAGCTGACTGTAATAGGGCTGTGTTTATGGCATCCAGTGTTTCTTCAGCCGTTTAAAGCGGCTGAATAGTTTTTATTTTTTCCCTTAACGTGGCTTTGAAGAGTTCCGAGTGGAGCTTCTTCTGACATCTAGTCTTGTGTGTTGCCACTGGATTTGATGTTTTTGTTAGGGGGGGGAATTCGGAAATAATGAATTTAATTGCATGGTGATCAGTCCATGGCAACGGTTCATTTTCCAAGATTTTTATTTACAGATTTTGTCTGAAAATAAGATCAAGCGTGTGGCCTGAAGCATGTGTGGGCCCACATACTAGTTGTTGTAGCCCTAATCCTTCCAGGTGGTCAATGCAGGCATTGGCAACAGGGTCTTGCGGGGAGTTGGCCCAGAGGTTGAGGCCCCCGAGCAGCAAAAGGTGTTTGCTGTTAAGGGTGTAGGTGGAGATGAAGTCCGTCAGTGATGGGAGAAACTGCGATTTTGGACCAGGTGGCCTATAGCAGAGTAGAATCCGGACGGTCTCCTGGGAGTTTGCTTGGATTTGCATGAATGGAAGAGGGTTTTGAAGGACTGGTTTGGTGATTGCAAGACGAGTCTTATGGATCACCGCCAATCCTCCTCCTCTTTGCCCTATTCTGTTTTCGGTTATGATACGATAGTTTTCTGGCACCAATTCTCCTAAAATGGTGTTACAGTCGGCTGTGAGCCAGCTCTCTGTAATAAAGAGGCAGTCTAAATCGTATTGCAGAATGAAATCATGGATTTCTAGTCGGTGTTTTACTGCCGATCTTGTGTTGATCAAAGCACATGATATGTGCTTAGGCTGGGGTATACGGCTGCGATTGTTGATAGTCGATCGTTGATCGACTCTCAATAGTCGTTCAATTCTTAGGGCTTTTTTGGTGATGGCTGGCAGTATTGCGGCAAATCGCCTCAGATCCCAAATGGTTTCTGCAGAATATTGCAGATTAACCATAGTCGCCAAACACCGGGGGGGGGGGGGGGACGTTCAAGGATTAACTGAATCCTCTATCCTTACTTGGTCCAGAGGAAGGCAAAAAAAGCCCTGGCAGTGCCACGCCAATATGCGCCGGCAGGGCAAAAAAATTCCTTCCTGACCCCTTAAGAGGCGATCGGATAAACTCTGGATCAAGTTCAATGATGAGAAGGGGCAGAGTGGGGCTAAGTATAGCAAGATAGCTGCCGATCGGCTAGCAGGATCTGGGCTGGGGGCTGTGAGCTGGGGGTGGATAGGTGCAGCCAGGGGAGACTGGAGCAGAAGCAGATACTCTCCTGGGGTGGGGGGAGACTAGCAGGGCAGTTTGGGCAGTTTGGTGGTGAGTGGGGGGGGGTGGGAAGCGCGCGGCTGCCGCAATTGTTGACAGGCCGGCGCGGTTGTTCACAAAAAATGCTAGAATCGGCGGAAATTGCGGTGGAGAGGCGATGAGGGGGGTGCCTTGGGCAGGGATGGTAGTGTGAGGGTGAGAGGAAGGGAAACGGAGGGGAGGGAAGCCGTGATCGCGGCCGTGGTTCCGTTGCGGCTTGTCCTGAAAAGGACGGCCGCCAACGGTGCTCAAGGAGGTGGAGGAGGTGGTGGAGATAGCCCCTATGTCAGGGGCTTACCTTGAGGCTCCGGTGGGAGAGGAGAGAACCAGGGGATCCAGGGGCGGCTCGAGGTCAGAGCGGATCTGACAGCAGAGGCTGAGGCTGGGGGAGGAAAGCCCTGCCTGTCTGGCTCCAGGAGCCGTACGTCCTACTGTTAGGACGCACGCCGATTACTACTGGAGTCAGTTCTAGCCCTGGGGAGGAGTCACTGTTTCAGACTCAATCCTGGAGAGCAGGAGAAGGATATGTGATGTATACTAGCACATTATAACTTTGCCTTGCAAGGGAAAAGGTGTGTGCGTGTGTGTGTTTTTTTTTTTTTTTTTTTTACTTGTTTATCTTCCAGTTTACTACTGTTTTTATGAAGAGAAAAAAAAAAAACACGAGAGTCAGGAGGCGGCAATATTGCCTCCCGAACATGTGTCATCTGCTGCTCAACAAATCAGAGGTTGGTAAGCTGAACTCCAGGCAGACATAAAAAAATGCTGTTTAACCACTTCACCCCGGAACAATTTACCCCCTTCCTGACCAGAGCACTTTTTGCGTCGCTTTAACTAAGATTTGAACCCAAACAAAATTGATATCCTTTTGTTCCCACAAATAGAGCTTTCTTTTGGTGGTATTATCCCCTTTTTCTTTTTCTTTTCGTGACTGCAACATTACGGCGGACACATTTTTGGGACCATTACCATTGCCAAGGGGTTAAACACTAGGGGGCATTGAAGGGGTTAAGTGGGTCCTAGCGATGTGTTTTAACTGTGGGGGGATGGGCTAGCAGTGACACAACAGTGATCACTGCTCCCGATGAAAGGGAGGAGTAGATCACTGTCCTGTCACTACGCAGAACAGGGAAATACCTTGTTTACATCTCCTCGTTTTGCCTCTTCTGACTTCAATCTCGGGCTGCTGGCAAACATCCAGTTACCGGGACCCCGTGAGCACACTCCTGACGCACGCCCACTGGGAGGCAAATTTAAAGAGATATACAGGTGTGCCATTCTGCCGACGTATGGTTAATGCAGCTCTGCATTTATTAATATATTTGTTGTAAAAAAAAAAAAAGCATTTTCAAAGCGGCGCATATACCTGATTCTGTCATGTACCAGCCTCTGACAGTCCCTGTACAGCAAAACCCAATGATCATGCTGAGAGGAGAGCAGAGTTCCAGAGTTCCAATTCATAAGTATGCTGCTCTTTTGTTTCACTGTCTAGTCATAGGTTGGGGGAATGACAAGATCTGCAATTATTAGTTAAAGTACCTATAAAGGCAAAACTTTTTTTGTTTAGTGGAGATGGATTAGAACACCTGTCAGTTTGTGTTGCTGTCTGTGTCCCCATTAGGGAGCTCCATTGGGGACATTAGTTCTGGTGACTGGGGTTTCTTCTCGCTTCCTGTTTTGGCTATGGGACAGGAAGTGAAGGGAAATCTCCCCAATGGGACACAGATGGGAAAATAAAATGACAGGGGTTATAACCCTCTCTTGCTGTATTAAAAAAAAAAAGTTGTAAACTACGTTACAATAAATAATATACATGCTCTATAAATATATAAATAGCAAACATCCTATTTACAAACCTAATGTGCAAGTGGAAATCTTTTTTCCTGGTAATGAAACTTTGTACAGGGGGCCACAGGAGGAAAATAAAATTGTAAGTGGGGCCAGTGGTGGAAAAAGGTTTACAAAAGCTGCCCAAGATCAATAACTAGCACTGCATGAATAGCTATCCATTAATATTTCTTGTCCCTCTAAGATGAGAGCTTAAAATTAATCATTTTAAAGTGCACACATTTTCGAATTAATTTTTGTCTTGTAGGACTCAGTAAGATGGTGAGGTTGGTATGTATTGCTGCTGTCAAGGTTTTCTAACTATCCACAATTCTGCACGTGGAGATGAATTCGCACCCACGACGCATCCGTCTTAAGCCATGGCTGGTAGCACAGGTGGACAGTGGGAACTATCCAGGCCTACACTGGGAAGATCGGGACCACAAGCTATTCCGCATTCCATGGCGTCATGCAACACGTCACATACCAATGCAAGACGATGAGAACACCATATTTAAGGTGGGTACAGTAGAACACCTCAATGGTCTTCCGGTCATAGGATGCTAAAAGTGACATGCCTTCATATGAATCTAGCATGTTTCTTATAGATCTTTCTCATTTCATGTTTTCTAACATGCAATATATCTTAAAAATACTGTTTTCCAAGCTACAACTAGGAACCATGTAATGGCTGTGTTTTTCAGAGCTATAGGCCGGGTTCACACCTATGCGAATTGAGCGCGGCTTAAACCGCATCCAATACACAGAACATTTCTAAATACAGTGTTTTCAATGAGGCTGGTTCACATATGTGCGATGCATTCGCACTGCACATTGCCGAAAAACGTGTGCGTATTTTAGACCTTGCGGTGCGGCTCGAGTGCGAATTCGGCCCATTATCTTCTATGGGTACGCAGCTGATTCGCAGATGTGTTCATTTCTCTTCAGGATTTCTCTCATTCAGCTCAATACACTTCCCTCCCCCTCCCCTTTCCCAGGTCTCCAAATATGCAGCTAATCTGCAGCTAAAACGCAGTGAATCTGCTGAACACTTCTCTCATCTCTCTGCAGAGATAAGAGAGCTGAAATTTGCACCGCACAAGTGTGAACCCCGCCAGATAAATACTCTTACTTTATAAAGAAAGCAACCTATAACCCTTTGCACATATTTTGTTTTGATGCATTTGTAATGTATTTTGCTGAAGCAGGCTTTTTAAAAGAGAAATTCAGGCTTAAACAAGAAAAAAGTATACTCACCTACTGTAGGTGGATGCAGCATCTGTCCCTGCTGCTGATCCCTAAGTTCTCCCCTTTGCTCTAAGCATAGAGCCTTGGCGGTCAGTCACCGGTTCTCATACGATACCCCCCCCCCCCACCCCCAGCGCTCACTGGGGCACCGGGCCCGTGGAGCCCTCTGATGTGGCCCGCGACCTCCTGCTCTGGGATGGAATAAAATAGAATAGAATACTGTTATTAAAGGGGAGGTTTACCTAAAAATAAACTTTTAACATTGCATTTATGAGATTAATGACAATTAGAATCGTTTTTTTTTTTTTTTTAAATACATCCGTACATACCGTTTCCTATATGTATTCTCACAGCCGCTTGCCGAAAGAAGCTGAACGTCGGAGCGCAGGCGCCGTATAGAGCCGCACCGACGTTCGGTTTCTTTCGGCATCTCGTGACGCGCTGTATGCATCGGTCGAATCAATTAGGAACGCCCAGCCTCGACGATCATACCCGCAAGCAGCGATGAGAATACATATAGGAAACGGTATATACGAACGTATTTTTTTTTTAAAAAACAGCCGATTCTAATTGTCATTAATCTCATAAATGCAATGTTAAAAGTTTATTTTTAGGTGAACCTCCCCTTTAAAGGTAAGTTTTATTATATATATATATATATATATATATATATATATATATATATATATATATATATATATATATATATATATATACATACATACATACATACATACATACATACATACATACATACATACATACATATCTGTTCTGCAGTGGGTACTGGGCTGCTTTTTAAACTGATCCACAATTACAGAGAAGTGCACCTGTGTGTTACCTGCACTGAGCCAAGCCATAGACTTCTATTACCTGCAAGTTTGCTGTGCTGAGAGTAGAGTGGGATCCATAGAGCCAAGTGGGCTGCCATCCACCCACTTCGCTCCGCTTAAGTGGCCCTTGCTCTTCAAAAGGTTGGGCACCCCTGTCTGATCTGATCCAACTTGTGGCATGCGACTTGTGCTCTGAGGATCGTGAGGGGGAACCCTGCGCCACAATTGAAGAAACAAAAACTGCGTGGGCTCCCCCCCTCCATGACCATACCAGACGGATTTTAAGAGGAAACCCTATGTCAAAGAAAAAAAATTGTGTGGGGGTCCGCCCCCCCCCCCAAAATCCATATCAGACCCTTTTCCGAGCATGCAGCCTGGCAGGTCAGGAAAAGGGGGGAAAACTAGCGGGAGCAACCACTCCCCCCCCCCCCCACCATACCAGGCCACATGCCCTCAATGTGGGGGGGTGGGTGAAGTCACAAGGGCTGAAGTCTACCGGTAATATCACCGGATGGCCACGCCCCATAGCTATATAAGAACTGGCAGACATCACAAATTAAATAACGGTGGGAGCCAGTGTCGGAGGAGGATCGGGCCAGCAGTGGAGAAGATAGCAGCAGAGGCAGAAGACCGGAGGAAGAACACATCACCATTTTAATAAGACGTGCAGGTGTATCTGCCATAATGGGTAATTATGCTTTCAATACTTGTACATTATGACAAACCATAGAACTATAATTTGACTTTAAGGAAAGAAAAGGAGATCTTTTGGTGGTAAAGTGTTTCCTGTTGGACAGACATACTATGTCCATCATCTATCGTTATCATAAGGGGTGCCCTATTACTTGAGCACTGAAGCTATAACCACTTTCTTGCAAAATAAAAATAATGAACATGTTTTCTTCCTTTTTTACAGGCCTGGGCAAAGGAAACAGGAAAATACAATGAGGGGGTGGATGAACCTGACCCTGCAAAGTGGAAGGCAAATTTGCGCTGTGCTCTGAACAAGAGTCGAGAGTTTAAATTGTTGTATGATGGCACTAAGGAAACCCCCATGCAGCCTTTCAAGATCTACCAGCTATGTGACCTTTCTGGGCAGAATGAAGGTACAGCTAAACAATACATTTTGCTAAAAATCAGTTTTATACCTGTATATTAAAGGAAATGTACTGTAAAAAGTTGTATTTCAAAATTATACAGCATAGAGTATGACAGGGTTCGACAAACCCTGGGCGCCAGGTCGCAATTGCGACTAGAATTGGCGACTTGCCAGGGCACAGCTGGGGTATCCTGTGTCTCCGTGCGTCCCTCACCTCCCCAGATGCGTGATCGCGTTGGGTCGCGCTAGCCGGTAATTGAGGTCGCAGCTTTGCAGGCCTATGCTTCCTTCTGTGATCTGGCACCATCTTGTTGTGTCCGTTGGTATGACAAGACAACCAGCAATGCTAATGGAGCTTCCCCTGTCTGTTTTCACTGCCATCTCCTTCCCTATAATTAGAACCCCCAAACATGAATAAAATGGCAGTCATTGCAATACTTTCTGTCACACCTTATTTGCGCAGCGCTCTTGCAAGCGCACTTTTTTGGGGAAAAACACTTTTTTTTATAATTAAAAAAAAAAAAAATTGTTAGAGATGAGGTCTAGGGTTAGAATTATTGCTCTCGCTCTACCAAAGGTGGCGATACCTTGCATGTGGGGTTTGAACACCGCTTTCATATGCGGTCGCTACTCACGTATACTTTCGCTTCTGCGCGTGAGCTCAGCGGGATGGGGCGCGTTCCTGGCTCCTAACTTTTTTAGCTGAATCCTAGATTCCAAGCAAATTTGTCAAACCCTGGAGTATAACAAAAAAATGAAGGCAGTAAAGTGCTATCAGCATTTCAGATCTACCAAATATCTCTGTTGGCACAGTTGTCAGAAGATGTGACTAGTGAATTTTCATACTTTTATGAGAATAACATGAATAATTGGTACACAAACCAGCTGTATCTTGTGATCAGATGGGGAAAATCTAAGTCAGAAAAATAATTTTTCCTCTTCAACATCTGTGTAGAATGCAAAGTGCCAATAGTTTTTTTTTTGTCTGTATGATTCTTTTTGTCATTTTAATTTCAACTCTTTGAGTACGTTATATACATCACTCTGTATCTTTATCAGCATTTTTGATATGCTGGTTTTCTTTTCACAACATACAGGGGGTAGCTAAGGATAAATATAGTCTTTCCTTATTTTACTTGTGCATCCCATGATATTTTTATGTCTAGAATAACATAACTATGTATTCCTTTACATTATATTCGATTTTTGCGTTCTGCCTGACCAAAGTATAGAAATCTATTCTCGCAAAGGGTCATGTTTATTTACAAATTAATTCAGCTCTGGTTAGAATGCGATTTTAAATACAGTAGCAATAAAAAATATGTGAACCCTTTTGGAATAATATGGATTTCTGCACAAATTGGTGATAAAATGTCATCTGATCTTAATCTAAGTCCCAACAATAGACAATCAGTCTGCTTAAACTAATAACTTACAAAGAATTAAATGTAACCATGTTTTTTATTAAACACACCATGTACAGTAAACATTAAACTGTACAGTAAACGGTGCTATCTCCCAGGGATAGCACAGCTAGGCAGGGTCCTCCCACTGTGTGGCTCCAGGTCTCGCAGACAGGCAGGGCTTTCCACCTCCCTGTAATTTGCTACCGCCATCCACTTGCCTCTGACCACCTCTGCCCGCTGACCCAGGCTTCCCCTGGCTCCTTCTCACATCAGGTAAGAGCCTTACTGGGACCATTGGCGGCTGTCCTATTCAGGACAAGCCGCCGCAAACACCCATGCCCCACGGCTCTCCCCTGCTCCTTTCCCCCTCCTCGGTTGCCCCCTCATCACCATCACCACTGTGGTATCCTCCCCACCACCTGCCCGCCGCAATCCCCGCTATTTTGGGTGCTTTTTTTCAGACACCCGCGCCAGCCTGTGGGGAATCGCGGGCGCCGCGATCTAGGAAAGACCGCGGCTTCACTTGCGGCCTAACGCCGCGCCGCTTCCCACACGCTGCTATCGCCTCCTAACAGGCCAAGAAACCCCCCCTTACCCCAGAAGGATACCTTCTCCTCCTGGGTATTGATCCAGCACCCCCGATCCATCCAATTAGCAGCACTTAGGCTGGAAACTGTGATCTGATCGGCAGCCATCTTGCTACACCCAACTCTCATCCCCACTCAACTCCCGTCTCAACAAAACTTGATCCAGGGTTCACCCGATCGCCTCTTAAAGGGGTCAGGAAGGAATTTTTTGCCCCTGCCTCAGCATATTGGCACAGCACATATTGCCCAGGAATCACCCCCCCCCCCCCCGGTGATTGGCGACCATGGCGAATCGGCAATATTCTGCAGAAACCATTTGGGGTCTGAGGCGATTCGCCGCTATACTGCCAGCCAGCACCAAAAAAAAACTAAGAACTGAGCGTCTATTGAGAATCGATCGACGATCGACTCTCAAAAATTTTAGCCGTTTACCCCAGCCTAAGCACATTTCATGTGCTTTGATCAACACAAGATCGGCAGTAAAACACCGACTTGAAATCTGTGATTTCATTCTACAACACGATCTAGATTGCCTCTTCATTACAGAGAGCTGGCTCACAGCCGACTGTAACACCATTCTAGGAGAACTGGTGCCAGAAAACTACCGTAATATAACGGAAAACAGAATAGGGCAAAGAGGAGGAGGCCTGGCAGTGATTTGCAAGACTCATCTTGCAATCACTAAACCAGTCCTTTAAAACCCTCTTCCATTCATGGAAACCCTTTCTCTGCAACTTCAAGCAAACTCCCAGGAGATCATCCGGATTCTACTCTGCTATAGGCCACCTGGCCCAAAATCGCAGCTTCTCCCATCATTGACGGACTTTATCTCCACCTATACCCTTAACAGCAAACACCTTTTGCTGCTCGGGGACTTCAACCTCTGGGCCAACTCCCCGCAAGACCCCGTTGCCGACGCCTGCATCAACCACCTGGAAGGATTAGGGCTACAACAACTAGTATGTGGGCCCACACATGCTTCAGATCACACAATCGATCTTATTTTCAGACAAGATCTGGAAATGAAAATCTTGGATAATGAACCGTTGCCATGGACAGATCACCATGCAATTAAATTCATTATTTCCGAATTCCCCCCCCCTTATCAAAAACATCAAATCCAGTGACAACACACTGGACTAGATGTCAGAAGAAGCTCCATTCGGAACTCTTCAAAGCAACGTTGAGGAAAAAAATAAAAACAATTCAGCCGCATCAAACGGCTGAAGAAACACTGGAGGCCATTAACACAGCCCTGTTACAGTCAGCTGACTTAATAGCGCCGAAACGTAAAATCCACATCCAGAAAAATAACTCCAGCTGGTTCAACAACCAACTGGCGTTGCTGAAGCAAGAGCGCAGAAGGGCGGAAGCCGCCTGGAAAAGAAGCTCTTCAGGTGAGAACCTCTTCATCTACAAGGCAATAACAAGAAAATACCACAAAGAAATCTTCAAAGCCAAGAAAAACTATTTTTCTGAGGCTATCAACAGCGCCCTAAACCGCCCCCGCGAACTCTTCAAGCTGGTTACTCAGACCATGAATCCAGGCTGTCTTGAAGCCCCCAATTCGGACACACAAGAATTTTGCAATGAATTATCGGATTACTTCATTAATAAAATCGAGGGAATCCAGCAAAGCATTCAGCAAAACAATTCCCCTCGTAATTATTTACACAACACCTGCAGTAATTCCCCACAACCTGGTGAATTCACGCTGGAACCCATCTCTATCCATGCCACTGAAAATATCATTGGTGCTCTGCGTAACAGCACTGTTCCGAATGATATCATCCCCACTTAACTGCTGAAGGAATGCGCCGACATCCTGGCACCTCCTATCACGCAGCTTATCAACCAATCTTTCAGGGAAGGCATAGTGCCCTCCCAGTTGAAAGAGGGCATAATTCGACCCATCTTGAAGAAACCCACCCTGGACCCCAAGGACCCACTCCACCGCCGTACCATAACAGGCCTAAATGTACTCTCAAAAGTAATGGAAAAAGTAGTGGTACAACAGCTGCAACAGCATCTAGATACCCACAACCTACTTGATCCATTTCAATCGGGAAACCACGTTGCTCAAAATATGGGACGACGCTCTCGAGGCTGCAGACGAAGTAGAATCTTGTCTTCTGGTTCTGTTGGACCTAAGCGCAGCCTTTGATACAGTAGACCACAAGCTTTTATTGACTCAGCTAGCTGAAATAGCAAAAGTCGCAGAAGGCGATTTTATCTTGGTTCTTCTCTTTTTTGGAAAACCGATCGCAAATAGTGAAGTTAGGACCTTTCACTTCTGAAAAATGCACATTATCGTGCGGAGTCCCTCAAGGATCCCCTCTGTCGCCGGTGTTATTCAACATCTATCTTCGTCCTCTTTGAAATCATAAGCAGCCAAAAACTGCTCTATCACACATATGCAGACGACACGCAACTGTATTTCCGCATTTGCAATAAAAAGGATCACCACCTCAATCTAGAGACATGTCTCACTTTGATAGAGGACTGGATGACAAAGAGTTATCTTAAACTCAATGGAGCGAAAACAGAACTTCTCCTGTTTCACGCCAAGCGTATGAATCAACCTGCAACAACCTGGACACCCCCGCCCATTCTGGGCAAAATCATCACCCCTAGCGCCAAAGTCAAAAGTCTCGGGGTCATCTTCGACTCCTACATGTCAATGGACGCACAAATAGGGTCAGTAGTCAGCGGATCTCATCATCTGCTGCGCCTACTACGTAGACTTATTCCTTTTATTCCCAAAGAAGATATAGCGGTCGTGGTGGGAGCAATTGTAAACTCAAGATTGGATTATGCAAATGCCCTTTACCTCGGACTCCCTAAGTACCAAATCGCTCGTCTACAAGTCGTTCAGAATACGGGCGCTAGACTTGTGACTGGAAAAAAACCCTGGGAATCGATCTCACCTTCACTGAGAACCCTTCATTGGTTACCAGTAAAAGACAGAATCACTTTTAAAGCACTCTGTCTAACGCATAGATGTATCAATGGGAATGCTCCCCATTATTTATGCGAAAAAATAAAAGCTCACAATCCCAATCGCGTTCTGCGATTCACCAACCAAAATCTGCTCCAGATACCGAAAGCCAGATACAAGTCCAAAGGAGAAAGAAGATTCGCGGTCCAAGGTCCCAGACTATGGAACGCTTTACCAACCAGCATTCGGTTGGAGGAGAACCACTTAGCATTCAGGAGAAAGATCAAGACTCAGCTCTTTTGATACCAAAAGGGACAGGAACAACAAGCGCCCAGAGGCGATTTAGTTCGCATGTGCCGCGCTATATAAGTTTTCATTCATTCATTCATTCATTCATATCATCGTAGGAAAAATGAATTCCCAAGTTTATCAAGACATTTTGCAGGTTAACTTGAGGCCATCTGTCCACCAGCTGAAGCTCAACAGAAG
Organism: Rana kukunoris; assembly: GCA_029574335.1. Classification (NCBI taxonomy): domain Eukaryota; kingdom Metazoa; phylum Chordata; class Amphibia; order Anura; family Ranidae; genus Rana; species Rana kukunoris. The sequence goes on along the minus strand of CM056051.1, from coordinate 116,577,655 downwards.
ATTGGTGTTGAGAAAGAAAGTTTACCGCTCAGAGGTCCCAGGGAACTGCAAGGTGGAGTCCAAACACCTGGGTGCCGGCACTGCAATAGTATGCAAAAATGTGTAGAGAAAAACCGGGACGGCCGCACTCCAAAAAAATGTTTTCCTTTTAATAAAACTGGTCCCAACCTGAACATATCACAACAAAATATCAGAAGAAAAGCTGACACGTTTCACAGTATCATACAGTGCTTATTCATAGCTAATGTTGTGACCAGTTTTATTAAAAGGAACCATTTTTTTGGAGTGCGGCCGTCCCAGTTTTTCTCTACACATTTTTGCAGAAGATTGGTGTTCCAACAGGACAACGACCCAAAGCATAGAATTAAATCAACAACAGAATGGCTTAAAGGGGTGTTTTTCAGCCTGTTTTTAAGTTTATTAAAAGTCAGCAGCTACAAAAAGTGTAGCTGCTGGCTTTTAATAAAAAGACACTTGCCTGCTCCACGGTTCCAGCGACGCGCCTTCATTCCTAGTGTGGGCAGCCGGCAGTGACAGCTTTCAGCTTCATGGCCGGGCACCCACTGCGCATGCACGAGCGGCGCCGTCCAATTGGACAGGCGATTGCCTACAGGGAGGGGCTGCAATAAGGTGATTAAGATAGTCGCCTTACCAGCCCCTCGGCGGAAGTAGGAAGTGGCACAGGAAGTCCCACTCCTCCTGAAGCCCCCACTCCCCCCCCCCCCCAAAAAAAAATTACATGCCAAATGTGGCATGTAAGGGGGCAAGGAGTGGAATAAGCGGAAGTTCCATTTTTGGACTGGAGTGGCCCAGTCAGAGTCGTGACCTCAACCCGATTGAGATGCGATTGCATTACCTCAAGAAAGCGATTCACACCAGACATCCCAAGAATATTGCCGAACTGAAACATAGAGGAATGTTCAAGACTTACTTCTGACAGTTGTGCATGTCTGAACTGCAACTACAGGAAATGTTTGGTTGAAGTTATGCTGCCAAAGGAGGATCAACCAGTCATTAAATCCAAGGGTTCACATACTTTTTCCACCCGCACTGTGAATGTTTACATGGTGTGTTCAATAAAAACATAGTAACATTTAATTCTTTGTGTGTTTATTAGTTTAAGCAGACTGTGATTGTCTATTGTTGTGACTTAGATGAAGATCAGATCACATGTTATGACCAATTTGTGCAGAAATCCATATCATTTCAAAAGGGTTCACATACTTTTTATTGCAACTGTAAGTGAGGTGCCAAGGCCTGTATAATGTTTTAAGCCTTATTTCTGTCCGTTTTGTATTTCAGATTCTTTACATGTGGAAGCCTTGCCTGATGAACCTATAAGCGATGATGAGAAAGAAGTAAGTATGCTTTATTATACTAACATAGTGTGGAGAGTGCCCAAACATTACTGATGCTGGACTTACAGTAGCAATTATTGTACACAAAAAAATTCAACCAAACTAGGCAGTGGTAGTCAACATGAAAATTATAGCGGGCCTTAAGTACATTTCCAAAGGGAGTTGATAGTCAATGGCAGTGCAGTAACCTCACTGCCTTTATGGCCCGTACACACGATCTGAAAATCGGATGAAAAATACTGCTTTTGACGCAATCATACGATAATCAGATCATTGGTACAGAGCTTTTGAGAGCCGATCACGACAGTTCATTCGATTTTATTATTAGATTGGACGAGCACAAACATTTTCCTTATGCGACACCAGATCGTATGATTTTAGTCAGTACAGTTGTCGTCCTAACAACACTTGACATCACTTCAGACTTTTTTTTTTTTTGTGACTTTATTCAATTTCTACTTGCGACTAGTAAGCCAAAAATAGTCAGACGATCCGACGTCCGATTTTCAGATTGTGTGTACAGGGCATTAGCCTCCTTCCTTGTACATCTGGACAGTCCTTAAGACGTTTGCCTCCCTGGCATTTTGGTGCTCAGGATATCCCATTAGCCCACATGGTAACCCCTTGTGCTTGGCATCTCCTTCAGCCAGCACCCTGCAACCCCTTGTTCCTGTTCATGTGGGAACTTGGCTTCAGGAGTTGTACACCGTTCAAATTTGCACACATTTCTACAGGAAAATGCTGCATTCTTGGATACTGTTGTACCCCTCATCATTTCACCTCTCCTTCCCTTTCAAAGACCTGACCTCTCTGTCCTTCAGAGGAACTTACTATTTTTTTTTTTTTAAGCACTGGATTTCATGTGTACCCTAGGGCAGGGCTCAACATTTCAAGTCCTGAGCCACTAGCCAGGCCTTAAGAGTTACTCGCCACTAGTTGCACCAGTCAACCCCTCCCCTGCCCCACCCCTAAGTCCGCCCCTAAACACGCCATTGTAAATTATCTCGTGAAATTACACTGTTAAATGTTTTAAGCAGAATTAAGTTCCAAAAATAATTATTAACAACAACGTTAACAATATTAACTTAAAACATATCAGTACCCATCAAATTCAGCCTCACAGTGCCCATGAACGCAGCCTCACTGTGCCTATGAACGCAGCCTCACCTTTGGACCTATAATCCAGTGGTCCAAACCTTAGGGTAGGAGGCATGGTGTCAGTGGAGGAGTGTTTTATTTAATCTATATTATATCTCTATGAACCTTGGGTGTCCCCTTAGGATGTATGGACATTTACATCTAGGAACGTTTAGTTCTGTTATACATCCTGGGAGTTCCTATTGATTGTGGACTTTTTTATTTTTATGAATTAACTTTTAAGCGATGCATTTCTTCATTATACCTCTACACAGGCTATCCACTCTTCTGTATATCATGAATTCTGCTGCCAGACTCATCTACCTTATTATCCACTAAGTGTTCACCCCCTCTCTCTACCAGTCACTCTTCTGGCCTCTGATCAACCAAAGAAGAAAATTGAAAATACTAACCACAACATACAAAGCCATTTACAAATTTGCCCCAAGCTACATCACCAATCGTGTCTCAATATACCACCCAAACCATCCTCTCCGCATCTTCCAAGATCTCCTACTCTCTACCGTGTTTCCCCGAAAATAAGACACCGTCTTATATTTTTTTTTCCTCAAGAAATCACACTATGGCTTATTTTCGGGGGGTGTCTTATTTTTATTACAGAAAATAAAGGTTGCCTACCTGAACCACACTTGCGCTTCTTAGCATTTCCTCTGTCCACCTGTAGACTGAGATTATCGTATTCTGCACGCCATTTTTGGACCATTCGGATATCCAACTTCTTCTCTTTGCAAAAAGCCGTAAGATTCTTGCCTCGGGAGTCCTCCACAATTCCTTTCTTGTACTCAACAGAATAACTCTTTCTTTTTGCACTCATCTTGTCTGGTTGTACCACTACAAGATATCACTACAAGATTCGACACTACATCTTATTTTCGGAGATTCGACACTACATCTTATTTTCGGAGATTCGACACTACATCTTATTTTCGGAGATTCGACACTACATCTTATTTTCGGAGATTCGACACTACATCTTATTTTCGGAGATTCGACACTACATCGCTACGTCTTATTTTCGGAGGGGTGTCTTATATTTCTATCTTGCGTCGAAATCCCGCTACGGCTTATTTTCGGAGTACGTCTTATTTTCGGGGAAACACGGTAGCTCCCTTTTTCTCCTCCTCCCATGCTCCCTTCAAAACTTCTGCAAAGCCTCCCCCATCCTCTAGAACTCCCTACCCTAATCTGTTTGGCTATCTCCCACTCTGTCCACGTCTTATTTTCGGAGGGGTGTCTTATATTTCTATCTTGCGTCGAAATCCCGCTACGGCTTATTTTCGGAGTACGTCTTATTTTCGGGGAAACACGGTAGCTCCCTTTTTCTCCTCCTCCCATGCTCCCTTCAAAACTTCTGCAAAGCCTCCCCCATCCTCTAGAACTCCCTACCCTAATCTGTTTGGCTATCTCCCACTCTGTCCACCTTTTTTAGGTGATCCCTGAAAATTCCTCTCTTCCGGGAAGCCTATCCTACCCCACCTAAACAACTGAGCTTTTAAGTCTTCTGTCAGCTATTCCCTTAATTGTATTACTTTATTTTTGTACCACTTGCTCCTAACTATTAGATTGTAAGGTCTCATGAGCAGGGCTCTCGGAATCCTCTTGTAATGAGTTTTATTGAAACTGTACTGTCTCACTTTTATATAATAAAGTGCTACGCAAACTGTTGGTGCTATATAAATCTTGTATAATGTTAGTCATCATAATAAAAGTTAGGTAGGTCCTGTAGGGTTATTCTATCATATCCCAGTGACACTTTTGGGTGTTAATGTGGATGAGTTGCCCAGCCTCTTGTTTTTTTTCTGGTGTCCCCTTGTATCAGTATTGTGGTATACATTTTAGCTTCCTGCCTTCTATCAGTCATGTTGATTTTTGTTGGTTGGTTCTTTTGAATTCTCTACCAGTCTCAGGGGTGATGATTCTCACATTCTTTGGATATTTTGTTTGCAAGATTGGTTGTCTGGCCAGTCAACATCAGTGTTATCATGGAACCTTCTTTCATTGAAGGATGGGGAGTGAAAGGTGAAAGCCTTCATATGTGTATTTGTTGGTCTCTCTAGGGACTCTTTTTATTTATTTATTTATTTATTTTATTTTTCCTATACTCTCTTTAGAAATTTATTTTCCTGAGGATTTGATCCAGCGTTTCCTTCCTTCCTTCCTTCCTTCCTTCCTTCCTTCCTAACAATGTTGTTCTCCTATCACCTTCCAGGACGGCAGGCCTACTTCAGGTGTGCCATCCTGGAAGGTTTGTAGAAATACTGTTACCGGTAAGTCTAACGTAAGAATTTTTTGTCGCTTGAAGATTTAGAAAATGTTTCTGGATTTTGCAGTCCGTCTACTTTTACAGTGGTACGAGCCGAAGAAAGGTGAAAAATGTTTGGCGCAGTGTTCTTTCCCCCTTGGGCTCTGCCCAGCAGTAGCTGTGTAAGAAGTTCCCACATAGGTGGGACTATATAGATCGATCTAGAGCAGTTGTTCTCAACCTGGGGTCGGGACCCCCTCGGGGGTCAAATGATGATTTGCCAGGGGTCACCAAATCCTGGGCTGTTCCTAAAGCCCGCACTGTTCTCCCAGGAAGGGAGATAAGAGGGGAGGAACAAATAATAGGGGAGAGAAAGGGAAAAAAGCGAGAGCAAGAAAGACAGTCAGAGGGAGGGATGGGGAAAAAAAAACAAGGAATTAGGATTGAGAGAGATGAAAGGGAAAGAAAGGAGAGAAAAGAGAAAGAGTGGTACATCCTAAAATGTACTATAAAGGGTTTTAATATTGTACGAGTGGAAGGCAGGGAGCGCTAAATGTCCACAGGTTAGGGGTGCAAATTACTTGTCTTGCCTTGGGTGCTTTCAACCCACTCTATGAAAATAGTTTTACTGTTAGGGGTCCCCACAACTTGGGAAATTTTATTAAGGGGTCACGGCACTAGAAGGTTGAGAACCACTGATCTAGAGAGAGAGTGGGAAAAAGATCTTCTACATTTTATCATACTTTTGGCACATTTAGAATGACAGATTGTAGAGGATACATATTTATGACTCAGTTGTTTGACTTTTTTATACTCTGACTACTGAAGCTTCCACAAAATTAGAAGGCAAACGTAATTCATAGCCATAGTTTATGAACACCTGCAGAGCACAGAAATGTAAACAGAAATGTAAACTATAAAAGTCTCACATAGAATTTAAACCAATAATCCTTTTTCTTAAGGCACGGTCTCTACATCAGCATTGAGCAATACCATTGATTTCTTATTGGGTGTATATGGAGTTTCTGGCATTTTTCAGTTTAGAACCTACTGATATTAATTAACCATATTTTATTTCGACACCTAAGACATGGGGGTTACTATGAATGTTTGTTATTTATTTCTGTATATTTTCTGTGCAGATCAACCACATGTTCCCAATGCTTGAAATTCAAGGTGAGTATATACTTTTCCTGGCCTTTTGATGGTAATGACTCACCATAATATGTATTATACACTCGCTGGCCACTTTATTGGGTACACCTTGCTAGTACCGGCTTGGCCCTCCTTTTGCCTTCAGAAGTGCCTTAATTTTTTGTGGCATAGATTGAACAAGGTGTTCCTCAGATTTTGGTCCAGATTTCCACCACATCCCAAAGGTGCTCTATTGGATTGAGATCTGGTGACTGTAGAGGCCATTGGAGTAAAGCGACCTCATTGTCATGTTCAAGAAACCAGTTTGAGATGATTTGTGACCTGGTGCATTATCCTACTGGAAGTAGCCATCAGAAGATGGGTACAATGTAGTCATAAAGGGATGGACATGGTCAGCAACAATACTCGGGTAGGTCGTGGTGTTTACATGATGCTCAATTGGTACTAAGGGGCCCAAAGTGTGCCAAGAAAATGCCCCCACACCATTATACCACCACCAGCCTGAACTGTTGATAAAAGGTAGGATGGATCCATGCTTTCATTTTTATGCCAAATTCTGACCCAACTATCTGAGTGGACTTGCACCTGAAGGTTGGAGAAAACAATTGTGCTCATCTGGAACGGTTCAGCTGCCTTTCCTTACCTTCCTTCTGAATGTCCCATCTGAAATCGAGACTCGTCAGACCAGGCAACGTTTTTCCAATCTTCTATTGTCCAATTTTGGTGAGTCTGTGTGAATTGTAACCTCAGATTCCTGTTCTTAGCTGACAGAAGTGATACCCGGTGTGGTCTTCTGCTGCTGTAGCACATCTGCTTCAAGGTTCGATGTGTTGGGTGTTTTAGAGGTGGTATTTTGCATACCTTGGTTGTTACGAGTGGCTATTTGAGTTACTGTTGCCTTTCTATCATCTCAAACCAGTCTGCCCATTCTCTTCTGACATCAACAAAGGCATTTTCCTCCACACACTGGATGTTTTCTCTTTTTCTGACCATTCGCTCTAAATCCTAGAGATGGTTGTGCATGAAAATCCCTGTAGATCAGCAATTTTTAAAATGCTCAGACCAGCCTATCTGGCACCAACAGCCATGCCACTTTCAAAGTCAATTAAAGAGGAACTGCAGTCTGCTTATATAATTTGTAATAAAAAAACACCTTTGCCATTCTGAAGCTTCCATCCAACCACTTTGCATATTATTTTATATATACTGTACTTGCCAAATATGTTGCAGAAATCTTCCTCCACTAAGTTTAGCTGCAGCCATTTTAACTGTGGGCAGCTGAAGCTTCTGCCTATTCACTTTCTGGATTTACACAGACGCGCAGAAGCACACCTCTAGCTCTGAAGCCCTGCATTTCTTATTGGCCCTCTTATGACTAACCTCCATCCCTTCCTGGCAAACTCTCACCAGAGTGAGAGAGAGCGAGGGTGCATGATGTCATAAGCCGAGGCAAATGACCAGACAAGAAAGAGGAAGTGGGCTGTATAAGGTATTTGCTGGCAAAAAAAAAAAAAATACTATCCAAAGTTAAAACAACAAGGGCAAGGGATTTAACAGATGGAAAGTTAAAAAAAAGTGTGTACCAAATAAAGTGGCAGGTGAGTGTATATTTTATTTATTTTTTCTATTTGAAATGCCAATATATACAATGACATGCCTCCTTAGACCCTGTCTTTGTGGACAGTATGACCACTTGCAGCACCCACCCGTAGCATAACTCTTCATTAAGTTGAATCCAACATAATTTTACTTCAGATAAGGACAGTAAAGAGAATGGGCTAGATTCAGGTAGGAGCGGCGTAATAGTAAACTTGCGTAGCGTATGCTATTTACACTACCCCGCCACAACTTTTATTGGCAAGTGCTGTATTCTCAAAGCACTTGCTCCGTAAGTTGCGAAATACAAAATTGAAAGGTAGGGGGCGTCTTCTATTTAAATGAAGCTCGCCCCGACACCGAACGAGCTGCGCATGCACCGGCCTGGAACGTAGCCCAGTGCGCATGCTCCAAATCCCCACACAAATACTCAATGAAAACGACGTGAATGTCACTTACGCAAAGCCCTATTCGCGAACGTTTTACGCAAACGACGTGAAAAAATACACCGGCACGCCGTCCATACTTAACATTGGCTGCGCCTCATATAGCAGGTGTAACATTACGCCGGAGTTGCGCTTACGCAAACGACGTAAAAAAATGCGCAGGACGGGCATACGTTCGGGAATCGGCGTATCTATCTCATTTGCATATTTTAAACGGGAACACCACCTAGCGTCCAGCGTTAAGATACGGTGTAAGTGACTTACGCCGGTCGTATCTTAGCAACATTTAAGCGTATCTCATTTAGAGCATACACTTAAAGATGCACTGGCTCAGATTAGGACTTACGACGGAGTATCTACTGATACGCCCGTCGCAAGTGTTCCTGAATCTAGCCCAATGTGTTTTCAGTCTTTTGATGAATAGCTTATCCCTGCAATGACTAATGCCGACTTAGGCCTTGTACACACGAGGGAATAAATCCGCTGAACATGGTCCGACGGACCATTTCAGCCGAAAAATCCGCTCGTGTGTAGGGGTAAACGGACCGTTCTGGCCGGATTCACCGGCGGAAAAAATTCCAAAGCATGCTTTGGAATTTTTCCGCCGGAGAGCTGTCCGTCAGATATGTCCGCTGGTTAGTACGGCAAACCAGCGGACATATCTGCCCGCACATGCGTCGTATCCTGTGAATGGATCCGACGCAAGCGCGCGGAAGTGTTTACTTCCTGGTGCGGTGACGTGGCGGCGTCAACGTCACTGCCGCGTCACCGCGCTGTCCGCCGGCGGGGAATTTGATCCGATGGTGTGTACAGCCATCAGATCAAAGCAATTCGGCGGACAGATCCGATGGGAACGGTCCGTCGGACCGTTCCCATCGGATATATTCCCTCGTGTGTACAAGGCCTCAGAGAACATGGATTTCAGCTAGGACTGAACTAACTAGCACTAAACAAGAGGGAAGAACAGGGGAGGGTCCCAAATCCAGAAAAGAAACAAGTTGTAGTGGTGCTGAACTACTGATAGATGTCAGTATACATTAGAACATCCAATACATTATGCAGCATCAGAAAAATACAACTATATAGATGGATCAATCTAGAGAGGGGGTGAAAAAAAGATCTTGTACATTTATCATACTTTTAGCACATTTAGAATGGCAGGTTGTAAAGTCACAAAGAAAATAGAAAATGGCAGTATCATCCTGATATATTATTGGTTAGATATTATTTTTTTTTTTTTTCTCTAACATTTTCTGTGAACTTTGTTTTCAGATGCACTTCCTCCTTATACCTGGCCCAAGTCTGAACCTGTTTTTAGTTCCTGTCCAAATCTTATACAGCCCAACCTTGCAATAGCTGATTCTGTGCCCTCGGCATCTCCTGTAACCTACCCTGGTGTGGAGCTGTCACCCCAACCTGTAGTAATGACCCATCCAGAGCTGGTTGCCCCAACAGGTCTGGAGACCACGCAGAATGCAGAGCTTCCTATACCCGGAGTAATGCCTACACCTGTTGAGCAGGGGATTCCAGGCTTGCTTATCAGTCCACAGATGCTGCCATGTAAGTACAGCAGCGTCAGTCTACACTGGCCATTATTTATTAAACTGCAATGTATTTAAAGCAGGCTAAAAGGCATAATAATATTGTAAGGCCACTGTAGCATACCCTAAAGCCTATGAATTCAAGGTGTCTTCAGATTTGCTGAAGTGGAGAGGGGTGCAGATGTTACTATCCACACCCCAGACAGATGAAGTCTCGTTTTCATTGGCTGACTGATTTGTCATATTCTCCCGGTTTCAGATTGTCACTCAGACATCATCCTCCTTCTAAAGGCCGATGGAATATGTCTGTATGTTCAGCTAAAATTGCAGGAACAGCCTTATGCTGGCCAGAGACGGCCTGAGATTCTAACCATGTAGGGCAGGCTGATTGTACCCAAGTTTATTAATCCATCAACTTGGGTACAATAAGCCTTTCTGATTATTTACATTTTTTATGGCGCTATAGCTGCTAGCGGTTATCACTGTGGGCTCTAGGCTTTTTGAGGCCTTAGGCAAAATTTAGACACAAGGCCCCACCCCTCCTATACAGGCACACAGGAGGGCTGCACGGCCGGGCACTCACTTTCTCTCTGTGCGGTCGGCCAGGTGCTAGGATGAGATCCATTCACTGGAGCTCCTACCGCCACCTCACAGTCATAGGGCATATTGATAGTTTCTGCCACCTGGCCCGAATAGGCAGCTGGCCAGACGTGGAAAGGCCAGGTGAGTGGTATGGGCTGAAGTAGCAGCTGCTTTAGGACCCCACATGGACTTGCAGTCCGCCCGGTGCGCCTTTTACAGATGGCCCCTGGAGCCAGTTGGGCAGTCTACGTTAGTGATCAAGCACAGGCAAATTAGGCGGCAGTGAGGCCTTAGGTTGCCGCCTTATTAGAGAGCCGCCTCTACTGGAGAGTGAAACCAATCAGCTTTGAGTGTTTTTTTTGTCAAAGCTTAATTAACCGCTTAAGGACCGCTGCACGCACTTATATGTAGACAGAATGTCACTGACAGGCAGATGGTCGTACAGGTTCGTCCTCTTTAATTTGCCGCCGTGTAGTCGCGTCTGCGCCGCTGGTGTCCCACAATCATGTCATGGAGCTGAAGAACAGGGATATGTCAGTGTAAACACAACATCTCCCCGTTATTCCTAGCGACATGTCGCTGATCCAATGCTCCCTCTCCCTCTCGGAGCGATCAATGACGTGTCACTCGTAGCCACGCACCCTAACCGTTAGAATCGCTCCCTAGGACACACTTAACCCTTTTAGCGCCCCCCTAAAAGTTAACCCCTTAACTGCCAGTGTAATTTTTACAGTAATCAGTGCATTTTTATAGCACAAATCGCTGTAAAAATGACAATGTTCCCAAAATGGTGTCCGATGTGACTCCCACAATGTCGCAATCACGATAAAAAATGTTACTAGTATATATATATATATATATAAATTTATTGTGTGTGTGTGTTTGTTTTTTTAACATAAATACGTAGAAGAATTTTTGTAGCGCAAAAAGTGGCCTGGTGTTTTGGCCAGCCAAATGGTCCTGGGCTTAAGTGGTTAAACAGCTGAAGTTAGAAGCTGATTGGCTATCAAGCACAGCCAAACCAGATTTTGCCCTCTCCAGTTTAATAAATCAACCCCAGATTGTTCTTTCCGAGAGAACACCGGGTGAACACAATGGCTCTGCGGGAGGGATTGACCGTGCTGATGCGGAGAATTGAGAAATGTTATTTCCTGCAATCCGTGGTTGCAGGAAAGAAAATGGCAGTGTCTGACTGGCTTTACCAACAGCTTACAGAGTGGTGATTAGGGTTGCCATCTGTCCAGGATTCACCCAGGTTTTGAATCATATGTCTGGGTTTCAGTCCTCCTGAAACCCGGACACAATATTCAGACAGGAATGTGGCTCAGGAAAGGGCCTGACCGGAGGGTGAGGGGGCACTATGCATGCCGCATTACTGTTTTGTTTGGAGCGCAACAAAGGTGTCCCAGGTCTATTACAATCCTTATAGTCCAGGGGTCTCCAAACTTTTTAAACAAAGGGCCAGTTTACTCTCCTTCAGACTTTAGGGGGGCCGGACTGTGGTCACTGGGAGTGGAAAAGGTCCAAAGGCAGTGGGGAAAAAACAATGCCCTATCGTTGGTGTCAGCAGGAGGAATTGTGTCATCATTGGTCCCTGTTGTTAATGGTATTGGGAGGAATTGTGCCCCATTATTGGCGTCATTGGGAGGAATTGTGCCCCTTCATTGGTGTCAGTAAGGGGGAATTACATCCCATTGTTGGTATCAGTGGATGAAAGAGTGCCCCCAAGGGCCTGATAAAAGCAAACAAAGGGCCACATATGGCCCCCGGGCCGCAGTTTGGAAATCCCTGCTCTAGTCACTAGTGTTTTTCCCCCCAAAAATGTAAGTGTTCAGGTTTGGCTTGAAGAACAAGTGGCAACACTAGTGGTGATGCTTCACTTTTTTCTATTTTTATGCATCCCTACTCTTTTTCCATCAACAATGACTGTACAGCTATACAATAAACGCATATATGTTTTTTGTATTCCTTTTTTTCCTTACTATCGTTTCTGTTGTTGCAGTGACTGACCTGGAAATAAAGTTTCTATATAGAGGGAAGCAAGTTGGAATGTTGACTGTTAGCAACCCTCACGGCTGCCGACTTTTCTATAGTAACCTTGCGCCAACCCCAGAGCAAGTGGAGCTGTTTGGCCCAACTACACTAGAACAAGTTCGATTTCCTGGAACAGATGAGATTAGTAATGAGAAACAGAAGTTCTACACTAACCATCTTCTGGATGTGATGGACCGGGGTCTGATCCTTTGCCTACAAGGGCAGGATATATACGCCATTCGCTTGTGTCAGTGCAAAGTCTTCTGGTCTGGGCCATGTGCCCCTAATGTAGGTGGACCCAACCCTATAGAAAGGGAGAAGAGAATCAAACTATTCAGCCTTGAGACTTTCTTGAATGGTGAGTGTTGGAGCTTTTGTTGTACGGAAAATGTAAAAATGTACATTGTAATTATATTGCTAATTCCATATACAATTCTTTGTTGGGAATTTGTATCAGACAGTAAGGATCCAGTCACAACCAAAAGTATTGGGACCCCTCCATTTTTTTTATACCATAGTTGTAACAGTCTAAATTTGCTGTCCCCTCAAAATAACTTAACACACAGCCATTATTGTCTAAACCGCTGGCAACAAATGTGAGTACACCCCTAAGTGAAAATATCCAAATTGGGCCCAAAGTGTCAATGTTTTTTGTGGCCACTATTATTTTCCAGCACTGTCTTAACCCTCTTGGGCATGGAGTTCACCAGAGCGTCACAGGTTGCCACTGGTTTCCTCTTCCACTCCTCCATGATGACATCACAAAGCTGATGGACGTTAGAGACCTTGCGCTCCTCCACCTTCCCTTTGAGGATGCCCCACAGATGCTCAATAGGGTTTAGGTCTGGAGACATGCTTGGCCACTCCATCCCTTTATCCTCAGCTTCTTTAGCAAGTCAGTTGTCGTCTTGAAGGTGTGTTTGGGATCGTTGTCATGTTGGAATACATGCGGCCCATTCTCTGAAGGGAGGGGGTCATGCTCTGCTTCAGTATGTCACAGTGCATGTTGGAGTTCATGGTTTCCTCAATGAACTCCAGTGACAGCAGCACTCATGCAGCCCCAGACCATGTCACACCCACCACAATGCTTGACTGCAGGCAAGACACACTTGTCTTTGTACTCTTCACCTAGTTGCCTCCACAAACGCTTGACACCATCTGAACCAAATGCGTTTATTGTGGTCTCATCAGAGCACAGGACATGGTTCCAGTAAGTTCCTTAGTCTTGTCTTCAGAAAACCGTTTGTGGGCTTTCTTGTGCATCATCTTTAGAAGATGCTTCCTTCTGGGACGACAGCCATACTGACCAATTTGATGCATTGTGCGGTGTATGGTCTGAGCACTGACAGGCTGACCTCTGAAACCCTTCAACCTCTGCAGAAATGCTGGCAGCACTTGTATGTCTATTTCCCAAAGACAACCTCGGGATATGATGTTGAGTGCGTGCATTCAAATTCTTTGGTCGACCATGGCGAGGCCTGTTCTGAGTGGAACATGTACTGTTAAACTGCTGTATGGTCTTGGCCACTGTGCTGCAGCTCAGTTTCAAGGTCGTGGCAAGGTTCTTATAGCCTATTCCATCTTTATGTAGAGCAACAATTATTCTTGCTTTTTATTTTTTATTTTTTCGGATAATCTGAGAGTTCTTTGCCATGAGATGCCATGTTGACCTTCCAGTGACCAGTATGAGAGAGTGAGGGTGATTTAACACCATATTTAACACACCTGCTCCCCATTCACACATGAGACTTTGTAACACTAACCAGTCACATGACACCGGGGAGGGAAAATGGCTAATTGGGTCCAATTTGGACATTTTCACTTGGGGTGTACTCACCTTTTGTTTCTAGCAGTTTGGACATTAATGACTGTGAGTTATTTTGAGGGGGCAACAAATTTACACTGTTATACAAGCTGTACACTCACATCTTTACATTGTAGCAAAGTGTAACTTCTTCAGTGTTGTCACATGTAAAGATATAATATATTTACAAAAATGGGGGTGTACTCACTTTTGTGAGATACTGTATTCTTGCCTTGAGTATTAATCCATTCTGGTGTGTTTTTAGCAGCAGCTTTTCCATGAACATAACATGAGGTATTAGACTCTCTATTTTTCTACTTCCTCCTTTTCAACAATCCAGAGACAGGAAGTCCATACATAATGTATCAGCAGGCCCAGGCATTTACAAATACAGACAGTAGAGGGCAGCAGATCTCTACATGGGCATAAATGGTTGTCATCTATATACAAGCAGTCCCCGGGTTAAAAACAAGATAGGGTCTGTAGGTTTGTTCTTAAAGAGGAGGTTCACCCTAAATATACGCTTTTCCATGTGATCCAGCATACTGGCGTCAGCGCCAGTATGCTGTTTTTTTTTTTTTTGTTTTTTTTGTTTTTTTTTTTAATGCCCCACTTACTGTCTAATCTTCAATTTTGATTTATCTCCCCAGCGGGGGATGGCGCCTGTATAGCCCGTCACTGGTTCCCGAAAAAACCCGATTTTGGACTCAGGTTTTTCCGGCGCAATACGGCGCCTGCGCACAGACCTAGGAGCTGACTGCTCAGGCGCCGTATTTCTCAGAGTATGCTGGATCACATGGAAAAAGACTATATTTAGGGTGAACCTCTGCTTTAAGTTAAATTTGTAAGTCTAAACAGGTCAAATAAATAAGTGTAGCTCCAGCCAAAAAAATATGGGTTTTTTCTTTTTTTCTAATCATACTTGCCTCCGGTGGATGCAGCGTCAGACTGATGCTGCATCTGTCCCCTGGCGTCTCTTCACTGCGAACCAAGCCACTGAACCATGGCTCAGTTTTCACTCATCCCCGAGCAGAGCGATGCTGACTGTCAGTCGGCATCGCTTCTGCTCTACTTCTCAGCACTTATTGGAGCGATGAGCCTTGGAGGGGCGGGAAGAGGTCGTCTCATCGGCTCGCTGAGACTGCCATCAATCAAGGCAGCTGGCGGATCCCGACTTGGAAGTCGTGATGATGCGCTGCCCCGACTGATGTCAGCGTAGAGTGGATTTCTGACCGCTCTCCGCTGAAAACGGGTCACAGGAGTGCAAAACGAATTGCACTCCTGTGACCCAGAGGAGAAGCCCAGCCTAAAAATCTCAAACTGGACTTCTCCTTTAGGCTGGGTTCACACTTGTGCGGATTGAGTGCGGCTTAAACCGCATCTTATACGCAGAACATTTCTAAATACATTGTTTTCAATGAGGCTGGTTCACATATGTGCGATGCATTCGCACTGCGAATTGCCGGAAATCCGTATGCGTTGTGGAGGCCTTGCGGTGCGGCTCAGGTGCGAATTCAGTCCCATTATCTTCTATGGGTACGCAGCTGATTCGCAGATGTGTTCATTTCTCTTCAGGAATTTCTGTCATTCAGCGCAATACACTTCTCCCCCACTCTCCTCTCACCCGGAACTTCTCCCAGGTCTCCAAATTCGCAGCTAAAAAAATGGAGCTAATCTGCTGAACACTTCTCTTATCTTTGCAGAGAGATTACAGAGCTGAAATTCGCACCCCACAAGTGTGAACCCAGCCTTAAGCTTTTTGGATAGGATAGGGAAGGGTTAACACCACTATAACCTTTGTTTTGCTGTCTGTGCCCCTGTTCAGAAGATTTCACCTCAATTTCTGTGACAATTGGATTTAGAAAATTTTGGGTTGTTGTGGAAACAAGGATTGGTGATAAAGCATCGGTGGAGGCATCTTTTTTCCCCATAATAACTCTTAAGCCCCGTACACACGATCGGACGTTTGTCCAACCAAATTCACATCGGAATTCCGACGGTATTCCATCGGAGTAAAAGAGAACCTGTTCTCTATCTAAACTCCTATGGAATTCATCGAAATTTTCGATGGGGCATACACACGCTCGGAATTTCCAATGAAAAAAGTCCTTCTGACTTTTTCCATCGGAAATTTCAATCGTGTGTGGGAGGCTTTACAGGAGTGAATTTCCCTTCCTAGGTGTAGATTTCCTCTCACTTTCTATAGTCTCCCTCGGTTTGTAAGTCTGATGTTTGTAACTAGGGAACCGCCTGTAGTTCTGTGTATGTATACTGATATAAGCTGAACTGAAGACGATGTATAAACTGATATAAAAAGAGTCAGTTTTCATACATTTCAAATCAGTTTTTGTGATGGAACTGCTGAAGGCTGATGATGTAAAATTTTAGAGGGTTACTAATAATTTGGCTGTGACTGCATAACTAAAAATGATGGAAGGTTTCTGATTCATCTCTGTTTTAAAACATGATTTATGCTGCTGGCAGCTGATTTATTGAGCTTTTACTGTGCATAAGTAGTATCTATTTTGTTGACACACCCCCCAAAATGTATTTGATTGATGTGGTTTGTAAGTAGTATTTACTACCGGTTTCTAGGCATGGACCTTGACCTATGAAAAACTTCAGCGCTGACGCTCAGACAAAAGTATGAATCACTCCTTTGTAATAAAAAAAAAAAAAAAAAAACATTAGTAATTGCCAGGCCTTTGAATAAGCAAAATGGGCATGCAAAAGCATGTTGACATTTCTCAGCTGAACACCTTGGAATGCAAGTGCGTTTTTATCTTTAAACCTGAGGATAAAAAAAATCATGTTTAGTGAACTTGATATGAGGATATATCGTTACCAGGCAGATTATTGATGGTGATTGTCTGTCTGGTTTAAAGTTTTAAGTGGAATGCAGATTTTTATTTATTTTTTCAGAATTTTCTTTGAAAAAATAAATTATTTTAAAGGTCTCTACAGTGGAATTTACAGCCATCCCTTAATAAGGGTCAGGGCACCCATAAATATTATAAAAAATAAATAAATTGCTTGTCATAAAATCCCTTTTTTATTTTTTTTAGACTGGACCTCTTAAAACGTTAGGGGAGACTGCTATCTAAAGGAGGATTAGACAATGGTAGATGAAAAAAAAAAACGCAAAAATGTAGGTCAGTCCAGAAAAACCCCACCTAATACTAGCATGCCTAATGTTTTTATAGGCATAACACTAACAAGAGCATGATCATAAATATACGGAGATGGTGGGACCGGTGTTTGTTAACACTCCAATGGACTTTATGATGAGTACAAAAATGCTATACTTACAGGACACAGGATCTTAGTCTGTAGTCTTAGGCATATAATTATTCAGACACTGGAGGGAAGGCATATATTGGCCTGAACTGAAGCTGGCCATTATACAACTTTCTTATTTAATTTCCTTTTAGATGTACCTTCCACAATGTAGTGCAAGAGCCTACCGGATTGCATACAAATTAAAAGTGTTTAGGTTTGATTTCCTATTTTATTTTCTAAGAAAAATTGTAGAAGAAAATTGTATAATGTATGGCCAGCCTTAATCTATTGGATTATGAGAGCACTGGATTTCACAGAGGATTATCGGCTTTAGTAAAAAAAAAAACAGGGGTAACTTGATGAACCTGGAGGCCAGGATGTTGGCATCTTGCTTCCTCCATTCCTGACATTTAAGGTTGAAGATATCGGGATGGAAAGACCATTCCCCTTGGTGCAGGCAATTGCAACTGAGGAACTCCGCATTCCAGTTGTCCACTCCTGTAATGTGAAGAGCAGAGGTTGCTTTTCCATCAAGAAAATGATAGTTTCTTCAAAGTTGCCTGACTTTTGGTTCCCCTGATAATTGATATATGTAACTGATGTGGCATTGTCTGCATCCAGATTGGGTGTTTCTGGAGAAGGGGGAGACGGACAGTGGTGCAGAGCCAAATCCCTGATTGACTAGGTCTCCTTAACTGAGAGATTTGAAACCTTCCTCCCAAGGCTGCGAGCCTTGCATCTGTTATGTTCAATGAAGGTGGGAGCACAGGGAAGTAAAGAGATAGAAAGTGTTTTACTCCATGCCAACAGAATGTTGTGTTGGAAGAGCCTAGAGTAGATTAGAGTGAAGGAAATGTATTTGAATGGGGCAACTATGAGGACTCTTACTCTCGTGGAAAATCTCAGAGGGATGCCTTTTTAATCTTAAACCCAACCTCCCCCCCAAAAAAAATGTAGATGCCGGTCCCTTAAAGCAGATTACACAGCACAGAGCTGTGCTATGTAAACTACCCACCTCTAAACTGTAAAAAAAGAAACCTACCACTTCCTGTATGCCCTGATCACTGTGATCAAAGTGCCTCCTGCTGTGATAGGCTGCCTGCTCTCCTATCTCTCCCCCATCCTTTCTCCCTGTCAGCGCCCTATCTGTCTGTCTCTGGCCTGGCCCCCGCTTTGCTGCCGCTATTTTTGTAATATTAAATTTGTCACTGCCAGCCTCTCTAATTTCTATTTAAAAATGAGCAATGTAAATACTGAATAACGGCTCTCTTCAGGCTGGTCACGCGACTCATGGCCAATTTCCAGCTCTGATGGGTGGCTTCTGCGAAGGAGACAGGCGGTCACGTGATCTCCCTCTGATGCCAGAGGGATATTGCAGCCCCTTCCGCAGAAGACCTCTATCAGAGCTAGAAAGCGGCCGCGAGTGATGTGACCGGCCTAAAAGCAGCTGACATTCTGTATCTACAGCGTTCATTTTTAAATACAACTTACACATTGTGCTATTAGAGGGGCTAGCATAGTCTTATAATAATACCTTAACAACCACTTTAAGTGTGAGCTCTAGAGAGAGAAGCTTGTTTGGTGGAAGTAAAACCTTTGCCTGAGCTGTGTCTAGGAGGAGGCCTAGATATTCCATATTCAAGGACAGTGCTGTGGCGCTATACATTTTGAATATGTAGAAGCCTTTGAAGACTGGGTTTTCAGAGCCTTCTGCTAGTGAACGACCCTTTAACAATTTATGTGCTTCGCCGAAGGGCCAAAGAGATGTTCTCCTTCGAAGGGCATACAAGTGAGGGGTCTTTTACAGGCACATTCAGCTGACCAGGCTTTCAGCCATGAGATTCTTTGAATCTGGACAGAAGTGAGAGCAATCCTGGAAATTTTGTGTCATGACTTGTTCTAGGACATAAACATAGAAAAGAAGGATGAGGACAAGTTTATAGGTGTTCTGCCAGAGTGCTGAAAGACATCATCCTGCTGTGTTCAATTAGCTGTGGTTTGACAAACAGAAATTGCAGCAATAGCTGGTTGCAGGGCTGGACCTGCAAGGGTAAATAGTCTTTTAAAAGTGTTTTAAATTTCCTGTCTGCAGAATCCTCCAACTGAAATGGTATCTACTGTAACCATAGTAAGATGTTTGTTTAGGACTAAGAAAACAGAGTCTACTACTGGAACGGTCTATTTCTCATTCATTATTTTTCCACTGGATATAGCTCAGAAATGATTTCTTCTGGAAAGAGCTGAAACACAATCCTAATAAATTGCCCATTCTATTTGATCATGAATGGGTTCCATGTCTACCTCTTCTAAAGAAAGTAGTTCCACTTCCAACTCAGGTGGAGACGTTGAAGCTGGAGAATAAGCCTGGCACTTTTGGGCTCCGAACAGTGATGACTGAATTATTAAAGCCACTAGTTGTCTAAAAAATTGAATGTAGTTGCAGAGAAATATTCCTTGGTCACATAGGTGGCCTGTTACCTTTCTAAGATAGAGCAAGCATTGGAAGCAGTGTTAAAATGGGGTCCTGATCTAGTGCATGGGAAGCAAAGTCACTCTATGTAGTATGAGTGCTTTGCATGCCATCAGCAGAGCAAATGTTTGTCTGAAATTTGATGCAATTTCCTTGCGGGGTCCAGGTAGGATCCCAATATTTGACCAAGGTTGCACGGATCTGGATGCACTGTGTCTGTTGTTGTAGTAGAAGGCAGTGAAGAATTTGATTGAAGAATTTGAAGTACCTGTACATAAGAGCCAGTTAAGCATAGAAACTTCTCCATAAGGGAGGTGAGGTCCATTACCTACAATTGGCAAAAAGAGTTTTACAGAGTGAGGTAGGATTATAGGCACACACCCAATCACCTGACAGTAGCAGTCTATGACCCAGGATCTATGAATATCCAGCCTGTGGCCTGTATTGTACAATAAAGATATCCTATTTGTTAAAGGTACTTCGGCAGGACCTCAGGTGGAAACTCATGAGACCATGGGTTTGGATAATGTCTGCCTGAGACAACTAGAGATGCTGAAATCAGATGCAGGTACATCCTAAAAAAGAATCACCCTGGTTGAGGTGAAAGTCAAACTACCTGGTGGAAGCAAGAAGGAAGTATTGGACCTCAACTTCACCTTGCCTTTTGCAAAACAAGAAAGGGAGAGGGTTATAATGGGTTCCATGGGTACAGAGAATGAGATTCCAATCCCATGGACTCACAGGGAAATAGGGAGAGCTACATGGGAGACCCTCTTTACAAAGGTCCTAATCAATGAGTGGGAAGTCAATGGTCACTAAAACAGGACAGAAAGGGTAGAAACCAGATCCTTGATAGTGTTGAAAGCCAAAGGCTGGTAAAGAACCAGAGAAAGGAGAGTATCAATTAACATATTGATCACTTCTTAACACTCCCCACAAATCACACAAATATCTGTGTAGTAATTTTGACACTTGAAATAAGAGTCGGAAGCACTGGCTAATTTGTTACGTGACATGCTGTATTGTTGCTTATACACCTAGGTAGAGTGAATTAGTGAGCCACGTCCTAGCAAGGGAAAAACCTATGCATACAGTACTGTGCAAAAGTTTTAGGCAGGTGTGAAAAATGCTGTAAATTAAGAATGCTTTCAGAAATAGAAGCGTTTATTTTTATCAATTAACAAAATGTAAAGTAAATGAACAGAAGAGATCCAAATGACATCAATATTTGGCATGACCACCCTTTGCCTGCAAAACCGCATCAATTCTTCATCCATTATTCTGCACCCCAGTTCCTATGTTTTTAAGCATAGGACATAAAGACAAGTCTTAGCGACTCAACTATGCACGAAAACATAGAAACGGGGGTACAGAAAATGGCAGCACGTGTTCTGGAGTAAGTAGTCAATATTTTTGGCTGTAGCAAAAGGTATAAAAGGCAGTTTGTTCCCCCGTAGGGCTGAAGAGCGATACAATGAGTGTTTGCCAGCAACAGTAAAGCATGGTGGAGGTTTCTTGCAAGTTCGGGGCTGCATTTCTGCTAATGGAATTTTAGATTTGGTAAGGATCAATGCTTAGAAATATAGGCATCCATCATGCCATACCATTAGAGAGGCATGCGATTGGCACTAATTATATTCTGCAGCAGGACAATGACCTTGTACATGAAGCCAATGTCATTAAGAACTATATTTAGTGTAAAGAAGAACAAGGAGTCATGAAGGTGATGGTCGAGTGTGACTGACCCTGTAAATGCTTTTCTTGTTGTAAAGGGTGACAGACTAATCCAGAGTTCCCATAATCCAATAATTTATGCAGTAAACTTACTCCCTGTAGTTACATATGTGAATTGTGTGACATTATGAGTTGGTCTTTGTGTACTGCACCTAATTAGAGAGACCTCTGAAATGTGCTCTAATACATGAATGAGTGTGAGTGTGTGATTGAGTGAGTAACTTGTATAGCGCTGACAAATGCGAACCGAAATGCCTCAAGGCGCTTGCATCCAGAGTCGTGCTGATCCTTCAGAAGAGGTGGATCTTCAGTTTTTTTTCTAAAAGCCCGATGGTTTTCTTCCATGCGAATGGCATTAACTACTCGGTTTCACTTTGGAAATTAAATGTTACATTTAAGAAGAGAAAAAGAGGGGGATAATTTACGGTGCAGGGGGTAAGGCAGTAATGATGAGAGAGCGAATCTTTAAGAAAATACCAAATATTTTTATTAAATATGGATATATAAAAACAGAACACAATCCATTTTTTAATTTGTGGTGGTCATTAACCACTTAAGGACCGCCGCATGTACATTTACGTCGGCAGAATGGCACCGACAGGCACATCAACGTATATATACGTTGGTGCCTTGGGGGGGATCGGGGGTCCGATCGGACCCCCCCCCCCCCCGTACATGCGGCGGTCCGCGCGGCTGCAGGAGCGATCCGACAAGTGGGGGCAGCTATCCATTTTCACCCGCCCCCTCCGGATCGCTCCCAGCCAATGCGCGCGCCCGCCCGCCCTGTCACTTCCTCCTCCTGTGTAAACACAGGAAGGAGGAAGCGACGTGATCTCTCCCTCGGCGTTTGTTTCAAGCGCCGCTGAGGAGAGATCACCACACTACAAGTAAGTCTGCACCAACAGCACACTTACACACACACACACACACAAACACATTTAACCCCCGCGATCGCCCCCCCCCCCCTCCCCCTGTCACAGTGTCACTGAATGCAGTAATCATACATGTATGATTACTGTATTTAGTGTCAGTGTGACAGACAGTGTGACAGTCAGTCAGTGTTAGTGTCAGGGTAGCCCCCCCCACCCCCCCAATAAAGTTTTAACCCCTTGATCACTGCCCTAGTTAACCCTTTCACTCCCTATTGCCAGCATCACTAAGCGATCATTTTTCTGATCGCTGTATTAGTGTCGCTGTTCCCGCTAGGTAGCTAATTTTTTTTTTAATGCGATTTTTTTTTTTTTTTTACTAAAGACATGCGGCTAAATAAATTTTGGCCTAAATGTTTGACTAAAATTTAGTTTATTGGTTTTTTATTATAACAAAAAGTAAAAAATATTGATTTTTTTTCAAAAATGTCCCTCTATTTTTGTATATAGCGCAAAAAATAAAAATCGCAGAGGCGATCAAATACCACCAAAAGAAAGCTCTATTTGTGGGAAAAAAAGGACGCAAATTTTGTTTGGGAGCCACGTCGCACGACCGCGCAATTGTCTGTTAAAGCGACGCAGTGCCGAATCGCAAAAACCCCTTGGGTCATTTGCCAGCGTATTGGTCTGGGTCTTAAGTGGTTAAACTACATGATTCTGGTTTACAACACAGTAATGATGAGAGAGCGAATCTTTAAGAAAATACCAAATATTTTTATTAAATATGGATATATGAAAACAGAACACAATCCATTTTTTAATTTGTGGTGGTCATTAAACTACATGATTCTGGTTTACAACACATGGAGATTGCATATTCCCAACATGTTTCGCGATTTTCGCTTCTTCAGGGGAATGCAAAATCCGTGCAGAAATGTTTATAACTAAGCAAAAGAGAATACATAAAGTTAGCCATGTACAATGTATCAGAAAAAGAAATACATAGATATATAAGTAGAATACGCATGTGACTAAAGGCCGAGGAATCTACCAAATGGCAGGGGTGCGAAGAGAGCACGCTTACCACCACATATGACAGAGTCGGGCGCTCTCCAGCTCACAAGGACAATGATGGAGATATTGACCCTGAAGTGGGTCAGCACAGAGGTCTGAGAGTGGTCACAAATAGAGGCTATATGCGCATACAGAGCGACTGGAGACTAAGAGACAAAAAACAGAGCAGATCACGGCGTCAAAAATTTGTTTGAGATCCTGGTGGTATATCGAAAAAGAGGGAAGAGAAAAAATGGATTACAAATGGAACAAGGAATGTAAAAATGGGAAAATAAAATAAGATTGGAACCAGAAAAGTCAAAAAATGAAAAAAAGGGAAGGATAAATGATAATAATGGTTAATGGGTTAATTGGTTGCCAGCATTCCTCCCTTCTCTTCTTAAATGTAACATTTCTATTTGGGATTAGGTGCCTTACTATATGAGTGATTCTATTAGTGCTTGGACAAAATATACATTGGAAATGTAATGTTTTGTGTGTGTGTGTGTGTGTATATATATAATATACACACACACACACAAGCCCACCCACCCGGAACGTGACAAGTGTGGATATTCTGACAGCTCTATCACTATCTTCTTATATATTGGCTGTGGCTAAGATGTGTATGGGCATTATCAGTATAGTATTTCTTTTATTTTCAGAGCTCATTGCTTGCCAGAAAGGTCAAACAAATGTATTGCCTGCATATGAGATATTCTTCTGTTTTGGTGAAGAATGGCCGGACCAAAAACCAAGGGAGAAAAAACTCATCACCGTACAGGTAATGAACTGCAGAAAAATGCGTATTACCCCTTTTGTGCCAGAGGTCCCTGTCGTCTCAATATCCAGGCAAATCTCAAATTTAGCAGCATCAGTGTGTGTATTTGTATATGTGTGTGTAATCTAAAATAGACATGCTTCTATAGGCTGCATTTGATCACTATCCTAGTTGATATATTGATCAAATAATTGTGAAACACTCTGATTTGCTCACAATCGTTAGTGAGAACCTATCAGTGGAAGTTAGGTTTGACCGCTAGCAACCCCACTGGTAGCTGTAAAAGGGTGACTGTTTTTCTAAGTAACATACAGATTGTGAACAGGAAGAGGATGGCTCACAAACTGGTTTTGCCACAGAATGAAAACCTCTCACTTTTTGTGTAAAGCATATTTGGGGTCAAATCACAATGTTGCATCTTACCAGTCCTTGGATGTAGTGATTGCATTCATTTTATGTTTACATATTTTACTTTCCTTTATTTAGTGATTCTGACAGTAACATACATCTGGTGATTCTGACAGTAACATACTTCCAGTTCTAGGATGACAACACTCACTCAGCCTTCCATATTGTTCAGTTGTGTCCAACTGTTCGTGACCTCATGGACCAGTGCCTCCCAGAGCTTGCTTGACTTCATGTTCTTTGTTTTTCTATGAAGCTGTCTATCCATCTTGTATTCTGTCATCCTTCTCCTCTTCTTTTCCTCCCATGTTTCCCTGTTAGGCTTTTGTTTTTGTTCATGAGGTTTTCGTGGCAAGGATACTGGAGTGGGTTGCCATTGCCTTCTCCAGTGGATCAGGTTTTGTCAGAATTCTCCACTGTGACCTGTCTCCCTTGGCTGAGGCATAGCTCGTAGCTTCACCGAATTACGCAAGCCCCTTCGCCATGGCAAGGCAGTGGTCCATAAAGGGGCTTTCCATATTAGGACATTCGAAACAACATTGAACTACAGAACTCCACTCCTTGCCTATTCTACATAACTTGAGTGATGGGGTTCTGTGGTCCTCAGATAGCTGAGAACAAAATAATTGATAACTTCCTATGCTCACTGCCAGTGCTGACTGTTATCCGCTCATAAGATTTCTGGCAAAATCAACAGGTATATTTTGAAACTTATCAATCTGTTGAAGAAAGCTCTTCTAATAGTATACAGTATTTACCGGTACATTTTATGGTTCTGTGTACATGGGCTTTTATATACATTTCTTTATCGTACATCACGGGACACAGAGCGCATAGCCATTACACTTGGGTTATATGGGTACCTTCAGGTGTGGACACTGGTGTAATCAATTTCACAGGAAGTTTCCTCCCTATATAACCCCCTCCCACTGGGAGTGCTTCAGTTTTTTCGCCAGTGTCTTAGGTGTTGGTCACGTCTAGCTGTCCCTCGGAGTCCTCGGGACCCAGGATAGCTAGCCGGATCCGTCCGAAGTGCTTCAAAGCCAAGGTGTACGGTACCCGGGCCCTGCTGGAGTGGGGTTTTGCCTATAATGCCTCTCCTTGGAGGGCTGGATTCTGGGCTCCAGTGCCTTAGTCTCTTCCAAGAACTAAACGCTACTGATGCCAGGATGCTATATAGGTCCAGGTGTGTGGGTTCCTTAACACAGGACCCCGGTCCCTGAAGGTCCAAGACAATACCCACGGAGATGGGGGAAGGTTGGGCCTCTTGCATTTTGCAATACCCTGCGGCGTGGAGCAGGTAAGAGGGAACCTGCGGGACTTGGTTCGACAGTAGGTATCCCCCTGGGGGTTCTGGGTCGGCTAATGGTATGCTTGTGCATCAGCCACTATCTCCACTATGTCTTTTGAGGCAGGATGGGATGTACTAATGTTTACCCAGATAACATGTAGGTATATGTATGCTTTTAAAGATATGTATTTGCTACTCCCCCCAGATCTGCCTGTTAGCATGATACTGCAGCCCCACGTGCTATAGGAAGGAAAATGCTGACAAAACTCCTGTTTCTTAGGAAGCCTATGGGGACAGCTTCCTCTATGTGTGCACTACAATAAAGATTAGTGTCTTGCCTGGTGTCTGTTGGGTTGCTAGCGCTGGTCCAGGCTTCTCCTCTGCTTTCTGCTTCCTCCATGTTGGTTTCAGCGTGGGGGGGGGCGCGCTCGCGCGTGCGCGCCGCCTTTTACAGTGGGGGGGGGCGGGCCAGCAGCGTCAGGTCTCAATTAAAGCAGCGAAGCATTTCCTGGCTGGTCATTCCCTCCTGAAAGCAGAGGAGGCTGAGGACACAGAGCGCGCAGCTGAGCTATTTCTGGCTAACAGTGACACCCAGTGGGGGTTTGTGGATCTTCAGGTCTGGACTTAGCTCCATACTGACCAGAAAAAAAAAAAAAAATAGTTTTTTTTCTTAAAGGGACTCAGCCTTAGATCTGGCAGTATCTGAGTCGGTGCAACCTTGGGCTCCAGCTAACGGGCATTGGTGTGGCAATACTCACAGGACTTTCCTCAGTATTGCCGCCTTCTCGGGCGTAGGAAAATTTGGAAAATTTTTACCATAGCCTGTTCTTATTAATGGTTCACTTCTAGCTACAACAGTTGGGTGTTGGCTTTAGGGGTGTCTCAAGGTTGTGCAATGGCTCCCAAGGGATCAGGACCAGCTAAGGCTGCAAAAGGTACCAAAAAACTAAAGGGGGTCTCCATCGGGGTCAGAGGATTTGGGCCAGGCTCTAGCGGTCCCACCCTCACCAGATTGACCACCGAACAGCATGTTGCAGGAGCCATTGAGGGTGCTAGGGGCAGAGGCGGCCCCCAATCAACCCATTCCCGTTTACGTTACGGAAGAAATGCTAGCGACCACCCTGGGTGTGCTAGAGGAAAGGTTAACTGCTTTAATTGCCCGCTCTTTGCCAGGTGGCAAATGGGCTAGATCCCCGTAACCTAGATTGGTGTTTTCAGATGCAGAGGTCCTCTCTTTGGAGGAATTGGACCCACAGGGGGATCAAGCGGACCCGAGTCCCGACGGTTCAGACATTGAAGGTTCCACTATAGATGAAATTTTTTCGGCTTCTCAAGCAGAGAGCCTGTGGATCCAGTCTCTGACAGATATGGTTCGCACTGCTTTTAAACTTCCAGTGTCAGAACAATTAGCCCCCGCGGTATCCTCTTTAGGTTCCTTGAAGGCACCGTTGAGTGGTGCATCTTTTCCGGTTCACCCCCTTCTGGAGAGCGTGATTTTTCAGGATTGGGCTTGACCTGATAGGATTTTTATCCCTCCTAAAAGGTTCACTATTCTCTATCCTATGGAAGAAGAATTTGCAAAGAAATGGGCACTCCCTACCGTGGACGCAGCCATTTCCTGCGTAAATAAATCCCTGACCTGTCCGGTTGAAAATGTCCAGATGTTTAAAGATCCAGTCGACAAAAAGTTGGAGACCCTAGTGAAGGCTTTTTTTTACCACAGTAGGTGCCGTGGTTCAGCCAGCGGTGGCAGCCATTGGCGTTTGTCAGGCTTTAAAGGATCAGAATAAACAGATATTAAGGGACATACCGGCTCAGCAAGCTTGTGAATTGGCTGACCTCCCAAGGGCTCTCTGCTTTGCAGTAGATGCTATTAAGGACTCCATTCAACAGGCGTCCCGTTTATCTCTGCTGTTGGTTCATATGTGTCGCCTTTTGTGGCTGAAAAACTGGTCAGCAGAGGCACCCTGCAAAAGGCTTTTAGCAGGATTTCCCTTTCATGGTGGGAGACTATTCGGTGAAGACCTAGATAAATATATCCAGACCATATCAAGTGGTAAAAGTTCTTTCTTGCCTGTCAAGAAAAGATCGCGTGGGCCCGCGTTTAAGCGACAGGCCTTCGCAGGCTCGGCCCCTTCAACTTCCCGTCAGTATCGACGGCCTCCCGGGCGTTCAGCATTTAATAGCCGCCCACAAGGACAAGCCACGGCAGGCAAGAGGCCATGGTCTCGCAAGCCGGTTAAACCAGTCATCAAGTCAGATTCATGAAGGGGCGCCCCCACTCTCTTGGGTGGGGGGAAGGCTTCGGTTTTTCTCCGAAGTGTGGAAGGCCAGAATTCCCGACTCTTGGGTACTGTCCGTGGTAGCCACGGGCTACAAGCTAGAGTTTCGGGAAGTCCCCCCTCCTCATTTTCAGGGGTCAAGTCTTCCAAGCGACCCATTAAAGAGGGCCTCTCTTGTAAAAGCATTGGATCGTCTCTTGCTCCAAGGAGTAATTGTAGAAGTACCAACCCAGGAATGGGGTCTGGGATTCTACTCCAACCTTTTCATAATACCAAAGCCCAATGGCTACGTCAGGCCTATCTTAGACCTCAAACGCCTAAATCGCTTTCTAAAGATTCAGACCTTTCGTATGGAGTCCATACGTTCGGTGGCAGCCAGCCTACATCAAGACGACTTTCTAGCATCTATAGACATAAAGTATGCGTATCTGCACGTGCCGATCTACCCGGCACATCACAAGTTTCTTCGTTTTATGATAGATCACCGTCATTACCAGTTCGTAGCCCTCCCTTTCGGGTTGGCAACAGCTCCGCGGGTATTCACAAAGGTGTTAGCCCCGGTGCTAGCCGTCCTAGGGACAGAAGGCATTTTGGTCCTGGCATACCTGGACGATCTTCTGGTTATCGACAGCTCAGCTTCCAGCCTCAATCATGCAGTAGTTCGCACAGTTCAGCATCTAGAGGAATTCGGGTGGATTGTGAACCAAGAAAAATCGATATTGAAACCCACAAAGCAGTTGGAATATCTAGGCCTTCGGCTAGATACAGACTGCCAGAGGATATTTTTTACCTCAAGCAAAGGTCAGATCAATAACTCAAGCAGTTCAAGTGATCTTAGGCAAGAAGAGGCCGACTATTCGCCTATGTATGCGACTGCTGGGGAAGATGGTGGCCGCCTTCGAGGCAGTGCCCTACGCCCAGATCCATACCAGATATCTTCAGGCAGCCATTCTCTCTGCTTGGAACAAGTCCATTCAGACGTTAGATCGTCCGTTAGTGCTCTCCCCAGGAGTCCGGCGCAGCTTGTTTTGGTGGCTGGTCCCTCAAAATTTGTCAAAGGGGAAATCCTTTTGCCCCATCACGTGGAAGATGGTAACCACAGATGCCAGCCTATCAGGTTGGGGGGCAGTTCTAGAAGGACAGACCCAGCAAGGGCAGTGGTCGGAGGCAGAAAAACTGCTTCCCATCAATATCCTAGAGATCAGAGCTGCTCGACTGGCCCTGATCGCCTGGACTCTCCCCCTTCAGGGTCTGCCAGTAAGGATACAGTCCGACAATGCCACTGCGGTGGCATACATAAACCACCAGGGGGGCACGAGGAGCCTAGCAGCCCAAAGGGAAGTAAACCTGATTTTCTCATGGGCCGAAGCCCATGTACCCTGCATCTCGGCAGTGTTCATCCCAGGGATAGACCATTCTCAAGCAGATTTTTTGAGTCGTCAACAGTTGCTCCCGGGGGAGTGGTCTCTTCACCCTCAGGTATTCCAAGAGATTTGCCAAAGATTCGGAGTCCCAGATGTGGACATTATGGCAACGAGATCCAACAAAAAGTTGGACAAATTCATATCCCGAACCAGGGATCCCTCGGCCTACGGGACCGATGCGTTGGTTTGCCCTTGGCACCAGTTTTCTCTCCTGTATGCGTTCCCTCCACTGCAGATGATTCCCCGCCTTCTACGGTGGATCAGGGTGGAGCGCAGGCCTGTGATCCTGGTGGCCCCAGCCTGGCCCAGGAGGGCTTGGTACGCACTCATCGTGAAGATGTCAGTCGGGGCGCCGTGGCCGCTCCCCCTGCGCCCAGATCTGCTGTCTCAGGGCCCAATCTGCCACCCTGCTTCACAGCAGCTAAATTTGACGGCTTGGCGGCTGAATCCCTAATTCTTAAGGGCAGAGGCCTCTTAGCTCAGGTCATATCTACGTTGATTCAGGCTAGGAAACCGGTCTCCAGAAATATTTATTACAGAGTCTGGAGAACCTATGTGGAGTGGTGCGAGTCTCAAAAATGGCATCCTCGAAAGTTTTTTATTGACAGGATCTTGCGATTCCTCCAGGTTGGTGTTGACAAAGGGTTGGCTCTTAGTACTCTAAAGGGGCAGGTGTCGGCTTTATCGATATGGTTTCAAAGACCCTTGGCCACCCATTCGCTTATGAAAACCTTCTTGCAGGGGGTCTTGCATGTGAATCCCCCTATTAGAGCTCCCCTCTGCCCCTGGAATTTAAATCTGGTCTTGTCAGCTTTAATAAAGGCAGCCGTTTGAACCTCTGACAGAAATCCCTCTTGTGCTACTAACCCGAAAGTTGGTTTTCTTGGTGGCTATGGCTTCGGCCAGAAGGGTTTCCGAGCTGGCAGCCTTGTCATGCAGGGAGCCATACCTTATTCTGCATAAGGACAGAGTGGTTCTGCGGCCTCAACCTTCTTTCCTTCCTAAGGTCATATCCAGTTTTCACTTGAATCAGGACCTAGTCCTACCATCCTTCTTTCCTACTCCCCAGTCCAGAGAGGAAAGACTGCTTCATACTTTGGACGTGGTTCGAGCCATGAGGGTCTATCTCAAGGCTACAGAGAAGATTCGGAAAACAGATGTGCTTTTTGTTCTTCCGGATGGCCCCAAGAAGGGTCAGCCGGCTGCCAAGTCTTCCTTGGCTAGGTGGATTAAGCCGCTGATTTTTCAGGCCTATGGTCTAAAGCGTTCCACCTCCCTTATCAGTTAAAGCCCATTCTACGAGGGCCATGAGTGCCTCCTGGGCGGCACACCATCAGATCTCTATGGCACAGGTTTGCAAGGCGGCAACCTGGTCTTCCGTACATACGTTTACTAAATTTTATAAGTTGGACGTTGCAAAGGGTACGGACGCAGCATTTGGGCAGGCGGTCCTACGGGCAGCAGTATAGAATCCTCTGGTCCGGGTCACGCCCCCTTTTTTCGGTTGGTGGAGCTACTTTACTTCCTGATAATTTTTTGTTTGGCTATTCTTGGCCTTACGGTCACCCTCCCTTCATAGAGCATTGCTTTAAGACATCCCAAGTGTAATGGCTATGCGCTCTGTGTCCCGTGGTGTACGATAAAGAAAAAAGGATTTTTAATAAACAGCTTACCTGTAAAATCCTTTTCTTGAAGTACATCACGGGACACAGAGCTCCCACCCCTCTTTTGGGGAACATTGTGTAACCTCGAAGGAATTGCTTGCTACAAAACTGAAGCACTCCCAGTGGGAGGGGGTTATATAGGGAGGAAACTTCCTGTGAAATTGATTACACCAGTGTCCACACCTGAAGGTACCCATATAACCCAAGTGTAATGGCTATGCGCTCTGTGTCCCGTGATGTACTTCAAGAAAAGGATTTTACAGGTAAGCTGTTTATTAAAAATCCTTTTTTTGCCATTCATATTGTCTTACATAGAGCAATAAAAAGCACAAACTGACCTAAAAAGCCCATGTAGACTGTGATTTTATGTTGTATACAAGTAAAGACACAATAGAGAAGAAAAACTAGTGCAACCTTTATCTGGTTCTAATATTTTTATTTTGTAATTCTAGGTTATTCCTGTGGCTGCCCGCTTGCTTTCTGAAATATTCTCAGGGGAGCTGTCGTGGTCAGCAGATAGTATAAAACTCCAGATATCACATCCAGATCTAAAGGACAAAATGGTGGAACAATTCAAAGAACTTCATCAACTGTGGCAGAGCCAGCAGACCCAGGTGCTTGCTCCACAAGGTGCAGGAACAAATCCAGGGGTAGATGTGGCATCCGGTCCCTGGCCCATGCACACTGAAAGCATGCAATAAGCTCTGTATGATCACCTGTGTTACTTCATATGACTTGAAAATTACAAACCGGTTCATTCTCATTTGGACTTGGGGTTGGCTAGTTAAGGTGTCTTCCCACTGCCTCACCTTGGTTTGTATAGAGAACACCCAGTGAATCTAATCGTCAGGATGTATTAGGAATAAACAGAAGTCTGTTGAAGCTTGAGAACAGACCTGGAAAAAATAAATCTGGTAATATATCCTTAGCTTAAAAATTTTCACTGATTACAGGTTATTCTCTTTCAGACATTTAATGGAATGTAATACAGCTCATTCCTGGTCTGGTTTCTGCAGTCCTCTAATGCCATATCGTACCTCGCTGTAAACTGCCTCGCTGCAAAAACTGCTTCTTTGTAGTTTGTTAAATAAAATCGCTGTGAGCAATGATGTGTAATAAACCAAATCAGAAATGTAAGATTATTAAGAAAAAAAATACAAATATATATATATGTATATAAAAACACAAGTCTAGAAAAAAAGTATGCCATAGGAAAACTTATTCACATTTTCTTGTGTGCAATGTTTAGTAGAAATGTAATAATCCACTTAAATTTTTGGCCTATTACTGTATATGACTTTGGCCTATTACTGTATATGACTAAAGGTTTGCCAACAGTCCAATATTTCTATGTATATTTGTTGTGTAAACCAAAGACAGTGACTGAAAAGTAATATTGATTCAGGTAAAGCCTTTAAAAGCTGACCCCTGAGATCAGAAAATATTGTCTAAATACAAAAAGTATGTGTATTTTTACTCGAACTTTGGTGTACTTTTGTGTGTGTGTGTGTGTGTGTGTGTTTTTTTTAATCTGTGCAGTAATTCAGTGTAAAACTTGTGCCATTGTGCAGACACACTACTGCCCTCTCTCTACTTGTGCAGGGGGACTGGTCTTGTATCGGCCCCCTCTTGTAGTTTTCTCCAGGCAGCCTGTGGTGGGTGGCTCTATTTGGTCCTTCCCACAGCTCTGATGATGTCACCGCTGCGTTACAAGGTGATAACCGGGTTTAGAAACACATTTGGTGCACCCAAAGTGGATTTATATCCTTTGAGGCTAATGAGGGAATGTATTTGAATAAAAATTTTCTCCATTGTCCTTTTTAAAGAACAATGAAATTCAGTAACAGTCGGGTTGTTATGTCACCTACAAAAGGTTGGGACACTGCAAACAAAAGAAGGTTTTATGCCAGCTCCAGCATAACCTCTCCCCTACCCAGCATGCCTCAGTATTTTGCTGGTGTCCTTAGAAGGTTTGATGCCTTTTCCTTGGCTCCAATGGAAAAAAATACATTTTTGCTAGCCTTCATTGTAGTATTTTTTTTCCTTGGTACTTTTAATCAAGATTCTAATTACACATCAAGTCAGGTTCTAAGCACTAGTGCTTTTTCATGGCATTCCCATTGTGAAATTGCTCAGGAGATCACCCATGAAAAGGGTGTGTTTTCTAGTCTGTTGTAGTCTGCTGGACCTAGCACCTTCAGGCCTTGATTGAATAACTTTGGGTTATCAATATGGGGGGTGGTTCAACTTCAATCCTCACTAGGGATGCTTACTTCCTGTGGATTTTTTTTATTCCTTCTGTGTTGATAAAGGAATGACCCTTTTCCCACTTTCAAGGCTCCTGGCGTATTTAGGGAGTACCTTCCTAAAACGGTTTCCCTTCTTATGAGGACTGTCAGTCATTTTCTGCCTCTCTGGGAGCTTGGACTCCGCAACACATCTCAGTCTCTTTGGACCAAGAAGTCCCAGGCGCAACTGTCAGCTTTCCGCAAGGGATGGGGTGGTTCCTTTCCCCCATTCTGGTAGGACTTCTTGGATGGTTGTGTACTCCTTCTTGGGACTCACTTTCCTCATTCCTGCCCCCAATCAGGTTGATGTTTTCAATAGTGGGACTAAGATTCCTGCCCATTGACAGAGCAGTAATACTCTGGGGCAGGTTGGTTGATTTTTTTAGAATCATTTGTTAAAGCGAGGTTAAGGAAGGCATGCCTGCCAAACCTTAGTAACACCCTCAGGACTTTCAATGGTAAGTGCCTCGCTTACGGTACTCATGTGTACCAGTTTGGGCTTCAGTACACCCTCATCCCTGCCTACCTCTTATACGGGTGATGCTCACGCACCTTATGCTCTCCTTTTGAGCTTTAAGG
Source organism: Rana kukunoris (assembly GCA_029574335.1). Taxonomy (NCBI): domain Eukaryota; kingdom Metazoa; phylum Chordata; class Amphibia; order Anura; family Ranidae; genus Rana; species Rana kukunoris. The sequence goes on along the minus strand of CM056051.1, from coordinate 116,543,620 downwards.
TTGGTAGGTAAGCTTTGGTTAGTCAATAGTGCAGGGATTGGGACTTCTTCTTTTGCTTTGCTGGCCTTCTCTTTAGACATGATTATTGTTCAAACCTCCCTCCGCAAACATGTTTTTTCTGGGACTTGGCTCAGTGAATATTTTCTACTGACCACTTCTAGTTGTTGGGTCTGGTTTTCTGGTGTTCAGGTAGTGTTTTATTCCACATGACTATGGTGGACTGTTTGGCACTTTAGTCATTTGCTGACTCTGGCCCATTGTTTCTTCAGGTGGCTACTTTCCCTTGGTGTTTTTGGAGCACAACATTGATCCTCAGTGCACTCCCCTTGGTCATGGCAGTTTCCAAGTGGGATTCACCTCATCTAAACTTGATTTGAACATGGGACTCCAGATTCCTCTAAAATGTTGCTGGCTTTGGAATTCTTTTTAGGCTTGTCTGTGGCTGTTGCGCATGAATCAATTTGACCTCCTTCGGATGTCCTTCAATTGATGATGGAGGTGAGATTTTTGTACTTGCCATAAAAAAAATATATTTTTCTTTGATTCCATTGAAGGAGACAGGTCCTGTGTACTGACTGCTTGCTCACAAAAATATACAGGGGGAGGGTGCTGGTGTACAACCTTTTTCTGCTTGTCAGTGGCCCAACCTCCTGTAGGTGGTAGTATATCCTGACTGTTTCTGAATTCCTGTGTCCCTCAATGGACCCAAAGAAACATTTTACAGTACAGAAACATTATTTTTCATGTCTGGTGTTCAGCTTTAAAATGCAGTAGAGGGACTTTTTTGTGCATGTTTTAAAACAAAGAAATATCAATTAGACAAAACCAGATGTATTCGCTGTGAGAGTTGTCCATACTACTGATAGGAATCACTACCATTCTCTATTTTGTAGATAGTAGATGTACTCTGTATTGAAGACGAATTTCAAGCGCATACAAAAGACCCATATTAATGCAGTTCTCATGTACTATTAATTGATGCATCATTAAATGGATTGTCTGCACTGCAAAGAGCACAAGTGCCTGAATTTACCTTGAATTCAGCCTCTTGCTGTCTCCTGTACAGTAGGGGAATCAGCACAAGGAGTCAACCAGTTGTGTTGCAGGGTTCTAACAAGAAACACACAGCTAGGAATAGAGAGCAGAGTGGAAGAAAGATAAGCTCATCCATGTGCTGCTTCTCCATTACTGCCCAGTCACATGCTGGGGGCAGAGTTTTGGAACCCCCCAGCCTTATAGACCCCCTTGCTATCCATCAGGGAGATATGTAATGCCTACTTCCCCAGTCCTGCCTAGAATGGGGGGGGGGGTAGTAGTCAAGTGCAATATGGAACTTGGCAGGCAGCTGATTTTACAGCCAGGTGCTGGTTACAAGCAGCATATATATATTAGTAACTTGCACATGATATTAAACAAAGGTGTAGAGTTGTGAATAAAGAAAAATACAGGAACTGCTTTTGAGTGCAGTTTCTGCTCTCACTTCCATATTCTAGATCATGTGTGAATTTCTGTGGATTTTTTTTTTTTTTTTAAATCTTTCAGCACATATAGAATTTACATCATGGTATCAATCTTCTATTCATTTATGCTATAAAAAAACATATTAGACAAATAAGTGCAAGTGCTCAGTGTCTATACTTCTTAACTGGTTTTATATATAATTTTATTATATAATTAAAAAAAAAACTTTCTGGAGATATGGCATACAAAGCAAAAAGAAGAAGTAAATATGCAATTGTGTGAATCTGTATTAAGAGAAATTCTGGTTGTCCAACGGTTTTCTTTGTCTTCTTAGGCCTCTTACACACAGATCAGTTTTTCTTCAGGTTTTTCTTTTCAGTTTACCAAAACTATGTAGTACAAGGGCCTGCCTGATTGCATACAAATTGAGACTCTTGAGGTTTGACCTCATATTAGATGGATTTGGTAAACTGAAAAGAAAAACCTGAAGAAAAACTGATCTGTGTGTAAGAGGCCTTAGCGATGCAAAATAAGCATGCAAAACGGCAAAGTCAGTGCCTCCAAGTACTAAAACAAATTTCTTACCATTAAAAGCCAGACAACTAGCATTTTAGGATGACGGCCTCAAAGCCCTTGTCAGTATTGGCTTCTTTTAAAGGCATTTTAAACCTTTCTACCATCATCTTCTTCTGTTTTTTCATCTGCATAAGATGGCATTGATGTAGTTTCATGGTGTCATTTGTTGGCCTGTACAGACAGTCTATATTAGTTATAGCTGTGTCAGAAATGTGTTTGAAACAAGCAAAATAGCACAAGCAAATTGTTGGTTCACTAACCTTTTCCTTCGATTTTCCTTTTTAAATGTTTTTTTTTCTTTGTCTTAATTTCTCACTTCCTGTTTCTCCTCAGTAAGCTGTTCTGGCTGACTAATCACCATGGATGATGGGGGGGGGGGGGTGGCAAGCTTACTGAGGAGGAACAGGAAGTAAGAAATTCAGATAATGAAAAAAAAATATTTAGAAGGGAGATCAAAGGAAAAGTTAAGTGAACAAACAATGCACTAGCTTAAAGGAACACATTTAGAAAATAAAAAACGAACCTTCACAACCCCTTTAATGCAGAATAGCCCTGCACAGATTAACCACTTAAGACCCGGACCAAAATGCAGGTAAATGACCAGGCCCCTTTTTGTGCTGTCTTTCAAGGCTTGATTTTAAACTCCACTCTGTGAGTATAACCATTGATTTAATTTTTTTAATAAAGACCTGTTATACGGTATCACACTAAGTCGGTGCGCCCTCCATTCTTCTTTTTTCTTTTAGTTATATGAATTCCCACGATTCTTAGGAGAGCTGCAAGACTTTGGAAGATACCTTTTTAATAGGATTACACCACCACATAGTACAAAATACTGGAGTGCAGGAGATTTGTTTTTGTTTGCTTTTGTGCCATGCCAGCTCCTACCCCTTCAAAATCACTGCATGCTTAAATTAATAGGTGTGATGATATAAATGAAGGGCAGCCCCACACGTCTATAAACCAGCAACACGTTTTGGCTGCAGGTGTGGCAACGGTGCGATTCCCACAACCACCCACAAAAGTGTGAACCTAGCCCAGTGTTTCTCAATTCCAGTCCTCAAGGTGCTCCAACAGGTCATGTTTCAGGATTTCCCTCAGATGAAACGGCTGTGGTAATTACTAAGGCAGTGAAACTGATCAAATCACCTGTGCAAAATAATGGAAAGCCTGAAAACATGACCTGTTGGTGTACCTTGAGGACTGAGATTGAGAAACACTGACCTAGCCTAACAAAGATTAAAGGCTACTAGTGTCTATAGGAAACTTACAGGAGCTCTGAACTTAAAGGAGTTGTAAACTTAGACGTGTCTTTTTTTTTTTTTACATAAAAATAACTATGTTTAACTGCTCTTTGCAATCTTTTTGCACAAAGCAGGCCCGATTCTCTCTCCTTTTGGGGTCCCACGCCCCCTTCTTTTCATCAGGTGCTCCCACGAAAAGCCACTTTCAATGGGGGCACCCATGCAGGCTCGCTCCCGAGTCCTGCTGCTGTATCTATTGACACAGACAGCGGAACCTGGCCCTGCATCACTGGATTTGATTGATGGCAGAGGTAGCCAATGGCTGCTACTGCTATTAATTTATCCAATGAGGAGAGAGACAGTGGCTGGAGACACTGAGCTTGTGCACATCACTGGATCGAATCGGGCTCGGGTAAGAAAAAGGGGGAGTCTGTGGGGGGCTGCAGCACAGAAGGTATTTCACCTTAATGCCTAAAGGTGGAAAACCTGGAGGCTTTAGAACCACTTTAAGCTAATCTTTAACATACCACGTTACCAGGTGACAAAAAAGGAATGTTTACTTCCCTGTAAAATTCATATCTAAAAGTACAATATAGAACGCAGGCTAAATATTAATACATTGTTTTTTTTTCCTGCTACCGTCAGGTGATTGGACACTGGCAAAGCTGTTTTTTTTTTTTATTATGTTTTTTATTTATCATTTTCAGAACAAAAAAAAATTTGCCGCAAAAGCCAAAAAAGGTAACATACAATGAACTATATACACTTCTTCGGCATTTGACTCATGTACAACTCTGTACCCCCACCTAGTACTAAAGAAGGGGTGCCCAACCAGTGGCCACATTTGGCCCGCGGAGCCTTCTCATGTGGCCCGCGACCTCCTGCTCTGGGAAAGAATAGAATACTGTTATTAAAGGTAAGTTTATTACTAAAATCACAGTTTATATGTGGGCATATCTGTTCTGCAGTGGTTAATTGGGCTGCTTTCAAAATGATCCGCAGGTGCAGAGCAGTGCACCTGCAGATTACCTGCACTGAGCCATAGGCCCCTTTGACACAGTCAGTCCGACCTAATTGGACCCTCCATTCACCTCTAAGGAGTAGCAGATGTAAATAGACTTGTGTCCATTTACAAACGCCTACCTCCAATTCGATCCGCAAAAAAAAAATAAAAAAATAGAGTGGGCTCTATAGAGTAGAGTGGGCTGCCATCCACCCGCTCCGCTCATTGTGGCCCGTGACCGGTTACCATGTCGCTTAGGTGGCCCTCGCTCTTCAAAAGGTTGGGCACCCCTGTACTAAAGCAATACAAATTTTCAGGCTTCCAATCACATGCAATACCAGACAAATGAGAGGGAGCATATTTCTTACATTCCCACATCATATCTTCTAATACTGGTTTATACCCATGCCAGCATATATCAGAGCCCAGCCTCCTAACTTCTCATATGAGCACCAGCCTGTATAGATCAAGCAATGAAATATCCATACATTCAGTAATTAAAAATATTGTCCAACCCTAGTACAATCCTTCAGTCCGACACAGTAGTCTCACTATTCATCCAACCGCCCCACACTTTATCAAATTTATTTGGTACACCTCTACTGTTATAAGTAGCCATGTATAAGGGGATGGCTTTATTAACCACTTTAGCCCCGGACCATATTGCGGTCCAATGACCAGAGCACTTTTTGTGATTCAGCACTGCGTCGATTTAACTGACAATTGCGTGGTCGTGCGACGTGGTTCCCAAACAAAATTGGCCTTCTTTTTTTTCCCACAAATAGAGCTTTCTTTTGGTGGTATTTGATCATCTCTGTGGTTTTTATTTTTTGCGCTATAAACAAAAATAGAGCGACAATTTTGAAAAAAAAATGCAAGTTTTTTACTTTTTGCTATAATATCCCCCAAAAATATAAAAAAAAAAACATTTTTTTTCCTCAGTTTAGGCCGATACGTATTCTACATATTTTTCGTTAAAAAAAATCGCAATAAGCGTTTATTGATTGGTTTGCGCAAAAGTTATAGCGTTTACAAAATAGGGGGTTGTTTTATGGCATTTTTATTAATATTTTTTTTTTTTACTAGTAATGGCGGCGATCAGCATTTTTTTCAGTACTGCGACATTATGGCGGGCACTTCGGACACTTTTTTTTTTTCCCCCTCACATCAGCTTATATCTGTCTTGTGAGACCCGCTCATATTTGTGGCTTTAGTCGTCTCTACTAGCAGTTTTGCATCATCTGTGAGCCTTTACCATATTTGCAGAGTCTTATTTTTGCTATGTGTGTTTTTTTATTTATTTTTTATTAACCACTTCAGCCCCGGACCATATTGCTGTCCAAAGACCAGAGCACTTTTTATGATTCGGCACTGCGTCGCTTTAACTGACAATTGCGCGGTCGTGTGACGTGGCTCCCAAACAAAATTGACGTCTTTTTTTTTTTCCCCCACAAATAGAGCTTTCTTTTGATGGTATTTGATCATCTCTGCGGTTTTTATTTTTTGCGCTATAAACAAAAATAGAGCGACTATTTTGAAAAAAATGCAATATTTTTTACATTTTGCTATAATAAAAATCCCAAAAAAGATATAAAAAAACATTTTTTTTCCTCAGTTTAGGCCGATACGTATTCTTCTACATATTTTTCGTAAAAAAAAAACGCAATTAGCGTTTATTAATTGGTTTGCGCAAAATTTATAGCGTTTACAAAAAAGGGGGTCGTTTTATGGCATTTTTATTATTATTATTTTTTTTACTAGTAATGGCGGCGATCAGCGTTTTTTTTCGGTACTGCGATAATATGGCGGACACATCGGACACTTTTGACACATTTTTGGGACCATTGGCATTTTTATAGCGATCAATGCTATAAAAATTGGATTACTATAAAAATGCCATTGGCAGTGAAGGGGTTAAGTGTGGTCCTGGTGTGTTCTAACTGTATGGGGGGGTGGCCTCACTAGGGGAAATCACTGATCTTCTGTCCATACATTGTATGGACAGAAGATCAGCGTTTTCCCCGCTGACAGGAACAAGAGGTATGTGTTTACACACATACCTCCCGTTCCCCGCTCTGTAACGAGCAATCGCGGGTGCCCGGCGGCGATCGTACCAGCCGGGCACGCGCGGTCGTGCTAAAGGGAGGACGTAGAGCTACGTGCTCCCGCGTAGCAGTGCCACCGTCCCGTAGTAATATGACGATGGGCGGTCGGCAATTAGTTAAATATATCTTGTGTGTGTGTGTGTGTATATGTGTGTGTGTGTGTGTGTGTATGTGTGTGTGTATATATATATATATATATATATATATATATATATATATATATATATATATATATATATATATATATGATTTTCCATGTTTTCAAATTCCAGCTCGTCTAAACCCTCCCTCGAACCCCCTCCCCCCCCCCCCCCCCCCCCCCCCCCCCCCCCAAACCCTCCTCGTGGCTCCCAAGACTCCAAGTTGAATTACTATCTCCAGTTTGTATTAGAGCAAGCTGGTCCGAATACTAAACTTACATTATTGAGGTCTAAGTTCTTGATTTCCGTTCTCTAGCAAGAGCCTGTTCCTCAATTTATCTTTTACTTCTCATACCGGAGCCCTCAGTCCCTCGACATAGCTCCAAGTTTTTTTATAATCCTTCCAAATAAGCCATTTAGCCTGAGAATCATTTAAGGTTCCTAAAGCGTTCTCCTTCAGTTCTTCCATCCTGTAAGTCTCCTCAACAGCATCCACCCACTCCCATATCTGTGGGCTTCCGGTATCCTGCCATTTCCTTGGGATCAGCTTTTTTGCTGCATTCAGAAAATGGGGCAGAAGTGACTGTTTATACCTTTTAATCCCCTCACCATTACAATGGAATAGCACAGCCCAGGGATCTTTCTTGATCTTGTTATGCGTGATCTTTTTTATTTGGAGAAGTATGGAGTCTCAGTATTTTTGGATTATCAGACAGGTCCACCATAAGTGAGCCATCGTACCTCTCTCGGCGCATCCGCGCCAACATTCGGCAGATTGATCTATTTTAAATTTGCTGATTTTAACCGGTGTAATGTACCAGCCCGAGATGCACTTATAGTTCATCTCTGCTGTCTGTGAATCTATGGCGGAGGAATGTGTCAGACTCATTATCTTGTTTATCATATTGTCCCCCCTAACAGTGCCTAGCTCCCTTTCCCATTTTTCAACTAAAGGTGCTGCTCCCTGTGCCCCAATCTTAACCAATATCTTATATAATTTGGAAATCGTGCCTTTGGTATATTCCATAGTGCAAACAGTTTCTAGTGGTGTCGGCTCCTCTCCCGAACGTAATGGTTGGGGGAGTTGCCGTGCAAAGTGGCCTAGCTGCGAGTAATGCCACCTATCCAAGTTCCAAACATCACGTCTGGATTTCAGCTCCTCATAGGTGGCCAACTCACCGTTCTTTATCATATCTCCTAAATAAACAATGTCCTTTGTCCATTGGACCAAAATAGCCCGGCGGACATATCCGATGAAAACGGTCCGAGGATCGTTTCCATCGGATATGTCCCTCCGTGTGTACGTGGCCTAAGACAGGCAGAATCTAATATTATTATATTACTGATACACCAAATGTTGCTTTCACTCCTGAGGGTACCAATGTTCAATATTTTAATGATTTGAAGTTTTTTTTTTTTTTTGCCTTTTTTCTTTACTAAATATAAGGTAAATACATTATTTCAATCACAATCGAATAGCCTCTACAGGCCCAATTCATACAAAATGACTTTATTGGTTTTAAGAAAAACCCGTCCCTAACCCTTCCCCTGCCCCCCCTCTTACCCACCCTCTTCTCTCTGACCAACCATCTCGTGTCGTATCTCCCTTTACCTATCGTCCTTCCTGCTCTATACCATTCATTCTGCAAATCTCTGTGTCTGCTTCTATTTTAATCAGTCTTGCCATTTCAGTTTGAACCCCTGTTCTGCTCCCTCCCCGATAAACCTTAGCTGTTCTGTGTAATAAATATTGTTTATTTTACATAGCCAATTCCTCACCGTAGGGCTCTTGGGGTCCTTCCACTGTCTGGGAATAAAAATTTTCGCTGCGTTTAGGAAATAAGGAAGTAGGGTTCTCATGTACTGTTTTATAGGCATTTTAGTCCCGTGAAACAGGCATTCCCACGGCTCCTCTGGTATTTTAATTCCACAAGCGCTCTAGTGGGAGCAGATTACCCTCCGGCCTAATCAGATAAGGGAGGGATCCAACGAAGTGTTTCAGCTGTGCATACCGCCACCTGTTTAAATCAAATAATTATTTTTTTATTTTCAATTCCTCATAAGTGCATATTTTACCTTCTTTTAAAATGTCCTTTAATTGTGCATCTTTATTTTTATCCAGTTACCAAACTGACATGTTAAGCCATATCACTGTTTATGGGTAAATATACCTCCCCTGTTAACGCTCCCGTCCCTTCTCCCTGCTCCCCCTCCCTCACCCACAATCCAAAAATGTTACCCCCTTTTTTCTTTTGTTAAGGATTATGAATGGGGGCTACTACGCTATATGTTATGCACTTGCATCTCTTCTTGTAACCGTGAAAATCCAAAAAAAAAAGAGAGAGAGCAGGAAGTCTTGGTTGGCGCACAGAGAATGAATTGGGCGATATCTGCAGATGAGGTTGTGGATGGCCTTGAATGTTGTGGTTAGTATTTAGAATTTTATATGATGGGTTAGGGGTCATGGATCGGTTAGTAAGGTGTATTAGTCTAGCAGCAGCATTCATAATAGAGTGAAGGGGGGATAGCCTGTGTAAAGGTGGGCCAGTAAGGATGGAGTTGCAGTAGTCAAGGCAGGAAATAACCCCAAGGCATAAATAAGTTGTTTTGCGGTGTTAGTCAGGAAGGGGTGAATTGTGGAAATGTTGCAGAGTTTAAGGTGGCAAGATTTAGCCAGTAATTGTATGTGGGGGCTGAAGGAGAGGTTAGAGTCACACAGCACCCTGTGTGGAGGGATCAATGGTTGTGCTGTTAGGGGCCCAAAACTGAGCCTTAGTGTTCCCCAAGAGGAAGAGACGCGGAGGAGATGGTGTTGTATGTACGTGACACTGAAACTGCTATGAGATAGGTAGGAGAAGAATCAGGTCAACGTAGAGGCGTTTATAGAGGAGTGGTTGGTTAACTGTGTCAAAGGCAGGAAAAGGGTCAAAGAATGGAGTACTGGCCGTTGGTTTTAGCAGGTCATTGGTAAATTTTAGTAGGGCAGTTTCAGTGGAATGTTGTGGGCGGAAGCCAGACTGTAGGGCAGGGATATGCAACTAGCAGACCTCCACCTGTTGCAGAATTGCAAGTCCCATGAGGCATAGCAAGATTCTTACAGCCACAAGCATGACACCCAGAGGCAGAGGCATGATAGGACTTGTAGTTTTGCAACAGCTGGATGTCCGCTAATTGCATATCCCTGCTGTAGGGGATCGAGAAGCCCGTTGCCAGTGAAGTAGCATCTCACACGGTTTTAGAAAAGGCGTTCAAGAAGCTTGGAGTCAAATAAGAGCAGGGAGATGGGTCTTAAGTTATTCAAACAGGTGGGGTCCAGTTAAGGTTTTAATTATGGGGGTAACCAATGCATGTTTGAGCGGGGAGGGAAAGGTGTCGGAAGAGGGACAGGTTGAATATGTGGGTTAGAATTTAGGATAGAGCAGGCAGGTGGTTGCAGTAATTATGAGGAGACAGGTGGTGAGGTGGGCCACAGAATCGAGTTTGGCAACAGGGTTGCCAAACCCCGCTTCTTCAGTAGGCTCAGGCTTTAAATCCCTCCTCTTCCACCATGGCTTCAGTTATTGTATGGCCTCCGACACTGGAAAACAAAGCACAGAAGAACCACAGCACCATGATAGATACATCACAATTACTTTTAATATATACATATAGGAAGGGAAATAGCGCTTGTCCTGAAAGGCTCTTAGAAATACCGTCACCGGTAAGTCTAACTAAGTTTTTCTCAAATCGCCTTTCAGGACAACCTTGGAGAGGATAACCAAGTAACTTACCCTAGGGTGGCACCACTGCCTGCAGTAACTTCCTGCCAAAGGCTTGATCTGTGGCAGACATCAAATCCAACCTGTAGTGCCTGATAAAGGTTGAGTAACTGGACCAAGTGGCAGCCATACAGATCTGATCAGGCGTAGCACCGGCCCTCTCAGCCCAAGAAACTGCCGTTGACCTTGTTACGTAAGCAACCATGCCTAAAGGAGGTATTTCTCCTTTTGCTTGATATGCTTTTGAAATTGCTTGTCTAAGCCATCTGCCAAGCTTACTCTTAGAAGCTTTTTCCCCCTTTGCGAGGGCCAGAGAATACCACAAAGAGAGCATTTGATTTTCTGAACTCCTTGGTGACAGAAAGGAACTGTAAAAAACATCTCCTCACATCCAGTGTATGGAAAGCTTCTCCTGCATTAATTGTAAAGGAGGACTTCTGCGCTAATACTAAATCATCTCCGTTAGATCAACAGTGAAATTAATGCAGCAAACACAGCGTAGTGCATACACAGCAACAAAATAGGTCAAAATTCTAAAATAAGTGATTGCGCAAAAAGTTAATAAAAAGACCTATAAACACATGGATAATGGGTGAGAGAACTCCATCACACATAGGGTCTGGTCTCCCAGAACTCTCACCTCAAAACGAATAATAAGGGCCTTATATCTATCTACCACACGGACGTCTCCTCTATGTGTCCTGATAGCCACCCATAGACCGGCCTGATCTATACAGCGTACCTGAAGTCTCAGAGGAGGGGGGAACAAGAAGAACAGAGCGGAGGACCTCCAATCGTGTATTACTAAAAGGTAAAACGGTTTTAATATAAAGGTTGCACTTACATAAAGAAGATAAAAAAGGAGCGTTGTACAAACATAGGCCACTCGGGCGCTGTGTCACGTCACTCCTGGTGTACGTCTCTCCCTTGCCCAGGAGTCTTCTGCATTAGTGGGAACTGAGGAAAAGGTGGGTAAAATTATCTCTTGCGACCGATGGAAGGTTGAGGCCACTTTCGGTAGGAAGGCTGGATCTGTTTGAAGGATCACCCGATCTGAACTCTGAGAAAAGATTCTGTGATTGCTAGAGCTTGTAGCTCACTGACTCGCCTTGCTGACGTAATGGCGACTTAAAAAATTGTCTTGAGAAATTTTTAACGTTGTATTCTGTAAGGGTTCAAACGGAGCTCCCGTGAGATCCTGTAAAACAATAGATAAATCCCAGCTGGGAAAAACTTTGAGGGCTATAGATCTGTTTCGAGCAAGAGCCCTAAAAAATCTTGATCTTAAATCTTCTCTGGACAGAGGTTTTTCAAAATAAAGCGAAAGAACCGCTACCTGCGTTTTCAGTGTGCTGGCTGCCAGGCCTTTCTCCATTCTGTCATGAAGAAATTCCAGAACTGAAATAGTACTCTTGATTTCAAGATTTTTGGAAGAACACCAATAATTTAATTTCTTCCATACTTTGAGGTAGATGGACCTAGTTACCTCTTTTCTACTCGAGAGTAGAGTCTTAACCACTTTATCCGAAAGTCCTTTCGATTTTAGAAGGTCTTCTTCAGAAACCAAGCACTTAGGTGTAACCTGCTTGCTTCCAGATGGCACACAGAGCCCTGTGTCAATAGATCCTTCCTGTATGACAATTTGGACAAAGGCTGACAATCTTCCTCTCACTGGAGTAGGTTTGTCACTTATCTTTAGGGGTTTGGTCTGGGGGAGATCTAAAGAGAACACCGCCCCTTCCCCCTACCCCTTTGGGGAACCCAACGTTTTTTGTTGTCTTCCCTATTTTTGTAGGGTTGTTGAACACCACGAAAATTATTTTTAAAAGTTTGATTCTTCTTGGAGGGGAATGCTTTATTTTAATCGGCCGTTCTGTCCAAGACTGTTTCTAGGTCTGGGCCAAAAAGAAAATCCCCTGAAAAGGGTACGCCACAAAGTTTGATTTTGGAGGCCGTATCCCCTGACCAAGTTTTTAGCCAGACTGCACACCTGGCTGAATTAACAAGTGCTGAAGATCTGGCTGCCATTTTAATTGATTCAGATGATACATCAGCCATATACTTAATTGCATTAAGTATTAGTGGGAAAGACTCTAGAAGATCTTTCCTATGGGCACCTGCTTCCACGTGACCCTTTAGGTTCTCTACCCAGCATTCCAGGTTCCTTGCCACCACTGTGGAGGCCATAGCTGGTTTGAGGCTGGCAGATGCGGAATCCCATGCTTTTTTCAGGAGGGCATCTGCCCTTTTGTCCATTGAATGAATGAATGAATGAAAACTTATATAGCGCGGCACATGCGAACTGAATCGCCTCTGGGCGCTTGTTGTTCCTGTCTCCTTTGGTATCAAAAGAGATGAGTCTTGATCTTTCTCCTGAATGCTAGGTAGTTCTCCTCCAACCGAATACTGGTTGGCAAAGCGTTCCATAGTCTGGGACCTTGGACCGCGAATCTTCTATCTCCTTTGGATTTGTATCCGGCTTTCGGTATCTGCAGGAGATTTTGATCAGTGGATCGCAGAATGCGATTGGGGTTATGGGCTTTTATTTTTTCGCGTAGATAATGGGGGGCATTCCCATGGATACATCTATGCGTTAGACAGAGTGCTTTAAAAGTGATTCTGTCTTTTACTGGCAGCCAGTGAAGGGATCTCAGTGAAGGTGAGATTGATTCCCAGGGTTTTTTCCCAGTCACAAGTCTAGCGGCCGTATTTTGAACGACTTGTAGACGAGCGATTTGGTAAAGGGCATTTGCATAGTCCAATCTGGAGTTAACAACTGCTCCCACCACGACCGCTATGTCTTCTTTGGGGATAAAAGGGATAAGCCTGCGTAGTAGGCGCAGCAGATGGTGAGATCCGCTGACTACTGACCCTATTTGTGCGTCCATAGTCGTGTAGGAGTCGAAAATGACCCCGAGGCTTTTGACTTTGGCGCTAGGGGTGATGATTTTGCCCAGAATGGGCGGGGGTGTCCAAGTTGTTGCAGGTAGATTCTTACGTTTGGCGTGAAACAGAAGGAGTTCTGTTTTCGCTCCGTTGAGTTTTAGATAACTCTTTGTCATCCAGTTCTCTATCAGAGAGAGGCATGTCTCTAGATTGAGGTGGTGATCCTTTTTATTGCAAATGCGGAAATACAGTTGCGTGTCGTCTGCATATGAGTGATAAAGCAGTTTTTGACTGCTGATGATCTCAAAAAGCGGACGAAGATAAATGTTGAATAACACCGGCGACAGCGGAGATCCCTGAGGGACTCCGTATGATACCGTGCGTTTTTCCGAAAAGAAAGGTCCTAACTTCACTATTTGCGATCTGTTTTCCAAAAAAGAGGAGAACCAAGATAAATCGCCTTCTGCGACTCTGGCTACTTCAGCTAGCCGGGTCAATAAGAGCTTATGGTCTACTGTGTCGAAAGCTGCGCTCAGGTCTAACAGAACCAGAAGACAAGATTCTCCTTCGTCTGCGGCCTCGAGAGCGTCGTCCCATATCTTGAGCAATGCTGTTTCCGTCCCATGTCCAGGGCGGAAACCTGATTGAAATGGGTCGAGTAGGTTGTGGGTGTCTAGATGCTGTTGCAGCTGTTGCACCACTGCTTTCTCCATAATCTTGGAAAAAGTGTTTAAGCTTGTTATAGGGCGGCGATGGAGTGGATCTTTGGGGTCCAGGGTAGATTTCCTTAAGATGGGTCTAATTATACCCTCCTTCAACTGGGAGGGCACTATGCCCTCCATGAAAGATTGGTTAATAAGCTGTGTGATAGGAGGTGCCAGAATGTCGGCGCACTCCTTCAACAGTTTGGTGGGGATGATATCGTTTGGCGCAGTGCTGTTACGCAGAGTACCGATGATATGTTTTGTGGCTTGGATAGTGATAGGTTCCAGCGTGAACTTACCTGGTTGAGGTGAATTACTACAGGTGTTGTGTAAATTGTTACAGGGGGGGCTACGGGGGAAATTGTTCTGCTGAATGCTTTGCCGGATTCCCTCAATTTTATTAATGAAGTAATCCGACAATTCAGCGCAAAATTCTTGTGAGTCCGAATTGGGGGCTTCAAGACATCCTGGATTCATGGTCGCAGTGACCAGCTTGAAGAGTTCGCGGGGGCGATTTAGGGCGCTGTTGATGGCCTCAGAAAAATAATTTTTCTTGGCCTTGAAGGTTTCTTTGTGATATTTCTTAGTTATTGCCTTATAGATAGAGAGGTTCTCATCTGAAGAGCTTCTCTTCCAGGCGGCTTCCGCCCTTCTGCGCTCTTGCTTCAGTAACGCCAGTTAGTTGTTGAACCAGCTGGAGTTTTTTTTTCCGGATGTTGGTTTTCCGTTTCGGCGCTATTAAGTCGGCTGACTGTAATAGTGCTGTGTTAATGGAATCCAGTGTTTCTTCAGCTGATTGATACGGCTGAATTGTTTTTATTTTTTTCCTTAACGCGGCTTTGAAGAATTCCGAGTGGAGCTTCTTCTGACATCTAGTCCAGTGTGTAGTCACTGGATTTGATGTTTTTGTTAAGGGGGGGAAGTTGGAAAGAATGAATTTGATGGCATGGTGATCTGACCATGGCAACGGTTCATTTTCCAAGATTTTTATTTCCAGATTTTGTCTGAAAATGAGATCAAGTGTATGACCTGAAGCATGTGTGGGCCCACATACTAGTTGTTTTAGCCCTAGACCTTCCAGGTGGTCAATGCAGGCATCGGCCACAGGGTCTTGTGGGGAGTTGGCCCAGAGGTTGAAATCCCCGAGCAGCAAAAGGTGTTTGCTATTAAGGGTATAGGTGGAGATAAAGTCCGTCAATAATGGAAGAAGCTGCGATTTTGGGCCAGGTGGCCTATAGCAGAGTAGAATCCGGACGGTCTCCTGGGAGTTCGCTTGCAGTTGTAGAGTAAGGGTTTCCATGAATGGAAGAGGGTTTTGAAAGACTGGTTTTGTGATCGCCAGATGAATCTTATGGATCACGGCCAGTCCTCCTCCTCTTTGCCCTATTCTGTTTTCTGTAATAATACGATGGTTTTCTGGCACCAATTCTTCTAGAATGGTGTTACAGTCGGCTGTGAGCCAGCTCTCTGTTATAAAGAGGCAGTCTAAGTCGTATTGCAGGATGAAGTCATGGATTTCTAGTCGGTGTTTTACGGCCGATCTTGTGTTGATCAAAGCACATGATATGTGCTTAGGCTGGGGCAAGCGGCTGCGATTCTTGATAGCCGATCGTCGATCAGTCCGAAAGAGTCGCTCCGCTTGCAGGGCTTTTTTGGTGATGGCTGGTAATATTGCGGCAAATCGCCTCAAACCCCAGATGGTCTCTGCTGAATATTGCAGATTGATCATGGTTGCCAAACACCGGGGGGGGGGGGGGGGGATGGGAGGATAGTCAAGGATTAGCCGAATCCTCTATCCTGACTTGGTCCAGAGGAAGGCAAAAAAACCCTGATCATGCTACGCCAATATGCAATGGCAGGGAAAAAAATTCCTTCCTGACCCCTCAAGAGGCGATCGGACGAACCCTGGATCAAGTATTACGGTGTACGGTTTGGGGCTGGGTGTAGTAGAAATGGCCACTGAACCAGCAGCAAGATCCAGGCTGGTGAACTCCCAGATTAGGTGGATCGGTGCTGCTGTAAGGGCCAGGAGGGGTCGAGTGAGGGTAGGAGCTGCTTTCTGGGGCTATGGGGGGGGTATCTGGGCCGTTTCAGGAGATTGGGAGAGCTTGGGACGGCGAGGAGCGGCGCGCCGCTAGGCCGCGGTTGAAGCCGCGGTCTTTCCTAGTCGCGGCTGCCGAAATTGTTTCCAGGCCGGCGCGGAGGGGTGAAAAACACCCGAAAAACCGCCCGAAAAGGTACAACTGGCAGGGGGGGGAGGTTTAGTGTTTGGGATGCGGCAGGGGGTGTTGGTCGTCCGATTCCCAGGGCTGGAGACCGCGGCTTATCCTGAGAAGGACGGCCGCACTCAAACCCAAGGGGGACAGACCAGGCAAGACAAGAAAGCCTTGAGAGAGAGCTGCCGGGGAGCTCCTTACCTTGGGGAGGTAGCAGGGGGAAGAGCTGATAGTAGGGGGAAGTATGGAGGCCAGAGGGGTGGAAGGAAAGCTGAGAGCCGTGAGTCCTGGATGCAGCCAGGGGCTGGGGGAACACCTGCCTGCCTAATCTATCTCTTGGTGAGCCGACTCGTGTGAGAGCGTCCTGCTTGCACCACTCAGACTGACTGACTGATCTCTGTATGAGGGCTGTTGATGCGAGGTTGACTCTGATCAATCATTTAAGACCCCCGTGTCTTCAAAGGCAAAATCCATCCTCCGAGAAACCTGCAAGAAAGCAGCATCAACTCTAGGTTTCTTATTCCAAACTTCAGACTCTTTACTTTCAAAGGGGAACCTTCTTTTAAGAGATTTGGGTAAAAAAGGACCTTTTTCCGGATCTTTCCAATCTTTTTTAATTGTGTCCGATAACACCCTATGGACTGGAAAAACTCTGTGTTTGGAATTATCCAGACCCTGGTACATCTTATCATGGACAGATAGTTGCACCCTTTCCTCCTGAATATTCAGGATGATGTAAATTGCGCTTAACAATTCATCCAAGTCCTCCAGGGATAATTTATATCTAGAGTTTCTGCCCATATCCTCTTCATCAGAGTCTTTAAGGGAGGGAAGAGTACTTGCCCCTTCATTCTCAGAGTCCACCACTACTGACCTGGAGATGGAAGCTTGTGGGCTTGCTGGGGCTCGGTTTGAACCGAACTTTGTGCTAACATAGATTTGACTGAACTGGGTGAATCTGAAAGTTCCCGGACTGAGGAAAATAGGTCTTTAATTTGTTGAGAAGATTCCTCTTCAACCAGTTCTTTAATACATGATCTACACATTGATCTTTGCCAAGAGTCTCTAAGAGGATTTTTGCAGGAGGGACATTTTTCCTTTGGCTTGGTGGATTTACTGGTTTAGTTTTACTTGCAGTTTTTTCCTGAAACGAGATAATAAGCTAACTTTATCCAAAGCTCTATCTAGCTAAAAAACACCACCGTGCAAATACCACCACCAAAGAAAATTGACCCCTCAGAAACACAGCAACCACCATACCACTGCAGAGACAGCCCAGCATAAGCTTCCGTCAAAGCAGAACATGCTCCCATAGGGAGGAAAGACCCACAACAAAACCACACAAAAAGCCCATAAGGTTCAGAATAAAGGCACCATTGTACCCCTCTTACCTGGGCCTGACCGGTGCCAACGGCGCCTGCATCCGCCATCGCTGTAGCTCTTTCCTCCATCCTGCAGAGAGACAGCATGTAGAAAACGCTGGGTTTTTTAATTTCCCAGGCTCGGCGTTATCAGCTAGAGCCGGAAACGGAAGCACCGGTCAGAGAACCCGCCCCCTGGTCCCTGCGTTCCAGGCGCATGGAGCCACAAGTGCCGCACCCCCACAGGAAACAAGAGTCGCCGACGAGACGTCATCTGCCGGCCGGGGACCCGGAACCGGCATGCGGGAAGCGCTGAAGATAGCGGCACCAGGGCCAATACCTGCAGATACCGGGCACAAGATGCCGCATCTCCTGTGGGTCCTTAAGCTCCCGTGAGCAGGCGAGACTGGGGGACTCCGGAGCATCCCCCTTTCAGGTACTATGGGGGAGCTGGGATGGTCAAAAAAAAAACACCATTGAGGGAAAGTCTGTTATCCAGCCTTGGAGAGAAACGCAGCTCCCTGGCTCCAACCTGATGCTTCCACCATGGCAGAGGAAACACAATAACTGAAGCCATGGTGGAAGAGGAGGGATTTAAAGCCTGAGTTTCCTACTGAAGAGGCGGAGCTGCGCTCTCTCCAAGGTTGTCCTGAAAGGCGATTTGAGAAATTAAAGGAACACTAAAGGTTTGTTTTTTTATTAGATCAATTGATTGCTGTAAGCTAGAGCATTTAAGTATCACTTAACTCGTTTTTCCTTTTGACCTCCAAAATACAGTTATCCAGGTTTGAAAATGCCATTTCCTGTCTCTCCTCTTCTTGCTTTCCACCAGCACCTGAGCTGTTTTGCATGGTGGAAAGCAGAATGTGCTCACCCCCTCCCTATGTCTACAGCCCTGCGTGAAGATGCTCTCTTATCCCTTACAGGCATGGAGGCTAAGCCTAATGGGAACGGTAGTTCCCATTAGGCCGTGATGTAGCAAGAATGAATGCGCACCGCAAACCAGGAAGTCAGTGAGAATAATGATTCAGGAGTGACGGAGGTGAATAAAACAGCTCGATTTCAACAGGTATCAAACTAGTTATAATGCAAAACATTACTTTTTACTTTATCAGCTACTGTCAGACTTTAATTTAAGAGGAAAATATTTTTGTCTTTACAACACCTTTAAGGCTAGAAAATAGCCGACAAGCTTTGGATGAGAGGGTTTTGACGAGAATGGTGTAGTTGGCTTATTTAGCTGCATGAAGGCAGGAGTTGTATTTGAAAAGGGCAGATTTGTAGAGGGTGAAGTCTTTCAGGGATTTTGTTGTACGCCATGCTCACTCAAGAGCATGGCTGCATCGCTTGAGACTTCTGCCGTTGTCCGTTTTGCCAGAGTTGTAGCAAGTGAGGCATGCGTGACTCTGGGCTGGGAGGCCGGTAAATTACTGCAATCCTCAAACTGAAGAAAAAAAATTAATGCAGTGCACTTTAAAATAGAGGGAGATGTAAGAAGAACCTTGGAGGTGCTTTATGTGGAGAGAAGTCCAACTCTACCTCCTTTTCCTCCGCTGGGTCTGGGTGAGTTCAGGAGGCCACCATGGGAGAGGGCAGCTGGGGAGGCAGTGTCAGATTCCTGGAGCCATGTTTAGGCAAGTGGATTGAGGGAGTTGGAGATACTCGGAGGGGTGAAAACCTTTTTAGGATAACCCCAATCGATCGTCATAAATTGCCTATTCAATTTTTCAAGAATGGAGAGTGTGTTTTTAGACTTTGCAGTCCTTTTCGTACCTAAAGGGGCATTGGAAAATGAAAAAACTTTTGATATTATCGGCAAGGCATAGTTGAGTGAGGTCAAGCATCGGGATCGCGGCTCCCTTACGGCCTTACCATGTTAAAGGAACCCCACATTTATGGCTTTCCAACTGCTCCATGAGTAGTAGCTACCTGTGCAGTCCTCCAGGACTATCCCTGCTGGTACGAAGCAATTCCTTAGGCCAATACAGCCTGCAGAGTCTGCACTGGATCTCTCCAAGAAGGCACCAATTCACCCTGCGAGTCCCGCTGTAGCTGCTGACACCAGAGCCAGGGAGCACTCACACCCAGCAGAGGATACCGACCTGCTGCCCTCTTTCACTCCACTAAGTAATATCTCCCCCATCTCGCTGACACTGTCCCCTGACAAGGATGTCTGCTCCCACAGTACGGATCAGTGCTTCTCTGGCGATGTTTGCTTTACATGGCAGCTTCAGCCAAGCCTCTGCCTCTAACTTCCTAGAACCTGCTCTCTCTCCCTGGGGCATAGTGAGTACATTGCCAGAACCCATGCCATCTATGGGTCCTGTGTCTGCATCTACTTCAGAGCAAACTTTATGGTCCCTTTTCCAGTATCTTTCCACAAGAGCCGATTTTAAAGCCCTGGTGAACAGGGTGGATACTGCCCTGACAGGAGAATTACAGGCACTTAAGCATGAAGTGTCAGCATTAAACACTAGGGTGTATGATGTGGAATAAGAGCATGGCACCAAGTCCCAATCTTTCCAGAGTCTATAGTCCTCACAGACAGATCTTTCCGACCAAGTCATTCAACTCCAGTTGTTATTGGACAATTTAGAAAACCGTAGCCATAGACAGATAATACGGCTTTGTGGGATTCTGGAATTGGCAACACAGGAGGCACTCCAATCTACTGTGATGGCAATCTTCAACAGATACTTAGATCTCCAGCCGGACACAGAGATGGTCATTGGAGTACATCAAACCCTTGGCCTCCAGCACCCCTTGCCTGACAGGTCTAGAGATGTATTATGCCGCCTGCACTCCTATACTCTTAAAGAAGAAATCTTGCAACAGGCCTGGCTTGTGGGGTTGCTGGAATTTGATGGCGCTGCAGTTATTCTTCTGCCCGATTTCACCAGAAAGACTCTCAAATCGTTGCTTGAGCGGTTAGGTGAGCTGGGACTAACCTATAAATGAGGACACCTGATTGTACGGAAGGGTAACAATAACTTTCCCTCTACGCCGCTCTTCCAAACTCCCAGACCCTTTTGCCTTTATCAAAATAGATCCGATTCCAGTGCCAAACTGCTTGACCACCTCTGATTTTTTTTATTAGGAGATGGGAGAACCTTTACCTTCTTGCTCAGCCTCTATATAGGCCCTCATGGGCTGGTGACTTGCTCACAATCCCTCGAAACTCTATTGTTTTACACTTTGAGACATAGGGTACGGATCTCTTCTCATCTCTTTGTAGACATGAGACTACCACGCATTTTTTCAGTCTTATTTTGGATGCCTAGCATCAACTGCACCCCCAATTCCCTCTACCGGCGGTGTTATCTCTGTGGTGGGGCACCTTTTGGGAGGATATGGCCTGTGCTTCCTCTGGTGTGTGCATGTCCCGGTTTAGATAAATACATACTCTCTGGATAGCACAGTTGGGGGCAGGGTAATGCTCAATTGGCATAACCTAGCTTTTATGGCATAGTCCCATGTTAGTGGGTTTATACTATCCCTAATTTTGTTAACATTTGACATGTGTACATGGCTGTGCCCTCCTGTGTAGGTAAAGGTCTGCGTAGATGGCTCTGCCCACCCGCGTTGGTAGAGGCCTGCGTACATGGATGTGCCCTCCCTGTGCATGTAGAAAAGAGGATCCGCACTCCGGTCGTTGCTCTTTAAAATTAGTAGTATTTAATAACAAGCCACAGTGGACAAACGCAAGTAGGAATGGTTTAGGTAGGTATAGGCCTGCATAGATGGTATTAGCCTGTAGACACAACAAGAAGGTGACTCACCTCCTTGCAGTACAGGCCCAAGGCTCAGGCCTCCTCTCAGTAGCAGGGCCACCATGGTAACAGATGATTAGCAGTGTCATGTCCTCTCTCTATGTTGCCCAATTTCCCTGTGGCCAGTGACTCTCACTCCACCTCCTCACTGGTAGCAAACTGTAGGTGCCCTTTCGAATAATGCCTCCCATGAATGCTCAGATTTTCTGATGTGGGAGCTGCAGCAAGCATAGCGGGCAACTATATAGTCTACACACACATGCAGGCTATTTGTATATACAGCGTGCATATCAAGGCTTTGTCTGTGTGAGCAAATCTAGGCTGTATCTCTGTACTTTGCATATTCCAGGCCATTTGTAAAATAATTCTGTAATAAGTGTGTTCTACGTGGGGAGGAGGAGCAGAGCAAGGTCAGGAGGGAGAATGCAACTAAAGTCAGGGAGGGAGGTAGAAAGCCCTCTCCAACTCCCTCCAGATCCCGACAAGCCTGTGAAAGTCTAGCAGTAGATTAGAGCCAGTGTTCTGACAAAATGAGCAACCGTTTATTATGTGGCCATATACCCTATACTTCTCCTTTAAGGACCAGCCCTATTTTTCAAACTTGTTGCTTACAAGTTAAAATCATTTTTTTTTTTGCTAGAAAATTTCATAGAACCCCCAAACATTATATATAATTTTTTTCAGACACCCTAAATAATAAAATGGCAGTCAGTGCATTACGTTGTCACACCTTATTTGTGCAGTGGTCTTACAAGCACAATTTTAGAGAAAAAAAAGAAGTGTAACTAAAAAAAAAAAGAAGTATAATTAGCC
This sequence comes from Rana kukunoris, assembly GCA_029574335.1. Classification (NCBI taxonomy): domain Eukaryota; kingdom Metazoa; phylum Chordata; class Amphibia; order Anura; family Ranidae; genus Rana; species Rana kukunoris. Next base: position 116,521,583 of record CM056051.1, on the reverse strand, counting down.
CACTTTTTTTTTAATAAATTGTGAAAAATATTCATGCTTCAAAATTGCGCTTACTCGTGGAATGGCAACAAACATTGGCCCTTAAAAATCTCTACAGGAGACCAGTTTTGCGTTACATATATTAACCATTAACCTTGTAATAGAAAAAAAAAAAGCATAACGGGACATCTTAAATATAAGATCTGGGGTCAAAAAGACCCCTGGCATTTACACTTGGATGCAATAAAACAAAAAAAATCATATTTAAGACCACTGGGCGGAAGTAACGTATGACGTCGCTTCTGTCATCCAATGTTATGGAGCCGAGTGGAGGCCATCTTGCCCTCACTCAGCTCCACCATGCTACTGAAGGGAAAGGACTGGATTGTCTCCGCTGCTACCGCAGGCTCCATAAAGTGGCAGAGATGTCCGAAGCATGGCAGGAGGGGGCACCTCTTCCTCTGCCGATAAAAGTGATCTTGCAGCGAATCCGCCATGGAGACTAGCTTTATCTGGAAGAGGACCGCCCGCTGTTTCAGAACAGTTTCTGCTGCAATAACCCTGGTATTCTACATCAAAATACCGACGTACAACGATGGCGGCTGGTCCATAAGTGGTTAAGCCTGGGCTCCGACTAGGCCATGCAAGGACATTTGCCTTTTTCTTTCTTGGGCGATTGTAATGGTGGAAGGTAAACATTCTTCCCATTGACATATTTCTGGCAGAGGGCAGCAGATTTTCCTCAAATTTGATGGCATTTTGCTGCATCCATTTTTCTTCTATCCTGAAAAGTGCTCCAGTCCCTGCTGCAGAGAAACACCCCACTTAAATGGATTTTACCCTTTCCATGCTTTACTGTATGAATTGTGTTATTTTAAAGGTGCGCTGTACTGGATTTCAGCCAGAAATATTGTTTGGTGTTGAGGGCAAAGAATTAAAATTTTAGTCTCATCTGACCAGAACACCTTTAGCTCAGTCGTGACTGCATGTGGCCTCTCTTAACCACTTAAGACCCGGACCAATACGCTGGTAAATGACCCAAGGTGTTTTTGCGATTCGGCACTGCGTCGCTTTAACAGACAATTGCGCGGTCGTGCGACGTGGCTCCCAAACAAAATTTGCGTCCTTTTCTTCCCACAAATAGAGCTTTCTTTTGGTGGTATTTGATCACCTCTGCGATTTTTATTTTTTGCACTATATACAAAAATAGAGCGACATTTTTGAAAAAAAACACTTTTACTTTTTGTTAAAAAAAAATCAAATAAACTAAATTTTAGTCAAACATTTAGGCGAAAATTTATTTAGCCACATGTCTTTAGTAAAAAAAAAAAAAAAAAAAAAAAAAAATCGCAATAAAAAAAAATAGCTACCTAGCGGGAACAGCGACACTAATACAGCGATCAGAAAAATTATCGCTTAGTGACGCTTTCAATAGGGAGTGAAAGGGTTAACTAGGGCAGTGATCAGGGGGTTAAAACTTTATTGGGGGGGTGGGGGGGCTATCCTGAACCTAACACTAACTGATTTTACACTGCCTGTCACACTGACACTAAATGCAGTGATTAGATCACTGCATTCAGTGACACTGTGACAGGGGGGGTGGGGGGGGGCAGATCGCAAGGGGTTAAGTATGCCTATGTGTGTGTGTGTGTCAGTGTAATGTTGGTGCACACTTACTGTGAGGTGTTCCTCTCATCGCAGCGGTTGGAAATACCGCTGCGATGAGAGATTACATCACTTCCCCCTTCCTGTGTAAACACCGACATCCGCCCGCTCGTCCCGGATCGCTCCCGGAGACACGGGGACCTCCGCACGCCGCTGATCGGACCCCCGACCCGCTACTGGGCGAGGACGTAAATTTACACCCTTGTGCCCATCCGTGCCATTCTGTGGCCGTAAATGTGTGTGCGGAGGTCCTTAAGTGGTTAAAGAGTGGCGTTGCTCTTGAAACCTTCCCATACATTTCACATTTGTGGTATTATCAGATGCACACACTGACCACTGTCAAATTCCTGCAACTGCTTCAGAGTTGCTGTAGGCCTCTTGGTAGCTTCTCTGACTAGTTTCCTTCTGGCTCTTTTATACACTTTGGAGACGTCCTGATCCAGGGAGGGTCCGAGTTATACCAAAATACCTTCAACTTCTTAATAGACTTCACTGTGCTTCTAGGCATTGATACAGCCTTTGAATTTTTTATACACAACTCCTAATTTGTGCCTGTCCACAACTATCCTGAAGATCTTTGGACAGTGCCTTGCCAGCCATAGTTGATTGCCTCAAGTGATTGTAAACCCATATTTTTTTTCAAAACAAACTTATCATTCTTGCCTCCACTATGCAGCTCGTTTTGCACAGAGCGGCTCTGATCCTCGACTTCTGCCCCCCCCCCCCCCCCAACAGCTTTTACGGCTACTCCCCACATGAGATAACCCCCCATAGAAGAAACACTCTCCAAGGGGGTTACCTTGCAGGCACGCTCCCGAGTCCAGCATTTGCGTCCATAGACACAAGTGCCGCACCCATCCCCCTCTGCGTCATTGGATTTGCTATCAATCTATTTAATCAAGAGCCAGGACCCCTTAGAGCAGGGATCCTCAAACTACAGCCCTCCAGCTGTTGCGGAACTACACATCCCATGAGGCATTGTAAAACTCTGACATTCACAGACATGACTGAGCATGATGGGAATTGTAGTTCCTGAACAACTGGAGGGCCATAGTTTGAAGACCCATGCCTTAGAGAGAGGGACAGTGCATCCTCATCGAGGGAAATTTGGGGCTCAGGTAAGTAAAACAGGGGGCTGGTTAAAAAACATGAGGGTTTACAAACCATTTAAGTTGCACTAAAACGCTCCAGGAATGTTCTTTTCAAGCTGAGCTAATCAAAAGGACCACAGCTGATCGCAGTTAAAAGTCAAATTGCGTTGTGTGCGATTGAGATGATGATAAACTACACCTGAGTTTACACATCATATTTTGGAGGGGGTGATCCTTTTTCCAACTCTGTGATTCTGTTTGTTTTTCTGACATGTTGGTGTCATCTCTCTCAATTGGATGGTGTCATCTCTCTCAATTGGATGTTATAAGTTGCACTAAATACAGCTGGATAATACAATAAAAAAAAACCTGTGTCTTCATTTCAAAAGCAACAATTTATTTTTAAAAACAGGGTGATTTTTTTCCTATATCCAGTGTATCTACACCCCACCCCCACTCAGTGACTGGTTAGTGAATAGAGCAGCAGCAGACCAAAGAGTTTCTCAATCGCTCTGCTGCCTTCACTTATCAGAATGTTACTGGTACTGAATTTGAACCAGCTCTACCTACAGTGGGTACGGAAAGTATTCAGACCCCCCCTTAAATTTTTCACTCTTTGTTATATTGCAGCCATTTGCAAAAATCATTTAAGTTCAGTCTTTTCCTCATTAATGTACACACAGCACCCCATATTGACAGAAAAACACAGAATTTTTGCAGATCTATTAAAAAAGAAAAACTGAAATATCACATTGTCCCAAGTATTCAGACCCTTTGCTCAGTATTTAGTAGAAGCACCCTTTTGATCTAATGCAGCCATGAGACTTTTTGGGGAAGATGCAACACGTTTTTCACATCTGGATTTGGGGATCCTCTGCCATTCCTCCTTGCAGATCCTCTCCAGTTCTGTCAGATTGGATGGTAAACGTTGGTGGACAGCCATTTTTAGGTCTCTTCAGAGATGGTCAATTGGGTTTAAGGCAGGGCTCTGGCTGGGCCAATCAAGAATAGTCAGAGTTATTCCAAAGCCACTCCTTTGTTATTTTAGCTGTGTGCTTAGGGTCATGGTCTTGTTGGAAGGTAAACCTTCGGCCCAGTCTGAGGTCCTGAGCACTCTGGAGAAGGTTTGCATGCAGGATATCCCTGTACTTGGCTGCATTCATCTTTCCCTCGATTGCAACCAGTCATCCTGTTCTGCAGCTGAAAAACACGCCCCACAGCATGACGCTGCCAACACCATGCTTCACTGTTGGGACTGTATTGGACAGGTGATGAGCAGTGCCTGGTTTTCTTCAGGCATACCGCTTAGAATTAAGGCTAACAAGTTCTATCTTGGTCTCATCAGACCAGAGAATCTTATTTTTCACCATCTTGGAGTCATTCAGGTGTTTTATTTTTTAGCAAACTCCATGCAGGCTTTTTATTCATGTGTCTTGCACTGAGGAGAGGCTTCCGTCAGGCCACTCTGCCATAAAGCCCAGACTGGTGGAGGGCTGCAGTGTTGGTTGACTTTCTACAACTTTCTCCCATCTCCCGACTGCATCTCTGGAGCTCAGCCACAGTGATCTTTGGGTTCTTCTTTACCTCTCTCACCAAGGCTCTTCTGCCCTGATAGCTCAGTGTCGCCGGACGGCCAGCTCTAGGAAGGGTTCTGGACATCCCAAACATCTTACTTTTAAGGATTATGGAGGCCACTGTGCTCTTAGGAACCGTAAGTGCAGCAGAAATTTGTTTTGTAACCTTGGCCAGATCTGTGCCTTGCCACAATTCTGTCTCTGAGCTCTTCAGGCAGTTTCTTTGACCTCATGATTCTCATTTGCTCTGACATGCACTGTGAGCTAAAAGGTCTTATATAGACAGGTGTGTGGCTTTCCTAATCAAGTCCAATCAGTATAATCAAACACAGCTGGACTCGAAGGTGTAGAACCATCTCAAGGATGATCAGAAGAAACAGACAGCACCTGAGTTAAAAATATATTAGTGTCACACAGCAAAGGGTCCGATTACCAAGGACTATGTGATATTTCAGTTTTACTTTAACCACTTCCTTACTGGGCATGTATACCCCCCTTCCTGACCAGGTGAAATTTCAGCTTGTGGCACTGCGTCGCTTTAACTGACAATTGCACGGTCGTGCAGCGTGGCTCCCAAACAAAATTGACGTCCTTTTTTCCCCACAAATTGAGCTTTCTTCTGGTGGTATTTGATCACCTCTGCGATTTTTATTTTTTGCGCTATAAACATAAATAGAGCGACAATTTTGAAAGAAAAAAAAAAAAAAAAAAACACATGTTTTACTTGTTGCTATAATAAATAGCCCAATTTAAAAAAAAAAAAAAAAAACATTTTTTCTCAGTCTAGGCGATACGTATTCTACATATTTTTGGTAAAAAAAAAAAAACGCAATATGCATCTGGTTTGCGCAAAAGTTATTGCGCTTACAAAACAGGGGACAGAATTATTATTATTTATTTTTTTACTACTAATGGCGGCGATCAGCGCTTTTTTCGTGACTGCGACATTATGGCGGAGACATCGGACACTGACACATTTTTGGCGCCATTCACATTTATACAGCGACCAGTGCTATAAATATGCACTAATTACTGTATAAATATGACTGGCATTGAAGGGGTTAACACTAGGGGGTGAGGAAGGGGTTAAATGTGTACCCTGAATTGTGTTTTAACTGTGGGGGGAGGGGGACTGACTGGGGAAGGTGACCGATCTATGTCCCTATGTACAAGGGACACAGATCGGTCTCCTCTCTCCCCTGACAGGACATGGATCTCTGTGTTTACACACAGAGATCCACGTCTTGTCCCTGTAGCCGCCGATCCCGAGTGCCCGGAGGACATCGCGGCCGCCAGGCACGCGCATCGGCATCTCAGTGAAGCGGCGGGCACGTGCGCCCCCCAGTGGCCTGGCGGAGCGGAGGCCGTAAAAACACTGTTAGAGAAGTAGAACCACCCTGCTGCCGTACAAAGTCGTACGGCCGTCGGGTAGTGGTTAATAAATCTGCAAAAATGTCAACAATTTGGTGTTTTCTGTCAATATGGGGTGCTGTGTGTACATTGAGGGAAAAAATGAACTTAAATGATTTTAGCAAATGGATGCAATATAACAAAGAGTGAAAAATGTAAGGGGGTCTGAATATTTTCCGTACCCACTGTATTTGTAAAAATAAAATATGTGCCAGTTGGTCAGCAGGTTCCTATGTTTGTGTGAGGTGAATATTACCGCGCTTACCACAAATAGGGGAACAGGGAAAAGAGGGAGAGGTGTGTGGGTACAGCTGCTGCACTGAATGGTGTATCAACCAAGTAGAATATGAATAGAGGAGTAGTGCTGCGCTGCACTACTCCTCTATTCAGGTTCCTATGTTTGACTTATGTGATGCATGACATGTATTGTTTTTTTTTTTTATGATCTGCATTTCCCTTTTTCTTGTATAAAGGATTTACGACAAAAAAAAACCCCACCACATTTAAAGTATGTAGTTATGAACACAGCGTTGCATTAATGTGTGTATTTTTTATGCATGGATTGTTAAAATGCTGATGAAAAACCTTTCTCAGTCCGTCAATGACCTAGTGGAGGTATGCAGATCAGGACATCCGATTCTACTTTGACATTTCTAGTTCACATTTTTTGGGCTAAGTCAGTATTGCAGCCACTGACAACATGCAATAGAAAAATACATAGAATGTGCACTCTTGCCTGTTATATCAAGCTCATGTCTAGTGTTGATGCTCCTAAACCAGTGGTTCTCAACCTGGGGGTCGGGACCCCCTCGGAGGTCAAATGATGATTTGCCAGGGGTCACCAAATCCTGGGCTGTTCCTGAAGCCCGCACCTCATTTGCAGCCACCCAGCAGGGCTGTCCCTGGAGCCCACAGCCACCCACTCAGCCTTTTTGCAGCCATCCATTCAATTCACAACATGGCTGGGGGGGCAGAGACTCTAGGTCAAATGACTGGTGAGGAATGTGAAGTGTGAGACATGGTGAGTAACACTACCTGTGATTATAGTTCCCATTAAAAGTCCCCACTACATTTCTCAGATCAGCAAATGACCTTGATCAAGAGCACCTATGTTGGCTGATCAGAACTTTCCCACCAGTACTGCCACTCATCCCAACTCTCCCACCAGCACTGCCACTCATCCCAACTCTCCCACCAGCACTGCCACTCATCCCAACTCTCCCACCCCAAGGAGTAGGGGGAAGGAATAAAAATAGAGAATACATGGAAAGGAGGGGGAACAACAAATAAGAAGAGAGAAAGATTAAGTGAAAGAGCAAGAAAGACTGATAGATTGAGGGATGGGGAAAAAAAAAGAAAGAAATTAGGATAGAGAGATAAAAGGGAAAGAAAGGAGAACAAAAAGAGTTGTACATACTAAAATGTACCATAAGGGGTTTTAATACTTCACAAATGTAAGGTTTAGGGGCGCAAATTACTTGCTTTGCCTTGGGTGCAGACAACCCACGCTACGAAAATTTTTACTGTTAGGGGTCCCCACAACTTGGGAAATTTTATCAAGGGGTCACGGCACTAGAACGGTTGAGAACCACTGTCCTATAGGCAATGCATCTAGACAGTGCCATTCATCCTGAAAGATGAACCACAAGTGGCACTGCATTTCTATTAAGTTATCAAAATCATTCATGTTGGAGCTTTTTTTTTTTTTTGCAGTGCCTTTGGAATTTAGCGTAAAGCCTTGTACACACGCTCGGTTTACTCGGCAAGAACCACCAAGAAAACTGCTGGCAGAGATTTCTTGCCGAGTAAACCGAGCGTGTACGAGGCTTTCAGGATTCTCGACAAAGATCTAGATGAGAAAAATAGAGAACATGTTCTCTATTTTGTCGTTGTGAGATTCTCAGCAGTTTTCCTGCCAAAAAATCAGAGAGAGCGTATACTTACCTGGTCGCCATGGAAACCTGTGCATGCTCAAAATGACTGACGCATGCGCGGTAGCTTTCAGGCATTTGCCGGCAAAAGCATTGTACTAATCAGTACAACGCCACATCTGCAGCGCTGCACCGATTTCAAAAAGTAGTTTCTGTACTACTTTTTGCAATTTTGGGCTGCGATTTACATTGACATCTGTACAAAAACCTGCACAGATGTCTCTGAAATCGCAGCCGGAATTGGAACCGACAGGCGGGAGTGAAATCGTACGAGTTCAGCTGAACTTGCACGGCTTCATTTCCGCAGCCCAGTGTGAACCTGGGCTTACAGACAGATGCAATCATTTGATTATCACACAATCACAAAACTAAAAAATTGCTACACCTTTTCCAAAAACGAAACAATGAAAAATCCTGTTTTTACTTAGTTTTATTTTGCACATTTTACTTTTTTTTCCATTTCACAGAAAGTTTAGCTGCATATTTTCTCAGTTTGCATCCACGCAAATTTAAACTCCGCCAACCAGTGATTTTATCTGACGGCTTTTAGTTTCTTTTTTTTATATATTTTTTTTTTTTTTGTAATTGCAGTTTTTTTCTTATTTTTCAATTTTTTTTTTTATTTTAAAATGAGTCCATCAAGGAAAGCTCTAAACCCGTCGACACCACCTCCCAATTCCCGATCCTTCCCATAACAAAATGCATATTTGATGCTTGGGCATTGCCGTTAGAACCCCTTCACCCCCGAGGTCTAGACTTAGACAATGTGGCACTGTAGGGGGATTGGGATGTTGGGACACATCTGGCACCACCTGTTCACTGAGTGCCTTATTGCTGTGGGTTAGACCTTTTATTAGACAAACCTTTTAACACAGCTCTTATAGAACATTTGCCCCCGCTCAGAAGTGAAGGGGTTGAGTTTTCACACTCGCTTTCTTCCCAGTTTTGTTACATCATCTTCAGCACGCTACACACAGGGACGCTGTCCTCAAACTCGCCTGCCAGCCGTTTCTTTCACTCTGCGTCCCCCTTTTGGCATCACACGCTTGGGGGTTATAGAAGCCAATCCACAATGGTTCTCGGTTCTGGAGGTGCTGTCTGAGCTGGTAACCTGTCTTCACTGTAGAGTAAAAGATGTGTGTAGAACAAACCGTTCATTAGTAATAAATCCTCCACTGACCTACCACTATGCCATAATCTACCATTCATGAAAACGCTGTTACTGCATGGGGGGGGCAAAACCTAAAACCATTCCATGTCCACTAGTGCTCTTTAGCATTGGTTCTTGCCTAGTATACCATAGGAAGGGGGTGCCTTCTACTCATTAAAGGATTCAAAATTTGAAACTCTTCAGCAGGGCTTGTTCACATCAGCACCCACACAGAGCCAATGGCTGCTGTTGTGTGCTGGGAGGAGAGGGGAAAAAAAAAAAAAACATTGATGTGCCATTCTTGGCGCATCACACTTTTTTGTCATAAGTGAAACTTCATTTAGTTGCATTCATCAAATCAGCACCGTTTGCAGCTGCACTGAAGGAAAAAAATAAATAAAAATGTATGCATGCCATACTTTTTTTCTGGCGTACCACTGTAGCAAAGTAGTGTAAACTTAACACAAAGACCAGACAGTTTGGCGCGTTTCCTTCCAGTGTAAGATCAATACAAAAGGTGTGCATGGGTCCTGAGTTGCAATACTTTAAAAAGGAAAAATTACTTTATTTACTCAGTCAAAGCCTTCCTCAAAAGGTCCTATCTGTACGTTTTAGCAAATGTTTAAATTTTCTTTCCCCTCCATCTGGCTTTTTTCCTAGTTCTTGTCTAAATATGACAGGGGCCTATGGGGTCAATACAAGAGTTTTTGTTGGTTGAAACAAACACATACAGTACGTTTACTATAAGTACTGCTTGTCAATGTCTATTACTTCTCTTTTGTACTCTGTAGCTGATTTGGCCTCTGGCTTCCCACTGCCCTCAGTATCTCGTGCGAGATCAGGAATAGGGGAGAGCAGGTACAGGCAGTGGTACAGTAGGAATCGACAGATCTAATTTTTTTCCTAAGGAAGATATTTCGGCCACATCTCAGGCCGATATTATGTGCCAATATTCTGTACATTTAATTTTTTTATTTTTGCACTTTTTTTAATCACCGTTATTGCTGTCACAAGGAATGTTAACATCCCTTATAACAGTAATAGGCAGCTGCATTGGTTGTTAGTACAATGAAGCCTACCACCGCTGTAACGAACGGTAACGGGGTGATGCCTGCATGCAATTCCCCAGCAAAACCCATTGAAGCAATATTGGTCAGATCAGTCTAGTTTGCATCAGATACCGATTGTTGTGAAAATGCAGATATCAGCCTGCAATAAATCGGCCTTACTGTTAATCGGTCGATCCCTATTGTACAGCGCTGGAGTGCTAAGAGGAGACATTTTTACAAAAATAGAGCTACTCTAAAATACAAAGATGCATTGTTTTTTGACCTGCCATACAAGTAAATGGCAATGCACTGCTCCACTACAAAAATCAAGGGCAGTTATTGTACAGTTTCATAGATGTGCTCTCCTTTAAGATCTATTTTCTCTTTTGCGACACCCACCCACACCTTTTAAGCACAACACTACTTACCAAAGAGGACAGGCAAGGTGGTTTAGGAGCGCAGCTATCGGAATAACCTGGTGAAATCTCTGAGAGCCCAACACACTTGCTTACATTCCTCAGCACTGTAAAACACAAATATGGATATTGCCGTTATTTCATTTTTTATGTACATGTTTATACATGAACAATATTAAATACAAGTAGGCTAAGCTAACATGATTGTATTCCATCTTATGGCCCCCATAAATATTTCAATGTTCAGTTCATTTCTGCTGAATCATTCAATGTTCAAGACATGGGTGCCACACAAGTACCAAGTAGCTTGACAAAAGATTAATAAAAAAAATTGACCAAGCTGGGTGGAAATTTATAACTAAATAGTGCCAGCAACATATCAGATTCAGTCACCGTTTGCAGCCACGGATATCATGACTGCCTGAATACAATAATAATTCCTTCATCCACAAAGTTAGCAGGAATAGAGAAACCAAACGATTTCCCTGATTCAGCCCACTGGCTGAAGAGAAAAGTGGGCCATGTATGGAAGACTTTACAGAGTTCAGCTGCCCTATTACTAATGTCAGAAAGACAACAGCATATTAAAAATGAGCTGGCTTTACCTTGTTACTTGTTTGTGGAAATCTGTTAACTGCTTATGTGTTACTGTAATTGCTCCTCCCGCTGTCTCCTTTGGTAAACCCTTCAATGCCGTTTCCAGCCATCTACAAAACATCTGAAAGGGGATAAGGAGAATTTTTTTTACAAATTTACATTTATACAAGTAAAATAAGAATGTAAAAAGCTGCAATGACAAAAACTACTCAAATATGTTAACATAACATTAGTGGTCCTTAAACTGGAAATATATGGTAACAAGCAGGTATGCACATGCAAATTATGGCTCACTTGGCTCTTTGTGTGCTTTCCTCCAGCGGCGGCTGGTCAAAGCTGCACTCATAGCTTCATTCAAAACCCTTCACTACTTTGTTCACCTCTTGCAACACTTTTGGCCACTGAACAGACAATGATGTTGTAACTTCTATGTGCACAGAAGTTTCATTGTCTATACACCCTGCTATATTGTCAGCATACCAGGAGTGAGCTTGGCACACGCTGCGTATTGTACATGCCAAAAAAACATTACTATTCCCTTTCCCAGTGACAGAGCCTCTAAATGCATGGTTAGCAGAGGATTCCTGATTTTTTTTATACTTCGTACCTAAACATCTTTGAATTTGAATGTGGCACACAGTTGTCAAAAGGTTGAGGACATATACAATAGACTACAAAATGTAAAATTATTATATACTGATTCTACGATTTCCTTACCGGCCTGTCAAATATCATCATTTCCCACACAACTTCAGCCACATCAGGCAATGTATAGGGTGGGAGACAGAAACAACAAGCATGGAGAATCTGGCTGACCAGCTGTTGCCCAAACTGATTCATTACTTGCTGAATCAGATCCTTCCGCACTTCAAAGTTCTCCTCATGCTGTGTTAAGAGAAAAAAAAGGGGGGGGGGATCAGCTACAAGTATTTAGATAATAAAAGTAATATGTATGTTAAGCAATTCTTTCAGACATACAGTATTAAACACAAAAATACATGTAGTAGTATTTTGTACACTTGAAGTCTTACATCATTGGATATCCCAGTGTGTATAAGATCACGCAGAAACTTCATGACACTACAGTTGGCATCTCGGTGGTCTAATGTAGTGGAAGCAATTGCCCACTGCAAGACATGCCCTAGCACCTGACTTCTCAGAAGGACAATGGGACATCGCTGTACGAACCTGAGAAAGAAAATAGAAAATCAGCCACTGTGCACACATAAATAAGCACACATTTTACCAGATTAATAATAAATTACAGACTGCATGTTGTTGATCCAGGAGTACCAAATGTTTGGGGGGATCATGAAGGAATTTATTCCCTATTGGTGCAAATTGGATCATGCACTAACTTGGTCTTCCTCTGAATCAGTTTTAGGCCCGGTTCACACTGATGCGAGTTGATAACGAATGTGATGCGTCAAAAACATTGTAAATTCGCATGTCATCCATAAAGTCATCGTTTTCAATGACAGTCGTTTAGACATGCGTTGAGATTCCTCTACGAATGCGATAAAAAAAAAAAAAGGGTCTTGTGCGAGTTTACAGCGTTGTGAATTTAGTCTCCAAAGACATCAATGTAAATCGTTCTGGAATCGCATTGATGGTTCACATATGTGTGAATTCCACCACACTACTCTCCACAAAGACCAAGAAATACACAGGAAGTTACATCTTTTATTTTTTCTTTAACATTATGATTCCATTGGCTAGAACATCAATCGCAGAACGTCCAACTTCTGAAATTCGCGGTAAATTTGTATTGCAGAGGTGAATACCAAGGTGCCACTGGAGGCCTCTGCATCTTATGCCTCGTTTCCACTGAGCGGAACGGTTCGGGTCGGTACAGTTTGGAACGGTTAGAATGGTCCGGTCTATTCTGGTGAGCGTTTCCACTGCAAGTCGGACTGTCAGGGTTTAGAAAAAATGCCTAGTGTGTCCACCAATCACTGGAATGTATTGTAGCTCCGCCCAAACCAAACTGTTCCGTTTTCTATGGCCCCACATCTGAAGCACCCAGAATGGTACGGTCGGTTCTATGGCACACTTTCATAATGGAAACACCCAAAATGGCGTGCCGTACCGATCCACTCAATGGAAACGGGGCATCTTTCACACTGGCAGAGTCCACCAGCAGGTCCGCCCACTCAGCAGAGGATCTCTATGCCGAGCGTGTGGATGACAGGTCAGTGGCTGCTCTGATACAGAGCAGACACAGTCCGCTGACCACAATGTGCTGTCAGATGAAAACGGACTACCTGTCCGTTTCCATCCAAACCCCATCCGATTAAAGCCTCCATCTGTCTGTTTTTAACAAACAGGATCGGATGTCGACGGGTGTCAAAGGATCCATAGAGAGCAATGGCTTGTATGATCGGGTCTGCCTGAAAAACTGACAGGCAGATCCAAATCAGTCCATCAGTGTGAAAGGGGCCTTACTGATCCAGTGGTATAGTCCGAGTCAGTAATCTATAACAAAGTATGCAGATGGAAGTTGACTTCTTTGGCTGGAGTCTTGTTTTCAGTCAGCGACTGGAAGCTGGCGGCAGTCAGGCAACTAGAATTTACAAAAGGAGTTCAGCCATGGCAGCCAGTGTGTTTTCCCTGTACAGGTTTTTTTTTATGCCAATGTTCAAGCAAGCACTGAATATGAAAAGATGTGAGGTCTTTAGCACTCATAACATGCAGAGATAATGGGTTTTAATTATAGTAGATGCAAAAGTGAGACGTTTGGATTACCTATAAAATCCTTTTTTGGAGCACATCGCGGGTATATTATTCATGACTCATTGGGTTGTGCTGCAACCTTCAGGGAAATAGACATCGAAAAAAAAAAAGGGGCAGGCTTCTCGACCAAGGCATAAAAACTTTCCCATCACACCTTGGCCTCATTTTGGAGAAGCAATAAGAAACACAAGGGGAGAGATCCCAGTTTCCTGTGATGTACTCCAAGAAAAGGATTTTACGGTAAACCAAAAAAAAAAAAAATGTTGATTTCTTGTAAATTCTATATCTTGGAGTACAGTACAGGACACAGGCAATGTAATCAGACCCTGGGTTATAGACTAAAATCTTCAGGTAACTGGATACTGGCAAAGCTTTCGAGGGCATCTCCCCAGCAAACAGATGGTTGGCCTAAATACGAAGGTCCTCTCAATATCCCATATGTATGATGGTATAGCTTCATATTTGGCCTAACAATCCGTGTGCTGAGCATATCTTTTATGGATGATATATTGATGATATCATCAATATTAGCAAGGCCCTGGTTTTAAGATTCAGGAATTCATCTCATATTGCTTTGACCCTGCACTTTTGAGGGGACCACCGTCCACTGAGTGATGTCTATGGGATTAAGGAAGCCGAGCAGGGGCGGAGATGCTAGGCAGCCTGTGCAGCTCTTCACCTGTCAGGTATGCAGCGGACCAGATGCTGTGGCTGCTCGTCCATCCACATCTGCATTTTCTTCTAACAGAATAAACATTTTTTCCTCCATCTTGTCCTCTGCTGGTTCCTCCCTCATGATAAAGAGGGGGGAGGAGAAGGGGAATGCATTCATTTGTGACCAGAATGGCATTTTGAAAGCTGCTGCTGAAAATCAGTGACAGCGGATGAGAATTTCTCCCTCATCACAAGGAACTGGTAGAAAAGGTGCCCTGGAGGCATCAACACTAGGCAGGTGGAAGGAGTCGGATTCACATAAAAACAAACTGACCCCCAAGGCATACTTTGTACAGGGGGCTTCGTCAAGGCTCCTACTTAGCAAATATGGTATTGCAGGACCCCTTCCTTGTCTGAGAGAACACTGAGCTGAAAAGCACCAGTGCACTAGTATCCCAGGGGATTTCAAAAGGAAAAAAGTACCCCTGGGGATTTTCTACGGATATATGAAAGAAAAAAAACGCTCTGTGCCCCTTGCCCTGTGATATACAAAAAACAAAAAGTACAGTATTTGGACATTTTAACCAACGCACTGCAACCAGCACACAGATGTGAATGGGCTCACTGGATTCAATGTCATTTTATGACACGTGTATTTGTGTGTATTCCAAAATGCACAGAAATGCAAAGATGTGAACCAGGCCTTAGGGGATTTCCACTCACAATCCAGGCTACTGGGCTTCTGCAAATTCCCATCTTCACCTATCACAGTCAGCATGCCCAAAGTGCTTTCAGAGACGCAACTGTCCCTTCATGGGGTCACTTCCCTAGACCTGTAAAGCATCCTGCCAACATTCATCAGATACCATGTAACACAGATAGCAATGCCCAAAAGGATCCAGAGTTCACCAGCAGGGTTCAGACACCATATTTTATATTTCTGGGCCTCATGGCTGTAGGCAACTGATCAGTTGAAGCTCTTCCTTTCTCCGTCAGGGGAGTGCGAAAGTAGGCAGTAAAAATCTATAGGCGAATGCCTACAAAGAAAATTCTGCAGATTACACAAATACATCTGCTATCTAAGGATGCTAGCAAAAATCTGAAGATAATCTGTGATGGGAAGCGTTATGCTTGGGTAGTGAAGCCTTTCTTTGCCACCGTCTATTCACCTGAAGGTAGCAGCATCGCACAAGTCATGTATATGAAGATGCCCTGTATCCTGTGATGTACGATTAAGAAACAGAGGTCATTTGCAGCAAGGTTAGTAAAATAGGCAGCCATATCCAAATAAGAATAGTGGGGGAGTGATGGCAGTGCAGATGTGGAAAACCTATTTACCTGGTAAAGAGCCTGAAAAGGTCATCAACAGTGTCTGGGTGATTACGAAGTCCATTTTGCTGCTCCAGGAGTTGAAATGTAGGAAGACAAAGAGCCTGCGAAGGAAAAAAACAAAAGTTAATGTAAAATCTAGGCCTACATAGGTTACATAATATAAAATATTGGTATTTGTAAGGAGAGTCTAAAACTGCAGAGGTATTATGGGTACTGAGCATATAAACTTGTGGAGTATCATACCACCTCAACTATAAATTATTGGGTAGAGACTCATTACACAAATAGAAAGAGCTGTGAAAGTTGGTAAAGTGGCCAGAATACAAGATTTTAACCACCTTAACATTGACTGGTGTAATTTACAAGAAGATCTTATGGGACAAGTAAATGTCTAGCCTCAGCTTGAACCCATGTTCTTCTGAACCAGCTAATCTTAAAACAAGCTAGAGGTTAAAACAAATATTCATATTAAAAACAAAATCTTGCCAGGGGGGACCATCTCGCATTAGGACCCAAACTGACTTCCAGCTGCAGTACAGACTGGCACATCTAGAGGGAGAAGGGATGCACAAATACACCCATACGCCTCTATGTGGAAAAGCCCTTTTAGCTAACCACACAATAGAAGGACCACAAAATGTCTACTTCATAGGACTGAAGATTTCAATGAAGAGAACCACCACCAACACAAGGCATGCATCTCGTTAATTGTATCATCTCTTGTGCCGATTTATAAAATAAATACATTTAAGCTGAACTTCACCTAAAAAAGGGAAGTTCCACCAATCCTCCTGCTCCCCTTCCATTTTTGGATAGTTTTTTTTTTTTTTTTTTCCTGGGAGTGGTATTTAGAAAGCGCAGCAAGACTTGCACATGCATAGTTCAAAGCAGCAGGAAGTCATAGCCGCTTCCCACAAGCAAGATGACAGCACTGGGGACCAAAGGCCTGCCCAGAAACCGGCCAGCGCTGGATCCCTGTACTGGTAAGTTTGTGTCTATTAAAAGTCTGCACCTACAGTAATTGTAGCGGACCTAATTTTTGTACAAGTTCCCAAAGTTTAAGCTTTAAAATATAAATGCATCTACATATGTATAATCTATAGCAAAATTATGATCCAGTTGTACTGGATTGCCAATGAGGGTCAGAAACCAAAAGCTTCAACAGCCATGCTTTAAAGCCAGTGACTGAAGCCGGATGGCAGTTCAGCCGTTGGGACACAAGATCATGACATTCTGGCACTGCCCATGGAGCATCTGCCAAATGCCTCATCAGTGGACCACATTCGCCTGGTCTAGTTCAGAGCAATTAGGACCAACTGAATGCCCTTCATTGTGATCTCGCAAAGCTGATCAGGAAGAAGTTTCAAGAAAGAAAATGGAAGGTGCTACCAGCCTATATACAGCATAAGTCTTCAGAGACAGGGCAAGCATTGAAGGACACAAGTTGAACATCTATGTGTGCGCCGAATAGCAAACATTATGCGGTGTTCGTGGCAAATTTGAAAGCCGTGGAACACTGTTTAAAAGTCTATGGGAGATTAACGTGAAAAATCAAAAGTGCTCATTTTAATATATGCATGGTATTGTCATAAAAAGTGTTTGGGGATCTGGGTCCTGCTCTAAGGGACATGTATCAATGCAAAAAAAAAAAAAGTTTTTAAAATGGGCAATTATTTTTTTCGGAAGTAGCGATTTTAATAATGCTTAAAGTGAAACCATAAAAGTGAAATATTCCTTAAAATTTCGTATCTGGGGGGTGTCTATAGTATGCCTGTCCTGCAGCAGAATTACATTTCTAAAGAAAAGGGCTGTTTAAAACCGATTGCGGCTGTAATGAATTTTCGTGCCTCAGAAATACAGATAAAACTCATTGAAAAAATAAAAAACGTCATGTGTCCTCCACCCAGTCCATTACCGGGCCCTTTGGTTATGGTAGGAATATCAAGGGGCACACCAAGCCAAAAAAAAAACATTGCGTGGGGAGTCCCCCCAAATTCCACACCAGGCTTTTCAGGTCTGGTATGGATATTAAGGGGAACCCTGTGCCAATATAAAAAAAAAAAAAAAGGCGTAGCGGTCCCCCAAAAATCCATACCAGAACTTTATCCGAGCAACTCAACCTGGCAGGCCGCAGGAAAAGTGGGGGTTTCCCCGTGGCTTCAGAGGGGGCGGGGTCATCTGTTCAATTCACTGGGTGGCCCCACTCAGCGATATAACAGCTGTCCTATGGCGTCAGAGGGGTTGGGGTCACCAGTTTACATCTTCGGGTGGCCCTGCCCTCAGCTATATAACAGCAGCGCGAGATTGATTTACATCGCTAGACTTTCCTTTTAAATAAAGGAAGGACTTGTCCCAAAGTGTGTCTTTTTTACAATTTTTTTACACTTTTTGGTGAATTGGTAGGTGTAAAATGTACCAGTTACGAATTCACATGGAGGGGTCCCCTGTTAAAGGTGGCTTCCAGATTCAGACAAGCCCCCCCGCCCACAGACCCCCAAAACCAATGGGCAAGGGTTGTGAGAATGAGGCCCTTGTCTATCAATATAGGGGCAAGGTGCTTTGGTGTGGGGGGGGGGGGGGGGGGGGCGAACACCAAAAGCACCCATCTATGTTGAGGGCACGTGGCCTGGTTCAGGAGGAAGGCGCTCTCTCGTCCCCCCGTCCCCCCCCCCTTCCTGCCGCTTGCGTGCTCAGATAGGGGTCTGGTATTGATTTTTTGGGGACCCCCCCTCTTTTTTTTATTATTATGGCAGAGATTTGCCCTTAAAATCCATATCAGACCTCAAGGGTCTGGTATGGATTTTGAGGGGGACCCCCTACACCATTTTTTTTAAATTTGGCGCAGCGTTTCCCTTAATATCTATACCAGACCTGAAGGGCCTGGTATGGAATTTGGGGGGACCCCACACAATTTAAAAAAAAAAAATGTTGGCTCGGGGTTCCCCTCAATAGTCGGGGGGGGGTGGGGGTTCAGCTCATCCTTCGTTTTTAGACTTCTTGTGTCCTGCAAAAGGACACAAGTCACAAGTGAACTGAAAGTGCTGGAAGAAACTCACCTGCAACATTTCAAGCAATCCTTGTTGGCAACCTTCCTCCATCCCATACTCATCCACCAAGATGCTACCCAGATATAGGAAACATGAATGTTGGTGAATCTGGTAGACATTAACCATCTGAAAAATATTAACAAACGGTTATAAAAAATGAAGGACTTTTCCCAAGTACACACATTGCAAGTTGCATTTGACGTCAAAACAACTCATTTGATAACTTAGGCCCCTTCCATACTGGGGTGGGGGCGGCGGTAAAGCGCCGCTATTTTTATCAGCGCTTTATCGTCAATTTTGCAGCGCTATTTGGCCAATAGCGGGTGGGTTTTACCCCCCTGCTAGTGGCCCAAGAAAGGGTTTAAAACCAACGCAAAGCGATAGCCGCAGTGACTCATTGATTTCAAAGGGCAGGAGAAGTATACACACCGATCCAAAGATGCTGCTAGCAGGACTTTTTTTTTACCGTCCTGCTAGCGCACCGCTCCGGTGTGAAGGGGAGGCAGCAGCGGCCGTTTCAGTTCGGTTTGCATGTGCTATTTTTAGGATTATAGCGCCTGCAAACCGACCCAGTGTAAATCTGGTCTGGTCTTATGGTAGAAAAAAAAAAAAAAAAAAAAAACTTCTAGTCCAGACCAAATCTGACATTTTTGTCATACCTGTAAAAATCAGCATTTTGCTAGAAAAATTACTTAGAACCCCCCAAACATACATTAATTTATTTTTTTAAAGCAGAGGCCCAGTTTTATTCTACCCGGGCTTCTCAATGGCACCGTTAAAGGCAGCGGCTGGAGGGGGACCACTCCCATGTACAGGCATTTGTGTGACCAAGAAAGTTTGCCTGCTAATTTTTTACTCCTAGTATAGAGAAGGCTGCAACTGTTGGAATGTGGTTCTCCACCCAAAAGAGAAACAACAGAAGCAAGCCCGCAGGGGGCTGACGCTGCGCTAATCTAAATTAATTACCAGTGATTAGGTTGATGGTGAGCAGCTGGCACAAAAATCGTGTACAACAATCAAATATAACATAAAAAATAAAAGGGGTGCAGCAAACAAACTTGCCTCCTTCGGAGCTGTCTGACTTTTGACTTCCCCCCAGGGCGACTATGTATGTATGTGAGGGGGTCCAGTGTAGGAGAGAAACGACTTTTGGCTCTCAGTCCCAGAGGGGGCCAGGTGTCCTGGACAGTTAGCAAATCATAAATCCCGGCCCAGGATAAAAGCTGGTGTCTGCTGTTACCACCCAACAGGCAGAGAAGAGGAACACCTTTCCAGATGGATTATAGGGCCAAGTTGAAAACAACCATGCCAGGGACATTTTATGTCTAGCTTAAAGGAAGAAGTGGGTGTTCCAGGAAAGAGAATTGTATTTCCACATCATGAGACTGTTCGGCTCCAAAGGATTGGAGTGGAAATCAATGGAGGAGGTAAGGCACAGAGGAGCAGAGAAAAATGGGTCAGTCTAATAGTACTAAGACTACGGTGGGTGAGGTTAGCATATAACCCGTGGTCTATACATACAGATCCGGTGTCCTCTACTGTTCGATTAGAATAAACTTACTACTGAAATAAAAGGGCGAGACCAGCTAATGCCCATATATGTCAGCAGAATGGCACAGCTACGCAAAGCATCTGTACATTGCTTTGAATTTGATGTCCACTTGTGTCACGCGATCGTGTCAGGAAGCTGCAGAACAGGGAGATGCCTAGGTCAACAAGTCATTTCCCTGTTCTGCCTAGTGACAGGAGAGGGATCTACTGCTCGCTGTCATCGGGAGCAGTAATCACTGTTGCGTCACTTGTAGCCCAGCCCCCTCCCCCCCCTAGTTAGAATCACTCCCTAGGACACACTTTACCCATTCCTCAACCCCTTGCCTGCTAGTGTCATTTACACAGTAATCAGTGCATTTTTATAGCACTGATTGCTGTATAAATAATAAACCCCAAAATAACGTCAAAAGTGTCCAATGTGTCCGCCATAATGTCGCAGTCACGATAAAAATCGCTGATCGCCACCATAAATAATAATAAAAAAATAATAAAAATGCCATAAACTATCACCTATTTTGTAGACACTATAACTTTGCACAAACCAAGCAATATTTTTCTTACCAAAAATATGTAGAATACAAAATTGGCCTAAACTGAGAACATAATTTTTTTTTTTTTTTAATACTATAATATAAAGAGTCCTGTGAGCCTCAACTAATTCAAACTGCCTTAATTATCAAAAATCAGCTGCAAGCGTTAAACATGGCTCATATCATGCAAATGTGTATATACGCTGCGCTTTTTAAAGTCATTATACTAGTGTAAAAAGAAACATAAAACCTCCAATAATGAAAAAAAAACACATCTTTTTTGAACAGTGGAAAGTGACAATAGTACAACACATATATTGAATATAAAAAATACTATATAAAAGATGTGTATATGAAAAGCATGAACGATGATAATTAATATAAAGTTCTACTGTGCAAAGAAGTGCAATTCCCACTTTTATGATCCTGTATAGATGATCAGTGACCAACTGATGCATAAAAAAGTGCTCCTGAGCATAGCTTCCAGTATTATATAGTTTATCAATATTGGATTGCTGGGTTGTTCAAAGAAATGCTCCTGTGCACGTGTATGGTATCCAAAAAGAGTCTATCCAGGTGTAATAAAGTTCCTGCACTTATAAAGTTTATGCGAATATAAAACTGCTAGGTGATCCAGAACATACCGTGGTGTTCCTCACTCTGGTGCTCCCCTTAGGTATTTAATGCTTACCTCAGAGCATGCGACTTTGCAAATAAGCACAGTCAAAACACGCATATGAACCACCATTGGGCTCTTGTAGTAACACTGGAATCCTGGACTCGTCAGTAGGGTACCTCTGTAAATGTTTGAAGTAAAGACTCGATGGTGTAAGTTTAGTGAAAGTGTAGAGTTTTAATGGTTTAATAAACAGAAAGCAAAAAAAAACTGGGGTACTCGCATAAATTAGGTGCACCAGTGCACCGCTCTATATCAGGTAAAACTAGGGTTGTCCCGATACCACTTTTTTAGGACCGAGTACAAGTACCGATACTTTTTTTCAAGTAGTCGCCGATACCGAATACCGATACTTTTTTTAAATGTGTCCCCAAATGCAGCCATGTCCCCCACATATGCAGCCATGTCCCTCCAGCCATGTCCCCCACATATGCAGCCATGTCCCCCACATATGCAGCCATGTCCCTCCAGCCATGTCCCCCACATATGCAGCCATGTCCCCTACATATGCAGCCATGTCCCCCACATATGCAGCCATGTCCCTCCAGCCATGTCCCCCACATATGCAGCCATGTCCCCCACATATGCAGCCATGTCCCTCCAGCCATGTCCCCCACATATGCAGCCATGTCCCTCCAGCCATGTCCCCCACATAAGCATCCATGTCCCCCCAGCCATGTCCTCACATACCTTGCCGCCGAAAGCCGCACGGAAAACATCACAGCATTCATCTGAATAGCTGTATTGCCCGCGGGAACACTACAGCTTTTCAAATGAAAGCTGTGATGTTCCCGCACGCCGTTTAACCCATGGAGTATTCTATTTGGGTATTGGGGGTATCAGTATCGGGACAACCCTAGGTAAAACAATGGTAAATACCGGACTGGTATCGGGATGGTATGTTGTTCCTCTCTGACAGATCACCTGTGAAAATGTGCCGTCCTGTCCCCTTCCCCCTACGCATATCCGACCAGCCCGGTATTTAACATATTATCATCTTTACGAGTACCCCAGATTTTTTGTTTTGTTTATTAAACCGTTAAAACTGTATTACACTATCAAGTCTTTATTTCATACACTTACCGAGATATCCTACTGACAAGTCCAGTATTCTGGTGTAACAAGCACCCAAAGGTGGTTCATATGCGTGTTTTGACTGCGCATAATTGCAAAAGTCGCATGCTCTGAGGTGAGCATAAAATACCTAAGGGGAGCACCATGGATGACACTATGGAATGTTTTGGATCACCTAGAAGTTGTATTATAGTAGGAACTTACACCTGGATAGACGCTTTTTGGATACCATACACATGCACAGGAGAATTTCTTTGAACAACCCAGCAATGCAATATTGATAAACTATATAATACTAGAAGCTATGCTCATGAGCACTTGTGTATGCATCAGTGGGTCACTGATTATTTATACAGGATCATAAAAGTGGGAATTGCCTGTCTTTGTTCAGTAGAACTTTATATTAATCATCATTATTGTTTATGCCTTTGTATATACACATCTTTTATATAATAAAAAAAACTATATTTAATATGTGTGTTAATTTATTGCATTGTCACTTTCCACTGTTAGAAAAAACTATTGGAGGTTTGTATGTTTCTTTTTACACTGGTATAGTGTATGACTTTGGAAAGTGCAGCATATATATTTATCTAGTTTTATATATTTTTGGGGGATATTTATTATAGCAAAAGGTAAAAAAATATTGATTTTTTTTCTTCAAAATTGTCGCTCTTTTTTGTTTATAGCGCGAAAAGTAAAAAACGGCAGAGGTGATCAAATACCACCAAAAGAAAGCATCAATTTTGTTTGGGTGCAACTTCACACGACCGCGCAATTGTCAGTTAAAGCAACGCGGTGCCAAATTGCAAAAAAATGCTCTGGTCAGGAAGGGGGTAAATTCTTCCGGGGCTGAAGTGGTTAAAGAAGGTCAACCTGCACTTTGTTTACCACTTTTAACACAACCTAATTAGATAAATCATTTGAGCTTCTACTTTTTGTTTAACCACTGCATTAAAAAAAACGGTGGCGTCTCAGCTGGAAAGCGGTGATTTTTTTTTTAGGTTTTCCAGCCTAGTGGCGAGCCAATGGCTGCGCTGCTATCAAGCCATCCACTCTAGCCAATCAACGGCCAGACTGAGTGGAGAATAGGACGTTGGGGGCAAGCACAGCAGGTGAACGGGCTCAGGTAAGCAACCATAACTGTCAGATGTTTTTTCACCTTAATGCATAGGATGCATTAGGTGAAAAAAAAATGAAACTTTACAACCCCTTTAAGTACCGAAGTTTGGCGCCATTCCACAAGTGTGTGTAATTTTGAAGCATGACATGTTAGTTATTTATTTACTCGGGGTAACGTCATCTTTCACATTATGCAAAAAAATTGGGCTAACTGTACAGTTTTTTGTTCCCCCCAAAAACAACACGCTTGAAAAAATTGCTGCGCAAATACCATACAAAATAAAAAGTTGCAATGCATTTTCTAAGGTCTCTGCTAAAAAAAAAAAAACAACATATATAATGTTTGGGAGTCCTAAGTAATTTTCTAGCAAAAAAAAAAAATATGATTTTTACATGTAGGAGCGAAGTGTCAGAATTGTCCTGGGCACAAAGTGGTTAAGAAAATAATGTAAAATACCTGTGTGACAAGAGGCTGTAGCAGCGCAGCAGATCCTTTTCCAACACAGCGCACAGCAAAGCGAAGACATCGGCAACATCGTTCCACAATTCTGTTGTCGGCACGATGCTTGTTCAAGGTCTCTGACATGACGGGCCATATCTGAGATTGAAACTGCTATTATCACCAACAAACGGACAGTGTAGTCATTAAAAATTTTACAAGATTACCAGCAACCACAGACGTTACACACATACACAATCTTACACAGAAAGGGGCAAGCCCACCTTTTCATTACTTACTTCTTGGATGACTTTTTGGCATGGGTGGGTCTGTCCATTTTCTACCGAGGGAATGGTGTGCCTTAAAAATACAACATTATCTATCAGGAGCATGCAATGCCTGCTCTACACCACTGTATAAAAACAAAAAGAGCGCACACAGTTGTAAACTGCATTCACCAAATGGCAATAACAGGCTTAATCAATTGGCCATATTCCATTATCATTGCCTTTAAAAGCATTCTGCATTGCCCAACAACCACATACACAATGTTTACTGCTTACATGACACACTTACAGCATGGCCAGTTGAGCACAGGTATACAGGAATAGTTTACAGCGTTCAGAAGCTAATAGCAATAAATTGCCACAATAAAAAAATTATACTTTTAAGTGCAGATTAAATTCTGATTTGCTGATTTTGTGCAATGCAGACAGTACTGATCAAAAACGTTTATAACCAGCTATTATCAAAACAGTAGTACATTGTATTTCATAATGCTATAATGGATGCATTGCAGCACTGCTAGTGGTAGGACACATACCTGAAGATGACTGCCAGTCGGTCCAGAAATAGCGTGGGGTCAGAGGACAAGCCATTATTAGGGTCTTGGGAGAGGAGCTGAACAGAGAAGTAGGGAATAGGTTTCTTTTTTTTCACAAGAAAAAGGGAATAGGTTTCTTGACATATAAAAAATAAATGCATACAACCACTGGGAACTGCAGTTTACATTGACAATAGCCAGAAGAAAATGTTTTATTATAGGGCAAAAAGGTGTAAGAAAATGAAAGTTGCTAAAAATGATCCTACATGGGAGGGGCTTAGCTGCTGTCATAAATACATTTGACAAGGCATTTAAACAATGTCCAGACAGCTACAAGATGGAGGTATACCAAGTAAAAAAGTGTTACTTTTGTATCCACTATTTCAATTATTTGCTGATTAAAAAGGATGGGCTTTGATCTGCATACAATGTCCGTTAAAGCAACACAATATGCAAAAAACACATTTTTTTTTCTTTTTTTTAAAAATAATCAGCCCTAATTAAATTCCTTCTTACCGTGGGTGCTTGTTCATATCAGATGCAGTTTGGCTGCACTGGCAGTGCATATACAAGGCAGAATTCCTTGCTTTTTTAAATGTGCGCTGACAAAAAAAGTACTCCACTCACACCTTTAGTTTAAGTGCAGCAGGTTGTAGGGCAAAAGACTGCTTTGCAATTCCACCACAGAACAGAACTCTGTAGAGCAAAAGTAAAGTGTAAACAGTGCAATGCACCGTCGCTGGCCCATCAGCACGGTGTTCACAGCACACACTAGCAGCCATGCAATCAGCACGGAGGAGAACATTAGATTCCTTTTGCATAGAAGAAATGGGAGTGGGTACATGTCAAAATCAGGTACCTGCTCCCCCCTTCCCCAAAAGGAGGCGGTGGCCTTAAAGCAAAACTTCCCTTTTTGGGTGGAGCTCTGCTTTAAAAAAAAGCAAGGTTTCTATAGATTTAAAAGGCCGATGGCATAAATTTAAACACTGCTCAGGCCTATAGAGGGTGTACAGGTGTGACAGATAAACTAGTTAAGCATAGGTCTACTTTAAAAACATTAAGAAAGTAGTTCATCTAGGAGGAACCCAATGTAATTGACCTTAAATGCATCAACATTTTCTCACCTTCTTAAGGGCTTCAACCTGGACAGCACACAGCTCGCTCAAGCATTCAGAGATCTTGTCCAGAGGTAGACGTGCAAGGACCAGTGCAGTGCCTGACGTGGGGGGAAAAAATGGGTCAGTGAAACATTAGCAGGGCTGCAAAAATCCCAGGATCCACGGAAAATGAACATCATTTGGCTTTGTATGCAAAAACATATCTAAAGACCTGAAAAGGCTGCAGATTTCTTTACCTGTGTGCATGATCTATATTTGTAGCAACATGTTTTTGCTTATTTGAATATACAATCCTATAAGCTTTAATATCCACCCTCATACAAGACTGACCTCTGATTTACAGGCATTGAACTAGATATGTTTCACAACAACTAAGTGTTTTTGCTGATGCCCTACACTTTCTAACCCTGTGGAGTGACTTTCAAACCTAAATTCTAAAAGACTTTGCAGGCGTTCCAGGCCTGCAAGTAAAGAGCAAGGATTCAAAATGCTCAAAATCACTAACCCCTGCCCCCGTTTTAAAAATGTGCAAGACATTAGGCATGCCTTTTACTTTCACACACTAATACCATTATAGGGATTTACTCAACCAACTCTCTGGCCTGTTTGCAACCAACTACCCAACTTTGAGTTGCAGCTTGCGAAGCCTCTTGGAGAACTGCAACAGCCCTCATTTTTCATGGTTGGGCCACATCATGGGAAAAAGATTACACCTCAACTGCTCTACCTCCCTTTTAAAAGGCTCTACAGAAGCAAAAGTGTAAATATCTGGGGAAGTTTTGGGCCTAGAATAACAGACCACCATTGGCCCGGTGTGCTAAATCTTATATTGTGTCAGAAGTAAAATTCTTCTGTGGAACAGGCACATTTAAATGCTTCTGACTACCCTTACATCCTTTTAACCTCATTATTTAATAATGCAATAAGGCAATGTCCATCTCTGCCACATAACAGGAAGGCTCATCGTGGTGTCCACTACATACGGAGCTATATTTATTCTACACATTGTCGGATATTGTTAAAAGATCTGTGTGATAAAAGTATTCTATAGATTCTATGGAATTATAATGTAAATACTACTAAAGCTCAAACCTTTTAGAAGTCCTACAGAAGCCTCTGGTGGCAATGAGAAGGAGTCCAAAGAGCGAGCGATTTCCAGGAGCCCATTAAAGTGATGTGCCATGTGGTCCCGACAGACGCAACAAATGTTCTGAATGGCTTTGGCAGAAGGCGTAGCCAAGGATGTCTGGCACAAGCCCTTCATTAGGTAGGACAACACAGGATCTAATGGTATGATTAAAAGAAAAGACACAATTTAGGGAGGAAAAAAATAAAAAAAAGGCTCTCCATACATATGGACTGAAAAAAGACATTTGCTAACCACTACAAATTCTCATTCCACCCCCGAAAAAAATAAAAAAAAGGAACCAAGATGACTGTCTGCCAAAAGCGACTTCCACCATAAATGGTTCACACCAGTTCATTCCTTTTACTGAAAATGTGTTATTTTTGAATAGTGAAAGACTAGACCAACAAGAAATCCCTCTAGCATTACACATTGGGATTTACTAAAACTGAAGAGTGCACAATTTGATGCACCTGTGCATGGTGGTCTATCGGCTTCCAACTTCAACTTGTTCTATTCATCTTTGACAGCAAGACCTGGAAGCCGACTGGTTTATATGCAGAGCTGCACCAGATTTTGCACTCCCCAGTTTTAGTAAATTGACCCCATTGCGAGAAGCTGCTTCTGCAGGTAAATAAGTGTAGATAAAGTACAGGAACCAACCGGTTACAGTACATAGGCTTCAAGAAGTTACCTAGAGCACTCAGACGTCAGAACTAAGATACTGCTGTACAAATCAGGGCTTTGCTCACATAAGACATCCACCCATGTGGAGGGCCGTGACTGCACAGGACGCATAAGGGGTTACATTCATGTCAACTGAAACACAGCTGCATGGACACACAGCTGCTCCTAATTCGACATCTATGCGAGTGTGGGAGCATGTCCCCGCAGGCAGACAGTGCGAGTTCAGGGACACGCACCCCCCGCAGATGCTAAATTGGAGAGAAACGTTGTCGGTGCAGCTGCTGCATCCCAATAGACATTGGACTGCCTATAGGCATACAGAGCCCTTTGCTTAAAAAGTGTTGCCATACCAGCGTAAACTTGGCCTGATACGACAGTCATAGGACTGTGGGTCCGACTTTACCCTGCGACTTGAAGTCAGGCATCTGTCTAAATTCAATGAATGGGGATCCGACTTTGATCCCGAAAATGGCAGGCATTGTGTCTGGTAGGACTCTTTTAGGGGGCAAGACCATACCAGGCCCTTCGGTCTGGCATGGATTGTCAAGGGGAACCCACCACCCCAATTTCATAGGGTCCCCCCCAAAATCCATACCAGAGCACACAGCCCGGCAGGTCAGGGAAAGGGGGTGGGGACGAGCGAGAGTATTTAAAAAAAGGACACATGAACTGTATGATGAACTAACTATATTGGAAATTAATTGATTTGCACGTTTTAAGATCATTAGAAGTTTATAACCGAGTATTAATTGTACCCACCTGAGAAGATCATACATTTTTGCAGTTACACAATCATTGCTCGTTTTACACTAGATTTACAGCGATTTTTTTTCCCACACTGAATCGCTGCTAAAACAGCGCCTGACATTTTTTAAACTTTTTTGCAGCACCTTCAAAGCGCTCTAAGACACCTTTCACACAGGGGCGTTTTTCAGGCACTTTAGCGTTAAGAAAAAGCATCTGCAATCCCAATGTGAAAAGGCCAAGTGCTTTCACACTGAGTCGCTGCGCTGGCAGGGCGTCAAAAAAAGTCCTGCAAGCAGCTTCTTTGCAGCGCTTTAGGAGCGTTGAATACACCGCTCCTAAAGCCCCCATCCCATTGAGGGTGTTTTTTTTTTTAACGCCAAAGCGTCTGAAAAATGCCCCAGTGTGAAGGGGGTCTTAGCTCTTTACCAGTGTTTTTCGGGTACTGGCAGTGTGAAAGGGCTCTGAAAGCATTTGGACTTTCAGATGAGGCTTCTTTCAGGCGCTTTACAGGCTTTTTTTTTTTTACGCCAAAGCGCCTGAAAAACGCCCCAGTGTCAAAGGGGCCGTAAGGTGCTTTGGAAGCGCTGCCCATTCATTTCAATGGGCAGGGGTGTTTTGTCACTCCCAACCTGCCCCAAAGATGCTGCTTGCAGGACTTTTTCCAACGTCCTGCAAGGCACCGCCCGAGCGTGAAAGCACACATTGCAATGACTGGGAGACTGTTTTCAGGAGCGTTTCAGATGCCATTTCTAGCGCTAAAACTTAGTATTTTTTTAGATTTTGAACAATATTTACAGCGATCTTTTGCACATATTCAAGCAGCGCAACATCATTCATTGTATATTTTATGCACTTTATTAGCCATCAGGTGCCTGCAGCAGCTTGCTCTCTTTGATCATTGCATTTATCATAATGTGGAAGTAACACA
Organism: Rana kukunoris; assembly: GCA_029574335.1. Taxonomy (NCBI): domain Eukaryota; kingdom Metazoa; phylum Chordata; class Amphibia; order Anura; family Ranidae; genus Rana; species Rana kukunoris. The sequence goes on along the minus strand of CM056051.1, from coordinate 116,492,134 downwards.
AACAAAACATTGATTTTTTGCTGTCTGTGCCCCTGCCAAGGAGATTCATCCTCTCCATTTGTTCTGTTTACCATTATTATCCAAAGTGAAAGTAAAAGAAAATCGCAAATTTTGGGATGTCCCCAGAAAAGTAATATGAGGGGGAAATCTATTATAGGGAACACTAGTTCTGGTGATCCCTAAGGAATTTTCTTAATTTGCATTTCCTTTAACTTCCTGTTTTGGCTATGGGACCGGAAGTTAAGGGAAATCTCGGCAATGGGACGGAGTTGGTAAAAGAAAAGAAAAAAATCTGAAAGTGAAAACAAAAAAGTTTTGCCTATAGTTATACTTAAAGGTTAAAGGTTAAGAACTTACCAAGAAACTGAGGGTTTCGGTCAATCGCCTCACTCATCTCCCCTACCAGCTCTATGCTTGTGTAGCGCACAGCAATGTGAACAGTCTCAGGAAGTCGGACTACGGCATCTAGGACTTCCAGCAAAGTTGGATTGTTCTCTCTGCAAATAAAATGACAGAGATTAACATAAAATGTTCATACACATACATATACACCCTGAAAGGTAATTACATATGCTGAAATATTTATTACAGGTACTTGTATAGCTTTGTCAATTTATGCAGTGCTTTACATATATATTGGACATTCGCATTAGTGATATTGTTCAGATGAAACCAAGATAGCAGTGTGGGCACAGGAAATGACAAGGTTTGCAAACTGATTAGAAATTAAATCTGGTTCTAGTATCAAGCATTATTTTATGCAAGCTAATGTGTAAGATTTACATTTTATCACCTCCCACCGAGATCAAAGTACTCCCCCTCTAACAATGCCTTCATGTGATTTTTTTTTCCCAGAATGACAAAGAAGTCTTTATTTAGGCATTATCTGGGGTCAAGTTATCACCCTGGATTGAGATGTTGGATCAGAGTTCACACAGTCATGTAAATTCTGGTGCCTTTGAAGTTCTTGGATGCGTTCTCAAATGTCTGACGCACATCTGTAATCTCATCTTGTGACTTATTACAAAGTAATGTAGCTCAACCATCCCTTGATTGGAAAAGCGGTCTTTTTAATAAAAAAAAAAAAAAAAAAAAAAAAATGGAACTGTCCCTCTTTTCTTCCCAGAATTTACAGTATTACTAAAGATGCACGATTCTGGCTAAAATGAGAATCACTTTTTTTTGCTTAGAATCACGATTCTCTCAGTGTAATACCTTCGTTCACATTATACAAAAAATAAGTTAGGCTAACCTTGCCATTTTTTTTTAAATTCATTTAAGTGTATTTTAAAAAAAAATGCATTTGAAAAACTGCTGTGCAAATACAGTATTTTATGTCACTCCGTAACAACCACCATTTTATTCTCTAGGGTCTCTGCTATATATATTTCTAGCAGAAAATAATGATTTTTTACTTGTAAGCAACAAATGTCAGAAAAGGTTTGGTCTTTAAATTGGCTAAACTTCCTTCATCTACAGCAAGAGTTCTTTCCTTTGATAAAAGAACAAAGAGATACTTTGTTTCCACTTGTATAAAACTTGGCAGGCTGCCTGGATTTTGTTTATTCAGCTGTGAGAACTCTGAAATGGGTAGAAAGATCGTGACATGTTGTTTTGAAGATCGGGAACGGAAAAAGATTGCGATTTTGATTCTTCACGATTATTCGTGCAGCTCTAATTAATACTAAACGTTTGTTATTTTTTTTTCTTTGAAATAACAAACCTGTTATACTTACCTGCACTGAGTGCCACCATAGCAAGCCGCTTGCTATGGAGGCACTTGTGAGTGTTGGCTCCCAAGCTGGTCCTATGTTTCCTTAAAGCATGGTACACAGGATGAGATTATCGGAAGACTGATGGTTTTTTTTTACATGCTAGTCTCCATATTGAAAATGAAGAGGTTACTAAAGTTACAAACATTCTCGCATGCCAGAATAAAAATTTGGACGCGATGTAATGTGTTGTAGTGTATTTTCGGTTGAAAACTGTACCGATTAAAAAAGGACACACATAGCATAGTTCAGGCTCTGCCCCCTCCTCAATGGATGCGATTGACAGCAGCAAGATCTATTGGCTCTAAGCCAATGAGGCGTGAGAGAGCCAAGAGCCTTGGCACTCAGGCACATCGCTGGATCGGGATCAGGTGCAAGTATTGGGGGGGTGGGGCTGATAAGAGCTGTAATGCTGAAGGTTTTTTTTATCTACATGTACAGAAAAATTTAAGGTAAAAACATTCTGCCTTTACAACAACTTTAAATCAGACCTAAAATAATAAAAAAAAAAGAAACAAAGTACACACTATTAAAATTGTTTTGCTGCACTAGTGTTCATCCAATCCTAAATTATTGCACCAATTTTGAAAAGCCAGTAAAACAGAAAAATAGGAGGTGAAAAGGCATGTTTATGATAGCACAATCATTTTTTACATATTAATTCCTCAGGTAGAGTGGTGTACTTGGCTTACATATTTTGTGATTTAAAGTGGTTATAAACCTTTTAAAACGAAAATGAACAAAGCATATCCCCATATACAGTGTACTTGTCTCAGTCCATAGCACTTAGTGTGGATCCTTCCTCTGCTATGCCCGAGTCACTTCTGACAGTCTTTCAGACAACAAGCAATCCGTGGTAAGGGCCCACCACCCTCTAGCACAGAGAATGTACTGTGGAACAACCTGTCCTGTAACATTCATGATGAATTTGTCAAGTGCCTCACCAAAGAGACGTCCTCCTTCAAATGGCATACATGGGAGATCTTTTAAAGGAAGGTTATAAAGGTGGCCATGCTTTGCGTAACAAGATTCTGCAAATGTGTTCTGGAGATTTGTGCGATGCCAACAAGTCATGACACAATAGAGCAAAACAGAAGGTAACTGCTGCAAGTGCAGGCCTGGAATACAGGATTGGGCTGGTTGTTCATTGCCAAATCTGAATTAGCTGTGGTTTGACAAATGGAAATGTAAAAAATAGCTGGGCTGCTGTAGGCAGGACCTTTAAAATTAAACAGCTTTCTATGGGGGCACCCAACTTGAGCCGCAGCTTCCTGTGTCCAGTCAGACACGCAGCCGTGGCCCAGCCCCCTCTCTGCTCATTGGCTCACGACTTTGACAGCAGCGGGGGCCAATTGCACTTCGCTGCCGTCTCAGCCAAAGAGAAGGGAGAGTCCAGGGAAGCCGAGGCTCTCATGCAACATCTCTGGATCTAGGTGGGCTCAAGTATTAGGGGGGCTGCTGCACACAGGTTTTTCACCTCAAGGTAAAAAAAACTTTTGCCTTTACAACTACTTTAAGATAGACAAGACAGCAGGGTCTACTACTTTTTTGTGGTAATTTAGTGAAACTCTTTCCCAACTGATAGCCTGGGAATGATTCTCGAAGGGTTAAAAATCTTTTGACTGACTCAATAGTCAGATTTCATTTCTAACAAGAAAGGTCTTTTTAGGCTTGGCTGGTGTCTTAGTACCCAAAGGGGCATGGCGAGACAGAGGAGAAATCAAGAGAAACAATGCCATGGTTTTTGCGCACAGCAGCAGTAAGCATATCACTGATGTCAAGTAAGGACATGACTAAGTGTATAGGAGTCCGAGGGTGAGAAATCTTCCTATTTATTTCCCCCTGAATAGGAGTTTCCTATTGGTTTGAGAAAGGGGCAGTCCTTTCAGCCCTGAAACATATTACTGTGCCCATCTTAGATGTCACATAAGGACTCATCCAACCCCAGCTGAGGAGTAGCCGAGCCTGGTGCAACCGTCAGACTACCGAGAAGCCGGAAACCTTTGTATCTCCTCCGCTTGCACTCTTGCAACTAGAGTGGTTGACAGCACGCACCCGATAGCACCTTCCCATAGCAGCTCTGCATCTAGTCCAGCAGCATTCCCTTCCGATTTCTGCAATATCCTGATGGCTGACCAGACGGCTCACTCCGAGTTGGATGACATGCCCATTATTTCTTCTTCCATTACACGAGTGCAATGTTATATTTCTTTTTATAATATTTCTATTGCTATACCCCAGCCATCTCCATACTTACTGATGAGGATCTATTTTGTACACACATACCCTGGGAACTGGAGTTACAAACATCACATTTGCCCACACAAGCAAATTGTGCTTGGTAAAGTCCACAAATCTGCATTTTTGTGTGTGCGGTTTAAAAAATAAAACAATAATAAAAAATAAAAATAAAAAAACACAAAAAACATCAAAAACAAAAAAACAACTATATATAGTTTCGAACAGAGTAGGGAATAGTTCAAATACCTGTCAGATTTTTGGCTTATGTTCCGTTGGGGAGATTTACCTCTACTTCCTGTCCTGTAAATACAACAGGAAGTGAAAGGAAATCGCTCTAAAGTATGGGAAACCCATTCTTAAGACATTGGTCAACAAAAAAAAACTTCCCTTCTATTTACAATCATGACTATATTCACCAGGACAAAAACACAAAAATTAACTTTCTCCCAGCTAATTTACATAAATTGTTAACAAAAAATCCTAACAGAGGTTCCTACCCCCCCCCAATCGAAAGAATATTTAAAATACAAAAAAAATAAGAAAAAGCAAAAAAAATTAAATAATGCAACAGCACAACAAATATGCAGGTCAGAGATTGACAAAAAGAGGGGAAAAAAAAACACAAAAACACCACAATAAAGCATTCCATTTTATAACAGAAGTATATAAAACAAAATAAAAATAAAAAAATTAAAATAAAAAGGGAATCTTTCTTGGTACATATTTAGTATCCACTGCGCCAAGTTGGCTCAGCAGATTTTACTTAAAAAGGTCTCAAAACTATACACATTTAAAAGCTTATAGCAAAGAAAAAAAGAGGAAAAGACAGCAACAGATGATCGAACTGGATACTTTTGAAGGAAAAAATTAAAAATAAAGTATGGTAATGCTTACGGATCTACACTTTTAGCTATGGAAGCCATTATAAACAGCACAGCCTCTGTGACTTCCCAAGGTGGATTTCCATCTTTCAGAGTGGAATACAACTGTATGGAAAAGAAAAAAAAAAAGGATATGTAAATAAAAATCAACATCATAACAATCAAGATCATTGCTGAACATTTATGCTGCAAGATATTCTTTGTCTCTACATTCTTTTGGAGCCGGGGTAGGCAACCTTTGAGAGGTGGAGATCTACCTGAACAGCATAAAAGATCAAAGATCACCGGGGTTCAGCACACTTTACACTTTTTACAGTCACCTTAATTTATAAAAAAAAAAAAAAAAAAACATAACATGCTATTACTTACCTGCTCTGAGCAGTGGTTTTGCACAGAGCAGCCCCGATTCTCCTCTTCTCAGGTCCCAAGTCGGCACTCTGGGCCCCTCCCCCTTGCCAAGTGCCACCATAGCAAGCTGCTTGCTGTGGGGGGTAGTTGTGTGTCGTCACTCCCGAGCCATCTCTGTGTGAATAAGACATCTAGTGTGGCTTAGCCCCGCCCCCCACTGGCTGTGATTGACAGCAGTGGGAGCCAATAGCTCCTGCATCTCAGCCAATGTCAATGCCACCTCTTGCCACTCTCCTGGTGCTCCAGGGCATCCAAAAATGTGATCGGTAGCCAGGAAGGGAGATGCGCAATTTATGCCCCCTATAAAGCCTGAAGGTGCTCCTTGGATTTAGGGCCCCTCTGTGTGGACTAGGCTGTGAAAAAGTCTTACCCATATAATATCGCTAAAATACTCAGGAGTAGCAATAGGAGTAGCAATAGGCGTTGTCAGTCTCTTGGACTGGAAGGGGGTGAAAGCCACTGCGATCAAATACGTTTATGGTTCACCACAGGAATATACAAATTACAGAGATATCTTTATGGGTAAATAACTGATATACCTGAGAGAAACATTCTATGGAGCCCACCAGAAAGATCAGGTCCTTTACCAGGTCTGAAACTCGCATACGGAACTCTCCAAAGTCATCTGTTTCTTCAGGAACCCCTTCCTGTAAAAAAAAACATAGTTGTTATTGAGATGGATCGATATTCACCACCAAACAATTTTATACATTTTTAATAATTGTTAAACAAGACATCAGACTACTTTAATAAAGTGATAGTAAAGTCTTATTTAAATTGTTTTGCTTACAAATATCAAACATGTTATACTTGCCTGCTCTGTGCAATAGTTTTGCACAGAGCCGCCCTGATCCTCCTCTTCTTGGGTCCCCCACTAGCGCTCCTGGCTCCTCCCTCCTGCCGAGTGCCCACAAAGCAAGCAGCTTGTGGTGGGGGCACCCAAGCCACTGCTCTGTGTGTCCATTCAGACAGCCATGGCTTGGCCCTGTCCCCACTCTCTCCTCACTGGCTCACCAACTGACAGCAGCAGGAGCCAATGGCACCCGCTGCTGTGTCTCAGCCAATCAGAAGGGAGAGTCCCCCGACTTTATACTGAAAATCCAATAAACAAAAAAGTCTGTGTTGCACTGACAAATCAGAAAATTGAAAAGTTCAGGGTAACCGCTATGGGCAACACTGCTCGTACCTTTAAAGACAAGCATGACTCAGAGACAAGTGACTCAGAGAGGGGGAGGGGGGGTATCTTGGTGCTTTACAAAATTGTTTGTTTATCCAACTGGTAAATTTCCCTATATGTTGGGAATGGGATCTGGGACAGGAAATCAAATGATCTGATTGGTGGTCCTGGTCCACACAGACAAATAAAAGCATTATGAATAGGGACCTTGTGGCATCGGGCTACAGGGTTTTGTCCTGATGGTATCTGGTTCCAGATTGTCTTTCTAAAATGTATTCGGGCGCTTCCTCATCTTTCAGAGGCTGTGGCAAGCCTGGCACAATGTTTCATGCCTGGTAGACATGTGCCGGTTCTGGGTGAGAGTTCATACACCGATCTATTCTGTGACACATGTAAACATAGTAAAAACGCCAGAGTGGCCCTTCTCAATAAGTCTATTGCCGAAATCCCCAAACCCTCATATACTTGCTTTTCTTGCGGCAAAAATGGCCTGGAAGAAGCCGTAGTAGGCTTAGCAGTTATTAAAAAGTAAGCCGACCTGGATCACGTTATACGAAAAGCTGGTCAGCATACTGAAGGACAGATCTGCTAGGCTTGACCGTGTTTGGGACCCTTGGTTCAAATACCCCAAACCTTAAGACGTTTAAAGAGCGTGGGTTGGGGCTGTGGGCTCCGATAGATCTCTTGGGTAACTTTCCCTTGTCCTCCACTTTTTTCTCGCTTTCTACTTTAAACCTTCATAATTTTTATATTTGCTATATGATATGGAATATTTGGAAGAGTTTGTGACCCACATCGGGCTGGCTGGCCAGTGTATTATGTGAATGCTGGCCTATTATATTTTGTCCCCAGCGTGTGTTCTCTCAGTACTCTTACAGGCTGATTTACCTTTGTGTGTCAGACAAGTTATTTGTGTTCAGTTATCTATAGAAGTTGATATTACAATGTTATTTTGTTGGCTCTGCCTGCCATTGATATGTTTATTTCACCCACCTGCGCTGTGGGACAATGTCTTATCTCTATTCCAATACTACTGTTGGTGTAAGAGTTGTACACTCTACTCTTTTTCCATATAATTCTAATACAAATATTAAAATAGAAAAAGGAGATGAAGAATAACATGTCATGACAACTTACATGGTCTGGATCGAGCTGACAGTGCCTAGCTAAGGCATGGAGAAGCCGTTGTATATATGGTTTAAAGATACTATTCAGCACGGCATCATTTATTTTATAAAGATGTTCTCCAAGTCTGTACCAAAAGTTAAAGGAGATTTCAACCACCTGTTAAAAGAGCAGATAAAAAAAAAAGACAAAATTTCATGAAGGTAGTAGAACCAAAAAGTCAACGTGCACAAAACAAAAAAAAGGGGGGGGGGGTATTGTATAAAAGAAAAACAATTGGGGCCAAAAAAAAATAAAAAATCTACACTTATGGATGTTACAAGTCACCATCCTTTGTATTCCATAAACTCACATTTTCTGATTCTGTGGTTCTCTTATGCTGGTAAACATGCATTAACAGTTTTGCCAATTAGCACAACAGGGTGAAATGTATCCATGTAAAAATTCCTTAAAAGACCAAGTTCAGCTTAGGAACATGTTACATATTCCAACCGTATTTAGTGTGGAACATGTAACATGCTTCCAGCTCCTGACCCCCTCTCTCCAACCTCCTGTGACAGCAGGCAGGGGTTCTTCTCCCCACACTCACTGTCACTCCGCCCACACAGCCATTTCATTCATGAACAGATTCCTGAATAAACTACAAATACCATCCGGCAACATGGCAGACGGACTTGGTGGTTTCAATAAGCTGCAGGTGCACTAATGAGCACACTCGTAGTCCACTGACATGTCCTCCATCTTTCAAACAGAAAGCCCACACAAAAAGGTATGGGGCTGAAAGCCAGGACATGTCTGCAGGAGCCCACATAATTAATATGTGCATTTATTATTTTTCTGTAGAGTGAACTTATCCTTTAAAAACTACTTAATAAGGACTCTCACCCTTGCAGTTCCTGTTTTCTCTAAACCAATTTCACCTACCTTATCACCTCCTAGTAGATTTACTACCAACCTTAATACTTTGGAATCGTGCTATTTTTGTTATACTTCAGACCATCAAGCAGCAGAATAACATGGAAGCTCTGGGAGGTAAAGGCCCAAGGTCAGGGTTTACAACCACTAATATTTTCTGCCAAATATAAGAGTAAATCAGATTACCTCATACTGTGGGTGGCCAGCACAGATTAGGAGAAGTTCCAGGGTTCGCAGGTTTCCAAGCTCATGCCCTGGAGTAGACACAATTTTCTCCAAAAAGGTTTCACACAGTTCCGTGAACATCCTACAGTAATTTAACACCCTGAAAGAAAACAAAAAAACAGAATACAGTTTAGCTCACTATAAAATGTTCACTTTGGTCCTGCACCTAATTTTCCCCTTAAAGCGAAGTTCCACCCTTAAAACCACTTTGTTTCATCCCATCCAGCATACTGGCGTCAGCATGCAGTTTTTTTTTTTTTTTAATGCATGTACTTACTTTATAATAAATCATTTAATTTCGGGCGCACCGCGGTATGTCGCCGCTATAAGGCGTCACGCCTTCCGGAAACAGCCGATTAGCGTTCTGCTCTTCTCGGCGCCTTTGCACAGACCCAGGAGCTGACTGCGCAGGCGCCGTAAATAGCCGGTCCTAGTTCGGCTTTTTTCGGAGGGCGTGAATCGGCTATATACGGCGCCTGCGCAGTCAGCTTCTGGGTCTGTGCTCAAGCGCTGAGAAGAGCCGAACGCTAATCGGCTGTTTCCGGAAGGCGCGACGCCTTATAGCGGCGACATACCGCGGTGCGCCCGAAATTAAATGATTTAATATAAAGTAAGTACATGCATTAAAAAAAAAAAAAAAAAACAGCATACTGGCGCTGACGCCAGTATGCTGGATGGGATAAAAACAAAGTGGTTTTAAGGGTGGAACTCCGCTTTAATTTCTCTACAAAGCACACATTTACTAATTTGCTGCTCTGAGTATTGCAGCAGAAAGGACATTCTTTACTACAGTTTAAATAACCGTAAACTTCAAAGCTGTGAAGGATGGAGCTAATGAGGGCAGAAGGCCTGACGTGTTCCTATACTGTTTGTTTTCCAAAACAGTAACAAGAGTGAAAGAGATAGAGGTCATTCACATTCTGTTTCCATACATTTTGCATTAGGGCTGGGCATGTCACAGGCAGCAGAGCCCAGAAGATGGTCCCATGGAATAAATATAGACGGGATCATTTTAATTTGTAAAAGATAAGTTCTAGAGCTGGAGCAGAATTTTTGGAGTGGGACTAAGTTAAAATTGAACTGAATATCTGGTTATTCTGATCCATAACCAACTTTCTAGAGCACAATGCAAAATATTCACATGATGGCCAAACAAACTCATACAGTATATACTGTATTTATTGGCGTACAACACTCACTTTTTTACCCTGAAAATATAGGGTTAAACTGTGCCTGCATGTTATACGCAGGGGGGCTGCGGGAAGTATTTTTCCCCTGAAACTCCCCTCTTAAAGTTAGGGTGCGTGTTATATGCCTGTGTGTTATACGCCGATAAATACGGTAGGTCAAAATTCATCTTGTTGAAACAAGGGGTCTAAATAACCAACATTGTAACATGTGAAATAAAAGCATTTTATATCCTAAACAAAAATGTATTTTGCAAGCATTCTGAAAAGACATTTTACTCTAGTTAACTACTTCAACATTAGTAGAACCAGAGTCAAACAGGTTTAAAACAAGCTCATTGCTTTTTTTTTTTTTCAGCCGACTCCTAAATGTAACGTAAATGTGATCTAGTCAGCTGTAAAGCCGCTCGATCACTTTCACAGTACTTGCAGGGCGCTTACAGTACTTGCTGTGTATGGAATTTGGAGGCACTCAGCTCTGATGGTGCAATGAAGACACTGGGGTCAATTCACAAAGAGAAACGTTATTGGTTTTCTTCAGGTGTTAAATTAGCACTCCTTATTTAACGCTAGCAAACATGGTATTCACGAAAGCTATAATCGTTATTTAACACAGTCGTTATGGTTTTCAACTGACTCTTTATCCAAACGTTATTCTAACTACTCAGACGTTATTATTAAGATTCGGGACGTTAAAATAACTCTTAAGATCGTTAAATAATGCTAGAGGGATGCATTCTGGGAGCAGAAGGGGAGGAGAACAGCTGCATGTGGAAAAGAGCAGATACAGAGAGAGAGAGAGAGAGAGAGACACAAGCAATACACATGGAGATTGAGCATGTGATGTGCAAAACTTCTAGTGTGTGCTTTTCTAAAGCCATGTGTATTTCCTCATACAGAGAATAAATCATGGGAGATGATAATCGGAATTTAGCTATCACCTGGGTTTCAGAAAAGTCATCCAAAATAGTATGTGAACCGGATTACATGTTTATAAATCTGAACAACATTCTAACATGTTCTTCTTCGCCTCTGGATAATTTTAAGTTCAAATAGAGCACAGTTCTAGCTTGCCTAACACTACACTACACTACAAAAATCGCCAAAAGCTTCCTCTAACAACAAAATATCGCCTGGGAAATGTCATAACGCCACCCTGAGGGAGGTGTTAATTTACCTTAACGATTGATAACTGTCAAAAAAATGTTTGTGAATTGCACTTCTGTACATATTTAACGATTTGACTCTTTAAAATAACGTTTTGAATCTTTAAAATAACGATTTGACTCTTTAATAAGGATCCACACCTTAAAATATCGGTTCTGTGTAGGGAAACGTTATTTGATGATTTTTCAAAGCGTTAAATCGTTTAGTGAATTGAACTAGCTTCAATAACGTGCAAAATCGTTAAAATAACACTCGCAATCTGAAAATAAAGCTTTGTGAATTGACCCCACTGTGGGTCCAATAGACCCCTAATGCTTCCATAAAGAGAACCTGTCACTTTTCCAGTGCTATCACAGAGGGGGCTTGTTAGTTTAAATAAAAAATAATAAAATACAAAAAAAAAATTAAGTACATGCATTTTTTTGGTGTGTTTTAATGAGCTATGAGGCCATTCGAATGCATAAGCTGCCCTAACGCAACATATATTAAATGCCCTTTGTAACATGTTAACGTGCCGTGTGTCAAAGCACTGTAGGAGTGTGAAGGGAGCATAAGTTTACCATGACTTGACACAGTCTGTGGCTTTCTTTAAGTGCTCTCAGAAAGCCAATCTTATCTTAAAGGATTTCCAGAGTCGCAGTGCACCTTTGTCACACAGCCTGCAGTGGCTTTCTAAAGACAGACCATAGTGTCCAAAGAAGCCGAGCAGCATTATTAGGTGGGAGCAGCTTCAGAGTAGCTTTTGCCTTCTCTGGGAAATCAGGTAGCTGCAGGAGGGTGCAAAAACTTTTCAGCAATAAGCACCGGAAAGCAGCATCAAATATAAAGGTTCTTTTTTTTTCTCAAACAAAGGTTTTTATTGAGCAAAAGTGAAGAAAAACATACAAAACTCCAGAGCATAATCACAAAGGAAATATAAAGGTTCTTTATGAACATGGAAAACCTCTAGAATATATTCTGGAGGCTGACAGGCTGGTTGTACTGAAGTCAATCGATTGAGTGAAGAGATGTGACCATGTATAGACATAGTTATTAAAATGAAAGACACTGGTCCTTCCAATTCCAACGTACGTGTGTGCGTGTGTTACCACCATTTTCAATCTCTCTGTACATTGTGTTCACTAAAGAACACATCTAAAACTTTTTGTATTTTATTATATAAATTCGTCACTGACACTACCCAACCGTTTAGCAGTTTATTATTCTCATTCAACGTCATGGTGTGGCCTTGCATGTCTTTCTTTTTAGACACCCAAGATGAAATAGTTTTCTCCCAATGATCCATTCCCTATTTAATGATTTTTATATTGTGTTTCTATCTCCAATTAAGTGACTTTTCTCCAGAGAGAACGAGTTTAATGTTTGTAGTGTTTACTCATGGTGGAGGTACTCCAGTTGCTATATTAGCCCTGTTGGCCTTCTCTGGACTCTGTTCATTACAAGGACATCCTTCCTAAGGATTGGTGACCAAAACTGGATGGCAATTTTTATTTTCCCCAAGAAAGAACCTTTATTGAACATTTGCAAGCATACAGGTTCCACAAATTCTCAAAACATAGCATCCAGTACATCAAGTCATAGAAAAGTAGACAAGCACAATTACAATTTTCAGCACTATAGGCCAAGGCCAATCCAAGTCCTTCAGTGTTAAGTTTGAGGGCCCCACCAGTGGGCCGAAACAGCAGGTATGAGAAGGTCCCACAGCTTATTAACAGCTATTATATGTTAACTGAATATAAAAATATTGCAACTGTCAACCTACCCAAAAATGTTGTTTGTGACTAGATCAATCAGAGCTAAACCAGGAATGTCAAGCTAGCCTCTCCAAACCCTATCAAATTTGGCAAAGCATCCTCTGTGCTGATAGATGACCTGCTCATTTCCTAAAGTGATGCCCACATGTGCAAGCCATTTCTTAAGGGGCATGGCACACTTAAGATGTTAGCCTTGCTTGTTGCATAGTAGAGTCATCTACTATGACCTTGCATTGAGATTGTAAGCTCCCAAGTGATTATTTTACATTTTTTAATATTAAAACTTCATCTGCCATCTGCCATATAGCTGCCCACCAATCTATTTTAACTGTGTTTTCTTGTAAACTTACTATATCCTGATGTGAAGTTATTTCTCTGCTTAGCTTTATATCAGCAGCAAACACAGAGATTGAACCATTTACTCCAACCTCTAAATCGTTTAGTGAGAACCTCTCACTATTCAGAGTATTTTGGCTGTATAAAACTGCTGACTACTGCAAAACTACAGACAGGCTTTTCACATTTATATCCTCCCACAAAATCCGTGAATACTCTGCACAGGCAGCCAGCATAATGTAGACTATGACAATTGGGGTTTAGAAGTGACCTGAGTCAGCTGGCAGACGCCGGAAACCCTTGATGAATGAAATGACGTTGTGGTGTTCATATAGAAACACCCTTTAAGTATACATGAGCATGCCTATAGATAATAGGTTAGTTAGAAATGTTTCTGCAAGTACGATTGTAATTATATGAGCATAAAACCAACTATTTTCTGATCACATGCGCCTTCCCTTCCTGCTTGATGGGACTCCACAGTGACTAGCCAGTTCACACCACATACAGTCCAATGTGTGTTTTTTCGAGGGGAGGGAGAGGGAGAGAGACAGGCATCATCTTCGTTGTCACATTTGGCACCTTTCAGAGGGGATGGGGGGGGGGGGGGGTTTGAGAGAATACCTGTCTAGTACAGGTTTTTTGCTCCCACTTCCGGCGAAAAAGCGCTGCAGAATCCGTGGCAAACTATGCCATGTCCGGCCCCTCCTCCGTTCCTCCCCTGCAGTCTTCTGGGAGACACACATGTCCCAGAAGACAGCAGGCACAATTCAGAACGAGCAGCGCGACTCGCAAGCTTACCAAGCTTTAAAAAATCATAAATTCTATCACTTAAAAAATAAAACACACACACCGGTTTGACCTCATCTTGAATATGCAGTTCAGTTTTGGTCACCCATGTCCTTAAACTAGAGACAGGAAACAAAACGAATAAGGGGGCTGGAGGACCTTCGATTTAAAGCACGAACGCTTCACTTCCTGATTTCCCTCACCAAGGATGGGCAGCAGAGAGCCGAGCGATTGATCGGCTTCGGCTGCCGACATCGTGGGCACCCTGGACATACAAGTGTCCATTTATTAAAAGTTAGCAGCTGCAGTATTTGTAGCTGCTGGCTTTTAATAATCTATTTTAGGCAGACTTACGCTTTAAGATGGGATATGATTGCAATATACAAATCTTTTAATGGTGACTGCAGTATTGGGGGGGGGAAACGGTTTTATCTAAGGTCTCTGAAAGACAGTCAGCCACGCAAAGAAGTTTGACGAGAAGCATTTATTGCTTAGGGGGTTCTTTACTGTTAGAGCAGGAAAGATGTGGAACACCCTTCACCCATTAGATTAAGGGTCCTTTCACACTAGCGGACGAACGGTCCGCTAATTACAAGTCCATTAACGGACTTGTAATTAACCCCTATGGGAGCGGATCCGTTAGCGGATGATGCATCCGCTAACATCCGCCAAATCCGCATCCATTTTTTCGGACGGAAGAATGTCCTATTTTTCTTCCGTCCGGCCAAACGGATCGGATGCAAACGGACACACGGTCCGTTTCCATCCGACTCCCCATAGGGGAGAGCAGAGGAGAGACAGGGCGGTCCCTGCACAGGGAGACCCGCCGCTGAGCTGACGGACACACGGAGCGAACCGAAAAACGGTCCGCTCCGTGTGAAAGGACCCTTAGATGTGTTTCTTACTGAACAGAATACAGATATATGCAACGTTATAGCAACATGTGTGAGCAAACATTGATCTGAATGGCTCCCCGTCTTAATTCAACCTTAACCAACTAAGTTTTAATCAATTCTTACTTGTCCATGTCTTCTCGTGCCACTGCCATGTGATAGGCCACTTCAAGTGTGAGCACTCCCTGGAATAGCTGTGTTCCTAGGCTAAGGTGAGTCTCGATACTTTCAATGGCATAGAGTGCGGAACACACACAGTCAGATGCAGCTTCATGTAAATTAGACGATGTTTGGTCCTGTTGCTAAAAAAATAAATAAAAATAAAACACTTACCATACATTCAGTACATGGCAGATTACATATACATCATGTGTGACAACATAAACCAGTAGTTCAAAAAAAAAAAAAAAAATTCCCCCAGGGATATGACAGTTTAGAGCCCAAGTGCAGCCAAAAATGAATTCTTCAATTTGGCATATAGTATAGAAGGGTTTGAACTTCAGTTTTTACAGCTATGCCCCTGCTGGAGAGATTACTCACTGTAAAAATCCTAATTTTGGAGTCTATTAAAAGGAGCAAAAAGTCTTTAAACGTCAAGTTATAGTACCTCCTTCAGGGGGATTGGACATTAAAAATAAAAAACTGTAGACCAGCCCAGGTTAAATTCTACCACCAACATGCCTCAGTTTTGTAGCAACGCAGTATCAAGAGTATGGACACGGTGACGTCCCTCTTAGGCTGCATTCACACTTGAGTGTAGCGTTTTGCAGCGATTTTGCGTTTTTTACTGCGATTTTGGACAGGTCTAGGGTCACCAATGTAAAAAGCAGAAAAATGCCCAAATCTACCTAAAAAAAAAGTACCGGGACTTGTTTGAGCTTCTGGCTTCAAGCTACAAAACGCTCAGGTGTGAATGGGGTCTTAGAAGTACAAAAAGTCTCCCCCCCCCCCCCCCCCCCCCCCCCCCCCCCCCCCCCCTTCACTGAGGGAAAAAAAAACACATCTTTAAGCCATACCTATACCTCGTTTCACAAAAACAAAAAGCGGACAAAAAAAAAAACACCAGCATACAACACTGATGATGTAACCAGGACCTCACAGATTAATCCTGGGAAGTTCCTGTCTCATGTTCCAGTGGGCAGACCCAGAGTTCTGAGAAGAGCTCCAGGTACCTGTCAAAATCGGGTACCGGTAATCGTGCTACCCCCTGCTCCTCAAAAGTGCCAATTGTTCGAGGAGCGGGGAACAAGTCCTTAAAGCTCCACTTTAATGTCTACATGTGTAATTCCCACTTCTTTGTGAAAAGGAGTTTAGCCAGGAATTCTGCTTTAATGCTGAATCAGTTTTCTGTAAATTCCAAATTCTCAGGAAAGGCAGACGGGCCCACAAAAGCTATTTTCTTAATATCTTTAGAGAAAATGTCAAATCTTAAGCGCGTCTGATCTGTATATCAGAGACCTGCTCAAGATGGTCTAAACAGGCTGATAATCATATTTTGGGTCTCAGTCTGGGAATGAGAACAGGGAGAGGAGTGGAGTGAAGATCTGCTTGAAAAATAAAAAAAAGGTTCCTCTTTTATAATATTCCATATTCCATAGTAGCAAATAAGATTAACTGATACAACAGAATCAAAACCATAAAAAGATAACAAAACAGGGGGTGTTACAATGTGTCACTACAGACCAACATATATACAATGTTAAAACACATGCTTACAGGTACTATATCATAAATGAA
Organism: Rana kukunoris; assembly: GCA_029574335.1. NCBI lineage: Eukaryota > Metazoa > Chordata > Amphibia > Anura > Ranidae > Rana > Rana kukunoris. The sequence continues at coordinate 116,475,527 of CM056051.1, read as the reverse complement.
ACCAAAGAACTGAAACAATGTTAAATCAGCTCAGTGATTTAAACAATCCAAAAAGCACTCTTCTGCAACTTTGGAGAGCTTCCGAAGAGGGACTCAACTCAGCAATGGATTATGATTGGAGAAAAATCAAACAAACCCACATGGGGCACAATGGCTCAGGTGGCGCTGCCCTTAAACACAAAGGAGGGCACTCCTACAAATGGGGGACCCCAAGTTTGGAAGTTGAATATACAAAGTTCAAAAATAGTACTTATTATGTGCTCAGATATACTGCAGAATAAAATAAGAGGATTCAAACTGGCAGAATTGGCACAATTGGTTAATGAAAATATATGGCAGAGTGCCCAGGAGCAAAACAGCAGCAGCAGCATCATCATCATGCTTTTCTTCTCTTCAGGTTTCTTTTGACTACATAACTGTGAATGCCATCCTTAAAAGAAAATACAGATTTATTGGAAAATGAAGCACACAGAACTACAAAGAAATATGTGCTGTGCTGAGTGATTAACCTGTGTAGTCACTGAAGAGAAGGTGTTTTGAGTGGTGCATTATGCAGACAACTCGAGCTGAAATCAAAAAGTGAATAACTGCTGGGGAACCGCAGGCAATTCTGGTGACTAGTCTTTGTCTGCCTCTTTTTAGACACAGAATTCTGTTGATCTTTAACTTACCAGGACCTGGAAGAGCAGCATCAAGAGACGGTTGTTAGCCATGAAATTGCTGTCTAGGACCCCCAAGTTAAACCAGCTGCCTAAACATTTGAATGTCTTAATCAGCATCTTTTCATTGTCCATTGCTTTCTCCACACAATTCATCTTGAAAAAAAGAAAAGTACAAAATCATATTATTGGTTTAACCCTTCTACAGTTGGACCAATGTTTCTATTTTGCATACATGTTAAAATACACACATATAATATATATATATACACACACACGTTTGAAAAAAAAAAAAAAAAAAAAACACAGCCAAACACGATATATTATACATAGGATGAGAAGTAAAAAAAAAAAAGGGAACTTACGCTTTAAGTGATGGTGACCCCCCGACATGCCACATTCGGCATATCCCTTTTCATTTGGGGGGGGGGGGGGCGCAGATGCCCTCTTTTTAGAGCTCCCACTTCCTCTCGGAGGTCTGTGGCACGGGAATTTAACCTCTCCCCACTCCCTCCCTGAAATCGTCTGGGACACATGACAGGTCCCAGAAGATTGCGTGACCATTCACAGCACTCCCACAGTTAAAATGCCGGCACCAAAGAGAGGAGAGGTGTGGGTTCACTCACCCGCATTGCTGGACCATGCGACAGGCGAGCGTCCGATTATTAAAAGTCAGCAGCTACACCTGTTGTAGCTGCCAACTTTTAAATGGGTGGAACTCCGCTTTAAGCAGAACTTAAGGCCGACAATAAATATATAATTTTCCATTAGATTTACCAAAACCATATAATATGGAGCTCAAACCCAAACAGTTTCAATTTGTATGCAATCAGGCCAACTGAAGAGGACCAAGACTGTAGAATGGAACCCAGAGTATGTCATCTGAACAGTGGATTTGTAATGGGACAACAATATATGTTGTGAGATCTGCATTTATGTATGCAAGTGCATCCTAGGTTTCCATGTGTTCCCATATGTGCATGGGCTGTTTTTTTACAGTTTATGTATTTTTATTACTCTAAGCCAGGGGTCTCCATAACTTCGAAACAAAGGGCCAGATTACTGTCCTTGAGGCTTTAGGGGGGCCGGACTGTGGCTCGTGGGAGTAGAAAATGCCACAATCGCAATGAGAGTAAATACCCCATCAGTGGTTTTAACGGCTGTATCAGTGGTACGATTAGTGCCCCATTGTTGGTGTTGTTGGAAGGAATAGTGCCCCATCACTTGCATCAATAGTGCCCCAATGAATGAATGAGGAACTTATATAGCGCAGCACATGCAAAGTAAATCGCCTCTGGGCGCTTGTTGTTCCTGTCTCCTTTGAGATCAAAAGAGATGAGTCTTAATCTTTCTCCTGAAGACTAAGTAGTTCTCCTCCAGCCGAATGCTGGCTGGTAAGGAGTTCCATAGTCTGGGCCCTTGGACAGCGAATCTCCTGTCTCCTTTGGACTTGTATCTGGCTTTCGGTATCTGAAGCCGATTTTGATAAAGGCAAGCAAAGGGCCAGATAAAGGCAAGCAAAGGGCCATGTCCAGCCCCCAGACAAATGATCCAAGCAATTATTATTGCTTAACTTATTTATCACAAGGGGACCGATATGTGATTATTGTGCACTTACGGGTTCTTTATAACTTCCCTGCACAGAGAGCAAGCAGATCAGGGACAAAAGCTACTAAACAATTTTTACCTATCCAGAGAGGGTCAGGATCTGATAGTTCTGAATCAGAATTCCCCCAGGAAAGCCTAGGATGTGTGTGGTGGGAGGGGTGTCTGGTCACCTATAACATTTTTACAAACCATAGTCCAAAAAGGGGGGGGGGGTGGGGTGGGGCTGAATAATAGCTGTGTTAACCCTCCCACCAACACAGAATTTTTAATGAAAAGTATGACTTGAAGCCACTTTGTCACTGCAGAGATCTGTACGAATACAATCCATGGTCAGAATAAAACATATAGCCAACAATTATACTGCAAACACTTTCCACTGATTCTTACCAGAAGAGACACTACAGTACTAGAATAATAAGCCAAGTCCTCAATGATCTCAGATCGCCGGTTGGCACCAATACGCAGAGATCGGCTATGGACTTCTTCTGGTAGCACAGTAAGAATCTCCAAGAGGAAGGACAATGATGCTGGGTCATTACCATAGCTAGAAGGAAAAAACAAAACATCAGAGAGGAAATGTAATATACAATCACTAACTCACAAATGAAGTGGCACATGCGACACAAAAGTCTGGATGGTTAGGCATATACTGTATGTCAGTACTTACGATTCTACAAGCGTTTGTACACAGCCTTTCCAGGAAGCCATCTGCAGGGCAAGATCTGCTATTGCTAAAGCCAGCTATAAAAAACAAAAATATATATATTTTTTTTGTTAAACCTTTGTAGCACAACCGATATAGATCTCTATCTATATATATTCCAAACAGCATTTTGGAATTTATTCATTTATTTAATGTTTGGGGGGGGGGGGGGGGGGTTCTAAAATGATTTTCTAGCAAACAAAAAAAATTAAAAGGCAAAACATTGATTTTTACATATATATATATATGAGAGAAGTGTCAGAATTGACCCAGTTGGCAAATGGATAAGGTGGGCGTTTCCCTTCAATTATTGAGATTTTCTGTGAGAGTGCCCATGTTATCATGGACACATTCATTTAACAAACAAATGCTGACTAATTCTGTATTTTTAATTAAAAAAGTGTTACTAAAGTAGATCTCAGCCTGCCCCCCGTGTCACAACTTTTGATTATCAATCTGTCCAGTGGAGGGAGACAGCGGCTCAGGTAAGAAAAAAGGGGGGGGGGGGTGTCTGCAGAACAAAATATTTTTCACCTTAAAGATGAGTTCTGTCCGCCCCTTTAAAAATGTAAAGTCAGCAGCTACACACACTGTAGCTGCTGACTTAACATTAGGACACTTACCTGTCCTGGAGTCCAGCGATGCCGGCACGTTTAAATGGGCTGGTCGGGTGCTGCCACCTCCATTGCTGGTAAAGGAACCCGGCAGTGTAGCCTTTCGGGTTCATGGCTGGATTCCTACTGTGCATTCGCAAAGCGTGCTGCGCTCTCAATGGCCCAGCAGAAGGGGAGGGAGGCCAAGCTGCTAATGCACTTCACTGCAAACCAGTCTCCCGAAAGTGGGGATCTGATCCCCCCCCCCCCAAAAGGTACCAAATGTGGCGCCAGAGGGGGGGGGGGAATCAAATAAGCATAAGTTCCACTATAGGTTGGAACTCCACTTTAATGCATAATTTTAGGCCATTTCCCAGTCCAGTGTTCCCCAACTTTTTTTTTAGCCAAGTCACCCTTTCAAATTTTGCACAATCTCGAGGCACCCTATTCTAAAATGTAAAAACGAAACTAATAGTTTTACATATTGCAGCAGCATTGGACACCCAACATTTGAGGCGATATATTCTTCCAACCCAAAAACACCTTTGTACCGTGGTACTGACTAGTATTCCATCGTTTCTCTCCCTCCTTCAGCTAATGTGACACCAGTGCTGACAGGGCAGGGGACGGGCAAACAAGGATGCTGTACAGGTGCCAGGTGTCCTCCGTTTAACCAATGATGTCATTGGGTGTTACAACACTGGAGGCTAGAAGGTATTAATGGTGCACAATAAAAACCTGTGGTTTTGTGTACCAGGCAGGCTTGATCCACCCACTGGCTTGTTTACATTTTTGGACAAATTTTAGGCATTTTGCCAAGGCATCCCTGAAGAAACCTGAAGGCACCCTGGTTGAAAAAGGTTGACAGTCTAAATATATAATAGTAGAGCTACAATAAAGCAATTCCTACCTGAGTTACAATAACAGGAGACATGTCCTTCAAGTTCTGGATATGTGATAACAAGGAGTCCCGCAGGGAAGAATGGGAGTCTGCGGGCAGCTCATAAAATGATGTTTGAATTTTCATCTTCATGGTTTGTGCAGCAAAATAGCAGGACTCGACATCCTGATGAATCTGTAACAATTGGTCAGAGATCTCCCATGCATACACCTAAGAAATGACAAGAAAAACGCGTTAGCCAGCACTAACCCACCAACTCAAATTTCACCTCCGATGGGCAAAACCAAGTTTTCTATTTAATCACATTCATAATAAGTGTTTATTTTATTTTTAAGCTCAGGATCTGTGGAAATAAAAGATGGTACTACAGATTTTACACATATCATAAAAACAGAATACATTCCATAAACACACAAATGTTAACCAATAAAACAAACAAGGTTTCTAATCTTCCTAAGTTTACAAAAACGCATAATTGCGGCTGAAATCGGGACTGACAAGTGGGAGTGAAATTGTGGCAGTCCAGCTGAACTTGCACGGCTTCATTCCGTAACCCAGTGTGAACCTGGGCTTACAAGTTAAACCAGAACTCCAAGTTTCCTGTGACTTCAAAAGTCAGCTTGGTTGGAATGAATAATGTAGCAAAACAGTCCGTCCGCTGTGGAGGCTGTAACACAGTACAACAGCTTGGGCTACATAGAATAAGCAGTGCCGTGTCCTTGGTCAAGTCCTACACATTTCCTTCTGTAGCTGGGAAGAAAGTCATTCAGTTGGTAAATAAACCTTTTAGGAAGTGACTGTATGTTCATCAATGAATACTTATACAAAAGTTGGGACTTTGACTGCCCATAAAGTGCGCAATGGAGAAGAATTCTTCCCCGATTAAGGCAGAGGAGGCAGGAAGCGCACCTTACAGAGTTAAAAGGCCCCCCAAGCCCCATGTGGTCAGTATTAGTTGGACCTTTTAAGGGAACTACTGCTGGCCATCCCAGCATTGTTACAGGATCCTAAGCTAGCATGGCTGACAGAGAAGCTACCCTTGTGCTTCTGATCCACCACCCTGAAAGCTAGGGAGAGATGGCCCTTTTAGTATATTAGTGAATAAGACTAAAGGGTTAATGGCATTCATGACTAGGCCACGCTATGGCAGCTGCAAGAAGGTCACTTTCAGGACCTTGTGGGGAGCTAGCTTGCTTGGAGAGTCTGAGTAAGCTGATGGGAAGTTTGCTCACTAAAAATAATTGCTGGGTCCCTCTTTCACTAGGCAGGGATAACACCAAAGAGCGTCTCAGTCCCAAACAGGGCACATGCTACAAATGTAAGAAGGTGCTGTGGCAGACTGCACAAATGTGTTGCAGAACCGAGAGGAGGGCTGCAACAGACTTTAAAAGGGGTGCAGCATTGGACCAGAAACCTCCACAGGGCATGGACATGAAGAGGGACAACAGGCTTCCAGGGGTAGATTCCCATGTTCCCATGTTCTTAAGACCTTCTTCAACGGCCCTCTTAAAAAAAAACTCCAGTCTCCCCCCAAGTAAAATTAAAAGTCAGCAGGTACAAATTCTGTAGCTGCTGACTTTTAATAAAGGATAGTTACCTGTCCAAGGATCCAGCGTTGTCCTCACCCAAGCAGATTCTTCAATTGGCTTTCGGGTCCAGGTGCCAGCATCATGACTAAGGCATCGGTCCCCAACCTTTTTGGCACCAGGGACCGGTTTTGTTGAAGACAACTGTTCCACAGACCGGTGTCAGCTTTAGGAAGATTCCAGCATTCATTTCACTTTATTTCTGAAAAGCAAGCACTCCTGTCCCACACCAGTGTTAGCCAACATCTGTGCACACACACAATATCAGAGTAGGGAGCCATGGCAATGTCACGGTCTTGCCGATACCCTGCCCTAAAAGACACATGGCCACGAGATTCCTAATTCCTCTACAATTACAGACCACCTCTATCCTCATCAACTGATGTACCACAATCACCAGGGACGGAGGCTGCCGAGTGGAGACACTGGGGTGGGGGTTAAGATTTATGCCAGGTACTGGGGCAGCTGGTGCAAGAGGAGATGGGGCTGTGCAGCGCTCATTCATGTATTGTACAGACACTTCCCCTGCCACTTCCCCTTGGTGATAGCGGGTGGCTGTAAATAAACATCAAGCCACTTTGATTACCAGCCGCTTACCTCCTGCAGTGCATCGCTGTGACCTGTTTGTAACCGGGCCACAGACCAGTTTGCGGCCTGGGGATTTGGGACCCCTGGATTAAGGAAAACTGACAGTGAAGCCTTGTGGCTTTTCTCAGACAGTTTGCCCATCATGCTGCACTTTGTGACAAGTCCTGCAGTCTCCTGGGATATGATGTGTCCCAGAAGGCTGCAGGGAAAGGCGAGGGGATACCTGCCAAAATCAGAATCCCATTTCCCCCAAAATGGCAAAATGTGGCAAAAGGGGGGCGCATGTATACAAGCAGAAATTCCAATTTTGGGTGAAGTTCTGCTTTAACATGCCTGGTAGGCCAAACAGCCATCAGACAGGCTTTGCTTTACAGTAAACATTGTAAAAATCACTCAAAATATGTTAAGAAACACTCAGGACACATGCCCAAATAGTGCCGGGACAGAATACGCTGAAAAGCAAAGATATCTGGGGTCAGACATTTAAAAAGCCAAGAGAGACCCACTTCTTGCTGAATACTCCACGTCTCTTCTGATTGCTTCTACTATCAGCATGCCGTCAGAAGACGGCACACAAGCTACTGCAGAAACATCAGCGTGAGAGGTAAGGATGTAAATCCTTTTAGAGAAGCGTTCCCAGATGTCACCCTGGTCTTATTTTGATCACTATTTATATATATATATATATATATATATATATATATATATATATATATATATATATATACACACACACACACACACACACACACACACACACACAGCAGGAAACAAGTGAAATCAGAGTTCTGACGTTATCCAGGGAACATGAACCTTGTACTGCAGTCAGCAGGTCTGTTCATTTTAATCAGTTTTATGTAAAGCACTGCAGAAAGATTATGAAAGCTTCACCTATATGCTTCTGGGTATAACTATAGAAGTTTATTGCATGATACAGTACCGCCATGTAATCTCCCCTAGCTGAGAGACGGCAAAAAGACCTTTACAATGGGTACAAGTGAGAAAACCTGGAATGCGCATCTGTAGGCTCAAGAATTGGTGTTCCCAGAACACCAGATTACCAACAGCGGCAGCACTTTGTTAGGTCCTTAATATTTGATATGATTGACAGCAGCAGGAGCCAATTGTGCCACTGCTGTGTCTCAGCCAATCAGGAGCGAGAATCCCAGACAGCTGAGACATTTATGGACATTGCTGGAGAGAGAGGGACCTCAGGTGAGTGTTAGGGGGCTGCTGCACGAAGGCTTTTTATTTTAATGCATAGAATGCATTATTAAAAAAGTAAAAAACTGACTTTATAACTCTTTAGGCTTGATGTACACCGGACGTTTTGAAACCTCTTCTGAACAATCTTAAGAGATAGTAACCCCCCTAAATAGTCAGAAATGTATCTCCATTAAAAATGTCTAAACGAAACGTGGCTAAATGTGAGTTACCGTGTTTACAAGGTGTTACAGGCATTTGACTTTTCAAATGCCTCCAATGCCTCTGTCCGGAACGCATTTTTTTGCTTTCCAAAAAATTCTTCTAAACTCAACTGCCTAGAAACAACTATAAACGACCCTGTGTACATGTAACAAAAGAGAGTTCAGGGGCAGCTGAAAAAAACACCCAACTGCTCCTAAACGTGCGTTTACCAGCAGCAGTGTACATGAGGCCTTAAAGTAAAAGTTATATTAAAGTCTAAACCCCAACTTAGGCTGGATTTTGCACCTATGCACTTTTAGTGCTTTTTGCACTACAGTCCATCCAACGTGGTTTTCTATGGAACACGTTTCGTAGTGCAAATCTGCAAAAAGCACCAAAAATGACTAGGCGTGAATCCAGCCTTATTGGCCCTTAAATGTTGATAATGCATTCGTTTTCTCTCTTTTCTTTTCACCTGCTCATCTTACCATAAAACACTTGTCGTAGAGTAGCAATGCCCACTGCACGTAGCAATGGAGCAGCTGCTTTGTAACCCTAGAACAGAACGCATTCCCTTTTCTTCTGATGAGTGTGCAGCACAGACAGAGAACACAGGAAGTTACCTGACGAGATCGACAAGTATTTTTCCAGCACATTTCAAAAATATAGAACAATATGCTTGTAATGGTACATTTAGAAAGTAATAGATACTGATTGTTCAGGTTTCCATACCAGTTATATTTTCTCTGTGCAAAACTAAAGCCCTTGAAGGATCATTTGCTTGCTGTACAAATACTTTAGGCCAAGCACATCAGATTACAGCAAGAGTCATGAGAAAGGCAGAGCTGCTTCTTTACAGAGGAAGCAGCAGGTTTTCGTAGGCCCTAAAGTCATTTCCAGCTTGAATAGTTTGCCATTTGGTTGCAAGCAGAGCATGAAAGCTCATGCAGGTATGGAGGTACCTGCACTGTATACCAGTCATCAGATTATTTGTGTTGTCTGTTAACAAGCGACAACGTCACAAAACATCAAAATAAGTGCACAGTGTGTGCTCTGGCTAAGGAGTACAGATTAACTACACTAGTGCGATTTCAGAGTCACAAAGAAACGCATGACAAGGAAAATCATTGTTTTCAACGATGTCTGACTCGGCACAGAGCGATTTTGAAAAAAATTCTCATACTATTTTTGGTGGTGTTCTTTTTGCGATTTTGGCCCATAGAACAAACAAATTGCTTCAAAGTTGCACCAAAGTAGCACTACATAATCACACTGAAAGTCGGATCAAAAAATTGTATTGTAGGATTGTGAACCTAGTCCTAATATTTTACTCTTCTGAGAAATCCTCACTTTCTGTTCTTCAGTCTATAACTCCACACAGTAATGTGAGGCTTTCTCCCTGGTGTGGAGTGTCGTGCTCGCCCCCTTCCTTGTACTACAGGAGAGTCAGGACATTCTCTACATTGCAGATAGAGAAAGGAGCTGTGTGTTAGTGGGTGTCCTGACTCTCCTGTAGTCCAAGGGAGGGGGCGAGCATGACACTCCACACCAGGGAGAAAGCCTTGCTTTACTGTGTGGAGTTACAGACAGAAGAACACGAAGTGAGGATTTCTCAGAAGAAATAAGGACATTTAAAAGCAAAATCAAAAGGATGAGGTAAGTGAAGGAGGACTGCACTAAGGTAAAGGAAGCTATTTAGGGAAAATTAGGGAAGCTATTTAGGGAAAATTATTTTAAGCACTCCAGCAATGGCATTTCCTAGGCCTGGTTTCCTGATGGTAACAACAGTGGAAAATAGCAATATACCAATGTATGGTAACCAACAATGCACTAGCTTAACCTCCCTGGCGGTATGATTCTGTCTGGAATTACGTACCAAAAGCGGTACAATTATTTTGCATGGAAATTCTGCGTTTTATACTGTAGGCCTAAAATTTTTAGGAATAACTCACTTAAATTTGTCCAAACCAGAGTCTAGTAGACATCCCGGGTATGATAAAGTTTGAAACACAAAATCATAAAATTATAATATAATAAATAACTATAAATAATTAACAAATAATAATGTAATTATAATAAAAATTATTCACTAATGTAATCAATCAAAATCACTGAAATTTGCTCAGTTGCAGAATTGTCGCTGTCATTACTTTTATTTTTTTATGACGAATTTCCCCACAAATCGCTATCGCTCAATTCTGCAAGTGATTATCATTTATTATCGCTGTTTTCTAGCTGCTCTAAAATCACTTTTGACATAAAGGGACACTTTTAGTTGCTATGGACAATCTACAGTTTGCAGGCACAAAAAAAATGTTTTTATTATATAAAAGAACATGCAGGGCACTGAGCAGACCACTAGGGACAGGGGGGGTGTGTACTTTTTACATACAGTACTGTAATCTATAAGATTACAGTATTCTGTATGTAATGTGTTTGTTTACTTTTTTGAATTTGCCGCCGGTCTCCGCCCCCGTGCGCTGTTACGTCGCAGGGAACGGAGATCGGCGGCGTGCGGGCACTGTGTGAGTCGAATGGAGGACGCCACTCGCTCACACAGCGGGGATGCATCGCTGGATCCAGGGACAAGTTAAGTACAGTACCCCGCCTGGATCCAAGGTAAGCCAGCGCGCGCTGCAGGCTCTGCATATTCACCCCGAGCGCGACTCGGGGATATCGATATTTACATGAGAAATCCAACCCGAGTCGCGCTCGGGGATACCGGCAGGGGGGTTAAAGGAACCTATTTAGAAAATAAAAACAAACCTTTACAACCCATTTAAATAAGATTTTAGTGATTGGGTTTACAACTACATTAAAGGGTAAGTTCACCTTTACAGAAAAATCTGTATGGGGAACTTACACAATTTTTGGAAGGGGAGGCCGGAACACCACTTTAACCACTTAAGGACCGCCTACTGCACATATACGTCGGCAGAATGGCACGGCTGGGCACATCAACGTATATATATGTTGGTTTTAGTACCCAGCCGTGGGTCACGGGTGCGCGCCCACGGCACGCTCCCGTGACCCGGTCCGAAGCTCCAGGACCGCGGGACTCGCGGACCCGATCGCCGCTGCAGTGAGGCGATCCGTCCCTGGAGCTGAAGAACGGGGAGAGCCGTGTGTAAACACGGCTTCCCCGTGCTTCACTGTGGCCGCAGCATCGATCGTGTCATCCCTGTTATAGGGGGACGCGATCGATGACGTCACACCTACAGCCACACCCCCCTACAGTTGTAAAAACACACACAGGGAACACTCAAAGTCACAGCGCCCTCTGTGGTTAACTCCCAAACTGCAACTGTCATTTCCACAGTAAACAATGCAATTTAAATGCATTTTTTGCTGTGAAAATGACAATTGTCCCAAAAATGTGTCAAAATTGTCCGAAGTATCCGCCATAATGTCGCAGTCACGAAAAAAAAAAAAAAACGCTGATCGCCGCAATTAGTAGTAAAAAATAAAAATGCAATAAAACTATCCCTTTACCTGCATTTTGGTCCGGGTCTTAAGTGGTTAAGGATTTTAATGAATACATAACTGGAGTAAATGAGGGTCTTATAAAGCAGTGGTCACCAACCCTGTCCTGCAGGGCCCACTAACAGGCCAGGTTTCCAAGATAACTGAAATACATCACAGGTGATATCATTTGCTGCTCAGTAATTGCAGTATTCCAGTCTGCATTTCCCCCAAGGGAATACATAAAACCTGGCCTGTTAGTGGGTCCTGAGGACAGGGCTGATGACCACTGTTATAAAGGATACCTAAAACCAAGAACAAACATTTTCTATATTGCAGCTTGGTGGAGTAACGCCACCTCTGCCCAGCCAATGAAAGTGGGCAGTGTTCAAGACCTAGAAGCCAGCAGGGAGCTCCAAGATGCTGCATCGCTGGATCCAAGAGGAGTATACATACATTGGCTTTAATATTAAGCCTCATCTACTATATAGCACCCCTCTATTTTAACTAGGTCTTCTTGCAATGTTCTTGTATCCTGTTTTGCAGTTTAAGCTCAGCTTAGCTTTGTATTTATTCCGTAAAGACCAACCCTCTGAATACGCTCCCGCAACCAGTTTTTAATCCAGGCACAAAATATCATCAATGCCAAAAAGACCTCAATTTCTAAACTAAATAACAATTGGATTTAGATTATGTTTTGACTTTTAAAAAGGTCAGTGACCCAAACAAGAATGTAGATCAGGGGTCCCGACTTCACTAACTGCATACTTATTCTAGGTCAGCGCCTCACTATGAATTAAAGTGATACCAAAGGATTGTTTTTTTTTTTTTCCTTTTAAATAACAAACATCATCATACTTAAATCCACTGTGCAGCACATTTTGCAGAGTGATCACCGACTTCTGGGGTCTCACGGCTCCTCCCTGCATCAGCTAACCCCATAGGAGAAGCGCTCTTCTGGGGGGGGGGGTTACCTTGCGGGCATGCTCCCGAGTCGTTTATTCAGCGTCCATAGCCGCCGAATGTATGACTCGGCCTCGCGTAATTGGATTTGATTGATAGCAGCGCAGCCATTAGCTCCCGCTGCCATCAATCTATCCAATCAAGAGCCAGGACCCCGTGGAGAGGAATTCGGGGCTCAGGTAAGTATTACTGGGGGGGGGGGTCAGTTACTGCAAGGTGCACTTTCGCCTTAATGCACAGGGTTTACAACCCCTTTAAAGCAAGCACAATCACAACAGCTCTGGATTATGCAGCAATGGCATTTCTAGATTTCTAGCCTGAAAGGCTCTCTCATACCTCATACACACTATATACCAGTGATGATTGGAGAATCTCAATCTAAAATCTGGTAGAGAATTTGTTCACCAATAAGCACATCAAGCTCTGGAATGTAGCAAGTGTTTGTAAAGTCTGTGCAGGTGATCCCAGACACTTCCCCTGAGGGCGTGTTCACACCATGTCTGCACGCCAGCGGACATATCTTGGGAGAGATGTTTTCTATGGATCCTGTTCACACCGTACCCTTGCAGCAGTGTGCAGAAAAATGCAGCCACACAGACATGGTGTGATCACACCCTTACAGCATAAAATGTACACAGAGACAAAATGTGTTCTGAGTAGGGAAGGGCGAGGATCTCGGTCAGGTTCTTATTGTGATCTGTGTCTCCCCATTTGTCCTTCTGACCACTTATTCAGAGACAGAACATGATGGGAAATCCAACTTTTTAGGGTTACTTTACACCACAAAGTCAAACTAAAAGCATGGGTGCTGTTTACTTTTTTCCAACAGAGCTTTGCTGATATGTCAAAAAAGTGAGATTTCAATACAGTTTTTTTCACTGTAGTGGTGTTGTGATGCAGTGGTTTGGGTCACAATCCGCTGTGCTTAAAAAGTGCAGTACTGTTTAAGCACACACCACAGCAATGCTATGGTATACACCACCAGTGGTCCTCAAGTACCCCCAACGGGCCATGTTTTCAGGTTTTCCTGCTTTAAATCAATATCAATGACATGCTATTGATAGGAGCTATTATATCTAAGAAAGTTCCCAAAACAAACATGGCACGTTGGGGGTACTTGTGGACTGAAATTGAGAACCACTGGTATAAACTGACAGTATACGAAACAAGGGAAATTAACTAAAACAGGAGCTGACAGAATATGGAGCAGATGTGCATAGCAACAAATCAGCATTTATCTTCAACTTGTTCAGTTTAAGTGGTTGTATACTCAAAGAAAAAAAAACTGCAAGGAAAAATGCATAATGAGCCAATATGCGGCGCATACTAGCGTCGGTATCCAATCGCAGTCCACACCGAGGGAGCTGACATTTTGCCCTTGGCGTGTTTTCCGGGTTCGTGGCACTGCGAGTGGCCGGAGTCATGGTGATGTCACTCCCGTGCATGTGCGCAGGAGTCTTCTTCTCGTGAAGGTCCGGCAGCGTCCGACGGTCCTTCAGCAGAGCATTCAGAGCGCATGCAGGCTGTAATTGCTTTGCATAAGAGGAGCAGACACAGACCTGTCATCTGCCTGTTTAGCAGGGATCAGAAAGATTCCCCACAGAGCAAGCGGATCCCGCTGCTGGAGTCCACCTGTGTGAAAAGGGCCTTAAAGTAAAGTGTTGGCTTGTAAGAAAGAACAAAATAAATAAAAATTATACTCACCTAGGTGGATGCAATAACGATCTGCTGCTGCCATATCTGTCCCCCACTGCCTCCAAGACTGAGAACCAAGCGATCGAAGACAGCCAATTGCTCAGTTCTCAGCCTTCAGTGAGTAAAGAGCAGTGACTGCAAGTCACCACTGCGTACTGTGCCCCTCCAGCACTCACTAGAGCGCCGGCATGTGGAGAAGGTGGGAGTGCCTGGCTCGGGCACTCAGAGGCTCACTGAGAGGCTGAGCCAGCTGCTGGTCCAGGCTTCTGGTTGGATCCAGACAAAAAGAGTTGGGATCTTTCTCAAGCCTGAAACAGCTGAGTGACATCAGCCAACTAAAGACGGGTCACAGGAGTGCAGAATGAACTGCACTCCTGTGATCCCCAGGAGAAACATAGCCCAAATGGTTTGGGCTATTCTTCTTCCTTAATGCATTTCTTGAGGGGGTGTTTGGATCAACACCCTGTATACTTACCTGAGCCCTAACTTAATCTAGGGGCTCTCTCATCTCTCTGCTCACAGAGACAATAATGGGAGCCATTGGCTCTTGCTATCAACCAAATCCAGTGAGTAAAGAACAGGGCTGAGGTACACGGTGTATTCACAATAGACGCACACACAGCCTGGCTCAGTGTTGAGACCACAGGTGTCGCTTCCTCTGGTGGCACACTGAGAAGGAGGAGCCAAGAGAATCAGCATGGGACCTGAGGAGAAGGTTCAGGGCCGCCATGTGCAAAACCACCATACAGGTAAATATAGCATGCTTTTTTTTTCTTCCCCCATTTAAAAAATACCTACACAAAAGCTTTAATATAAGGCCAACTTTCTTTTTTGACTAGAGCGGAGAGGGAGTAGAACAGTTATTTTTTACTGCCGTCTGTGCCCCTGTTGGGGAAATTCACCCTCTATTTCTCCTGTTAACTGTTATCAGATTATGAGTCACAAATTTTGGATTGTCGCCAGAGCAGGCCCAAAGGGGGAATTTTGCAATCTCTGGTGTCAAGTGGTTTCCACGCTTTAGAGCAGCGTTTCTCAAACTTTTTTGTCTTGCGGCGCACAAAAAAAATAAAAATAAAAAATAAAATAAAATCTAAAATATTTTGTGGCACACCTGAAAAGATTAAGCAATTTTTGTAGCAAGAACATATAATATACAAAAGCATCAGTCTTGTGTGATCCCCAATATTATATATCAGTGATATTGGGGATCACACAAGACTGCTGCTTTTGTATATATTATATTTTCCTGACGATATAATATTGGGGATCACAAAAGACTGCTGCTTATATTTACTGCTAATATAATCACACACAGGTCCGTCCCCATCTCTTCTCTCATTATACCTTCTCAGCTCCACTTCGTGTGGGACAGACAGGGACTGTGGGCTTCTCTGCTCTGTTTTGGGTGGGACTGGAGGAGAAAATGATGTCACGTTGAGGCTCAGCACCTCATTGGCTGGAAGCGCCTGTCCTGGCACACTGCTGGCAGCCAGGCCGCAGCCTAATCGCATTTGCGATCTGGATTGGTGGGGTCTGGTGGCGGCTAACATCAACCAATCCAATTCGCGCACAGGCCAAGCAGCACAGATGGCCGTGTCTGTGTGAGGCCCGCGCACTTGCTCAGGGAGTGACAGACAGTCAGCACTATGCTGGCGAAGCTTCGCAGTGTGGCACTGCCTCCGTCAGGCTTGGTGAACAACATGAATGATCCCACGGCATACCTGCAATTCTCCTGTGGCACACAGTTTGAAAAACACTGCTTAAAGGGGTTGTTAAGGTAAAAAAAATCCCCTAAATAGCTTCCTTTACTTTAGTGCAGTCCTCCTTCACTTACCTCATCCTTCCATTATGCTTTTAAATGTCCTTATTTCTTCTGAGAAATCCTCACTTCCTGTTCTTCTGTCTGTAACTACACACAGTAATGCAAGGCTTTCTCCGTGGTGTGGAGAAAGCCTCTTGAGGGGGGAGGGGGCGAACAGGGGTGTCAGGACACTCTCACTTTGCAGATAGAGAAAGGAGCCGTGTCTTAGTGGGTGTCCTGACACTCCTGCTCACCCCCTCCCCCCTAAAGAGGCTTTCTCCACACCAGGAAGAAAGCCTCACATTACGGTGTGTAGTTACAGACAGAAGAACAGGAAGTGAGCATTTCTCAGAAGAAATAAGGACAAAAAGCAAAATGGAAGGATGAGGTAAGTGAAGGAGGACTGCACTAAGGTAAAGGAAGCCATTTAGAGGGGGAAATGTTTTACCTTTATAGCCCCTTTAAGATGGATTTCCCCTCACTTCCTGTTTTGGCTACGGGACAGGAAGTGAAGAGAAATCTCCCCAATAGGACACATAAAAATAATAAAAACAAAAAGACCTGACAAGGGTTATTGCCCTCCTTTACTATATCCTATAATTTGCCTTTAACTACTTTAAGCTTTGAAAATTAAAGCTAGATGCTGATTGGCCATCATACACAACTGTTCCAGTCTTAGTAACTTCCCTTAGGTCATTGTGCCTTGTCTATGGGTTAGGACTGTACTGGAAATGGCCGCCAGTGTAGCCCCAACACATGCAGCGAGAATCAGCCCTTAGGGTACATTCACACCAGGTGCGATAGGACTGATGGGAAGCTCTTCTAGCGAATTCCCCCCATAAGGCTGGATTCACACTTATGCATTTTAATAGCTTTTTGCACTACAGAACGTGCTCCATAGGAAACCATGTTAAATGGACTGTAGTGCAAATCTGCAAAACGCACTAAAAATGCATAGGTGTGAATCCAGCCTTAGACAAGGCAAAAAGCCCTTTCTCCTACTTTTTTGTCCCCCCAGCACAAGGCAAATACAACCTAATAAAATGTATATGTGCGACACTCTAATAAAGTTTGTTTTACAAAAAAAGTGAAGAGTGTGATGTGTTGCAATAGGTGCTGCAGTGATCCCACCGCACCCCAGGCATGGTACTCTTACTGGTGGGAAATCCTTTATTGGGGGGGGTCACCACTCCCAGGGATATCCTCTCACTTCCTGCTGAGTTACCAGGAAAATTAAAAAAAAAAAAAAAAACTTTTAAAGGTGTAACCCTTCCCTGCCCCATCCAACACTAAAAAGGAAAGTTTTTTCTATTCCCCCATCCTATTGTACTGGTATGACTGAGCAGCCACATGGATCTGGGTTGGGACTACATGTGACATGATGACCACACATTGAGTGTGCAGTCCAGACCTTGTAGGTGAGATTAGATCCTGCCACCCTCCCTGTATGAGCCGTCCATGCCCAGCCCTGCGGACACACACAAGATCGCACATCTATCGTAACACATCCTGATCCCCCCCGCCACCAGGGGGAGCCCTCGTGTCTTGGAGGCCCAGCATGGCCCCTCAGGTGGGAGATCGCCCTCCCCCTCCCCACATGTGTGTACAGGCCTCTCACCGATCTCTGCAGCTCTCCCAGCCACAGCGAGGCTCTCTCCTTCCCGCTGGGATCCGGGTCATGGTAGAGGGCCTGCACGGCCTGGTAGACGGTCTGCAGGCCGGGCTTCCCTTCCATGGTTCTCTGCATTTTGCTCTCCGTGTTTCTTACAGCCGCCTCTCCCCAGGCTTCATCCTCCTCCTCGGCCGCAATGGGATTGTGCACCCGCAAACTCGGTCCGGGCGGGAAGCACAGCTCTGCAGTACAGCGTTCCGGATCCTCTCTCACTCTCTCTCCCCCCGGGTTGTGTAGGGAGGGGGGATACCGGAAGGCTCAGTGTCCAGCTCCTGTGTGCCTCCTTTCCCGTCACACCAAACCTCCCCGCCTCTCCAGGGGCAGCCCAGGAAAGAGGTTGCTTCCCGGGCAGGAAGTACGTCATCCGGCGCTTCTTGCCGGTCCCTGAGTGACGAGAGGGTGGCAGGGAGGTTCCTCTAGTCATAGGGTGTGTGTCATACACAGAGGAAGGTGCACACTGCTGCACCCTGTAGTGTCAATGTTCTACACCTAACCCCAGTGTTACTGACATAAGCAGGAGCGTTGCATGGCATACACTCATGGGCTTCATGCACGTGGAAATCTGCAGACATTTTCTATGCCTGCCATTAACATTCCTGCCACTTTGCAATGCCATAGAGCAGAGGTAGGAGGTGGAGATCTAACATGGCAGCAGTCAAAGATCTCCGGGCACAATGTCACCTCCTCACACCTGATTTAAACCTCTAATTGCGGTACTACCGCGTCACAATCGGGTGTATTGCATGCCAATCATGGGTTTAAAATAGGTGGCGAGGAGGCAACATGTCGCCATCTTTTCAAAGCAGCAGCCGTGCCTGCTGTACGTGTAAATGAGCCCTTATGCCATGGGTCTTCAAACTACGGCCCTCCAGTTGTTCAGAAACTACATTTCCCATCATGCCTTGTCATGTCTGTGAATGTTAGTGTGTTACAATGCCTCATGGGATGTGTAGTTCTGCAACAGCTGGAGGGCCATAGTTTGAGGATCCCTGCCTTATGCCCTGTACACATGATCGGAATTTCCGATAGAAAAAGTCAGCAAGACCAGACCACCATCTACCAGTCACCTGTCTATCTACAGGTTGCTGACCCCCCGCCATAGAGCCACAGCTGACGTATACTGCCTGCCATACCAGTGAATGGTTGTATGCAGTTATAGTCATGTAAATGCTGATGCTTCTGTACATTGGCAATTACCTGTGCATGCATGTTCTAGGTACTTTCCCAGCACAAAGGCTATGCTTTTGGGAAATACAACCTATGTACGAGTAGACATCAGCATTTACACGACTATGGCTGTATATATCTGTTCACTTGTATGGCAGGATGTACACGTCATCTGTGACCCCTGGATACAGGAAAAACATCTGGAATTTTAATCATGACATATAAAATGCCTGCAAATGTGCATGAGGCCATAGACGCTTCTTATGTCACCTGATCAGTAAGCCACCATTCCCACCGGGTTCCATTTGTTACGCATTTTGTGATAATAGACATGAGGATTCTTATGAAATTCAATGGGTCCCATTCAGACCTGAGTTACATGCTGCCACTTGTTGCACAAACATGTACTGTACATGCCAGAATTGTATGTTTTTGGCATCATAGACTTCAATTTTTGATTTTACTCTAGAACCCACAGTGTCCCAAAACAAGACACTAAAGTGTACCGAAAAAGTGCATGTGAAAAAAAGTGCAAGACTCCTAAAGGGGGCAAGATACATTGAGGTCCACCTAGCCAAAAGGCCTAGCAGACTCTGCTCCTCATGATCAGCCAAAGCTGACCAACCAGTACTAGGTGAGGTGCTCTCCTAAAGAGAGACTACCCCGAAGGCAGGGGAAGAAGGAACCTTATGGCCACACATCCTCCCCCTAAACTTCAGTGCATGCTTGGAGACCAATGCCCTACAATCCTTGAGTGAAAAACATGCATAAAAAACAGAGATTGCCACAATGTCGCCAAAAGGCCTAGCCCATTAGGCGTTGTGCAGAATTTTTTTTTGTGGCCTAGTACCCTTTCTCACAGTGGGGTCCCCAACCTTTAGTAATACTAGAAGCTCTTCCAAGGCATCATTTCCAGGGGGTGCTTAACACTGCAGGCTCTCTGCCTCCCAGACCCCTGGCCAGACAAGGAGGCACTGCTCGAATCAGGAGGCACTGGGCCCCTCAGAAACCTACACACTAGGGGAGTACTAACTACTACCATCATACCCGGTAGGTGCTCAATTCTTATTCGTCCCCACAAGGAGGGCTACTCAGAACCTCAATCATACAAGCAAGGATACTATATAGCCAGCCATCTCAGTACAAAGGCCAGAATGATGGCGGAGCTCCTCTACTGCACACTGAAAAGAATAAATGCTACACTTGAATTTAGCCAAAAGGCAGAGAAGTGGCCAACTGGAGCACCTGAAAATGAAAGAAACAAACCTAAAGGTATCCATACACACTTTAATAATCAATTTATTTTCGGACTTATCTCTTCTTATTGGAATACTTGATCTGTAGTTGATAACCCATTTATTCCATGCACCACATATGGGGAAGTGGATGTCGATCGATATTTATGATATGATCGGAACTTATGATCATAAGTCATCAATAGCATTTCTGTTTCCATTATAATTGCATAATCTGATTGATAAAAATAAGATTTCTTGATCGTACATCACGGGACACAGAGCGCATAGTCATTACATATGGGTTATATGGGTACCTTCAGGTGTGGACACTGGTGTAATCAACTTCACAGGAAGTTCCTCCCTATATAACCCCCTCCCACTGAGAGTGCTCTAGTTTTTTCGCCAGTGTCTTAGGTGTTGGTCACGTCTAGCTGTCCCTCGGAGGTCTCGGGACCCAGGATAGCTAGCCGGATCCGTCCGAAGTGCTTCAGAGCCAAGATGTACGGTACCCGGGCCCTGCTGGAGTGGGGTTTTGCCTATAATGCCTCTCCTTGGAGGGCTGGATTCTGGGCTCCAGTGCCTTAGTCTCTTCCAAGAACTAAACGCTACTGATG
The DNA here is from genome assembly GCA_029574335.1 of Rana kukunoris. Lineage (NCBI taxonomy): Eukaryota > Metazoa > Chordata > Amphibia > Anura > Ranidae > Rana > Rana kukunoris. Next base: position 116,454,870 of record CM056051.1, on the reverse strand, counting down.
CCAGGATGCTATATAGGTCCAGGGGTGTGGGTTCCTTAACACAGGACCCCGGTCCCTGAAGGTCCAAGACAATACCCACGGAGATGGGGGAAGGTTGGGCCTCTTGCATTTTGCAATACCCTGCGGCGTGGAGCAGGTAAGAGGGAACCTGCGGGACTTGGTTCGACAGTAGGTATCCCCCTGGGGGTTCTGGGTTGGCTAACAGTATGCTGGTGCATCAGCCACTATCTCCACTATGTCTGTTGAGGCAGGATGGGATTCTAATGTTTACCCAGATAATATGTAGATATATGTATACTTGTGTAAGTTATATATTTGCTACTCACCCCAGGTCTGCCTGTTAACACTGATACTGCAACCCCACATGTTTTAAAGAGGAAATTGCTGGTAAAAAACTCCTGTTTCTTAGGAAGCCCAAGGGGACAGCTTCCTCGCTGTGTGTGCACTACAATAAGATTAGTGCTTACCTGGTGTCTGTTGGTGCTGCATAACGCTGGTCCATGTTGTTCCTCTGCTCTGCTTCCTCCATGTGGTTTCAGCGTGGTGCGCGCGATCGTGCGCGCGATCGTGCGTGCGTGTGTGCGCGCGCATACGCGCGCGTGCACGCCGCCTTTTATAGCGTCGGCGTGCGTCGGGGGGGCGGGCCAGCAGCGTCAGGGTCTGTATAAAGGGAAAACTTCTCTCGGGCTGGTCTTTCCTCCTGAAGGCAGAGGAAGAAAGTATACAGAGCGTGCAGCTGGGTCTTTTGGCCACACAGGGACACCTAGTGGCGGTTTTGTGGATCTTCAGGTCTAGGACTTAGGTCCACTATTGACCAGAGAAAAAAAAAAAAAAAAAAAGTTTTTTGCTTAAAGGGACTCAGCCTTAGATCCAGCAGTATCTGAGTCTACCTTGGACTCCGGCTAACGGGCATTGGTGTGTCAATACTCACAGGTTTCCTCAGTATTGCCACCTCCCAGGCGGGTAAAAAAAAAAAAAAAAAGAAAAAGAAGTTATTTTTCATTTTTCCTCATACCTGCCCTCATATTGGTTACTCCTAGCTGCAACAGTCAGGTGTTGGCTATAGGGGTGACCCAAGGTTGTACAATGGCTCCAAAGGGATCTGGACCAGCCAAGGCTGCTAAAGGTGCCAAAAAGCAAAAAGGGTCTCCATCGGGGTCAGAGGATTTGGGCCAGGCTTCTACGGCCCCACCCTCGCCAGTCAGGACACCGAGTGGCATAGTACAAGAGCCATTGGGGGTGCTGGGGGCAGAGGCGGCCCCCGATCCACCCATTCCCGTTTACGTGACGGAAGAAATGCTAGCAGCCACCATGTGTGGGCTAGAGAAAAGGTTAACTGCGTTGTTTTCCCGTCCTTGCCCAAGTAGCAAGCGGGCTAGATCCCCCTCACCCAGTGTGGGGTTTTCAGATGCGGAGGTCTCCTCTTCAGAGGAACGGGACCCACAAGGGGATCAGGCAGACCCAAGTCCCGACGGTTCAGACAGGGAAAATTCCACTATAGATGAATATTTTTCGGCCTCTCAAGCGGAGGGCCTGTGGATCCAGTCTTTGACAGATATGGTTCGCACTGCCTTTAAACTTCCAGTGCCAGAACTAGTAGCCCCGGAGGTATCCTCATTGGGTTCTTTAAAGGCTCCATTAACTTGTGCATCTTTTCCAATGCACCCCCTTCTGCGGAACGTGATTTACCAGGATTGGGCTCGACCTGATAGAATCTTTGTCCCTCCTAAAAGATTCTCTATTCTCTACCCTATGGAAGAGGAATATGTGAAGAAATGGACTCTCCCCACAGTGGACGCAGCCATTTCCTGCGTGAATAAATCCCTGACTTGTCCGGTTGAAAATGTCCATATGTTCAAGGATCCGGTCGACAAGAAATTCGAGACCCTACTGAAAGCAGCTTTCACCTCAGTAGGTGCCATGGTTCAGCCAGCAGTAGCAGCCATTGGTGTTTGTCAGGCCTTGAAGGATCAGGCAAAACATATTGTAGCGGAGAGCAATATTAAACTCCACGATCTCCGCTGGTAACCAGGGTAAATCCACAGTCAGCATTGACAAGTAAGGCAATGTCCCAAATCTCCCTCAGTAACCAGACGACACACAGCTCTGAGAGTCAACTGACTTTTTATTCACAGGCTTCCATATTTATAGAATTCCCCATGCAAGGGGTTTCCAAACAGCCAAATAGATTTAACAGGGGTAATACAGGGAGGACCAGATGGGGAACTTAACAGTTTGGATAATTCTCCCATCAGGCATTGCTGCACAAGGGAAAAGTCGGTTGATAGCTGGGGTCTGGGGTTATGTGTTGTGGGAGTTCGGTTTAAAACTGCCGAACACTGATTGGGCAACATTAAACTAAGTACTGAATGCTAGTGGCTTACGGCTGCCAGCATATGAATTACTATGCCCACATAAGACCCAGCAGAATACATAGCATATAATACAGACAACCTTTTGACATGTAACGTCCAGCGTTCCAGAAGTGGCTAGGTTTGCCACAATGCTCCCCCAGAACCAAGCCGGCATACACAGTCTGATCCCAACGGATCGGCTTGGGGATGTCCGGGGGTGTAATTTCACAGATCACTTTTCAAGTTCAGTTTGTCTAGATAACCGTCGGCATTACCGTTTTGCTTCCCTGGTCGGTAGTGGATTGTAAAGTCAAACGGCTGCAGCGCCAAACTCCAGCGCAGCAGCCGGGCATTGTCTCCCGCCACACGGTTTAGCCACACCAACGGGTTGTGATCTGTGAGTAGCGAAAAAGGTTGTCCATACAAATACGGCTGCAACTTTTTGAGGGCCCACACCACGGCCAGGCATTCCTTCTCAATGGCGGCGTAGCTTACTTCTCGTGGCAATAACTTTCGGCTCAGGTAAGCTACGGGGTGTTCTCCGCCATCGGCTCCCACTTGGCTCAGCACTGCTCCCAATCCAAACATTGAAGCGTCCGTATGGACAAGGAATCTTTTAGTTGGATCAGGAGCAGCAAGTACAGGGGCATTAGTTAGAGCAGTCTTTAGTTGTTGGAATGCCTGATCACACTCTGGGGCCCAGACAACCTGTCGGGGCAGGTTCTTGCGTGTCAAGTCAGTCAAGGGTTTGGCCAGGGCACTATAATTGGGTACGAATTTTCTATAGTACCCCGCAGTACCTAGAAACGCTAGCACTTGGGTTTTCGTCCTGGGGGTGGGCCATTTAGCTATGGCTTCAACTTTAGCTGGTTCGGGTTTCTGTCGCCCGCTCCCCACCCGGTGGCCCAAGTACTGCACTTCAGCCATCCCTATATGACACTTGCTGGGTTTCAGTGTTAACCCTGCCTCTCCAATACGATCTAGAATGGCCCCTATGTGTTGTAGGTGCTCTGCCCAGGTCTGGCTAAATATGGCGATGTCGTCTAAATAGGCACATGCGTATTCCTGGAATCCGTCCAATAACCGATCGACCATCCGCTGAAAAGTTGCCGGAGCGTTCTTCATCCCGAATGGCATGACCCGAAATTGATACAGGCCAAACGGGGTGACAAACGCCGACTTGGGGATGGCCTCCTCGGCCAGTGGAATCTGCCAGTATCCCTTACATAAGTCTATGGTAGTGAGATACCGGCCCCGTGCCATCTTATCCAGCAGCTCGTCTATCCGGGGCATCGGATAGGCATCAGACACCGTTTTGTCATTTAGCCTCCGGTAGTCGACACAGAAACGTGTCGTGCCATCCTTCTTTGGTACCAGCACTACTGGCGATGCCCAGGGGCTATCAGAAGGTTCGATAACCCCTAGCTGCAACATCTCGTCAATCTCAGTCTTCATATGCGTCCTGACTGCTTCAGGGACACGATATGGGGTTTGCCGCATAGGTAGCTGTCCCGGGGTCTCGACTCGGTGAGTGGCCAGCGGGGTGTACCCAGGTAAATTGGAGAAGGTAGCCCCTTTAGCTACAATCAGCTCTTGTACCTGGGCACGCTCCTGAGGGCTTAGCCGCTCCCCCAGCTGAACCCCCTTGGAGGGCTCCGTCTGTCCCTCCTGTTCTAAGAGGTCAGGTAGTGGCAGATTCTCCTGATCCTCCGAGGCGGAAGCGCATATGGCGGCCACGTCCTCTATCCTCTCATGGTATGGTTTGAGCATATTCACGTGGAACATGCGTCTCTCCCCTACCCCTGAGCAGGGGCCAATCACATAGGTGGTATCACATCTCTGTTCCACCACCTGGTATGGGCCTTGCCAGATGGCCTGCAGCTTGTCTGTGCGGACCGGTTTTAAAATCAAAACCTTTTGTCCCACCTGAAAGCTGCGGTCTCTGGCTCCCCTATCGTACCAGCGGCGCTGACGTTGTTGGGCCGCCCGGAGGTTGGTGCGCACAGCCTGTGTTAGCGCCTCCAGACGGTCCCTGAACTCCAGTACGTAGGATACAATAGGGGTTCCGTCTGGGCTACTCTCCCCCTCCCAATGCTCTCTAATTAGGTCTAGTGGCCCTCGCACCCTTCTCCCAAACAGTAATTCAAAAGGGGAAAACCCTGTTGACTCTTGGGGTACCTCTCTATAAGCGAAGAGCAGATGGGGTAGAAAGCGCTCCCAGTCTTTATGAGCCTCTCCAAATGTACGGAGCATGTGCTTCAGCGTACCATTAAACCTTTCGCATAGACCATTGGACTGGGGGTGGTACGCCGAATTTACTATTGGCTTAATGCCACATATCTTCCATAGTTGTTGGGTTACCTCGGCGGTGAACTGGGTGCCTCTATCGGATATGATTTCTTGGGGAAACCCCACCCTGGAAAATATTTTCATTAAGGCCTCTGCCACAGTTTCGGCATGAATGTTGGTGAGGGCTATAGCCTCGGGGTACCGGGTGGCATAGTCTACTACAGTTAAAATATATCTTTTCCCGGAGGGACTGGGTTTTGGTAAGGGCCCCACTATATCTACGGCCACCCTACTGAAGGGTTCTTCAATAATGGGAAGAGGACATAACTTGGCTTTGTGGCGGTCACCTCGCTTGCCTACTCGCTGGCAAATGTCACAGGAGGTGCAGTATTGCCTCACATCCTTGGAGATCCCTGGCCAGAAGAAAGCGTGGGTCAACCTGTATCGGGTACGTGTCATCCCCAGATGCCCAGACAGGGGAATGTCGTGGGCAATCCGAAGCAGTTCTTGCCTATACTTCTGGGGAACCACTAACTGTTTAGTCATTACTGTGGCCGACCCTCCCACTCCTCTTTCAGCAATGCGGTAAAGTAGCCCTTTCTCCCAGGTGTACCGCTCCCCCTCTAGCCCAGCCTGGTCAGCGTGTACCCTGTCCCTGTATACCTGTAGCGTGGGGTCTGACCTCACCTCGGCCTCAAACTTAGTCGGGGTATCCCAGGACATACGTGTCGTGTGGGGGTCATGGTCTCTTACCGGAGCTTCAGAGTGTGTCGGTGGAACCGTGGTGCGAGCCTGTTGCCGTGTGGTCACTGGATGGGCTTCCTGGTATGGGGCCTGGGGTACAAAAGCAGAGGTCATCTGGCCCAAGTCATTTCCCAGCATAACATCTGCTGGTAAATTTTGCATGAGGCCCACTTCTACCGTCCCCCCTCCCACACCCCAATCCAAATGTACTTTGGCAATGGGTAGTCGGTACACTGCTCCCCCTGCCACTCGTACTGCCACTGATCCGCCAGTGTGTGCCGAGTCAGGGACCAAATGGGGTGCTATCAAGGTTAAAGTAGCTCCTGAATCCCGAAGTCCCTGGACTTCTTTCCCCTCCAAGGTCACTGGCTGTCGATGATGCTGCCGGTTATCCGTGGCTCGGACTGTCATCACCTCATGCAAGATTCCCAGGGGTTCTTCTGCTGGAATGCTCAACATCTCTTGAGTGGCCGGCTCCCGTTGATAATGATGGGCAGCAGCCCTTGGTGCCGGGTTTGGTTGGCCTTGGTTCCAGGCGGGTCTGCCCCGGTTTTGGGTGCACTCGCGTGCCATATGTCCCCACTGTTTGCAGGTGTGGCATTGGATGTTGGCACGTCCGTTATATCTGGAGGGTGGTGGTAAAGTCCCTTGGGATTGACGAAAAGGGGAGGCTGTGAGACCGGGGGGTGGTAGAGTACTGGGTGGTCCCGCGGGTCGAGGATAACTCTTGGTTAGGGGCCCATGATGTCTCCTTGCATCAAAATGCTGATCCGCTAATCGAGCCGCTTCGGTTAGGGTGAGAGGTTTCCTGTCTCGCACCCATTCTTGTGCCTCTGGGGACAAACCGTTGAAGAATTGCTCCAACAGCATTAACTGTCTCAATTCCTCCATAGTAGTGGCTTGGCTGGCTTGTATCCACCCTTGGGAAGCTTGGTCCAGCTTGTGTGCCCATTTAGCATGTGAATCCTTCTCTGGTTTGCGCAGGTTTCTAAACTTGCGCCGGTATGCCTCTGGAGTAATGGCGTATCTCTCTAATATCGCTTGCTTCACTTTATCATAATCCTTGCTGTCCTCACTGGGTACAGCGCGATATGCTTCTGCTGCCCGACCTGCCAGCTTGCCTGCTAGCAATGGGACCCATACTGTCCGTTCCAAGTCATGTAAATCACACAGTCTCTCAAAATCCTGTAAATACCCATCAATCTCATCCTTCTCCTCGCAAAACATTTTAAAGGCATGATAGGGAATTTTGGGTTTTACCTGGTTGTAGAGTGACCCAGTAGTGGATTCTGCTCGAGATTGTGTATACTGCGGACTGTGTGCCATCACGTACTCCTGCACATTCGCCATTACCATGTGCAGCATGGCATCTGATATAGGCTGTGGCAAAAATTCCAGCCTGGTCCTCATTTCTCTCTGGTAGAGGGTTTCTTCCATGGCTGCTGGTGGTGTAGCGCTGCGGGCTCTGTCTCCCTCCATCAGCTCGGCAGTTAGTACAGCTTTGGATTTGTTGCTGGCTACCTTACCCCTGGCTTCTAGCAGTTCCTTTAATGTCTGCCGCTTTAGCCTAGAATAATCCGTCTCCATTTACATCGGTAGTTCACATTGCACGAATTGCGCTTATCGGCTGTAAGGTTGGATCCCGTCGCTTGCCACCAAATGTAGCGGAGAGCAATATTAAACTCCACGATCTCCGCTGGTAACCAGGGTAAATCCACAGTCAGCATTGACAAGTAAGGCAATGTCCCAAATCTCCCTCAGTAACCAGACGACACACAGCTCTGAGAGTCAACTGACTTTTTATTCACAGGCTTCCATATTTATAGAATTCCCCATGCAAGGGGTTTCCAAACAGCCAAATAGATTTAACAGGGGTAATACAGGGAGGACCAGATGGGGAACTTAACAGTTTGGATAATTCTCCCATCAGGCATTGCTGCACAAGGGAAAAGTCGGTTGATAGCTGGGGTCTGGGGTTATGTGTTGTGGGAGTTCGGTTTAAAACTGCCGAACACTGATTGGGCAACATTAAACTAAGTACTGAATGCTAGTGGCTTACGGCTGCCAGCATATGAATTACTATGCCCACATAAGACCCAGCAGAATACATAGCATATAATACAGACAACCTTTTGACATGTAACGTCCAGCGTTCCAGAAGTGGCTAGGTTTGCCACACATATATTAAAGGACATGCCGGCTCAGCATACTCATGAATTAGCAGAATTCCCTAGGGCTCTCTGCTTTGCAATAGATGCTATTAAGGACTCCATCCAACAGGCATCTCGTTCATCTCTACTGATGGTTCACATGCGTCGTCTTTTGTGGCTAAAGAACTGGTCAGCAGAGGCACCCTGCAAAAAGCTTTTAGCAGGGTTTCCCTTTCATGGGGGAAGACTATTCGGGGAAGACCTAGATAAATATATCCACACCATATCAAGTGGAAAAAGTACTTCCTTACCGGTCAAGAAAAGACCGCGTGGGCCCACGTTTAAACGACAGGCCATTGTAGGCTCGGCCCCTTCGACTTCTCGTCAGTATCGACGGCCTCCCGGGCGTTCAGCAGTTAATAGTCGCCCACAGGGACAAGCCGCGGCAAACAAGAGGCCCTGGTCTCGCAAGCCGGCTAAACCAGTCATCAAGTCAGATTCATGAAGGGGCGCCCCCACTCTCTTGGGTGGGGGGGAGGCTTCAGTTTTTCTCCGAAGTCTGGAAGGCCAGAATTCCCGACGCTTGGGTTCGGTCCGTAGTAGCCTCAGGCTACAAACTAGAGTTTCGAGAAATCCCCCCTCCTCATTTTCAGGGGTCAAGTCTTCCAAGCGACCCGTTAAAGAGGGCCTCTCTCGTAAAGGCGTTGGATCGCCTCTTGCTCCAAGGAGTAATTGTAGAAGTACCAACCCAAGAAAAGGGTCTGGGATTCTACTCCAACCTTTTTGTTATACCAAAACCCAATGGCGACGTCAGGCCTATATTAGACCTCAAACGCCTAAATCGCTTTCTAAGGATTCAGACCTTTCGTATGGACTCCATACGTTCAGTGACAGCCAGCCTGCATCAGGGCGACTTCCTAGCATCTATAGACATAAAGGATGCATATCTGCATGTGCCGATTTACCCAGCACATCACAAGTTTCTTCGTTTTACGATAAACCAAAGTCATTACCAGTTCGTAGCCCTCCCTTTCGGGCTGGCAACAGCTCCACGGGTATTCACAAAGGTGTTAGCCCCAGTGCTAGCCGTCCTAAGGACAGAAGGCATCTTGGTCCTAGCATACCTGGACGATCTCCTGGTTATCGACAGTTCAGCTTCCAACCTCAATCATGCAGTAGTCCGCACAGTGCGGCATCTAGAAGAGTTCGGGTGGATTGTGAACCAAGAAAAATCAAGGTTACAACCCACAAGACAGTTGGAATATCTAGGCTTTCGGTTAGATACAGAATGCCAGAGGGTATTTTTACCTCAAAAGAAGATCAGGTCGTTGATTCAAACGATTCAAATAGTCTTAGGCAAAAAGAAGCCGACTATTCGCCTATGCATGCGACTGCTGGGAAAGATGGTGGCCGCCTTCGAAGCAGCGCCCTATGCCCAGATCCATACCAGAATTCTGCAAGCAGCTATTCTCTCTGCTTGGAACAAGTCCATACAGGCATTAGACCGTCCATTAGTTCTTTCCCCAGGAGTCAGGCGCAGCCTGTACTGGTGGCTGATACCTCAAAAATTATCAAAAGGGAAAACCTTTTGCCCCATCTCGTGGAAAATAGTAACCACAGATGCCAGCCTAACAGGTTGGGGGGCAATCTTAGGAAAACGGACCCAGCAGGGACAGTGGTCAGAGGCAGAAAGTCTGCTTCCCATCAATGTCCTAGAGATCAGAGCTGCTCGGTTGGCCCTGGTCGCCTGGACTCTCCCCCTGCAGGGTCTGCCAGTAAGGATACAGTCCGACAATGCCACGGCGGTGGCATACATAAACCACCAGGGGGGCACAAGGAGCCTAGCGGCTCAAAGGGAAGTAAACCTGATTTTTTCATGGGCCGAAGCCCATGTACCCTGCATCTCAGCAGTGTTCATCCCAGGGATAGACAATTCTCAAGCAGATTTTTTGAGTCGTCAACAGTTACTCCCGGGAGAGTGGTCTCTGCACCCCCAGGTATTCCAAGAGATTTGCCAAAGATTCGGAATTCCCGATGTGGACATCATGGCAACAAGATTCAACAAGAAATTGGACAAATTCGTATCCCGAGCCAGGGACCCCTCGGCCTACGGGACCGATGCGTTGGTTTGCCCCTGGCACCAGTTTTCTCTCCTGTATGCGTTCCCTCCACTACAGATGATTCCCCGCCTTCTACGAAGGATCAGGGTGGAGCGCAGGCCGGTGATCCTGGTGGCCCCAGCCTGGCCCAGAAGGGCTTGGTACGCACTCATCGTGAGGATGTCAGTAAGGGCACCGTGGCCACTCCCCCTGCGCCCAGATCTGCTGTCTCAGGGCCCGATCTACCACCCTGCTTCACAGCAGCTAAATTTGATGGCTTGGCAGCTGAATCTCTAATTCTTAAGGGCAGAGGCCTCTCTGCCCAAGTCATATCTACGTTAATTCAAGCTAGAAAGCCAGTCTCTAGAAATATCTATTACAGAGTCTGGAGAACCTATGTGGAGTGGTGCGAGTCTCAAGGAGGGCATCCTCGCAAGTTTTTTATTGACAGGATCTTGCAATTCCTCCAGGTTGGCGTTGACAAGGGGTTGGCTCTTAGTACTCTAAAGGGGCAGGTGTCTGCCTTATCGATATGGTTTCAAAGGCCTTTGGCCACACATTCGCTTGTGAAAACCTTTTTGCAGGGGGTCTTGCATGTAAATCCCCCTATTAGAGCTCCCCTCTGCCCCTGGAATCTAAATCTGGTCTTGTCAGCTTTACAAAAGCAGCCGTTTGAACCTCTGACAGAAATCCCTCTTGTGCTGCTAACCCGAAAGCTGGTTTTCTTGGTGGCTATGGCTTCGGCCAGAAGGGTCTCCGAGCTGGCAGCCTTGTCTTGCAGGGAACCGTACCTGATTCTGCATAAGGACAGAGTGGTTCTGCGGCCTCAGCCTTCTTTCCTTCCTAAGGTCATATCCAGTTTTCACTTGAATCAGGACCTAGTCCTACCATCCTTCTTTCCTACTCCCCAGTCCAGAGAGGAAAGATTGCTTCATACTTTGGATGTGGTCCGAGCCATGAGGGTTTATCTCAAGGCTACAGAAAAGATTCGGAAAACAGATGTGCTTTTCGTTCTTCCGGATGGCCCCAAGAAGGGTCAGCCGGCTGCCAAGTCTTCCTTGGCTAGGTGGATTAAGCAGCTGATTTTTCAGGCCTATGGTCTGAAGCGCGTTCCACCGCCTTTATCAGTTAAGGCCCATTCTACGAGGGCCATGAGTGCCTCTTGGGCGGCACACCATCAGATCTCTATGGCACAGGTTTGCAAAGCGGCAACCTGGTCTTCCGTACATACGTTTACTAAATTTTATAAGTTGGACGTCACAAAGGCTGCGGACGCAGCATTTGGGCAGGCGGTCCTACGGGCAGCAGTATAGAATCCTCTGGCCCGGTTCACGCCCCCTGTTGGTGGAGCTATTTTACCTCCTGATATATTTTCTGTTTGGCTATTTTTGGCCTTACGGTCTCCCTCCCTTCATGGAGCATTGCTTTGGGACATCCCATATGTAATGACTATGCGCTCTGTGTCCCGTGATGTACGATCAAGAAAAAGGGATTTTTAATAACAGCTTACCTGTAAAATCCTTTTCTTGGAGTACATCACGGGACACAGAGCTCCCACCCCTCTTTTTGGGGAACATTGTGTAACCTCAGAGAAATTGCTTGCTACAAAACTAGAGCACTCTCAGTGGGAGGGGGTTATATAGGGAGGAACTTCCTGTGAAGTTGATTACACCAGTGTCCACACCTGAAGGTACCCATATAACCCATATGTAATGACTATGCGCTCTGTGTCCCGTGATGTACTCCAAGAAAAGGATTTTACAGGTAAGCTGTTATTAAAAATCCCTTTTTTTTGTACTCACCGTAAAATCCTTTTATCTGTCGTCCATGGACGGACACAGCTCCTTAAATCTTGGCATTTGGGTTATGTTCCTGTTCATAGGAGAGGACTAGGCAGAACATGTTAGTTATCTTAAAACATGTAACTTTAACAGAGTTGAACAGCCCCACCCAGGGGGCGTTCCCTCTGGTCATAACCCCTCACCCTGCAGCTCAGTTTGTCAAAAAGGAGTACAAACTTAGAAAGGAGGGGTGGGTGCAAAAAAATCCTATTTTCTCTGTTCGTTCATGGACGGACACAGCCTGATCATTTGAAGTTCTAGTACATTGATCGGCAGGCGAGGTTCACCCGGAGTCCAGTGATTCTGTGCCGACTGGACCCCCCAGACTCCCCCCAACCTGTGAGGCTGGCGTCCATTGTAATCACAGTCCAATGGAAGGGAAAGAACGACTACCCGGAATAAAGAGACAAGGATCTTAGCCACCAACTCAGAGAAGCCCTGACCAGATGACCTACCTGAACCTGACGATCCAGAGACAATGGAGATCTGTTCCATTTGAACAGGATCTCCCTCTGCCAGACTCGAGTGTGGAATTGGACATACAGTACTGCCTCGAAGGGGGCTACCATGAGGCCCAGGACTCGCATGCAAAAATGGAGAGACGACCATTTGCGAGATGCTAAAAATGTCACTGTCGACGAGTGTCTGCAACTTCTCCAAACGAAGGAAGACCTTTGCCTCCGAGGTGTCCAGAATCAATCCGAGATACTCCAGACGTTGAGTCGGTACCAAGACCGACTTCTGCGTGTTCAGCACCCAAATTCCCGGAGGGTCTAACTGGCTATAGACACGTCCTCCTCTAATTCTGAGCCAGAAGCGTCTCTCAGAAGAAGATTGTCTAAGTAGCCCATGACAGCAATGCCTCGCTGTCTCAGCAAAGCCAGAATCGGGGCGAGAACCTTGGTGAAAAATCTTGGTGCTGACGCTAGGCCAAAGGGAAGAGCCACAAATTGATAGTGGTCTTCGCTTATCGCAAAGCGCAGAAATCTCTCATGCCTGGCGCCGATGGGGACATGCAAGTATGCGTCCTTGATGTCCAGGGATGCCAGAAAGTCCCCCGGATGAAGCGCAGCAACCACTGAACGAATTGATTCAATCCAGAACTTTCGCACCCTCACAAAGGCATTGAGGTCCAAGATTGGACGGACCCCGTCCTTCTTTGGGACTACAAAGAGATTTGAATAGAATCCCTGAAACCTTTCCTCCAGTGGCACAGGTAAAATTACCCCGCACCTGAGCACTTGTACTGCTCCCATTAAGGCAGACCGACGAGCCGGAAGGAGAGTAAGATTTGAGAGAAAGAATCTGTTTTGTGGATAAGAAAGAAACCGAAGTGACCACCTTGCAGACTCACTGGTCAGAGAGCAGGGAGGTCCACCAAGCTGCAAAGCCGGGCCCCCCACCCTTGAGTCGGTCGGAGGCAACTATTCATGCGGTAGCAAGCTTGTTAGCAGGCCTGTTTGGCTTGCGCACCCAGGGACGCTTCTGTCTCCCAGCTGGACGTTTGTCAATCTGGGAGGATCTGCCGGCTGACCCAGACTGATGAAAATACTGCTTCTGCATGGAATAGGTGGGCCCCAGCTTACGGCGCGGCTCCTTCCCCTTAGAGGACTGAGGGAGAAGTGTGCTCTTACCTCCAGTGACATCCTTAATAATGTCGTCCAGCGAGGTACCAAAAAGCCTTCCACCTTTGAAGGGCAAATCTGCTAGAGCCTTTTTGGATGCTTGGTCAGCGGACCAGCATTTCAGCCAAATCAGGCGGTGTAATACCACCGCCGATACAGAGGCTCTTGAGATCAAGGGAGTCGCATCCAGAGTGACACAAACATACACAAGGCCCTGTACCAACTGGTCAGCCAGCCGCACACACTCAAATCTTTGTCCATTCAGTAAGCATCTGAGACACCAAAGTTGCAGCCAAAATAGGTCGCAACGCAGACCCCAGCATGGTAAACATGGAACGAGTCACAGCTTCGGACCTCCTATCAGTAGGGTCCTTAAAGCCAGGGGTCCCCTCTACTGGGAGAGTGGTTACCTTATTTAGCCAAGAGACCGGAGGGTCCACGACTGGAGGAGAGGCCCATTTTTTCAGAAGGCTCTCCTCAAAAGGATAACGAACTGCCATGCGCTGAGGGACCACAAAGGACTTCTGCGGCCATTCCCATTCCTTATCTATGAACTTATCAAAGAAAGTAACATAAGGAAAAACTTTCACAGAGCGGTTAGATTTGTGTGACCCAAAGGAGACAGACCCCTCTGTGGAAGTCCCAGCTGCATCTTCCAGCTTGAGAGAGTCCCTCACAGCATTAATAAGTGCACTCACAAGTGCCCTGTCTTGCACTGACCCGGACGAGGGGTCCTCCTCACTAGGTAGGTCCTGGTCCGCATGCTCTGACATACCAGAATCGGGGTCCTGAGCCGCAGCCAGGCCCGAATCCGAGTCACAGCATTCCCCAGAAGATGGCGAGGGAAGGGGGCGCTTTTTAACCCCCCCCCCCCTCACACGCCCCTTTCACCCTGGCAAGAAATGATTCCAGGACTGCCGGCAGCGTATCCGTGGGAACCGCAGGTGCAGGGGCACCGTTTACGACCTCTGGCAATTTAGGGGAAGAAAGGCCAGATACCGACTCCATATTCACCCACTGACAGTCCTCAGGGACTAAGTGAAAAACATTCAAGAAGTCCACCCTCCTGACTGCACCGACCGGGGGCGGTCGTAAGGTGGTTATAAAAAAAGAAGTTTTTTTTTTGGCATGATCAGTCATATTTTCAATATCAATGCCTAAATTTCAAAAATTCCTGCCAAGGTATGCAAATTTTTGGGCACAACTGAATATAAACAACGATAGGGATTTAATCAAAGAGCTACAGAATACACACGATGCAGGCCTAAGAAAATGTATTCTACAGGCCAGCCGTGTCCCCAGAGTCCCCCCACAGGTACACCCCGGTCGCAACGGGCCCTAGGGTAGGAGGGGAAAGGACGACAAAGAGCAGGGAAAGGGAGCGCAGGAGAACCCCTTAATCCCAGGAATGCCCAGCTTTTCCATCCTGCCGAGGCAGGAGGAACCGTACTTATCCGTCCTTGTGAGGACTTGCTGGCACGTTCCTGACAGACCCACAACCGATGGTACGGAGTAGCTGTTGGCCCGGTCCACTGTGAATGAGACAACAGCAGCCCAGTAGGATGTGAACCGCAGAGCATATGCTCACTGGCCACCCCTGGAGACCTGTGAAAAAAATGGAGGAGTTAGGAGTGACCATGCTGATGAGGGCCCACAAGAATCTCTACAGACCTCAGTGATGCCCATTGCAAGAAGATGCAGAGGGCCTGAGAAAAAATAAGCATAGCGGACATAGCTCAAGAGCCCTGATAGAGCAACACACCACAACACCACACAAAAAAAATAGGAAGCAGATACAAGGACAATGATGTCATAGATGATATTATTTTCCATTAAACTGCATTCATACATAAAAAAAATCTTCAAAATTACCTGAAGCATGAATGCCTGAAGCATGAGTGGGAGCTAAAATGTCGAAAAAGTGACTCTGTCATAGGGGGTGCAAGGTAATGGCAGCCTGTAAAAGGCGATGATCAATACCAGTGTTTTCTAAACTGCAGCTGAGGCCAGATTTGGCCCTTTGCTTGCCTTTTTGGCTGGCCCTTGGGGCACTATGCCACCAACTAATATCAATGATGGGGGCACCATTCCCCCTACTGACAATATCAACGGGACACGATTTCTCCTATTAAAACCAATGATGGGGCACTGATGCTGGGGCATTTTTTACGCCTACTAGCCAAAGTCCAGCCCCACTAAAGCCTGAGGGACAGTAAATTGTCCCTTTGCCTAGAAAGTTTGGAGACCCCTGATTTATGCTTACCTTTCTGCCACCAACATCTTAAAACTCCACTGCATTACAGATCTCCAGCCACTCCAGGTATCTGACACCTCTGGTGTGTGGAATACTTGCTCCCCTGCTAAGCCCTATGGTTCCTTCTTTTGTCTCATATGTCTTGTATCAACATAGGAGCCAGTAGAAGAAACCACAACATGAAGCAGGTATTAAACACACCTGAAAGTCTCATACCTGAAGCTGCCAGGGATCTGCAACATGGCAGAGTTTTAAGACACGTCCCCTGGAAAGGTGAACATACAAAAGAAAAGGAGGGCAGACTCGATGGGCCACCTGGTCTTTATCTGTCATCTCTCTGTTATGTGTCTATATTATATGATCTCATTGTCTTGGCTAACCTTACTTAGTGTTGCTCACGAATATTCGCATTGCGAATATTCGTTACGAATATTGCATATTCGAGTATTCGCGAATAAATCGAATATTGCGGTGAATATTCGCTATTGCGAATATTCGTATTTTTTCTAATTTATTTTTAAAACAGATCACATCCTAGTGATCTCCATCGACGTCTAAAAGCATTGCTGGTATGATTAGAGAGAGACCCTGGGCCGAGTAGCTGATGCGATCCTTTTATGCTGCCGAATATTCGCAATCCGAATATTCGGCAAAAGGAATATTGCGCGATTATTTTCTCCGACCTTCTTTTGCATCAGAGCCAATCAAAGTTCTCCTACCACAGTTGTCAGAGGTTAGCAACCTCCATAGCAACCAATAGGAACCTGCCTCCCAGTTACTCCCAGTGCTGACGAGAATTTCGCATTCGCATTAGCGAAATTTCGCAATATTGTTATTTGGACAAAATATCACGAATATTTGATTTTAGCGAATATTTCTCGAATATTCTTCTATATATTCGTGATATATCGCGAAATCGAATATGGCGTATTCCGCTCAACACTACCCTGAGGCGGCGTACACACGACCGAGGTTCTCGCTGGAAACCAGCGAGAACCTCGCTGGAAGCTGCATTCCAGCGAGGACCTCGGCCGTGTGTACACTCTCGGCGAGCTTCCCGTCGGGAAGCCCGTCGAGCAGAAATAGAGAGCACGCTCTCTATTTGCTCGACGGCCCGCCTGGAAGAATGGCTGGTTGCCATTCCCGACGGGCGGGTCGCCGATTTCGACGGCCGGCATGGAACCTCGACGGGCGGAACGATGTGTTCTGCCCGTCGAGGTTCCCTGCCGTGTGTACACGGCCTTACTTTACTTTGGACCCAATAGTGACAGGATTGTAGTAAAATGTTAATGCAATTATAAAAGTGATTTTCAATATTTTTATATCTGCATCTTTTACTAAAATGCCTGGTGCCCCTGCCATAAAGTCCTGCTTCTGGCACTTTCTGTTAAAAGGTGACAGCACTGTCCTTGTGCCCCAATTGTACTTCTTTGTCACCTTGTCATGTGGCTTTGTGATGGAACCTACAAGGGGCTGTGTCACCCATCAGAAGTTCTGATGGGTGACACAGCCCCTTGTAGGCTCCATTAATGGCTGCATGTCTACCTGCATGTACTAAAGCAATGGCTGCATGGCATTTCTAAGGGCTGGTGTTCTGAGTACATGCAGGTAGACAGGAAGTGGCTGAGGAGCCCACAGAAGATCAGCAGCATTGAGATGGAATAAAGGATAAAAAGGTAGCAAGGCTAGTAAGTTCTGAGAAAAAAAATGTTTATGCTAAACAGTGCATTAGTAAACAAAGACTGGCATCACATGGGCATCGCTGCTATTAGCAACACATCGGGAGAAGCTGGAATACAGCTAAATCTCCCTCACCAGTGAAGAAGTAATTAGTGGTCTGGCTAGCGAGGAAGCGACTCCATTAAAATATGGGGTCTGTTAGTGATCCAGTTGCTGTTAAGTTGCCGCTATTGACAAGATCATACAAAATTAAATACCCCCCATGGGTGTTGGGCTTTTAGGGCAACTTGAGAAAACAATCGCAACATTTTTAAAAAAAATGATTACATACATTTATTAGAATAATGGTTAAAATCTGTGGGAACACATTTCACCATATAGTATCCATTAGGAACGGTAAAAAACAATGCAGTTAATACAGTCCACAGACGTGTGTCTCCTTGTTCTTTAGGCCAAACGGGTTTCAGGATAACAATCCCTTCATCAGGGAATGGTTGTAAACCTCCGACATGAAATATGAACAAAGTATATACCCCTATTGTGTGTACATGTTTCAATTAAGAGCACTAAGTGTAATTTCTGTCTGCTGTCCTATCAGCATGAGTCACTTCTGACAATTTTTCTTGACACCATGAGAAAAATGGTGACGGGGAGGGACCTCCAGCTGATTGACAGTCTCAGCTCTGTTCCTGTGTGCTGTGTGCTGTGTGAAGGGGGAGGGGGGAGGTGTCCCCTCTCTCCATTCAGCTCTCAGAGCTCTTCTCACTGAGCTTAGCAGAGTGTAACTTCAGCTCTCTGCCCCCTTTTTCTGGCAGTATTTTGTTCCTAAAAATTAATGTGTAAAAATCATGCAAAATAAAAAAATAAAATAAAAAAAAATTGTAACAAGCATTATTTTATTCTCCAGGGTCTCTAATTTTAAAATATATATAATGATTGGGGATTCTAAATAATTTTCAAGGGGGAAAAAATGCTGATTTTTACATGCATAATTAAATGTCAGAATTGGTCTGGGGATAAGGTGGATAAAGTAGAATTCTGGCCAACCCCTAACTGATCTTAAAAATGCTCCCTCCTCTCTACAAACATATATTCCTGTGTACAAAAGATGTATATACCTACCTATTTTCATGCCAGTCCAGTCTGGTCATGTGACCTTCCCTGTGTCAGCCAGCTGCAGGGGAGAGGAGAGAGCACACTGACAACAGCTGGTAATACTGGGCCTTGAAGTCACCTATAGGCTTTAATAGCCTACCTGTTTTCTGTGCTCCATCCTCTCCCCTACGGCTGACCGAGGGAAGCCAATCGCGTGACCGGACCAGAGCAGGCTGAAAATATGTAAGTATACAGATCTTTTCCTACACAGGTTAGTCAGAATTGGTGTTAAGAGGAGGGGTTTGACTGGTATTCAACTTTAATGCACAAAGGGCAGCCCATTTATATGAGACTGAGATGTACACAGCTATGCCACACAAGCATAGTCCTTCCTGACAGGGGAGGGGACCTGAGCATTCTCTGCTTCACTTTCATTTTCACTTACAGGCCTCTTCCTCATTCCCCACCATGTGACTGGACAGTGGAAGGAAAAGCAGCAATCTGATTTGCTTGTGTCTCTATTTCTTCACTCTCTGTTATTAGTGTGATTGACTCGACACATGATCAGTTCGTCTGATGAAAATGGACAGATGGACCGTTTTCATCGGACGAACCGATCGTGTGTGGGCCCCATCAGTATTTTTCCCATCAGTGAAAAAAAATAGAACCTGTTTTAAATTTTTCTTATGGTTAAAAAACCGATAGAATAAAACGATCGTCTGTGGGGAAATCAATCGGTCAAAAATCCATGCATGCTCAGAATCAAGTCGACGCATGCTCGGAAGCATTGAACTTCATTTTTCTCAGCACGTCATTGTGTTTTACGTCACCGCATTGGACACGATCGGATTTTTAACCGATGGTGTGTAGGCAAGACTGATGAAAGACTTCAAGACTTCATCGGATATCTGATAAAAAATCCATCGGTTCGTTTTGATCAGATATCCGATCGTGTGTACAGGGCTTAAGTCAATACCAGTTACTTACACTGCTTGCATTAAAAAATACAATAAAGAATTTATTATTAATTACAGAGATGCATTAATTTGTTTTTTTTTCTGCCTCAAGTTTGGAAGAAGAAAATGAAGAGATTCAAAGAGCCAGTTATCTCTATCTTCGCTTCATTATTTGCTAAGTCACTAAGTAGAAACTAGTACATGCCTAGACAGCTGCAATAGGCGTGATTGTTTCAGGTTCATGACTCACCAGATATAGAAGGATCAAGATTATACTGTAGCGCTGAAACCTGTACCAACAATAACAGCCACCATACTACATATTGTAATAGGAGATTCACCTAAAGTGGTTGTAAACCCTCACCGGGTAGGTCCACTGGAACAGGTACAGGCAAACTGATAACAGGAATCACAGGGAACGCTGTAGACCAAACAGCACTGATCTTGGGGATTGAGTGAGTTTAAAAAGTCTGTTTTGCGACAAGAACTTGTCACAGAGTGCGCACATGCACACTCATTGGCATTCCTTTTGCATTGGCACGCATGCACGTGTGCATCGATGCACTCAAGTGTGCCCGGGCAGGCCTTCTCAGTGGGTCATGCAGCACAGGAGATCTTCTACGGCTGGCATCTTGGTTATTGGTGTGCCCTTTTTGACATTGCCCCCTCCCAGCCTACGGCTGCCCAATCGGGCCAACTTTATAGGGTGGGATCTCTTGAATGCTTGGACAAGCCTTTTGGCATGAGTATTATCTGTAGGTTTCCATGAATTTTCCTCTGGACCATACCCTTTATATTTGTTTAGATATTGAACTTGATTTCTCCTCTTCCTACAGTCCAGAATTTCTTTGACTTCAAATTCTTCTGCCCCATCGACTAATACTGGTTCAGGTGGGCCCGTATTCCATCCGGGAAATGGATCAGGGATTGAAAGATTTAGCAAGGCTACATGAAAGGCAGGATGTACCCTAAAAAAGTCTGGCAGCTCTAGTTCATAAGCCAAATCATTGATCTTTCTCTTCATCGGGAAGGGCCCCATGAACTTAGGACCCAGTTTTTTAGAAGGATAGGCTAATTTTAGATTTGAAAGAAAAAGGAATGAATCTGCGCCACAGACAACTTAAATAGGTAATATAGTGATGGTTAAATAATTAAGTAATTAAGTAATTAGTTATAGTGGCAGCCCCTGCATAGAAAACCCACCTAGGTGGGAATGAGTAATAAGGTAGAAGATAGCAGGTAATGGCGCCTACTAATAATTAAATATAAATATAAGTGCAAGAGGTATAAGATGTATCCAAAATCAGTGATGGTACTGTAACCAGATTAGTGCTAAAAATACTAGTCCTTGTAGTGATGTCAATTCTTAAATGATATATGAAAAATGAAAAATAAAAAGATTATTGATATTCAGTGAAGGTACTGTGACCAAAATTATGTGCTTAAAGTGCTAGTCCTTGTAGTGATGCCAATTTTTCAATATTATATATAATGCACAATATATGAAAAATAAATGAATGAAAAAAATAATATATAAAAAAAAATCCTAGTAATAATAGTCCATATAGTCCAATCAAAATCCAATTCCTAATTAATCAAAATTAATGATGAGTGATTCAATAAATAAGTGCTCCTAAATGAAATTGATGATCATAATAATAGTCCAAGAACAATATTTTCAAGATTTGCTTCATATAAAATAAATAAAGTGACAGGTGCTTCATGCAAGTATAGCCGTCAGTGGATCACTCAGTGCTCTCCCCAATGGTCCCGCACTCACCGGATCCAATCACCCCTACAGGGGTAACAGGCTCTTTTAATAAGTATCCAAACTTCAAAAGTCTGCCTGGTTTTCTCACATGGGATCTGTCCAGCCGTTCAGCCGCTCATAGAGAGGATAAATGAAAGTGCCCAATAGCGTGATACCGTCTCACAAGAAATAAAGTTTATTTTGACAAAACAATGGGTACTCACAATTTACATGTAGTTAAAAAGCATTGAGAAAAGTGTGCTGTGGCTCTGAAGAACGATCGCTCTACCGGTTTCGTCGTTGTGACGTCCAGACGACGTCACAACGACGAAACCGGTAGAGCGATCGATAAGTTTGGATACTTATTAAAATAACCTGTTACCCCTGTAGGGGTGATTGGATCCGGTGGGTGCGGGACCATTGGGGAGAGCACTGAGTGATCCACTGACGGCTATACTTGCATGAAGCACCTGTCACTTTATTTATTTTATATGAAGCAAATCTTGAAAATTTTGTTCTTGGACTATTATTATGATCATCAATTTCATTTAGGAGCACTTATTTATTGAATCACTCATCATTAATTTTGATTAATTAGGAATTGGATTTTGATTGGACTATATGGACTATTATTACTAGGATTTTTTTTATATATTATTTTTTTCATTCATTTATTTTTCATATATTGTGCATTATATATAATATTGAAAAATTGGCATCACTACAAGGACTAGCACTTTTAGCACATAATTTTGGTCACAGTACCTTCACTGAATATCAATAATCTTTTTATTTTTCATTTTTCATATATTATTTAAGAATTGACATCACTACAAGGACTAGTATCTTTAGCACTAATCTGGTTACAGTACCATCACTGATTTTGGATACATCTTATACCTCTTGCACTTATATTTATATTTAATTAT
The DNA here is from genome assembly GCA_029574335.1 of Rana kukunoris. NCBI lineage: Eukaryota > Metazoa > Chordata > Amphibia > Anura > Ranidae > Rana > Rana kukunoris. Next base: position 116,433,104 of record CM056051.1, on the reverse strand, counting down.
TAGTAGGCGCCATTACCTGCTATCTTCTACCTTAATTTTAGATTTGCTGTGGACAGCCACACCGGATTGCCAGGTTCCAGAAATAATTCTCCTTGTCTCCTTTTATCAAAGACCTTCTTGTTATATTCCTGTGTCTAAACCATTTTTGTTTGTAACAACTTGTTGGTATCAAAGTTCATAGTTTCAAGAACAAACGGTACTGAACATTCCAGAAAAGAACTGGATAGAAATGATGGGTTAAATCCATAGTTAGCAAAGAACGGGGATTGTTTTGTGGCAGCGTGGGTAGAGCTATTATAAGCGAATTCCGTTAAAGGAAATATTGCAGCTCGGTCATCTTGCGAAAATGAGAAGCAGTGTAAATACTGAGCAAGATTCTGATTGGTTCTCTCTGTTTGCCCATTTGTTTGTGGATGATATGCAGAAGAAAAGGATAGCTAAATTCCTAGGGTTTCCCATAACGCCCTCCAGAACCTTGAGGTAAACTTCACCCCTCGATCCGACACAATGTTTGCTGGAATTCCGTGGAGTCTTATAATTTCCTTTAAAAAAAATTGTGCCTTTTTAAAGGCAGATGGTTGGTAGAAAATCAACCTTGGTAGAAAATGGGCCATTTTGGACAACTGGTCTACCACCACAAAGATGGTGGTAAAGCCTTCAAATGGAGGAAGTTCCGCAATGAAATCAATTGAAATATTCTTCCAGGGTCTCTCCAGGACAGAACGTGGTTTCAACAGACCTCATGCCTTGGTTTTACTATTCTTGTTCTAAATACATGTGGTACAGGACTCCACATACCTTTTACAATCTTTTTCAGCTTGAGGCCACCAAAATGTGTGTTGCACAAGTTCACTCGTTTTGATAACCCCAAAATGTCTGGCTAACATGTGGTCATGACACAACCCCAAGATAGGAACACGTAGGTCTTTGTGCAATAGTAGGCCTGCAGGGTTGTTTCTGTAGGTAAGGGAACATACACAGAAGCCTGTTTAATTCCTGAAAGTAGGTTTCCCTGCAATAACAGAAATTTCCCAGAGGACAAGATAGTATCGGGTGATGTCGACTCACTAAAAATGCGGGAAAATGTGTCACGTTTCATGTTCTTTGACCCCAGTCTGTATGTCATGTGAAACGAGAACCTGGAAAAGAAGAGTGCCCACCTAGCCTGACGTGGTTTCAGTCTTTGCTGTCCTTAGGTATTCCAGATTTTTATGATCTGTATAAATCAAGATTGGGTGTGCCGCTCCTTCCAAGAGGTATGTCCACTCCTCCAGTGCAGTTTTGATGGCTAGAAGTTCACGGTCCCCAACATCATAGTTTCTTTCTGCAGTTGACAACTTGCGGGGAAAAGAAAGCGACTGGATGTAACAGAGCCCTGGACCCCTGTCTCTGGGACGGTACTTCCCCAACTGTTGTTTCTGATGCATCTACTTCCAACACATATGGTAAGGCTGGGTCAGGGTACCTTAGAACTAATGCAGATGTTTGCTATATTTTGTTTTACTTTGACTGGATGTAATGCCTTTGTATTTTGGACTTATGAAGTGCATCTAGTGTATACTCTTACAATTTTAATAAAACCCGGATAATTACGGTACTTCACTATTTGAGTCCCCCTTTTTTTCTGGGTCTCCAACTGGATCCTTTGGAGCTGTGCAACCAGCTTAGGACCTGGAAAGGAGTTTTGGGATCCACACCTATCAAAACGAGGACCAGCTGAATGCAGAGGAGTGCTGCAGTTCCCCCCCCTCCCTTCTGGGATCGAGTGGATCTATATGCTTTACTAGCTGGGAATCTGGTAAGAGTTTATTACCTACCCCTCTCCTGGTGGATCTTTTCTATTCTATCCAAACCTGACTGGTGGTGGAATCCCTTTCATCTTGGCTTTTTCCCCCCTTCAACATACATCCATGGAGTTGATACTTTGATGGGGACATTATGTTTAAGAAGTCACAGATTTTTTTGGACTGAATGTTTTTTTTTTTTTTTTATTATTATTATTATTATTATTTTTTTCACACAGTCATAAATTCAATTTATTTTGGTTGTCTCACTAGAAGGTTTTCCTTACCTTCTTTCCCTAGAGTTTAATATATTTCTTATATTTAATATTATTTATTTATTTATTTAATTATTTTTTAACACTTTGTTCACCACATGGTATGACTAGCGCAATTTTTTCTCCAATGTTTTCTACTTGTATTTACATGACTACCACGTGTAGCTAAAGATTGCTGCTTGGGTTATTAAGTTAACATTATTTACACATATTTATTTTCAATTTTAGCTATTCATATCCTTTAGCGCGATATTTTTTATTGGTCTTTAATGCAGATGTAAACAGCTTCCTATGGGTCTTGAAAGCACTCTGAGCTTCGGGGGACCATCGAAATGGATGCCTTGCTTGGTCAGTTGCGTAATGGGGGAGATGATGGCTGAAAATCCCATCATGAACTTCCGATAAAAATTTGCAAAGCATTGAATGCCTTTCTTGTCCACTGGGGCTGTCCAGTCCAGAATGGCAGCGACCTTTTGGGGATCCATTTTCACACTCTCAGTAGATATAATCAGTCCCAGAAATTGAATGCTTTACAATTCAAACTGGAATTTCTCTGGCTTAGCGTATAGACCGTGTTGTCGTAGTCGGCCCAGCACATTCCTGACATGTCTGCGGTGATTATCAAGGGAAGAAGAAAAGATTAATATATTGTCCAGGTTCTTTTTATATGTTAATGTATACATTATAGCTTAATAAATACAACCTGATTGTAAAAAAATAAAAATAAAAAATATTGTCCAGGTACACTATGACAAACAGGTCTAGATAATCTTGGAAACTGTCATTAATGAAATGCTGAAATGTGGCAGGAGCATTGCATAGACAAAAGGCATCACAAGATATTCAAAATGCCTGAATCGGGTGCGAAAGGCCGTCTTACACTCATCCCCCTCCCAGATAACAACCAGATTGAAAGCTCCTTGGAGGTCCAACTTTTTGAATACGGTTGTGGCTCCCAGCCTCTGGAACAGTTCGGGCATCAAGGGAAGAGGGTAAGGGTTTTTGACAGTAACTTTGTTGAGTTCACAATAGTCTATACAAAGCCGAAGAGAATGATCCTTCTTTTCCACAAAGAAGATACCCGTTTCTGGCGGGGAGGTAGGTGGGCAGATGAAACCCTTCTTCAGATTGTCGTCAACATAGTCTTTTTAACCACTAGCCGACTAGCCACCGTGGTTCTACGGCGGCAGGTCGGCTCTCCTGGGCGAGAGCCCGTAGCTCTACGTCGGGACATTCGCGGCCACTAGGGGGCGTGTGCGCGTGCCCCCCGCTCGCCCCCGAGTCCCGCGCGCGTGCCCGGCGGCCACGATCGCCGCCGGCACGCACGCTCGTTCGTTACAGAGCGGGGAACGGGAGGTATGTGTGTAAACACATTCCTCTCGTTCCTGTCAGCGGGGGAAACGCTGATCCTCCGTTCATACAATGTATAAACGGAAGATCAGTGATTCCCCCTAGTGAGTCCACCCCCCCCCATACAGTTAGAACACAAATAGGAACACACTTAACCACTTCCCTGCCCCCTAGTGTTAACCCCTTCACTGCCAATGGCATTTTTATAGTAATCCAATGCATTTTTATAGCATTGATCGCTATAAAAATGCCAATGGTCCCAAAAATGTGTCAAAAGTGTCCGATGTGCCCGCCATAATATCGCAGTACCGAAAAAAAACGCTGATCGCCGCCATTACTAGTAAAAAAAAAATATTAATAAAAATGCCATAAAACTACCCCCTTTTTTGTAAACGCTATAAATTTTGCGCAAACCAATCAATAAACGCTAATTGCGATTTTTTTTTTTTACGAAAAATATGTAGAAGAATACGTATCGGCCTAAACTGAGGAAAAAAATGTTTTTTTATATCTTTTTTTGGGATATTTATTATAGCAAAATGTAAAAAAATATTGATTTTTTTTCAAAATAGTCGCTATATTTTTATTTATAGCGCAAAAAATAAAAACCGCAGAGATGATCAAATACCACCAAAAGAAAGCTCTATTTGTGGGAAAAAAAGGACGGCAATTTTGTTTGGGAGCCACGTCGCACGACCGCGCAATTGTCAGTTAAAGCGACGCAGTGCCGAATCACAAAAAGTGCTCTGGTCTTTGGACAGCAATATGGTCCGGGGCTAAAGTGGTTAAGCAGCAAGCTTTAATTCTGAAAGAGGGAAAATCTTTCTGAAAGGGATTTCGACCCCGGGGAGAAGTTCAATTAGACAGTCATAGAGCCGGTGGGGAGTAAGAGTCTCTGCCGCCTTTTTGCTGAACACATCCAAGAAGTCGTAATACTTGACTGATACAAATTGGCAAGCTTCAGCATCAGAGTCCAAGCACAGCAGGGATGGTGGATCATATGAGAACTCCTGTAAGCAGTAAGCCCATAAAACAACTATTGGCGCCAAAATCAATTATAGCCGGAACTGGGATACTACTTCCTGGAAGCTGCAATACAATGGGAGGAGCCAGGTGAGTTGAGTGAGTTGGCAGAGTTGGTATATAGACAGAAGAAATGGTTAGGCACTTACGGAGCTTGGCCGGACATTATCTCACATAGTGATCTGGTTCCCCACAATACAGACAGAGATTATTATGATGTTGGCATTGACGCTCTTCAGCGGAAGGTGAGGGATGCAGTAAGCCAAACTGCATTGGTTCAGGGACATCAGGCGTAGGTGCTTCAGGGACTGATGGAGTAAGGCTGGTAGATAGGGTTGCCACCTTTTCTTCAAGCCAAACCCGAACACTTTAGCGGTGCACGGCATGGCACCCCAACCGCGGTGAGATTTTGGAGCGATTGTCACGCGACAAATCGCGGCAAAATCACATAAACAGAATTGTGGGATGCCTCTCATCTAAAATACGTTTTGTTTTGTGATTGGGGTGCCATTATCCCCATCCCCATCTATGCACAAATCATCTTCCCCTACCAGCACAAATCCTCCTGCCTCCAATACCCCCATGGAAGCCAACAGGGGGTATCATGGGGCCCCAACACACATGGGGGCAATTACAGAGGAGGGGTGCAAATACAGAGATAGGGGGCAATTAGAGGAGGGGGGTAATTACAGAGGAGGGGTGCAAATAGAGGAGGGGGTGCAAATACAAAGTAGGGGGGACAATTACAGAGGAGGGTGATGCAAACACAGAGGAGGAGGGGGCAAACACAGAGGAGGAGGGGGCAAACACAGAGGAGGAGGGGGCAAACACAGAGGAGGAGGGGGCAAACACAGAGGAGGAGGGGGGCAAACACAGAGGAGGGGGGGCAAACACAGAGGAGGGGGGGCAAACACAGAGGAGGGGGGGGGCAAACACAGAGGAGGGGGGAGCAAACACAGAGGAGGAGGGGGCAAACACAGAGGAGGAGGGGGGGCAACACAGAGGAGGAGGGGGCAAACACAGAGGAGGAGGGGGGGCAAACACAGAGGAGGAGGGGGCAAACACAGCGGAGGAGGGTAATTACAGAGGGGGGTGCAAATACAAAGTAGGGGGGACAATAACAGAGGAGGGGGGTGCAAATAGATGAGGGGAGTGCAAATACAGAGGAGACGGGGCAAATACAGAGGAGGAGGAGGGGGGTGCAAATACAGAGGAGGAGGGGGTGCAAATACAGAAAAGGGGGTGCAAATACAGAGGGGACAGGGCAAACACAGAAGAGGGGGGGTGCAAATACAGAGGAGACAGGGGCAAACACAGAAGAGGGGGGTGCAAACACAGAGAAGACAGGGGCAAACACAGAAGAGGGGTGGTACAAATACAGAGGAGACGGCCAATCACAGAAGAGGGGGGGTGCAAATACAGAGGAGAAGGGCCAAACACAGAAGAGGGGGGTGCATATATAGAGGAGACAGGGCAAACACAGAAGAGGGGGGGTGCAAATACAGAGGAGAACCGGACAAACACAGAAAAGGGGGGGTGCAAATACAGAGGAGACGGGGGCTAACACAGAAAAGGGGGTGCAAATATAGAGGAGATGGGGCAAATACAGAAGAGGGGGTGCATATACAGAGGAGACAGGGCAAACACAGAAGAGGGGGGGTGCAAATACAGAGGAGACAGGGCAAACACAGAAGAGGGGGGCAGACATAGAGCCGGTGGGGAGTAAGAGTCTCTGCCGCCTTTTTGCTGAACACATCCAAGAAGTCGTAATACTCAAACACACTAGGGATGGTTCTGGCGAAAATGGGACAGTTGGAAGGTATGGCCTACCTCCCAACTTTTTGAGATAGGATAGGACACCTATAAGCAAAGGTATGTAAGCATAAGTCACACCCTCTGCCACTCCCTCTTAAAGGAGAATTACTGTATATACTTGAGTATAAGCTGACCCAAATATAAGCCGAGGCACCTAATTTTACCATAAAAAAATAGGAAAACGTATTAACTCGAGTATAAGCCTAGGGTGTCCATCTGCATGCCTCACTGTGCCTCACTTTGTCTCACTGTGTCCATGTGCATGCCTCACTGTGTCCATGCCTTACTCTGCCCATGCCTCATTATGCCCATGCCTCATTATGCCCATGCCTCAGTGATGTTTAACATGGGAGTCTATGGAAGGGGTGCCCGGCTTTGAAAAATTTGGTGCTTCCCAGCCGTAGGTTCTCCAGACAACAAACTTTGCACACGTATAGAGGAGAAATGGGGCTTTATGTGTGCCAAGTTCCGGGTCCAGGGCAGCTACGACCGGCCGGTACCAGGTCCCCAAAGTCACCAGATAAATTACAGTTTAACATGGGAGTCGATGGAAGGGGTGCCCGGATTTGAAAAATTGGTGCTCCCTGGCCATAGGTCCCCCCGGACAACACACGTTGCACACTAATAGAGAAGAAATGGGGCTACATGTGTGCCAAGTTTGGGGTTCAGGGGACCTACGGCAGTCCAGGAGGTCAGGTGCAAAAAGGTGACTCGAGTGCTAAAAAACTTGGCTTATACTCGAGTATATACGGTATACAAAAAAATTATTGTTAAATCTAGAAGTGCTTTTTTTACCACTACTATTCATATTGTCTTTTCTTGATCATACATCACGGAACACAAAGCCTTAAATACTTAATGGGTTATGTAGTCACCACAGGTGATTGGACACTGGCAAACCCAATTAAAATTGAGTTTTTTCCTATATAACCCCCCCCCCCCCCAAATGGAGAGTACCTCAGTTTTTTCACCGGTGTTAAGGTGGTTGGTTACGTTCAAAGTGTGCTAAGAAGAAAAATGCTCTTTTGATGGTCTGGCTACAGAGACCTATGAACTATAACCAGATCCATTCCTTGGGCTGATATCAAAGGCCTAAGATGGTTGGTACCCGGGCCTCTTGTAAGAAGAAACAAGGTTTACCTGTAATGTCTCTCTGCGGAGGTCTGGGCTCTGGGATCCAGACGTTGGTGTACTAATACATACAGTATAGGGCACAAAAAGTTTCTGGCAGAGTCTTCTACAGGTCCAGGTATGAGGTTTTCTCTAATAAAACCCTTGGTAAACCTGAAAGTTGGCACAACTTTCCCACCGTGATGGGTGAAAGCTGGAACTGCTTTTAGTAGCTTTCCTGCGGCGTGGATCAGGTAAGAAGAAGATCATTTTTATTTATGTATTATCTTCTTTGGAGTACAATGTCTTTCCTGGTTCTTACCACTGAAGGGAGTAAGTGCAACCTGGTGTTTTCTTACTGTCGGGGACTTACCTCTCAATCCCGGCATGCCACCATTCAGGTGAGACAGCAGCGCTCGCCTGTAATTGCGTGCCGTCGCACATTAATTCGGCTTGGCGCCAAATCACCTTTAAAAACCCACTGGCTCCTCCAGCACATTGCTGTCTGATCTGCAGCTTCTGAGTTATAACCTGTATCTGAACCTGATTGACTGTTATCCTTATTGACCCGGCTCGTCTGACCATCCGTATCTCTCCGACCTCTGACCTTTGGCTTACAATTGACCCTGCTCCTCTGATTGCTCTACCGTTGCCAGACCCTCCTGCCTGTACCTGTGACTACGCTCCAGCCTTCTGAATCTGCTACCTGATTACCCGTTGTGTCCTGGCTTGTCTGACTCTGCTACTTCCTGTTGTCCGCTAACCAGCTTACCTTATCAGCTTCCTGCCGCTGTACCTGCACCTCCAGCCAGGGTCGCTGACCCTCTTCCTCTGCTCCAGTGGTCTCCAGTCCACCGCTCCAGAAGGGATCAGCATCCTGCATCTAATACCACGCTACCCTGGCACTCCTACCATGCTGCGCTCCTGAGCCCGCTGTTCCCATCCCAGCGGTTCACAAGTCAGGGCTGTAAGAGAGGCCTTCTCCTGCGACTAGACTCTGGCTACCAGGTACGCGGTACATAACACTTACAAAGCCTTCCAGGATAACGTGCTCAGTGAAGTCAGTCAAATATAACACCACTCACCTCCTTCCGCTGCAGGCTCTTCCACGATACACATACAGGGGTCCACAAGGTTGCGCCCCAGTAATCTCTCCCTCTTCTTCCTCGTCTCCTGGGCACCGCGCTTGCGCACACTGGGAGCACGTTTTTCTGTCAGTATAGAGACATGGATGGGGGAGGGCCAAGAGTGGTTGCTAGTGCCCGTGCGCAATGCAGGACACCTGTGTGCAGGCGCCAAGAGGCTGGTTCAAAAGCCCAGCACGCCAGAGCCTTCTGTTAGCGGCATGGACACAGAGCTGTGGGCTCTAAGCATCCCTGCATCAGGTTGTACAGTGAGCTGATATTTTTGTGTATTGTAAGCAGTGTTGCTCATCTTACTTTAAAAAAGTAATTAGTTACAGTTACAAATTACTTCTCCGAAAAAGTAATTGCGTTAGTGACTCAGTTCCTACATTGAAAAAGTAATTAGTTACTCAGCAAAGTAACTGAATTTTTTTTTTAATATTCTACAATGCTTTGTTGAGAAGCAGATGACGGGCGCTTGCAGGGAGCAGTGAGTTACTCCAAGACAAAAGAATGCCAGATCCTTGAGAGAAGAAAACCGGAAACAAATGGTGATCTTGTGTATATCCCAGCCTAGGTACAGCCGTCCCACCATGTATGTGCAGCTAATATGACTTAAAAACCCTTATCCATCTGCTACATTTTACATCCAAATTATAAGCTGGATTAAAATGTATGTTTATAATATACATTCCCTTGACGTTTACAGAGTCTGTAATTTAAAATCTTATATTAGGCTTTATTAGAATTTCTATAGTTTATTGTTTATTATTTTATCTATCTTATATAAGCTTTATTAGATGCAACGGATCTGGAATGGGATGTCAGATTTTCTTTGTCTGATGAAGAGATGAAATCACTGACCAAAAATAACCTGCTGATCATTTCTGTATAGATGTCCTGCACTTACCATGTTGACCACTAATGTCGCTGTGTACACTGTGTTGTATAGGGAATGTTTGTTCTGTGGAACATTTTGTTCCAGCCATGTGTTTCCCGATCCATGATCAGGTTGCGCACACAGTTGTGTGATCGATGTGAATTGTTCCCCAGTGATAGGTCAGTGTGGGGCGGGTGGGGCTCATTGTATCCAGGGCTCCTTGCGATTGAGAGTTTTCAGACAGCTGTGACAGGCCATCACAGCGGTCACATGATTCTAAAGTAGAGTTCCACCCATATTCATATTCACAGCTCCGGCAGAAGCAATTACTCTGCTGCCATCTAGTGGCGGCAGATGTAATTGCGGTAATGGCGCCCAAGTAATGGGAACTGCATTACTGTGAGGGGAAGAGTAATCAGGTAGATTACCCGTTACCCTCAAAAGGGGCTGCGTTAGGTAACTGCGTTTATTGTAACTCCGTTACTTACAACACTGATTGTAAGACTATAGCACAACAGTGATTACATTTATATTTGTGGATAGTACCTTTGCTTTGCAGTAACAACTATGTTCTCGAGAAGAGGGTTTAGGGTGAGTAAAAGAAGCTCCAGAAAATCCCAGCGTACGGCTAAGGATTTTGATCTTGCCTGCAGTTTACCCTCCCACTCTGTCAGCCTGATAGCAGCCTCACATGATGAACCCCTGTCTGGTTTTCAGCTTCTCTTATGGCAGCTCCTGTATACGTCACTGAGGACGCTTTAAAAGTTGCTTTGGATGGCCTGAAAGGAAGGATTGCTAATATTGTCGCAACCTCCTTGAAAGATAGCAGAAAACTGGGTAGATCCCCTTCATCTGCTCTGGCTCACTTTTCAGATAAGCCTTCTGAGGGTGAAAAATCCCTCCCTGGAGATGAGGATCATCTGCAGTCTGAGGACTCAGAGGATGAGAGGTTTCCTGCGACTTCTCAGTCGCTAAAGATGCAGGTGCATAATTATGGAGAGATGGTGTGTACCACTTACAAATTGTCTCCTGTTGAAGCTTTTAGGCCCTCTGTTTCCTCTTTGGGATCCCGGAAATCCACACAGGCTGCATGCGCCTTTCCAGTTCATACCTTGCTGGATAAACTGATGTATGATGACTGGGTTCACCCAGATAAACTGTTTTCTCCTAAGCAGTTCTCCCTCCTTTATCCTATGGAGGAAGGTTTCACCAAGAAATGGGGGGTACCTGCTATTGATGCAGCTATTTCTTGTGCAAACAAAAACCTGACCTGTCCTTTAGACAACGCACACGGTTTTAAGGATCCAACTGATAAAAAGCTTGAGTTCCTCTTAAAAGGCTCCTCTGCCATGGCTGGGGCTGTAGTACAACCTGCAGTTACAGCCATTGGTGCATGTCAGTTCCTCAAGGAGCAAACGAAGCAGATGATTGACCTCCTCCCTTCAAAAGAGATTGAGGTTTATGAGGGCCTTGTTCTTTGTGATTGATGCGATTATGGACTCTGTTATTATTATTATAATTATTATTAAAAAGTGTTTAATATCGCGTCCGTCTTACCCATAGGGCCTCGAAGCGCTAAACGCAAACGTACACATCACCCATAGCAGAGAACAAAAATCGGCACCGCAGCAATTAAAAGGGATACTAAGAAGGGAGAAACCTAATATAACATGAGAAGGACTCAAAACACCCCTTACTGGTTCAGCCATAGGCTTGGGTAAACAGGTGGGTTTTAAGTTTGCGACGGAAAGCCAGGAGATTACTAACCCGTCTAATCGACAGGGGGATGCTGTTCCAAAATTTCGCCCCCTGAACGGAAAAAGAGCGACCTCCTCGACGGGCCTTCCTAAAGCGAGGCACCGTGAAATCCAGGGAGGTACTGGAACGGAGGGGGCGGGAGGGAACGTATTTGATGATTCTTGCACGGAGGTAGCCTGGACCCGAACCATAAAATACCCTGTGCATAATACAACCAGTCTTGAACAATATCCGTTTTGAAATAGGAAGCCAATGCAGGGCGACGAGAGAGGGGGTGATATGCTCTCTACGGGAAGCACCCGTGAGTAGCCGCGCAGCTGCATTTTGGACAAGCTGGAGTCTATGCAGGTTGTTGTTAGGGAGTCCTAGATACAGGGCATTACAATAGTCCAGGCGACTAGCGATCGTAGCAGAGACAACCGTTTTTTTGCTGGGGTGGTCAATGAATCGAAATAGCACCCTCAGAAGTTTAAGATGGAAGTGGCAGGTGCTTACCACCTTGCTTATCTGGGGGATCAGAGTCAACCGCGAGTCCAAGATGACTCCCAAGTCCCTGACCTGGGTGGCTCTCTCGGGAACGCTGCCAAACTCCGAGGGCCATTGGGGCAGTGTGGGGGCCAGACTCAAGTCACTGAAGGTTATACAATCGGTCTTACTATTGTTTAACTTCAGAGAGTTGGCACACATCCACTGATCGATCTCCCGAAGGCAAGCGGCCAGGGTTTCGGGAGCAACTTCACCATGTTTGAATTTAAAGTAAAGCTGCGTGTCATCGGCATAGACATGGAACTGGAGATTGTGATGCCTGATGAGGTCAGCCAGTGTCCTCACATAGATGTTAAACAGGACTGGAGATAAAGCCGAGCCCTGTGGAACTCCACAGGAGAGGGGGAGGTCAGCTGATTGAAAAACCCCCAGCTGTACTCGCTGTGTCCTCTCCTGGAGAAAGAGATCTAGGGTAGGTCTGACATCCCCGTTTGGTTTTGGAACCGTAAACAGGTTTGAATAGAATCCTGAACCCTGATCCTCTGGGGCTAACTCCAAGATTACAACTTGGGACAACAGGTGTTCCAAGGACAATAGTAAATGCCTTCTTTTTTCTGGATATTTGGCAATTCTTGATCTCAAAAAACGGGGTGGCCGAAGTTTCTGAACTCTAGCTTGTAGCCTGAGGACACTGTGGCGATGACCCACTGTTCAACAAGCATCTCGTTTGAATCTCCTGCAGGTACACATGCGCAGGTCCTTTTGGTTAAAACATTGGGAGGCCAAGGTTTCCTGCAAGAAATGCTTGGCAGCGTTCCCCTTTGGGGGAGAATGCTTGTTTGGAGATGACCTGGATAAATACATCCAAAAGATTACCGGAGGCAAGTCTACTCTATTGCCGGTTAAGAAAAAGAGTAAGCGTCCCTCATTTAAACGTACTCTTTCTCCAGCCCCTGGAAACTCAGTCTCCAGACAGTGGCGACGGCCACCCCAGTCTAACACTAGGGGAAAAGCCCAGAGCCAAAGAAAAGAAAAGAACTTGGGGTTCAAGGTCTAAACAGACCTCCAAAACGTCTCTATGAAGGGATGCCCCCCACTCGGCCGAGTGGGGGGAAAGGCTGCTGCATTTTGCAAACACCTGGCGGAACAAGGTTCAGGACAAGTGGGTCATCGCCACAGTGTCCTCAGGCTACAAGCTAGAGTTCAGAAACATTCGGCCACCCCGTTTTCTGAGATCAAGAATTGCCAAATATCCAGAAAAAAGAAGGCCTTTACTATTGTCCTTGGAACACCTGTTGTCCCAAGTTGTAATCTTGGAGTTAGCCCCAGAGGATCAGGGTTCAGGATTCTATTCAAACCTGTTTATGGTTCCAAAACCAAACGGGGATGTCAGACCTACCCTAGATCTAAAAAGTCTGAATCAGTTTCTGAACATTCGCTCCTTCTGCCCGTTCAGTTGTTTCCACCCTTCAGGGAGGAGAATTCCTGGCATCAATAGACATCAGAGATGCATATCTACATGTACCAATATTTCCCACTCACCAAGGGTTTCTAAGGTTTGCTGTGGATCAGCGCCACTTTCAGTTTGTGGCACTTCCTTTGGGGCTGGCTATGGCACCTCGAGTGTTCACATAAATACTGGCCCCTGCCCTGGCAAGGCTAAGGGCACGAGGCATAGTGATAACAGCCTACCTTAGGCATGTGCATTTCGTTTCGTTCCGAATCGAAATTCGGACGAATTTTCCATTATTCGGACATTCGGATGCATACGAATTCCCGAATTGCTATATTAGCGAAAAATTTCGACCGTTTTCGGAATTCGTTCATTTTCGACCGAATTTCGAAAAAAAATGGTCGAAATCGAAAAAAAATTTTTTCGAATTCCGAATCGAATACCCGCGGACTAAATTCGATCGGAATTCGAAAAAAAAAATAAAAAATTTCGGATTTAATTCGAAAAAAATTCTATTCGAAAAGAGACTATTTGTTTTCTAATCTGGTTGAAATATTTTCGATTTCGACCGTTTTTTTCGAAATTCGGTCGAAAACGAACGAATTCGAAAAACGGTCGAAATATTTTCGATTTCGACCGGATTTTTCGAAATTCGGTCGAAAACGAACGAATTCCGAAAACGAATTCAACACATGTAACGAACCTAACTTAACGAAATTTATTAAATGACGAATTGAAACGAAACGAAACAAATTTTTCACTTTTGCACATGCCTAGCCTGCCTGGACGATCTGTTGATCATAGATCAGTCCGCCGCACGCTTAGGCCACAATGTGCACAGCACAGTGGAATATTTCGAGTACCTAGCTGGGTCCTCAATCTGAAGAAATCTTCCTTGCAGCCTCAAAAAAGGCTAGAGTACTTGGGCATGATTATAGACAGGTCCCTAAGCAAGGTATTCCTTCCCAACCTGAAGGCAAAAGCCATAAGAGACTTGGTCCGAGTGGTAAAGGCCAAAAGAAGGTCTTCCATCCGTCTATGTATGAGATTGATGGAAAAGATGGTAGCCTCCTTCAAGGCTGTCCCTTACGCCCAGTTTCACTCAAAACCATTACAGGGCGGAATTCTGTCAGCTTGGAACAAAAATGTTCAGGCCCGGGATCTTCCTATGATCTTATCTTTAGGGGTTCGCCAGAGCCTCAATTGGTGGTTGCTCCCCCAAAATCTGTCAGAACGAAAATCCTTCACTCCAGTTACCTGGAAAGTGGTGACCACAGACACCAGCCTTCTGGTATGGGGGGCAGTGCTGGAAGAAGAATCTGCCCTGGGGAAGTGGTCCGGGCCCAAAAGGTCCTACCCATCAACATTCTGGAGATTCGGGCAATTAATTTGGCCCTCAAAGTTTGATCTTTTTTAGACTGCAAGCCTGGCTTGTTCGGGTTCAGTCCGACAATGCTATGGCCGTAGCCTATATCAATCACCAAGGAGGCAACAGAAGTCTGGATGCCCAAAAAGAAGTGAATCACTCAACAAAGAGGAGTAGGGGTACCAGATGTCTCCATTTATCATAAAGCAACTATTCTAACACGTATTACTGACTGGTTCCACCATTCCTCATCCAAGTTATGGGTACAACCGGAAGGTCATATAAATTCTATAGATCTTTGTGCCCTCCCTTGGACCTCGCCTAATTTACGAAAGGGCCTCTCAATTCCAGCAGATCTCACTAGGCAAACATTACATATATGGGATCGTATGATACCCATTTATAAGATATCAAAACAATTGAGCCCCATGACTCCTTTCTTTGGAACGCCAGACTACGTTCGGCCCCTGGTACAAACAGGAGCAAGAATTGCTCAAGTCCTCCAGTCAGATTCCTTTTTAATGGTAGACTCCTCATCTACAATGATCAATCATAACCCTGCGCAGTGGCTACAGAAACATCAAGCTTTATGCTATATACGATCGATCCAATCAAAACAAGATATCTGTGCTAAACCAACTGCATTTGAATCCCTGCTCTTGCAAGAAGAACCAATATCACCCAATCTCTGTATTATACTCTATTCTTTTACTATCAATCCATCCAGATCTCCCCCCGTATACACGAAAATGGGAAAAAGACCTACAAGAGACTGTAACTTTATTGGATTGGCAAAAAAGCTTTACTTTGACCCATAAAATGTCAATAGCTACAAGAACGCAGGAGAAGGCATACAAACTGATGAGCAGATGGTACAGGTGTCCCTCTACCATCCATCAAATGCACCAGGATATACCTGATATCTGCTGGCACTGTCATGAGTCAAAGGGAAATATGTTCCATATCTGGTGGGAGTGTCCCCCGGTGCAGGGCCGTCTTATATGGTTTGGGCCCTGGGCAAACATTTTTTTTGGGCCCCCCCCTCCAGCTTATTTTGGGCCTGGCTGGTTCAAATGTATGTGTTTTGGCGGCCCTCATTTGTGCAGGCACAGCAGCCCATTGATTTGAATTGGCTGCCATGCCTTTGTTTCCTGCAGAAAAAAGGTTCATTCAGCATTTTAAAAATCAGCTACCTTGAAATCCATTCTACTTTTGCACCATGCTACTTACCTGCAGTTCTTGCACACACAAACGCACTGTGTTTTTAAAAGCGTGACCTAAACGTCTAAAAATGCAGCAAGTTTGACAGTGCGGGAACTGCAGATAAGTCACAGCAGACAGCAGAATGGACAAACAGTGCTGTATTTCAGTGCTTGATGGGCATAGGTGTGCCGTGTGTGCAGCCAATTACATGAGGCATGCGCTTTTCTTTGCAGGAAATGCAGGCATGGCGGACCATTCAAATGTGGGCCGCCAAAACACATACATGTGAACCAGTCAGGCCCAAAATAAGCCCATCAAGCAGTTAAATACAGACAGTAATGCCATGTGCTCTGAGGCCTCACTCAGCCTGGACTGCAGGGCTGCTCTGTGACTTAAAGAGTTCCTCTATTTTACACATGGCATGGCATGGGGTCCCATGGTGCTAAAGCAGAATGGACAAACGGTGCTGTGACCCCATGCCATGCCATGTGTAAAATACAGGATTTTTTTTAAAACACTGACCAGACCTGCAGTGAATCATCAAATATTATAAAGACTTTGGGCACACTCTACAGAAAACTTGTATTTACAATATAGCAAACAGTGACATACCTTGAGGAGCAGGACATGAAGAAGCCAGCCTCGGGAAGAGCAAACTGGGGATGTTATAAAATCACATTCTAATTCACTTTTATATACAAGCAGCACCCAGTGGCAGGAAGGGAGAAGTGCACGTCTAAAGGGAAGCCAGGGGTGCTGTACATTTTAAAACACTGGGAAGGGAAGCAGTACTGTCATCTGGCTGCGTGCCGCTGATGATTTTCAGCCTGATTTGTGGGCAGCACAGGGGCTTAACGGGCGGCAGGGCCACCATCAGGAATCATGGGGCCCCTTACACAGCTTCAGGCATGGGCCCCCTGGAGCAGAGAACGGGGGGGTGCTGCCCCCTTAAATTGAGAAGCTGCCGCGAATTTAGAAGCAGGAGGCCCTTTACAAAAAAAAGATTTAATAGAGAAAAATATATATTAAAAAAGGGGTGTAGCCATCCGGGGCCCTGGGGACCTCTGGGCCCTTTAATAAAAAGAAAAAAAGAAATAAAAAATATATTATTTTTTTTTTAAAAAGGGGGTTGCCATCTGGGGACCTCTGGACCCTTTAATATATATTTTTTTTTAATAAAAATAAATTACAAAAACAGGGGGGTAGCCATCCGGGACCTCTGGACCCTTTAATAAAAAATAAAATAAAAAAGATATATTAAAAATAAATATTTATAAAAAAAAAAGTAGGGTTGCCATCCAGGGGACCTCTGAGCCCTTTAATTATATATATATATATATATATATATATATATATATATATATATATATATATATATATATATATATATATATATATATATATATATATATATATTTTTTTTTTTTTTATTAAATAAAAAGAAAAAAAAAGAAATAAAATATAAAAAAAAATTATAAAAAAAAGGGGGGTTGCCATCCAGAGCCCTGGGGAACTCTGGGTCCTTTCATAATAATAACATTATTAGTTTTTTTTTTATAAAACAAGTTTTTTTATAAAAAAAAGGGGGGTTGTCATCTGGGGCCCTGGGGAACTACGGGCCCCTGGGGACCTCCAGACCTCTAAAAAAAATTGTCCCTTTAATAAAAAATAAAATAAAAATATATAAAATAAATATATTTTTGTATTTAAAAATAAATAAAAAAAAGAGGGGTTGCCATCTTGGGCCCTGGGGGCCTCCGGACCCCTATGGTAGAGACGGCCCTGCCCCGGTGAGAGGGTTTTGGAAACATATCTTTGACTTATATGGAAAACTAGTGGATATAACTATCCACGCATCACCCAGAGTGGCTCTCCTAACCATGATTCCAGGATCTTTAAAGAAAGCAAAGGAGGATGTGCTTAGACACTTCCTTGCTCCTGCTAGAGCAGTTATCCCACGACACTTGAAATCAATGACAGTACCTTCCCTGGGGGAATGGGCAATTGAAATGGACTTTACTAGAGATTTAGAAGGTCTGTTGGCACGGGAACTGGGAAGAGAAGAACAGTTCTCCCGAATTTGGTGAGTTTGGTCCAAGTTTAGACAGTCGGCTGAGTTTCTAATATGGGTTAAAAGGAACTCTACCATGGTTTAGCTACGTTGGAGTGATTGTAATTATTATAATCATTAATGTTTTCGCAATTTTTTTCCCCTTCCCTTTTTTGGAGTTTTTTTTTTTTTTTGTCTCCTCTCTCTTCCTTTTGTATCTTTTCTTTCTCTTCTTATGTTGGTATGAAGAAGATATGCATAGAAGATATGTAAGAATTTATATTGTATTCTACTAGTATATGTAGATGGTTTCCAATTATATATATCTGATGTGCATTAGGTAATAATAAAATAATATCGTAAACAAGAGGTGAATCACATCTTGACCTGGGCAGAAAGGCATATTCCTCACCTATCTGCGGTCTTCATTCCAGGGGTAGAAAATTGGCAGGCGGATTTTTTAAGCCACCAGCAACTGAGTGCAAGAGAATGGTCTCTACACCCCGACATGTTTCAATTTATATGTCAGAAATGAGGAACACCAGATGTGGACCTGTTGGCTTCCAGGTTCAATGCAAAACTGGACAGCTTTGTGTCAAGAACAAGAGATCCCTATGCTCAAGGCTCAGGTGCCCTGACAATCTCATGGGATCGGTATTCCCTGATTTATGCATTCCCTCCAGTACCGCTCCTTCCACGATTCCTTCAGAGAGTCAAGAAGGAAAGGAAGTTAGTCATTTTGTTCACCCCCGCTTGGCCCAGGAGACCCTGGTACGCAGAAGTTGTAAGGATGGCAGTAGGAAGACCTTGGGTTCTTCCATTACAGGGTCCAATATTCCATCCTGCCTTACAAAGTCTAAATTCGACGGTTTGGCTGTTGAGACCCACATTCTGAGGAAAAGTGGGCTCTCAGGGCCATTCCTATGCACTCTGGTTAATGCTAGGAAGTTGGCCTACAGGCTCATCTACTACAGAATCTGGAAGGCATATGTTTCCTGGTGTGAACTCAGAAGATGGCATCCTAGGAAGTATGCCATTAATACGATTCTTGCCCTTCCTCAGTTGGGCTTAAATATGAAGTTGGCTTTAAGCACTATCAAGGGCCAAATCTCTGCTTTGTCTGTATTTTTTTAAAACCCGCTTGCCTCTCATTCCCTGGTCAGGGCCTTTGTTCAGGGTGCACTGAGGTTGAATTTGCCGATTAATCCCATGGGATTTGAATTTGGTGTTGTCTGTTTTACAGAAGCTACCTTTTGAACCTTTACACCAGGTTTCTGTAAGTCTGTTGACACAGAAACAGGTTTTCTTGTAGCCATATCCTTGGCTAAGAGGGTGTCGGAATTGGCGGCTCTTTCGTCTAAAGAACCGTATATGATTATTCATGAAGACAGGGTGGTACTGCGGCCTCACCAGAATTTCTTACATAAGGTGGTTTCAGGTTTTCATCTGAACCAAGATATAGTCCTACCGTCTTTCTTTCCAGATCCACAGTCTGCGGAGGAAGAGTCTACACTCTCTAGATGTTGTACGAGGGGTAAAGGTTTATCTGCAAGCTACGGCTCAGATAAGTAAGACTGATTGTCTATTCATTCTGCCGCAAGGCCAAATAAAGGGCCAGGCAGCGTCAAAATCCACTATTGCAAGGTGGATTCGACAAGTTATTATTCAGGCCTATGGTTTAGAAAAGAAGATCCTTCCTTTTCAGGTGAAAGCACACTTCATGGGCAGTGCATCACCAGGCCTCCATGGCTGAGATCTGTAAGACTGCTACTTGGTCTTCAGTTCATACATTTACTAAATTCTACCAGGTAGATGTGAGAGGTTACGAGGATGCCACCTTCGGGCGTAGTGTGCTGCAGGAAGCAGTATAGATCCTCTGGCTCGATGGCGGTCTTATTCTGATCTGTGTCTCCTTCCCCTTAAATTTTAGCATTGCCATGGGACATCCCATTAAGTAATTAAGGCTCTGTGTCCCGTGATGTATGATCAAGAAAATAGGATTTTTTAATACAGCTTACCTGTAAAATCCTTTTCTTGGGAATACATCACAGGACACAGAGCTCCCACCCCTCTTCGGAGTTAACGTGAAACACTTATTGCTAGGGAGCTGTGGTGGCTCAACGTGATTGGCACTGCGCTGACAAGCCGTTCACCTCTGCAGCCGGCAGTCTGCATGTCTCGGCTACATGTGAATTGAGTTTGGTGGTCTCAGCCGGCTCCCGGTGGGTGTGCTATGCAAGGTACGCCTGTGCCTAGTACGCCCCCCCCCCACAAAAACCACCACACTTGGACGCACACGAAATTGGTTTAACACACACGCACTTTGGCCATGCGGTCTCCTAAAATAAAGAGAGGCGAAGGACCTACGGGGCTGGCTGGGTGGGCTAGGCCCCCTCACTCCCTCAGTTGGGCTCCCAAGAGGAGCAGGTAGGGCGGGGTGAGTGGGAGGCCCCCCCTCACACCCGCCATTGCCACCAGGGGCATGGAGAAGGATGGCGATTGCCTCCAGGGGGAGGGTCTGCCTACTCCCAACTAGTATGTGTCTGAACAGTGGACAGCCACTCAAGGGAAATAAATGGGGATTTCCATGAATGTGCAGAAGCTTCTTGGTGGATTTTGCAGTAAGTGACAGATCTCGAAGGAGCATTGACAGGTGAGCATAAGGGTTCATTCATTTTTGCATTCATTTTCAATGGCACCCCAATCCACCTATGTTGTAGCGCACTGCAACACCTAGCAACACACCATGATGAGGTGCAGTGTGCTGCTTTACAAAGGTAACACAGTAAGTACTGTTGTATTGTGTAAGGTAGCCTGTTCAAATAAGTAGGCTGCTATACAAACCTCACATTATGATCCTTTGACACAGCTGTTGTTGGCCCACTTACTGAAAATAAGGACTGTCTGTACAAATCGAGGATAGTTGGTAAGTATTAATGAGCTGCCAAGCATCAATGCACAAACCTGAATACGCAATGATCCTACCAGGGACTAATTGTACTTGGAGTTGGCCTTGCAAACCAAAGGCAACTGTTTAGCTATTTAGCAGTTCTTTACAATAACCCCTGTTTTGTAATTGGTGTGGAACCATATTGTCATAGTAGTGTCTCCACACAAGGGGAAGCGGGATATTGCCCCTGGGGGGCCTTGTGTTCATAATATCTGTGGCTAAGACAAGCTCAGTAGCCGTGGGTCTGGCCAGGAACGTATTAAAGAGTGGACATTCTCCTCTGGTACACAACGCAGCCATTCCCCGCTTCCTTTGTGCAGCTCTGAAAGACGGGTAGGGGCACTGGAATTTCGCAGGGGGTAATTTGGCTAAGATAGGGAGATAATCTGACTGCTTCTGTGGTCTTCTGTACCAGGGGATAAGCATGACGTGACAGCAAAAAATTTGCTGCATAACCTCATGGGGAAGACATCTGCATGGGTCAGGAAATGGGCATGTCTCAATATTTAGTAAATTACCACCTACGCTGGGTAGGGTTCAGCAAATCTATAAAAATAAATAAATACATTTTTCTGCTAACTCTATTAAAGTCAATGGGAGGTGAATATTAATGAAGAATTTTAGTTTACAAGTAAATTGAAAACCAGTTTGTTTAGTAGATGCAAGAGGTTCTCATATATATTTAGTAAATGCCGGGAGTGAAAAGAAATAGATGCATTGCTTCTCCTACTACAATACTTAGATTTTTCCTTAAAAAATATTTTCATATGTGAAGCTGGGGTACCCCATAAGTTCATTCAGTCAGGGTTGTTTTGATGTTTTAACTGGTTTTACTGACAATAATGGAATTTTTGTATTTACCATTAAAGGGTTAATAAAGGAAAAAACTTTTTTTCTTTAAAATAACAAACATGCCATACTTACCTTCACTGTGCAGTTCGTTTTGCACAGAGTGGCCCCGATCCACGTCTTCTGGGGTCCCTCGGCGGCTGTCTCTGGTCCTCCCCGCAAGAACCTACCATATTCACTCAATGAGTCCTAGCCGCTCACTGTATCACTCTGCCCCACCCCGTCCCTCAGTGCGCCGCGTCACTGGATGTGATTGACAGCAGTGCCAGCCAATGGCTGCGCTGCTCTCAATCCATCCGCTCTAGCCATCCACTCTAGCCCGGGGGCCGGGGGGGGGGGGGCGGCATCATCAGATGTTTTTTCACCTTAATGCATAGATTGCACTAAGGTGAAAAATAAAATTCCTTTACAACTCCTTTAACCACTTAAGGACCGCCTACTGCACATTTACGTCGGCAGAATGGCACGGCTGGGCACATCAACGTATATATACGTTGATTTTAGTACCCAGCCGTGGACCGGGACCGCGGGATTCGCGGACCCGATCGCCGCTGCAGTCGGGCGATCCGTCCCTGGAGCTCTCCCCGTGCTTCATCCCTGTAATAGGGGGACGCGATCGATGACGTCACACCTACAGCCACACCCCCCTACAGTTGTAAACACACACATAGGTCACACATCCCCTACAGCGCCACCTGTGGTTAACTCCCAAACTGCAACTGTCATTTCCACAGTAAACAATGCAATTTAAATGCATTTTTTTCTGTGAAAATGACAATTGTCCCAAAAATGTGTCAAAATTGTTCGAAGTGTCCGCCATAATGTCGCAGTCACGAAAAAAATCGCTGATCGCCGCTATTAGTAGTAAAAAAAAAATAATTAATAAAAATGCAATAAAACTATCCCTTATTTTGTAAACGCTATAAATTTTGCGAAAACCAACCGATAAACGCTTTTTGCGATTTTTTTTACCAAAAATACGTAGAAGAATACGTATCGGCCTAAACTGAGGAAAACATTTTTTTTTTATATATTTTTGGGGGATATTTATTATAGCAAAAAGTAAAAAATATTGAATTTTTTTTAAAATTGTCGCTCTATTTTTGTTTATAGCGCAAAAAATAAAAACCGCAGAGGTGATCAAATACCACCAAAAGAAAGCTCTATTTGTGGGGAAAAAAGGACGCCAATTTTGTTTGGGAGCCACATCGCACGCGCAATTGTCAGTTAAAACGACGCAGTGCCGAATCGCAAAAAGGGGCAAGGTCATTTACCTGCATTTTGGTCCGGGTCTTAAGTGGTTAATAAAGGGACACAATTTTTCATAGTAATAAGTACGTTTTCTCCTTCACTAATGGGCACTGATGGTACTGCACTGATAAGGTGGCACTGATGGGCCCCGATGAGGTGGCACTGATGTGGTGGCATTGATGATGGGCCCCAATATGCGGCAATGATGGGCACTGATAGATGGCACGGATGGGCGCGGATAGGCGGCACGGATGGGCAGGGATAGGCAGCATGGATGGGCAGGGATAGGCGGCGCAGATAGGCGGCACGTATGGGCACTGATAGGCGACATGGATGGGCATAGATGGGCATTAACGTATGTGTTGTACTAATGGATGCCAATCAGTGCCAAACAATGCCTGCCAATCATTGATCCTATTGTGGGCACTAATTGGCATCCATTGCAGGCACTGATTGGCATCCATTATGTGTCATCCCTGGTGGTCTAGGGTGGCATACCTTTGTTTTACATCCCTGGTGGTCTTGTGGAATCCCTGGTGGTCCAGTGGGCATCCTCGGGGGGGGGGGGGGGGGGCTGTGCTGATAATCGATAAGCACAAACCCCCCCTGTCAGAGGAGCAGCCGATCGGCTCTCCTCTACTCGAGTCTGACAGACACGAGTGAGGAAAAGCCGATTACCGGCTTTTCCTGTTTACATTGTGATCAGCCGTGATTGGACACGGCTGATCACGTGGTAAAGTGTCACTGTGAGAGACACTTTACCTAGACTGACTGACACCCTGCAACAACGATCGCCGCGATGCGCGCCCCCGGGGGCGTGCAGTGGCTCAATATCTTGAGGACGTCATATGACGTCCAGTCAGGATAGTGAAACCACTTTGCCGCCGTCAATCGGTCATTGGCGGGCGGCAAGTGGTTAATTTGACAGGCCAAATTCGATCATGAGGTCCTGAAAGCTTTTGAGAGAGCAATCCATATCAAGTTCTTTGATAGTAGAAATGTCTTTAGATTGCCAGGATGAGATGGAGAAATCTGCAATAAGGGATTCCAGTATCTGAAGTGGTATAGAGATATGATACAAATGGAGGTTGGGTTTAAAATCCTCCATACAATGAGGGACACTTGCACTGTAAGGCCCCATACACACGAGCAGACAGATTTGTTCAAATCAGTCGGGCCGACCAATTTGAACAAATCTGTCTGCTGGGGACATATTGGTTTGATCGTGTACACACGATCAAACCAAAATCCCCGCCGCCAGACGGCGCGGTGACGTTGACGGCGCCACGTCACCGCACCAGGAAGTAAAACACTTCCGCGCATGCGTCGAAACCATTCGGCGCGTGTGCGAGAAGACATGTCTGCTGGTTAGCGTACTAACCAGCAGACATGTCGGGCGGACGGGTTCCCAGCCGACAGATTGGTAAGATTGGTAAGCGGGTGGCCAAATCCGTCTGTTTGCCCGTACACACGATCGAATCTGTCTGCTGAAACGGTCTAGCAGACCGTTTCCAGCAGACAGATTTGATCGTGTGTACGAGGCCTTAGAGGAAAAGGCTTTAAAGGGGTTGTAAAGCTTCCTTTGCATTAAGGTGAAAAAACACCCTGCACTCTCTGGCCCCCTCAAGCCCCCGTTTTACTTACCTGAGCCCCGAATCTCCACGTTGCTTTGCCCCAGCTTTTGTGGGCTCTTCATTGGATGATTGAAAGCAGCGCAGCCATTGGCTCCCGCTGCTGTCAATCAAATCAATGACGCAAGCTAACCCCCTTGGGAGAAAGCTTCCCAGAGGGGGGTTAACTCTTGTGGGGAGGAGCTGAGACAGCCACCGAGGGACCCCAGAAGACGAGGATTGGGGCCACTCTGTGCAAAACGAACTGCACAGTGGAGGCAAGTATGGTATGTTTGTTATTATTTTTTTTTTTTATTAAACCTTTACAACCCCTTTAATGTATAAGGTTTCCAATAACCATAGGAGGCAATTAAAAAGTTTGTGTGCGGGCACTAGAGACTGTTCAATGTTCAGCCACAAAATATGAGGTAAAGGTTTCATCCAATGTTTGATTTGAACAAGTCTAGTCAATATAAAGACCAATGCAGCCTGTCCCTCCATATTTCCTATGTTTAATGAGTTGTATCTTTACCGTTCTTTGATGAACACAGGAATTTATAAACTGTAGGGACGTACAAAACCAGTCCAACAGAGGGTTGGGCAACATCAACAAAACACTAACAGACCCACAAAAAAAGAACATAACTGGGGTCTACCTGCCACTCAAAGCTGGCATCTGACGAGGCCTGAACATCCCAACAGGCAAAGCCTGGAAAACACATGAACAGAAAGCCCGGTGGCAGCTCAAGAAGCACTTGCAGATTGAGTAGAGTACAGAAAAAGGTGGTAAAACTCAGCTATTTTTACCGCCGACGCTATGGGCTTTTAACCCCCCCTAGAGGCTGAGAAAGTGTTAAAACCGCCCGCAATGCGCTGCTGAAGCAGTATAACTGCACTGTCCCATTGAGTTCAATAAGCAGCAGCAGTGGAGGAGCAGTAAACACGCCATTCCAAAGATGCGGCTAGCAGGACTTTTTTTTATCGTCTTGCTGGCACAACGCTCTAGTGTGAAAGCCCTCAGGCTTTCACACTGGAGACAATAGATCTGCTGTTTGAGGGCGGATTGCAGGTGCTACTTTTAACGCTATAGTGCCTGCAATATGCCCTCAGTGTGAAAGGGGTCTATTTGGTTTTTTTTCAACTACAGGTGACTGTGTTGATAGGGGAATCCCTGAGGCTGCGCTATTTGACATTCGGAAGTCCTGCTGTCAGAATACAATGATCACTAGATCGACTTCAGTACAACCAGTATATCCCCCAATAAAATGCAGCCTTACCAGTGCCATTTAAATGCAGCCTATCAGTGTCCATCTGTGCCACATCATCAGTGCCTACCAGTGCAGCCCATCAATGTCCATTTGTACCACCTCATCAGTGCCCATCAGTGCAGCCTATCAGTGTCTATCGGATAGGTGTGCGCAGCCCATTGTATTAGGGTGTGCACCCCAAAGCTCAAATACATGCCCCTTTCTCTGCAGCCTCAGCTGCACTGCACAGGGAATGAATGGGAGGAGCTTCCTGTTCATTCACAAATTGAAGCATAGTAATCACAGTTTAATGTGCTTCAGCTATGAATGAACACAGAGAGCGAGTGTGCTCACTATGTTCATTTAGAAAAGGAAGGGGCCAGTAAATAACATATTGACTAGCCCATGGGTGCTCAACCTGTTGCCAAACTACAAGTCCCATCATGCCTCTGCCTTTGGGAGTCATGCTTGTAACTGACCACAGCTTGCAATGTCTCATTGGACTTGGAGTTCCGCAACAGCTGGGGGGGGGGGGGCACAAGTTGAACACCAGAACAGGAATAGAGTGAACATTTTTGAATAGGGACACTAATTCTGGTGACACTCCAGGATTTCCTCACTTCCTGTTTTGGCTATGGGACAGGAAATAAATAGAAATCTTCCAAATTGGACACAGATAGGGGAAAAAACACTGAAATTAGTTATAAGCCTCTCTTAGTAAAATGAAAATAAAGCTTTGTCTATAGTTCTGCTTTAAATACACGAAAAACCTCTGCAGATCACACCACATTTATGTATCATTACTAATGGAATTCAGCCACCGGCGGCTGTAGCCAGCAGAGGGCGCTGTGAGCACATGGCTGTAGGACTCTATGGTTATCGGTAGGAGTGCAAGACTTGTAATAGTTGCAGCAAGTGGTGGTGTGCGATAGTGCGGGTGTTATTGAGGTGAGTGATCGGTGTATGTAAGATGTTGTTATTCACCCAGCGAGACAACAAGGTGTGTGATGTTATGTCATGCTGGGTCCGGGGTCTGTGTGTACCGCTGTCTGCCATAGGAGGCGCGGAGAGACCGATTGTAGGACTGTTCTCTTCCCGGGTGTCCCACCGGCCTCACACCCTGATCACATGTCTGTACTCTCCCCTCCCCCATAGGAGATGGACTCTTCACGCACGTGTTTCAGCTCGGAGTCTGACTTCTGCTCGGATTGCGGCTCAGTGCTGCCCCCTCCTGGTATTGCGGACACAGTCACCTGCCCACGCTGTTCCCACCGCACACAAGTGACAGGTAAGGAGACTAAGCTGGACTCGTCTCTCTTCTGGACTCCTCTGCCTTTCTCGCTCGCCTCCTGCCTCCCTCGCTCGCCTCCTGCCTCCCTCCCTCGCTCGCCTCCTGCCTCCCTCGCTCGCCTCCTGTCTCCCTCGCTCGTCTCCTGCCTCCCTCGCTCGCCTCCTGCCTCGCTCGCCTCCTGCCTCCCTCGCTCGCCTCCTGCCTCCCTCGCTCGTCTCCTGCCTCCCTCGCTCGTCTCCTGCCTCCCTCGCTCGCCTCCTGCCTCGCTCGCCTCCTGCCTCCCTCGCTCGCCTCCTGCCTCGCTCGCTCGCCTCCTGCCTCGCTCGCTCGCCTCCTGCCTCGCTCGCTCGCCTCCTGCCTCCTCGCTCGCTCGCCTCTCGCTCGCCTCCCTCGCTCGTCTCCTGCCTCCCTCGCTCGCCTCCTGCCTCGCTCGCCTCCTGCCTCCCTCGCTCGCCTCCTGCCTCCCTCGCTCGCTGCCTCCCTCGCTCGCCTCCTGCCTCCCTCGCTCGCCTCCTCCCTCGCTCGTCTCCTGCCTCCCTCGCTCGCCTCCTGCCTCGCTCGCCTTCTGCCTCCCTCGCTCGCCTCCTGCCTCCCTCGCTCGCCTCCTGCCTCCCTCGCTCGCCTCCTGCCTCCCTCGCTCGCCTCCTGCCTTCCTCGCTCGCCTCCTGCCTTCCTCGCTCGCCTCCTGCCTTCCTCGCTCGTCTCCTGCCTTCCTCGCTCCCTCGCTCGTCTCCTGCCTTCCTCGCTCCCTCGCTCGCCTCCTGCCTTCCTCGCTCGCCTCCTGCCTCCCTCGCTCGCTGCCTCCCTCGCTCGCCTCCTGCCTCCCTCGCTCGCCTTCTGCCTCCCTCGCTCGCCTCCTGCCTCCCTCGCTCGTCTCCTGCCTTCCTCGCTCCCTCGCTCGTCTCCTGCCTTCCTCGCTCCCTCGCTCGTCTCCTGCCTTCCTCGCTCGCCTCCTGCCTTCCTCGCTCGCCTCCTGCCTTCCTCGCTCGCCTCCTGCCTTCCTCACCTGCAAAAACATATTTCAGTACGCCCCCTCCCCCTACCACCAATTTAACACATGACATAGAATCGGTATACAAAGATATACTTCTCCTGAGAGATATTAAAGGAACACTCTAACCACCATGATCACTTATAGTGATTAGAAGTATTCGTGGTGGTGGGAGTCAGTATGTGCAGTGTTTCTGCTTGAAACTGGTAGGGGGGGGGGGGCTGAGAGACAAGGTGGTGGACAGAGAGGGGGGCTGAGAGAGAGGAGGCTCCACCCGTCTCCCTTCCTCGCTTGTCCCGGCATTCCCAACCTGCAAAAACGAATTTCAGGGAGGTGGCGCAGCATGCCCCCGCCCCCCTCCCCCCCACCAATTTGAGAGAGGGGAGGCTCGGAAGGGGGGGCTGACAGAGAGCAGACTCAGAGAGAAGTTGGGCTTAAAAAGAGGGGGTGACTGAGAGAGAGAGGTCTGACAGAGGGGGGGGGGGGGCTGAGAAAGAGGGGTCTGACAGAGAGAGATATAGAGAGGGGGGGGGTCTGACAGAGAGAGAGAGGGGGGGGGTCTGACAGAGAGAGAGAGAGGGGGGGTCTGACAGAGAGAGAGAGGGGGGGGGGGTCTGACAGAGAGGGGGGGGGTCTGACAGAGAGAGAGAGGGGGGGGGGGGGTCTGACAGAGAGAGAGAGAGAGGGGGGGGTCTGACAGAGAGAGAGGGGGGGGGTCTGACAGAGGGAGACCCCTAACCCAGTCCTTATTCACAGTCTCTCCTCAGCAGTTGGGCACTTCAGAACTGACAGGCTGACACATAGCAGGTGGGCTGGGCGGGAACTCGTGTCGTGACACTGGAGAGTGAAGAAGAGCACACTAGTCCTGACTCCCTGTTGTATGCCGCTGGGTACCGGAGAATGAGGAGGTGCTGACTGCCGAGGTGGATGGAGACAGCAGTGCAGCACTAGGCGCAGGCCTCTCTCCCGGTCTCACTGACAGTCTGTGACATCACTGTTTGCTAGACGCCAGGGTGGTTGCACTGTTTGTGCCCGCTTTTTTGTTCTGGGACACTGTGTTGTCCCAGGACAGGCTTGTCTATTGCAGGACAGTCCTGATCTATCCGGAGAATTGGGCACCCTACGCGCATCCACCCAGGATCGCTCATGCAGCTGGGATATTGCACGGCACTTGCGGGTGTCGGGAGCCACAGGCGGAATGGGATGACTTGGGATGTCTGCTCATCTCTCCTTCACTCATCTTCCTTTCCACCCAAAGTCCACCTGAAACAGGAATCGCGAGCCTTCAGTTCCATATCGGCAGCGATCATTGTATCCTGACAGCTGGGAAAACTGCTGTCAGAGCACAGTAACGCAATGGGTAGGGTTGTCACCTCATCCTTTTAAACCTGAACACGTATTAATTACACAGGTTCTGTGGTTGATTAAGGTGTAAAAGCCCCCACTCGGCCATGATTCTGCTATAGGCTGCGTGTCCTATATAATGGGCCCTTCGCGCATTCCAATCCGTGGTGAAGTGTGTTCCTCGGATACGCCACATTGCCAATCTCGATAAAGAGCCTGTGACGTAGGCTCCTTTTCATGTAATCAGCTGTGTCCAATCACAGCTGATCATAGTGTAAATAGCAAATGCTGGTTATGCGCTTTCCTCTCCTCACACTAACGTGAGGAGAGAAAAGCCGATAAGTGGGTTTCCTCACAGGGAGGACCATTCCCATTGCTGATTCCTATCAGTGCAGCCTCATCAGCATTTTTCGGTCTTTATTTATTTGTTAACAAAAAATAAAAATAAAACGGTGGTCATTAAATACCACCAAAAAAAAGCTGTATCTGTCTACAAAAAAAGGATAACATTTTATCTGGGTACAGCGTTGCATGACCACACAATTGTCCCTGAAAGTGCGACAGCGCTCAAAGCTGAAAATTTAGGTGGGCAAGAAGGGAGTAAAAGTGCCCAGTATTGAAGGGGTTAAAGTGGAGTTCCACCATTTTTTTTAAAAGTCGGCTACAAAAAGTGTAGCTGCTGACTTTTAATAAACAGACACTCACCTGTCCAGCGTTGCAGCCCCCCAATGCCTCGCATCTCTCCTTCTCCTCTCTGGGGCTCCAGCTGTGAAAGGTTGCGTCTTCACAGCCGAGCGGGGGGGCGGCTGTGCCTTCTCAGTGGAGTCGCCTAGGTGGCGAGAGCGGAAGAGGGAGCTGGATCCCTGTCAAAACAAGGTACAACCCCCCCCCCCCCCCCAAAAAAAAAAATATATGCTAAATGTAATTACACTTGGTGCCCACGCTGTAGCCGAAAGATGGCTACAGCGTGGGCTTAGATTGCTGGGAGGGCATCCATGGACATTATCCTGCCCGCACCTGACCCTTTACCACATGAT
Organism: Rana kukunoris; assembly: GCA_029574335.1. NCBI lineage: Eukaryota > Metazoa > Chordata > Amphibia > Anura > Ranidae > Rana > Rana kukunoris. Next base: position 116,402,857 of record CM056051.1, on the reverse strand, counting down.
CAGCTTTCAGCCAATGACAGCTGATCAAATGATGTAAACCGGAGCCAGTAATTGGCTTTTCTTTTTAAGGAGAAATGGACATCAGTCCCACACAGTAAACGCCAGTACCACCTCTCAGTGCCCATCAGTGCAGCCTATCCTTGCTGTCTCATCAGCACACATTAAGGAAGGAGAAAAATTACCTGTTTGCAACATTCTATAACAAACTATGAAAACTGTTTTTTTATTTTTTCACAATTTTCGTTATTTTTTATTTTTTTTTGTTTAGCAAAAAATAAAAAAACACCAAAAGAAAGCTGTATTCGTGTGACAAAAAAACATATAAAAATTTAATATGGGTGCAGTGTTGCATGAACGCGCAATTGTCATTCAAAGAGTAACAGCGCTGAAAGCTAAAAATCGGCCTGGGCAGGAGGGAGGTAAATGTACCCAGTAAGCAAATGATTAAACTCACTGCCTTATCTGCATTATTAAATTGGCCTCGGCACCTGTGTAAATCATGTGTTCAGGTTTAAAAGGACGAGGTGGCAACCCTATCAGTGGGAGGGATTCCTCCATCAACCATGTCTGTGTTGATGGGGGAATCGAGTAATTTCCTTTCTTTCAACCCCTGGCTAAAGGAAAGAAAATTGCATATTGTATGGCCTACCTAGCCTTGGATACTGTATGCAGGATAAACATACTTGAAAGCCCAGTGAATCCTGCGTTGCCCTTTTCCTACCCACCACATGACCCATCGTGCACCACAATCTCGATTTGGGGACCTGGCTGTGTCTTGCTTGTCTGCCCATCCAGCTCCTGATGCCGCTCCTTTGATCCCACACATGTACAGTCTGCCACAGGTCCTATATGGGCCTAAATGGTTAAAAAAACACTATGATTAAAGTAAAACTTTAGGCAAAACGTTTTCTTTGTTTTATTTTGGATGGCGTAAGGGAGGGTTATAGCCTCTGTCAGATTGATATTCGATGACCAAAGAGGAAGTGAGTGAAAATTCCTGCAAATTATTGGAATTCTTTGGAATATTTCCCCTCTTGCTGTTCTGGGGACAACCCGAACTTTGGGGTTTTCTTTTACTTGAATTTTCAATGATAATGGAAAATAGGACAAATAGAGAGGATGAATCTTCTAAATGGGGACAGACAGCAATAAAGATCTGACAGCAGTTTTAATCCCTCTCTACTCTACCCAAAATGAGAAAGAAAAAAAGTTTTGCCTTTAGGGCAGCACGGTGGTGTAGTGGTTAGCACTTTAACCTAGCAGCAAAAGGGTTGCTGGTTCGAATCCTGACCATAACACCATCTGCTTGGAGTTTGCATGTTCTCCATGTGTCTGCGTGGGTTTCCTCTGGGTATTCCGGTTTTCTCCCACACTCTAAAGACATGCTGGTAGGTTAATTGGATCCTGGCCAAATTGGCCCAGTGTGTGTGTATATATATAATTACGACTGTGTGTCCCAAGCGTGTCAAGATCCTAGGGGGTAAATGACTGCACCAGCCAGGAAGACACTGGCTGCAAAAAGCGCCTAGAGGTGATTCAGTTCGCATTTGTAGCGCTATACGAGTCATTCATTCATTTAGTTTTACTAAAGTCCACAGCCTCCTGAGTTGTGTGGCGTATACAGTGGGGGAAAGTATTTGAGTCCCTGCAGATTTTGGAGGTTTTCCCACTTGGTAATAAATGAGGGGTCTATAATTATCGTAGGTGTATTTTTAAGAAAAAAAATCAGAAAAAAAACCCCACGATACAAATGTTAAATATTGAGCAGCAGTTAAAGTATTGGATCCCCAAGCAAAACATGTCTTTGTACTTGGTGGAGAAACCCTTGTTGGCAAGCACAGGGGTAAGACGTTTCTTGTAGTTGGTGACCAAGAGGGATTTTGGTCCACTCTTCCCTAAATTCTTAAGGTTTCTTGGCTGTCTCTTAGCAACTTGAAGTTTCAGCTCCCTCCATAATTTTTCTATAGGTTTAAGGTTCGGAGACTGGCTAGGCCACTCCGTGACCTTAATGTGCTTCTTCTTGAGCCACTTCTTTGTTGGTTGCCTTGGCAGTATGTTTTGGGTCTTTGTAATGCTGGAAGACCCATCCATGACCCTTCTTTAGTGTTCTGGCGGGGGAAAGAAGGTTCTCATCCAAGATTTTACAATACATGGCCCCGTCCATTGGCCCCTCAATGCGACAAAGTCAGCCTGTACCTTTAGCAGAGAAAAAGCCCCAAAGCATCATGTTTCCTCCTCCATGTTTGACTGTAGGGATGGTGGGTTTAGGGTCATAGTCAGCATTTTTTTTCCACCAAACACGGCGAGTCAAGTGAATGCCAAAGATCAATTTTGGTCTCATCTGACCACAGCACTTTCTCCGAATCTTTCTCTGACTCATTTAAATGTTCATTGGCATGACTGTACATGTGCTTTCTTGAGAAGGGGGGCTCGCCATGTTTGGAGGAAGAAAAATGCTGACTATGACCCTAAGAACGCCATCTCTACAGTCAAACATGGAGGTGGAAACATTATGTGGCTGTTTCTCTGCCGAAGGTACAGACCCACTTTGCCGCATTGAGGGGGAAATGGATATAATGTAAAATCTTGGATGAGAACCACTTTCCCTCAGCCAAAACACTGAAGATGGGTCATAGTTGGGTCTGTCAGCATGACTAAGACCCAAAACATACCAAGATTAGTTTTGGGTTGCTTTGCACTTTATTTTAATTTTTTTTATTATTGTGTTGTACAGTATTATTGACATCCGATATCTTGCACCATTGATTTGTATTATATTTAAAAAAAAGTATTGATTTCTTTATCGTACATCACGGGACACAGAGCGGCAATCCATTACTATGTGGGATATAGAGTCTACCTTCAGGTGTGGACACTGGTGTAATTAACTACACAGGAAGTTCCCTCCCTATATAACCCCTCCCATACTGGGAGCTCCTCAGTTTTTTCATCAGTGTCTAAGGTGTTGGTCACGAGTGAGCATGTGCTCTTAGGAGCTCCACTGGAGGGATCCATGCTGGATGTAAAAAACCTCCATAAATCCGGATCCGTCCAAGGTGCTTCATAGCCAAAGTGGACGGTACCCGGGCCTCGGTACGAAGAACGAGGTTTAGCCTATAATGCCTCTCTGCGGAGGGCTGGATCCTGGGTTCCAGAACTTTGTGCCTTCTAAGGACCAAATGTTTTTTCTGCTGCCAGGATGCTATATAGGTCCAGGGGAGTTGGTGTTCCTGCCATGGACCCCGGTCCCTGAAGGTCTAGGACAATACCCACGGTGAAGGGGGAAGATTGGGCCTCTTGCTTGGCAATACCCTGCAGCGTGGAGAAGGTAAGAGGAGGGCCTACGGGACTTGGTTCGACAGTAGGTCCTCCGTGGGGGACTTGGGTCTCGCCTATATTATGCTTCTATGCATGGGCAATGTAAACAATGTTAGACAGGATGGCTGCAGTACCTATATATCTCCCCTTGAAGGGGCCGGTACATAAAAAATAAATAAATAAATAAATAAAAAATATGCCCTTAATCCTATACAAAGGATTGTCTTCCGTGAGTAGTTGCAAGTCTTATCTGTGTTTCCACTACTATGGGCAGTAGAAGACATGCCTGATGTTTTTGCTTACCATGCTTTCCAGAAAACGGAAGCTTAAGTGTTAGCTGATCTATTGTGTCCCACTTCCTCCGCTTCAGACTCTACCATGTTGCACGTGCTCACCGGCTCAGTGCAGTCGCAGAGAAGGCTCTTCAAAGGGCCCGGACGTCAGAGCTCTGTAAATCTAGGGGGACACAAACGTAAGCACCTTGTGTGAGTTGGATACAGATTCATCTAAGACGCCTACTCGCATCTAGCTGTGCAGATTAGCAGGCATTGTGTCAGACTAAATTCAGCTATTTGATGCACCTGGGTTAAGTGCCTCTGCTTTAGCTTAGGACTTGGTCTCCCCATTGAATAAGGTCAGGGGTAGGAATATAAAGAGGGATCGCCACCTGAACCTGGTGGACCCTTATTCTCCTCTGAAGTGACTTAAACAGCTCATAGATTGAGCCATCAGACCTGTCAGGCAATGCAGCCTTCCCCCAACATTGCAATCACTCTGCATGTGTTTTGCAAGGAAAAAAAAAAAAAAAGGGGGTGTCCCCCCTTTTCCTGCTTTAATCCTGAAACAAAGGGATTAGAAAGCTTGGGGATAAAAGTTTCACTGTCAGAGGACAGGAGACAGGAGCTGCAGCCTAACAAGGAGAAGCTATCAAAAGCCCTACAGGTTCTGATTACACCTCTATCTTCTCCTTGGAGTGTAAAGAGAGGTTTTCCTATAGGTGGCTAGTAAGACCTCCATATAATCCTCAGCCTGGTGTCGGCTTCAGGCTAACCAAATGCATCGGAGGGATGCACAGTTGCGGGCACACATTGCTAATGTCTCTTAATTGAGGAAACACACATCTGCAGAGGATAATTTCCTCTTTACCAGTCCGCATGTTGCATAACATACATGAGTTTGGAATGCATGTGGGATAAAAACAAGTAACAGAGCAGATTCTATTGTGGATCGCATAAACATACATGTTTCTGTCTATATGGTGCTGCATGTTTCCACAAAAGAGGTCGCATAAAAGATGCTTGTAATGCTGAATCGCATAAAGACGTTTGTAGGCATAAAAATGCTGAATCACACATGATTACCTGATCACCCAAGTCCTTGTTTCCCCCAAGGATGTTTGGTTACACAGAAGAGGTTTGTTTCCACAGAAAGGCCTAAAATCGCATAAAGTTGCTTGGATGCAAAAAAGATGCTGGATCACACATGGTTAACTGATCATCAGCGTCCTGGATTACCCAAGGATGTTTGGTCACACAAATAGGCTTGTTTCCACAAAGGTACCTAAAGTCGCATAAAGATGTTTGTATGCATAAAAATGCTGAATCACACATGATTACCGGATCACCCAAGTCCTTGTTTCCCCCAAGGATGTTTGGTTACACAGAAGAGGTTTGTTTCCACAGAAAGGCCTAAAATCGCATAAAGTTGCTTGGATGCAAAAAAGATGCTGGATCACACATGGTTACCTGATCATCAGCGTCCTGGATTACCCAAGGATGTTTGGTCACACAAATAGGCTTGTTTCCACAAAAATACCTAAAGTCGCATAAAGATGCTTGTATGCATAAAAATGCTGAATCGCATAAAGGATGCTTGTATGCATAAAAAGGTTGAATCACACAGGATTACATGATCACCCAAGTCCTTGATTCCCCAAGGATATTTGGTCACGCAAAGAGGCTTGTTCCCACAGAAATGCCTAGAATCGCATAAAGAGGCCTGAAGGTATAAACATGCTGAATCACACAGGATTACCCGATCACCCAAGTCCTTGATTCCCCAAGGATATTTGGTCACGCAAAGAGGCTTGTTCCCACAGAAATGCCTAGAATCGCATAAAGAGGCCTGAAGGCATAAAAATGCTGAATCACACAGGATTACCCGATCACCCAAGTCCTGGATTACTCAAGGCCTAAAGGGATCGCTTAAAGATGCTTGAATGCAAAAAGAAGCTGGATCACACATGGTTGTTGGATCAACAGAGTCCTGGATTACCCAGGGATACTTGATCACATAGAGAGGCTTGTTTCACAGAAATGCCTAAAGTCGCATTAAGATGCTTGGGTGCATAAGGATGTTGGAACGCACAGGGGTGCTTGATCACACAAGGGTTCTTGTCCGCACAGTAGTGCTTAAAATGCATAAGATGTTGATCGCATGGAAGATGCTGAATCGCATGCATGGTTACTTTAAAGTTGCACATGGTGGCTTAATTAAGCAATACAGGATGCCTTGTGTTTGCATAGAGATACGTGTCTGCATGGGTTCATGTTGCACATTGTTGCATAACACGTTTATAGCACATGCTTGCTTGCTTGCAAGGATGCTCGTTCCAGAGCACACATGCTATATGCATGTTTGGCGTGAGACATATTTATAGGATTTCATGCTTCCATGAACACACACTGCCATGTACACACGCCTCCATTGAGGCATATGGCTTTAACACTTGCCACATACACATATGGGGAGCCAGTTGCATATGTGTTTATTTACTTGGGACTGCAGAGGTTGTCTGCGTTGTGCAGGGGAACAGCACTATCTCCAGTTGGTGGTCTTGCCCTTTTGGGTTAGCCTCCGTGTCTGGGTTGTCAGGGTGCTAGGGCCCGCCTCTAGCAGGTCTGTAGGCCCAGGGTATAGCAGTAATGGCATACGGAAGCAGACTCCTGCTGATGGATCAGTCAGCAGCATGGCTGGACCTAAGGGTGTCCAGCATGGTCAGGTATCTGGATCTCCTGGGTTAGGATTCCAGTCTAAAGATACATTCTTCATTGACAAGAAGCTGGGTATGTTTTGCACCAGGAGAGTACTTTTGGCCTAAGACAAGACCATCGCTATAAGAAAGCTGGTCTAGGTGGTTACGGCAAGGAACAGTTCCTTACTTTTGGCCTTCTGCTTAAGGCACTAGAGAAGATGCTGCTTCATTCAAGACAGTTCCCTATACTTTTATTCAGGACTGTTATAAACAGTTTTGTGTTGGCCTAGAAGGAGTGGATCTTGACCTAGCATTATCCAAAGAACCGGTCCCAGAGATAGGCTGGAATTCCTCTTGGTGGTTCTTAACTAAAGGGTTTGCCAGGTCAAGAAGAGACCTTGGCCCAGGGGAAGTAGTCGAGCTCCAAGGGAGCCTCATCTGTCAGCTAGAGCTACCGATGGAGCATCTGGCTTAGGGGCCTGAACGTCCAGGGGCTGGTTGGTTCGGTCAGAGTTCAATCAGACTATACCATATTAAGTGATTTACTTAATTTACCAAGGAGGAGCTTGTGCCTTGCCTATTGACATTCGTCATTTCATGAAATGCAGAATTGGCAGACGATTCGCTGTAGCCGTCAACAAGTGTCTCCAGGAGAAGGACCTCTACACCCCGACTGTTTTCCTGACCAAGGGCCACAGAAATAGTACCCTGTACATAAGATGTATTGGCGTCCAGGCTCAACAAGAAATTGAACAGCTTGAGGTCAAGGACAAGGGATCCACCCGCATGCGGGGCAGATGTGTTGGTAATCTGGTGGGACCAGTGGTCACTGGTTATGTCTCTTCCCCCCAGTGCCGCGGCGTTTGTGGCTTCCATGCAACATTAGAGGATGGCGGAAGCTGGCCTGATTACTCCGGCATAGCCCTGACGACCTTTTCTGTGCAGGGACAGTAGGGGTGGTAGTAGAGGACCCACGGTCCCTTACATCTTGTCCAGGCCTACTTCGAAGGGGGTATTACATCCTGTCGTGCAACAGGTGAATTAATGGTCTGGCTATTTTAGCCCACATTCTTCAGGATCAGGGTTTTTAGAATCAACGGCACTTCCTTGATTCATACAGGAAGGCTGGCCTCCAGGACCAGATATCCCAGGATCGGGAGAGCCCATGTTCCTGGTATGAAACAGATGGTGGCATCCTTGGAAGTTTGTCAAAGATAAAATTCCTGCCTTCCTGCATTTGGAAAGGAGACGGAGCCAGCCTTAAGTTACATCAAGGATCCGATCTCGGCCTTGCCTCCAAAGGTCGCTTGCTTCACACTCTTTGTTCCGAGCCATTATACAAGGGGTGACGCGCATAAGTCCACCAGTTTAGTCGCCCTTGTGCTCGGAGGATTGGCTCTAGTTTTGTCGGCTTACAGGGTCAGCTCCGTGGGCCGATGCACCATATTTCTCTTCAGCCTTTAACAAGGGAATTGGTGTTCTTGGTTGTGGTAGCCTCCAAGAGAGTTTCAGTATTGGCAACCTCTTGGTATAAAACCATACTTATTCTTACTAGTAGGGTGATGTTAATCCTCACCCAGCCTGCTTTACTAGAAGGATCTAGTGTTCATTTGAATCTAGATATTCTTACCTCCCCCTTTTTTCAAAACCTTGTTTTCGGAAGGAAAGGTTATTGGTTTTTCTCAGTAGAGATGAGAGCAGTTAAATATCTATCTGAAGGTTCAGATATAGAAATCTGTTTTTATTGTGCTGCCAGAAGACCCTAGATGTGGGCAGGCAGTGTTCAGTTCAGCTATTAAAATGGTTACACTCTCTCCTTTGGAGTAGAAGGGTCAAGGCCTATCTGAAGCGGCTGCTCGGATACGGAAAGCTGATGTTATTGCGCTACCAGGAGGCCCCAGGAAGGGGCAGGCAGCGTCTAAAATCAACTGTTTTCAAGATTGATTCATCAGGGTATTATTTAGGCTTGTGGTTCGGAGAGTTGGACTCCCCCCTGTTTCTTGGGGGGGGGGGGGTGCTCCGTACCAGGATAGTAAGCGCTTAATGCGCGATGCTTTACCGAGCCTTTATGACGCAGATTTTCAGGGCCGCAACTTGGCGTCTGTGCTTAGGTTCACTGATTCTTGTCAGATGTACATAGGAGGGCAAAAGGATGCAGCTTTTTGGCGCAGTATGCATCTGGCAGCATTATAGATCCTCTCATCTGATGGCGGCCTGCGTTGTTTGTGTCTCCCTCCCCTCAGTAAGCATTGCTTTCGGACATCCCACATAGTAATGGATTGCCGCTCTGTGTCCCGTGATGTACGATAAAGAAAATAGGATTTTTTTTGACGGCTTACCTGTAAAATCCTTTTCTTGGAGTACATCACGGGACACAGAGCTCCCGCCCCTCTTGTTTGGGGATATTGGGACACTTATTGCTTTGCTGCAAAAACTGAGGAGCTCCCAGTATGGGAGGGGTTATATAGGGAGGGAACTTCCTGTGTAGTTAACTACACCAGTGTCCACACCTGAAGGTAGACTCTATAACCCACATAGTAATGGATTGCCGCTCTGTGTCCCGTGATGTACTCCAAGAAAAGGATTTTACAGGTAAGCTGTCATAAAAAATCCAATTTTTATTTACTTATACACGTTTAATAGATGATCTTATACCTAAGGTACAGTAAAACCTTGGCTTGCGAGCATAATTCGTTCCAGAAACATGCTTGTAATCCAAAGCACTTGTATATCAAAGCAAATTTTCCATAAGAAATAATGGAAACTCAAATGATTCGTTCGACCATTTATTCATAGGTCCTTCAGTTTATAGTCCATATAAAAAGATTATAGCAATGTGATAGGTTGTGTAACCATAAAATGTCCATTTATAAGGGGATTAGAAGCAGGAACTACAGAGTATAAAAGAGAAGAGCGGGGCCTCTAAATGTAGCAATATGTTGCTAAATGTTGTGTCTTCATTAAATGTAACCATATTGCTACACTTAGAGGCACCTTTCTTAGCTTTTATACAAAGTTGTGACATGACGCTACTTGTATATCAAGTCAAAATTTATAACAATTTTGCTTGTTTTGCAAAATGCTCTCAATCAGAGGTTTTACTGTAATTGTAAGCTCTCAGGATCAGGGCCCATCTTGTATTGATTTTTATTGTTGCTGTACTGTCTCCCTTCGTGTTGTAAAGCGTTGGTGCTGTAAAACTCCACTCCTATATAATAATAATCAGTACATTATGAATGAAAGGTGCTGTGTTGGTGATGTCCCTATGATCCTCTGCATTCATAGTATGCCTTCAGGCTTCCAGAGTGAATGATGCCTGGTAAAGACTGAGGACATCTTGTGGTGAAAGGTAGTACTGTGGGGGACAGTAAACTTGAGTCCTACAGCCTGTGCTGCATGTTTATTGCTGTTGAGGTGGATAGGGAGTCCTTTAAAAAAAAAAAAAGTCCTAACTGGACATTCATAAGCCTATTATTTCCTGTCTGTATCCTGTTGGGGAGGTTTCTCTTTATTAATTGTCCTGGAGAGGGGAAAAAAAACAAAAAAAACCTAGGAAAATTCCACTTAAAAAGCCTTGTACACACAGTCAGATTATTGGACGAATATTCGTTTTTTTTTTTTTTTGTTTTTTTTTTTTGCATGCTAGTCTCAAATTGTAAGTGAATAGGGTACTCGCCATCAGAAAATATTCTGATGACAGAATTCAACGTCAGAAGTGACCTAATGTGTCGAATTGTTTTTGTATGTGTTCTTTTATTTCTGAGCATTTCTAGTCTTGCTCTTCAGATTTTTTTTATTTGTCAGAAAACCATACTAATGAAAAGAAAATCTGACGTTGTGGTCACATCAGACAAAAAATTTTGAGCCTGTATGTCCAGTTTTTGTCTATAGAAAATTTGTATTCGGCTGTCAAAATCGGCATACTAACGATCAGAAAATTGGTAGATCATTTATCTGACAAAATTTTACTTCAGATTTTCAGACCGTGTGTGCGGCCTTTACACCACATCAACACTGTTAGATTTTCTGCAGATTTACCAAAACCATGTAATATGAGGTCAAACCTTAAGAGTTTCAATTTGTATGAAATCAGACAGGCCCTTGCACTACATGGTTTTGGTAAATCTGGAGCCAAATATCTGCAGAATATCGAATGGTGTGTATGGGGCTTTAGTTATCACCAGAAAAGGTGTCCACGTTGGGATACTGACCTTCTTTCTGTTTCTGGTAAACACCCAGTTTTGGGAGAACAATGCTGGAACAGGGAATAGAGTAAGTTATTGAGCCCTGTTCCCCTACCCCCTAAAAATAATTTGCAATTGGCCCTTGCACAGTGGTGACTGGTTCTCATACAAAACGTTTCCTTTCACTTTGCATCACTGTAGTCCTCTACAGACCTGAAACTTGTTTTTTGTAATCTAACAGCAATACACTATTTCTCCTATAGATTTCCTGGGAAAGTATGTTCAGACATCTGTAATGTTTAACAAACTGGACACCATTGCACTGTCAAATGAGGCGGAAGAGACTGGAGCGTTAAATGGACCCCTGGTAAGACGATCACCCTGAATGCTTAAAACACAACTCTGCTCATTTGTACACACATGCTATACAGCCCACTACAGATTGTAGTTCTTTGTAGTCTTCCAGTGTTTAATTAGCAGCAGCACTCAGTTTACAAATGCCACAATTGCCATTGTCCCCAGTGCAGAAGGTATATATACGATGATCTGTGTGATTCACTTTTTCCATCCTTTCTCACTCTGCACATACCATGGATAAAAGCATCAATCTATTAAAAGAAGTAGAAAGAATTGTACACATTTATCACTCTTTAAAATTTAGTTTATGTAAGCTCAACCCCTTTGCGTACATACAATGGGAAAAACTATTTATTTGATCCCCTGCAAATTTTGTAGGTTTGCCCACTTACAAAGAAATGATCAGTCCTATAATTTTTATCATAGGTGTATTTTAAATGATATAGACGGAATATTAACCATAAAGGGAAAAAAAACGACGAATGTTTTAAATTTAGTTGCAGTTCAGTGAGTAAAATAAGTATTTGATCCCCAAGTGACCAACAATAATTCTGGCTCCCACAGACTGCCTATAGTATCTGCTCAAGTGGTGCACAAAGAAGTCCTGTCAATGTAAGACGATGATCCTAACGACAACTTGTTTTGTGTGTAGGGTAGCCACCTGTCCGCACACAGACCCCACCCCCATACACGGACAGGAGAGAGTGCTTGATCTGCTCCTCCCCTCCCCCCCCCCCCTTTCGGCACAACTCCAATCCCTGGTGTTCTGTGCCTCAGGAAAGGGATGTGTGGGCTGGAAGTTCGAAACTTAGCAACTCGGCCCAGATAGATGGTGGATGGAAGATGTCGATTCCTAAGCCTCCAATCCTTGGGTGAGTGAGCTCACCATCCAATGTCTGTAACTGAAGTCTCTCTCCCCCTTCCTTCTCTATCCTACCTCCAAGCAGGTGAGTATACTAAGGTAAGGGGAACTTGGATGTAAGGAGGTGCCCTGTGGGCTTTAAGGGTCCACGGTGCTCCGCTAAAGTGTTCGGGTTTGGCTTGAAGAAAAGGTGGCAACCCTATTTGTGTGTAAAAGACACCTGTCCACAGAATCTTTCTTTCCGGGTTCACACTGGTACAGCAAACGCTCTGACATTGGGAGCTCATGTCGAATAACGTGTGCAAATCAATGTTTCCCTATGGGAGCCGTCTTCTTCAAGTCAGATGGAAGCAGGACCAACGTCGCAGGGCAAAGTAGGATGACAGTCCTACAACAGTCGTGTTGTACCAGTGTGAACCTGGCCTCAGGCCTCAAACCTCAACAACATGGGCAAGACCAAAGAGTTATCAAAAGATGTAAGGGACAGGACTATAGACCAGCACAATGCTGGAATTGGCTTTCAGACCATCAGCGAGAAGTTTGGTGAGAAGAAAATTGTAGGTGCAATTGTTTTTTTTTTATTATTTATTTGCATTTTTTTCATAAATGGGAAAAAATACAAAATGACCATCAATCCCCCCTCGGTATTAAGCTAAATGCAAGATTTTCCCCTCATGGGGTAAGTATGATCTTGAGAAAAGTGAGGGATCAGCCCAGAATTTACACCGGAGGAGCTTGTGAACTATATCAAGGCAGTTGGGACCACGGTCGCCAAATAAACCATTGGTAACACAATACGCTGCCATGAATTGAATTCCTGCAGCACCTCAAGCCCCCCCCTTTCCGAGGAGGCACATGTACAGGCCTGTCTGAAGTTTGCCAATGAACATCTAAATGATTCGGAAAAGGATTGGGAGAAAGTGTTGTGGTCAGATGAGAGCAAAGTTGAGCTCTTTGGCATTGACTTGACCCGCCAGGTTTGGAAGTAGAAAAATGCTGACTATGACCCTAAGGACACCATTCCTTCACTCAAGCACAGAAGTGGAAACGTGATGCTATGTTTCTCTGCTAAATGTACAGGCTGACTTTGCTGCATTAAGGGGCCAATGGACGGGGCCATGTATTGTAAAATCTTGGATGAGAACCTTCTTCCCTCAGTCAGAACACTGAAGATGGGTCTTTCAGCATGACAATGACCCAAAACATACCGCCAAGGCAATAAAGTAATGGCTTAAGAAGAAGCACATTAAGGGCATGGAGTGACCTAGTCAGTCTCCAGACCGTAATCCTATAGAAAATTTATAAAGGGAGCTGAAACTTCGTTTCCAAGCGATAGCCAAGAAAACTTGGGGATTTAGAGTACATCTGTAAAAGGGGGGGTTTGGTCCACCCTTCGAGATGTGTGCAAACGTCTTACATCTGTGCTTGCCAACAAGGGTATCTCCACCAAGTACTAAATCATGTTTTTCTTGGATCAAATACTTATTTTACTTACTAAACTGCAACTCGATTTTTTTAATATGGAATAGTGTCCCATCGCTGGTGTCGGTGGGGGGAATAGTGTCCCATCGCTGGTGTCGGTGGGAGGAATAGTGTCCCATCGCTGGTGTCGGTGGGAGGAATAGTGTCCCATCGCTGGTGTCGGTGGGAGGAATGAGGTGTAATGGACCTGGCAGTAAAAGTGTTAACCCTGCATTGTATATGGAGCACATGGAAGCGACTGTGGTTAGAAGCGCTTTAGGGAGGAAGCTTTGCAGGAGCGGTGGCACCATGCAGGGACCTTACTGGAGTGAGAAATAAGGTAAGTATTACACCTTATGAAAGCACCTGTAGACCTATCAAGTATTTAACCCTTACAATCCAGCTCTTGACAAAAAAAGATGTCCGAGTTGAAAAAAAATAATTCACAGGCACTTGGAGAACTCCTATGTGTGTATATGGGGCAGAAGAGTAAAAAAACAATCATTGAAGTGTGGAGATAAAATGTGGGGCAGGTGTATTTTTGAACCACGATTGTTTCTGTGGAGCCGTATAGATTTAGGCCAGACCCTCAGAGTATTCCCTAATATCTCTCTGCAAGTCTTATAACTCTTCTGTTTTGTACATATTCAGCTTTTTTTAACAGCTGTTTTTTTTTTTTTTTTTTTTTATATAGATTGACAGGCGTTGCTCACGCTGTGGGTATGAAAAAATGGTTTATTACACAAGACAAATGCGTTCAGCCGATGAAGGTCAGACGGTCTTCTATACCTGTGTGCAGTGTCGGTAAGTGGAGATATATATTCATGTTTTTTGCGCAGTGTATATGTTTCTGCTTGCTTCGTTTTTTTTATGTTGCATGCTGGAAAAAAAGACATGAATTGACACAGAAATAATTGCTAAAATTAATATTTTAATACAAGATTTATATAGCCTCAACAGTTTGCACAGCACTTTACAAAATGAGCAGAGATCCTACAGGTACAGTATAATTGTATACAAGATGGCTAAGAGGGTCCTACCCATGAGACCTTCTAATCTAAAGGGAAGGGCAAGTGATACAAAGGTGTCCTTTTACGAAAGTGCGGTAAAATACCGCTATTCAGTTCTCAGGCATTCTCAGGGGAGATCGCTCTCCTCTGAGTGCCTGTTTATGAAACTTTGTAGATCGATTCTCATGTTGAGATGAGGAGCGATCTACAAACTGCTGGAAACTCCTCAGAACGGCTTCTCTCACTGTAATCTCATGAGATTTAGCGGGATTACAGGATGAGGAAGTGAAAAATACAACAGTTGCACACGAATCGGCACACATACACCACATAATTAAATAATAAAGTTATCAATATTTAAAGCTCATACATGTGCCTATTTAAATGTGAATGGTGTATAGTATATTAATGGAATCCCACATATGTAATGCAGCTATACACCATTCATATAAATAAAAAAAACATTTCTAATCATTAAAAAAAAAATTTTTTTTAATAAAGTATACAAATATGAACCCCGTATAACTGTAATAGAACAGTCCATGGATAAAACCATATTTTAAGGTTTACATTTTTGTTTTACTAA